>OX451741.1:1071356308-1071956308 GCA_948472305.1 Vicia faba | reverse complement strand
GTATTATTCAATCTCTCTTTTGATAAATTTTGCATTTGAAGAATTTATCTTGATGTAAATGGTCTTGGAAAAAAGTGTCTTTTGTTTGACTTTCTAAAAATGACCTGTAATGTATGAGCTTGTATCCTCCAAATGATGCATTTCTTGAACTTGAGGATAAAAACGAAATTGTAGGGAATTGGATTCTATTCAAAATGAGCTTTGGTTGGGGCAAAATGGATGAGGTATGTAAAAGTTATGTCTGGTCAAAGTTCAGTTGACTTCTCCTATAGAAACCCTAATTTAGCAATTCTTGATTTTTGATAAATTAAGGGCATTCCTTGAGGATTCATGATCAACCCTTGATAAAATGATGATTATCACTTCAAAATATTGATTTTGACAAAAAATATTGATGTTTGACTGTATATTGGCCACAATTGACTCTTGACCTAGCATGGTTGATTTTCAAACACTTGGGCAATTGACTGAGCAAACTTGTAGTGTAAGGCATGAAATTTGGCATGGACACTCTTGACAACATATTAGGGAAAATGGAAATCATTTGGAGCATTTTCAACCCAAACATCTTGGTGAAAAGTGAAACCCTAGTTGGAAGCCCATTACTTAGGAGGAGTATTTGTGTAGCCAATTCTTGGTCAACCTTGAGCAATTGAGGACCTCAATGAGCATGCCTTGAGTAAAATGAGAGGGAAAATTTTGGGGTACAACACTTTGATATTCATCATTCAATTTGTCTAATAGCATTGCGTTATCAATTGAATTGTAAGAAATTTTCCATACTGTTTTTGATTCTAAATCAAGTGTTGATATTGCTTATAATCACTTTTGATTATAAGTGGTTTTGTGTATCAACACAACTTAAGGGAAAATTCTGAAAATTCACTTGCACACCAAGTGTTTGACAAATTCATTTTGTTTGTTCTTTTTAATATTACCATTGGAATAAAATTTCGAGTAACTTGCTACAAACAATTAATAACATGTTAGTTGTTATAAGTTCTATTAATTCAGTTTAGTATATTCATTCCACTTACAATTTATTGTATAGTTGCGTATCCGAGTTTCCAATAACTCTTCGTATAAACAAATCTTTGAAGAATCTTCCACTAAACTCTTTGTTAAAATAACTTTTTCAAAACCATATTTTTCTGTAATTTTTAAAGGGGTATCTGTTCACCTACCTATATATATGTTGCCGCCGTCTAACAAGTGACATCAAGAGCATGGTTCATTCCGGCTTCGACACTCTTTAGAAAACGGCTTACGAACCTAAAGGGGATTATAAAAGAGCCCCAATTTTTACGGGAGAAAACTATAGTTATTGGAAAGCTTGTATGCAAATTCATGTTTGAAATTCTGGTATGCAGATAGAAATTGTCCTAACACATGTTGAGACATTGATCTCTGCTTAACAACATGTGGATTGGAAATAGCAGAATGAGACAAAATTTATCATTTCAAAGTCGTGACAGATGTTCCAACCTCTTATATGACATGTCAATCAATCAAGAAACAAAACTGAACAATGCAAAATGAAAATAACACAAAGATATGATGACCCAGTTTGGTGTACAACAACACCTACTCTGGGGGCTACTAAGCCAGGATGAAAGTACACTATCAACAGTATTAGTTCACATCTAAACTCCCCCGCTTACAACTTCTCGCATAATCCCTAGACAATGACACTTTTATTTAGGTCCTCCAGAAATATGATAAATCTTCATCTGAATTCCTAAATCACCTCAGTGATATCTAACAACCATAAAGTTTATCCAAGACTCTTAACTAACAAACATACTTGGATTTGATTCAAAGCTTCATCTAAAAACAATAAATATTCTAGACTTAAAATCTTAAGAATGAATAACAAATAAATACAACTCTATAACATCAGTCTTACTCTCATACCAACATGAAATCCGAGAGGCTCACACATAACAACTCTCCTAGAGAGTGGCTTAATGACTTAGCCATAATAATTTAAACCTTGCATTTTCGACTGGTACCTTTTCTAGGTTAAAAATTGTAACGCGATGAGAGAACTAACTTGGTTGTTTTGCGTTTGATCACAATTGTTGCAGATAGAAAGAGTCACCACCGACTTTTCTTTTATCCAATAGGAAAGGCTGAAAAGAATAGGAAAGACCTTTAGAGATGTTTTCTTGAAATCGGGGGGTAGATTATGAAAAGGGAAGGTATTAGAACCATTTTCATCTGTAGTTATCTACGGGCTCTTAGTTGCTTGCTAGATCACTTGCTTTTGTTTGAAAATGTGTTTTGTGTGCTTTTTGAAAGTGTTTTGAAAAGGCGCCATTGTTTAGGCAAACTTTGTAATAATTCTTGTTCGTAATAATGTATACAAAGTGTTGATCTTTTGAATTCAAGTTTGAAAGATGTTTTGAAAGTGTTGGTGTTTGTTTTGAAATTAGCAAGGATGTCTTGGTTTGAAAATGAGCAAGAAACTAGGAACATTCTACCTACTCAAAAAGTCTTTCTTGTTTATTTCCTCTTTCCTTTGACATTATTATTTTACCATGGATTTGTAAGTAACCTAATCTTTGGATGTAAAAGGGAAGGGGAAGGGTCATTGCATAGTCATGAATAGAAATGTTGTAAGATATCTTAGAATTTTCTTTAAGGGACTAAGATCATTCGTAAGGCAACATTTGTAGCGTCATCGAGGGACTATGATCTTGTATTTATGTTTGTTTTTTGCTAAGACATCTTACATGCGTATTATGACCATTTATTTCTCAAGGCAACAAAATGGAGTTAACCCTAGAGGTGCAAAATGTGCAAGTGTGTATTTTTCATGCTTGTTTTATCTTGAATTAGGGTTTGCTAACTTGTTGATTTTAATCTTTCCATACAAACCCTAATTTTCTAGCATTTATATATAAAGCATTAAATTGCGGAAAATAAAAATACTAAGCTATTACATCAATAGGGGAGGGGGTGTACAAATTTACAAATGGGAATTTTGCAAGAAAATTAAATCTAATTAGCTATTACAACCATATTGAATTAAAAAAAAATTGAAGATAAAAATGCAAGAATGCAAAATGGAAAAGAAATGATTTTTATTTGATTTTTCTGAAAGGGTTTTAACCTAAACCTAATTAAGAAAATAATTAATGAAAATAAAATAAAGTTAACTTAAACTAATTAAAAATAAATTAACTAAAAAAGGATTTTTTATGAAAAGTTTTTAAGAATAATATAAAAAATACATAAAAAATTAATTAATTAAGAGAAACCTAAATTCTAAGTTAATTTTAATTAGGAAAATAAAATAATAATTAAACCTAAGTCTAAATATTAATTAATTAAGAAAAAGAAATTTATTTATTAAAAGAAAAATGTTTTGTTCTTTTTGTCTTTATAAAGAAAATAAATTAAATAAGTGTAAATAATAAATAAAAAAATATTTATTTTTATTATTAATAAAAAATAAATAATAACAATAGTAATAAAAATAAAAAAATAAAACTGAAAATAAAATAAAGTAAGAAAGGAAATAAATAAAAATGAAATAAATAAAATAATGTTGGGCTAGGTGTGCAAAAGTATGGCAGGGGGTTAGAAGCAGCAAAAAGAACAAAAGCCCAAAGGAGAGGCCCAGGCGTTGCTGTGTGACAAAAAAAGATAAAATGTGAGAAATAAGGAAAAAAGGTAACGCGTTGGGTGTTGAACCCACACCCTCTTGGTTACCAGCGCGCTGCCTTACCACTAGGATGGCTATACATCCGTTTACTTATATGAAATGATAAATACATAACATATAATGCTTCCAAGGCCTGTACTTCGTCTTCAACCTTCAGCCAGCCAGAGTACCTGTAACTTCTTCATCTCTCAACAAAAATGGAAAGTACAAACATGAAAGTTGTGGCATTTCTTCCCACGATCCAACCATATAAATAACTAAAGCTATAAATCCAAGATGAGTGAGAATTTTTCTGGCCCTAATTTAAAACCTAAAAATTTCAGAAACTTCAACTCCAAAATTCTCTAAGCTCAAGCCATATAAATGCAAACTATGGATATGTACAGCTTCGTGGAAATGGTATCTACATTTTATCTTTGAAAATGGAAGCCTAATAATGCCTATATGAATAGTTCAAAAGTCAGAAAACTCACCTTGCAAGAGGGTATCGTGTTTTGAATTTGAGCAACTTTCGATGAGTTATAGTGATTGGGTTAACTTCCTCAAGTTCCCAGGAAGCTAATGTGATGCTTGGCTTGGGCTGAAAGTGGCTGAGGAGTTCTGGAGAAGTCCACTTGCAGTGCTCTGTTCTTGAGTTTGGACAATGATAGAAATGGGGTTACAAAACTGTAACAGGTATTGGGATGAGTTGTTGATGATGTTTAGAAACTTTTGGAATGGTTTGGAGAGGAAACACACTGGTAGTTTGAGAGATGGGAGTGTGAGGTCAGTTTCTGCACAAAAATGGAGTTTTGTGTGCAATCTGAGTTTTTGAGGGTTTGAGTGAGTTTAAGGGCTTATCCATGCGTGGGTTCTCTTGCAAATAGTATATGTATTTATAGGCAAGAGCTTTTGTGTTCTACAACAAGTTAGAATTTGAATTTACATGTTGTGAAAACTTTACTTGTTTTTGAAGCAAACATGACAAACATCTTCCCAAAACTTGTACCATGCTATTGTAGAGTGGTTGAACTTTAAAAAAGCTTGCTTCTGACTTGTAGATGTTGTTTGTGCAGAAGGATCCATTGAGAGGCTCAAGAAGGGTTGACATTTGCAAAAACATACTTTTCCAAAATGGAAGTCTTGCCTTTCTTCCAAAAATGCCAAGTTAACTTAGACAAAGCTTGGATTTAATGGATAATAACCATAAAGTTTGTGTAACATTCTGATTAAGGATAAATACACAAGTTATAGGGTATTAAAAGTGGGATTATGCAACATGGCTATGGATTTGGTTCATGTTCATTACAAAATTCTGCCTTGTAAAACAACTTGAAACCCTAACTTCTGGCCTTCGATTATCCTTGCTCAAGAATGATATCAAGGAGTTCTTGGACATTTTAGAATTCTTGTAATGTTCTCTATAACCCCTCTTTGAATCACTTTGTCAAAATCCAATTGGAACTATATGAAACTTGGCCCAGAAGTTAGGTCAAAATCCTGACCAAAATGCTCAAAAATTTCACTAAGTGTTTTAGTTTCTTGACCATGATTTCATGGATTAATAACTTGAAATCCAAGAATTTCTAGGAGAAGTTGTGTTCAGAAATGTTTTAGATATCATTGAGATCTACAACTTTCATGTTGAAAGTTTCCTTTGAATCATCTTGAATCATGGTGAAAAATTGGCTCAAAGTTGTGAAAAAATATGAAGTTTTCAACACTTAGAAAAATTTCTAAGTTTGGAAACTTTGACTTTTCAAAATGAAATCTTGACTTTTTGATTTATTGATGAACAACTTTCATATTTTGACACGTTTTGATGAATTGTGATATTTGACACTTGATTTTGACCAAAAAGTCAAAGTTTGACTTTTCAGTGTACAGTTGACTTTTGATCAGTTGACTGAAAATCAACTATCAATCAATTTATCTTGAGGGAATTTTTGAGTCATACCATTAGGTCAAAATGATTAATTTGAAACCTTGATATCATGTCTCACACCAATTAACCATTTGCTAGGTCAAAAATCATAAATTGCCCTTTCTTAGTCAAAACCCTAATTTTGACCATTTTGCCCTTTTGATGATTTGATCAAATTTCTTGAGGAATTATGGTCCAAACTTGATCAAATGACATATAGAAGTTCAAAATGTTGATATGGATAAAAAATTACAAAGTTTGACTGTAAATTGGCTATAGTTGACTTTTTCCCAATATAACTAATTTTTAGGTCAACTGATCAATTAGCTGAGCAAAAATGTGATCCAAGACTTGAAACTTGCCATGAGCAATCTTGAGGGTCCATAGTGATTTATGAAAGTCGTATAAGGCATTAAAATTTCAATTATCTTTGTGCAATCTCAAACCCTAATTTCCAGTCATCAGAGCTTGAGGAGGTGTCTTGAGCTGATCAACCCTAGTGCAGTCTTGAACCAAAGGAGATCTTGTGAGAAATTTATTGATAAATGAGAGGGAAAATTTTGGGGTACAACAATAATCTTCTATTTATAACCTCTTACCCAACTAGATTTTTGGCTTCAAATTACAGCATATCAGCTGCTACAAATTTGTATAAACTTATGCGTAAAGATAAATCTTCAATCATGACTTTCCTAATTTATCTTCATAATTAGAAAGTCAATATTCTTCTTGATTTCAGTTTGAATCTTCCAGACCTTAAAATCAGTGCCACATAGGATAACACAATATTCTAGAATATTTTGTTTCTCTAACAACCAGAACTAATCCAGCTGTCCAGCTGATCGTAGGCACAATGTCAAATGATTATGCATAGGACATTTTGTCCGACATGTTGAAACATCTCATCTCAACATTTTTTTCATAAAGTAGAATTTCTTGTTCAACACGTTCTTCTCAACAAATTAATACATCATCTTTAACATACTGCTGATGTATTTTTTTTACTAAAATTAATGTCAATTATAAAAACAGAGAACTAAAAATCTCCCCCTTTGATAAAATTTGGCTAAAACAAATAAAAAAAATACAACTCAGATTACAACAATAAAAGTTACAACCACAACTCTAGTCTCCAGTCTTAAGAAGCTACTGAACACAATAACATGAAGGAACATCTCCTCTTCATCATAATGATGTTAGGACATCATGTTCGACATCAGCTCCATTACAACACAAAGACTCAACACTAAAGAACAACAACCTCAGGATAAAGGAGTAGAAAGTCCTGAAGTCATTTGGTGCACATGAGTAAAAAGATAGCTTGTACTCTCCCTCAATACAGAAACATTTAGTTACAAATGCAGGATGATTCTTTCTCTTAGGGGCATAAGAGAACCATTAAGCTTCATAATAGAACCTATAAAAGGCAGCTACCAGTCAACCTGTGGCATAAGAGGAAACTTAAGAGAAAATAAGCCACCGCCCCTAGTAACTCAGAACACATGTCATAACTGTGTTCATAACTCAGATCACAAGTCACAAATCTAACCCAAACAGACATAGGATCAAACATCATCTCCAACATCTTTGTGAAATATCTGGAAAAACAAACTCCAGATTAAACAATTGAACAAATCCTTTCTCCCCCATTTTAGAAAAAACTTGACAGAGGAACCCCTCACAAAACCATATCTAATAGATACTCACCCATACCCAAACAAAATCCATAAGGACTATGGAAACATCAACCACTAACAAGATGAAAGAGAGACGAATAACCTATATAAATAGCTGAGCAGTTACTTAGAAATTAATGATCCTTGATTTTGACAAATTCTTGGTCAAACATAAAATTTATTTGAGGAAGATAACTCCACCAAAAAAAATGCATCGGCCAATTCAGACTTGAATGCCTTTATTGTCTCTGGATTATTTCCTCTGAGAAGATAGTCCAAATACATAGACATGCATAGTCAAACAAACTCTTTGCACTCCTTTCTGGCATGTGCTTGATCATACCGTCCATAATACTCCCTTGTTTGGCTCAAAGAGAAAACATGTTCTAAACAAAATTCTGACATCCAGTTAGACATTTTATGCTTCTTCTTGTATTCTCAACTCAGACCTAAAAACTACTTCAGCCAAAATACAAAAAATGCTTCACAGAAATATCCAAATATTCTGAAGCATAATCCCAACCTCTTTTGGACAACACAAATCAAAATATCACAACATCATATGTGTGATATCTCACATTCATCAACCAGGACATCCATTGAGTCCCACCAAAATCTACAGAGAAAAATAAATTCTCCCAGAAACAAACAAGTCTTCCAGAGAAACAAATGTACTCCACAAGCTTGAACAGTACGCAAGCTTTAATAAATATGCACCATTGTAGTAACAATACAAAAAAACTTAACTCCTCCTATTATGGATAAACAATGCTCTGGACTGACACGTTCTTTTGCATCAAACGAAATCCACGTCACCATAAGCTTCTTGATCAAGTCACACTATCTGATATCATTTATCTGACCTTATTTGCAACTGCTAGATAGTAGTCATTCATTCATTAAGCTTACTAATTTAGAATAGAACCTTTTCATCCATAAACCCAAGCATCTTCAACAAGCATGATGTCATAACATCATTTAGGACATCAATTTCACATCACAAAACCCAAGAGAAATAAACTCTCATACACTATTTGAAATATAGTGCTCAGATTGTAGACTGGCATACAAATGTCAGACAAATACATAACTCCCGTTAATATATTTACCATCAGTCATATGCACACCTGCATCACGGGTTCTCTTAGAGGTCGAAACAACATATATGACTACCTCTTCACAATTAGTAGAAAAATAACTATAAATCAGACAAACTAATTATGGGATCTAATGGAGATCAGTAATCCTTATGCCACGAACTTCAAGACAACTTCCTTTTCTGAAGTAGCAAGCCACTGGGATGATGTTCCAACCTCAATTCAAACATCACATGATTTCACCAATTATTATGGTTCTGAAGACACTATTCATAGGACTTGCTTTTGCATAGAAGCCCTTGACCCAAAATATCTATATAGACCATGAAATAAATTCTCATATACTTTCTACATCAACACATCAGACAAACACACAACTCTTGTCATATTATTTGTCATCAATCAAATGCATACCTTTATTAGAGAAGCATTTCTGCACACATAACTAGCAGATAATGTTGCCTCCTTTCAACTGGTAAAACACATAGTCTGACATTCTTCTTTTACTCGCACTTAGTACAAGTGAATAATTGATATTCACTCCCTTTGAATGGAAGATATGAGAACCAAGTAGCATCACCTGATTACCTTCCATGTTCAGATCAAGGATAGATGGAATCACATGCATATAATATACCTCAAGAGCAGTTTGGATGACATTCCAATAATGCAGTCCTTAACCAACCACAAAATGACGCATCTCTATTACACACGACCGACCCCTTTGATTGTCTCATACACTAGAACAAGATTTCCATTTTCTCATATACTTGATAACATACCATGTTTGATTAAACAACCTTCATCCTATTTATTAGAAACACCCAATAGCCATTTTCTTAACGGCCCCTTCTCCAACTCAATCATAAACTATTCCATCAGAATAGCTACAAGTAAGATCACACAAATATGACTTCTCTTGATCAGAAGAATCTCCCAGATGTCAAAGAGAACTTCCTCGACATTTGAGCTTGACGTCCACATAAGAAGAACTTAGTTGATAAAATAAACATCCTTTAGAAGTTTTTAGCTTAGTCAAGAGGAATCAATACGTTGATCATCTCTTGATCATCACACTTATCTAAGACCTGTTTCTAGAACAGAAACTTCTTAGACACACAACCAAGATGCCTCCTCTTCTAGTTCAGGAGAAGGTTCCAAACATATGTGATCAACACACATTTGTTTAGTACCCAAAGCATCTGCACTTCCATTCCTTTAACCAACATAAATCTTCATAACTTACTGATGTGATGTTCTAACATCTGGTAGGACATCATTCCAAGGGACACAACAAGAAATCCTTTATCAAAGATCGGAGATTGGTCTTTTAGGGTTGGAAGCAAAAATAAATTACTTCTTACTTTCTTCGGACCTCTGTTCAACACACTCACTTGAAAGAGCCTTTATGAGTGGACTTGAGATGAACCTCAAGTATCTTTGGCCACTTTAGAAGGCAGGTTGAAGCTATCCCACAAGCATCACAATACCATAGGATACACCTTTATAAGGGAACAGACTAAAAAGCTCTTCCTTATTGTATTGCAAGGGAAAACCTCCCTACATCCCCAACACAAGATACACCAGGAACCAACATGAGTTTTTTATCAGATGCAGCAGAACAAATAAAAACTCCTCAATAATATTCAGGCACAACTTAATAACCCTTGCACATAAGAACCATAATCCAAGTGCTAATAGAACAACATAGGTTTGAAAATAAATCAAACCCAACACAACAACTCACCACCAAAGCTACAAATCTGACAACTTCAGACATGTATGATACTCATCCTGTCACAAATAGTCAACGATCCTTCTCAAAGGATCATGAGTTATCCATGTTCAAACTTTAGAGGCACAAGCAGCAGAGAAACGTCTCACAATTAAAACAATAGTCATAGCAATAACTACAACCAACACCTTGCTTCTCCAAGTCCATTGAACTAGAAAGAATATTCTCTGATCTCATCCAGAAACAAAAAGGATGCCTGCTCTGATACCAATTGAAATTCTGGCATGCAGATAGCAATATTCCTAACACATGTTGAGACATTGATCTTTGCTTAACAACATATGGACTGAAAACAACAGACTGATACAAAATTTATCAGTTCAAAGTCGTGACAGATGTTCCAACTTCTTATACGACATGTTAATTAATCAAGAAACAGTACTGAACAATGCAGAATGAAAATAACAAAAAGATATGATAACCCAATTCGGTGTACAACAATACCTACTCTGGGGGCTACCATGCTAGAAATAAAATTTACTATCAACATTATTAGTTCAAAGCTAAACTCACCCGTATACAACTTCTCACCTAATCCCTATCTAATGCAAGTTTTACTTAGGTCCTCCCTAAATATGAGAAATCGTCATCTCACTTCCTAAATCACCTCAGTGATATCTAACAACCATAAAGTTCAGCCAAGACTCTTAACTAACAAAGATACTTGGATTTCATTCAAATCTTCATCCAAGAACAATAAACATTCTATACTTAAAAGCTTAAGAATGAACAACATAGAATTACAACTTTTTAACATCAGTCCTACTCTCATACCAACATGCTATTCGAGAGGCTCACACATACCAACTCTCCTAGAGAGTGGCTTATAGACTTAGCCCTAAAAATTTAAACTTTGTATTTTTGGAGGGTACCTTTTCTAGGTTAATAATGTTATATTTATAACCTCTTACCCAACTGGATTTTAGGCTTCAAATTGCAGCATATCAGCTGCTACAAATCTGCAGAAACTTCTGCATAAAGATAGGTCTTCAATCATGACCTTCCTAATTTATCTTAATAATTAGAAAGTCAATATTCTTCTTGATTTCAACTTGAATCTTCTAGACCTTAAAATCAACGCCACATAGGATAACACAATATTTCAGAATATTTTGTTTCTGTAACAATCAGAAGTAATCCAGTTGTCCAGCTGATCCTAGGCACAATGTCGAATGACTATGCATAAGACATCTTGCCCAGCATGTTGTTTCTGATTATGAAACGTCTCATCTCAACATGTTTCTTCATAAAATAAGACTTCTTGTTCAACCTGTTCTTCTCAGTAAGATAATACATCATATTTAACATATTATTGTTGTATTTTTTTTTACTAAAATTAATGTCAATCCTAAAAACAGAGAACTAATAATGTTAACTAATATGAAAAATGTGTGTGGGAAGCCATTCAAAATGGTCCAACATCTGTCACATATGTGGTTAATAATGTTACTATACCAAATTCGGAAAACTTATGGAACAAGGATGATACTAAAAAGTGGTCATATGATTGGAAAGCAAAGAAAATTATCATATCCGCTCTTGGTGTTGATGTGTACCATCACATTTCCCATTGTCAAAATGCTAAATCTATTTGGGGTGCTCTACAAGTTACCTATAAGGGAAATAATAAGGTCAAACAAGCTATAATTAATACACTTAATTAAGAGTTTGAACTCTTTCGCATGAAGCAAGGTGAAACCATTGCTCAAATGCAATAGCGGCTATCACATCTTATTAATTATTTAAATTTGATAGGAAATCCCATTTCCAATGTTATTCCTACTAACAAAGTCTTGAGATGTCTTACTAGAAATTGGCAACCAAAGATCACCGGAATCAAGGAAGCAAATAACCTTGTAACACTTGATCTCACTGTTTTGTTTGGAAAGTTAGAAGAACACGATCAAGAAGTCAATTGCTTGGAAAAACATGAAAAGAAGCTTGATAAAAGGAATAAAGAGAAATACCCCCACAAGGAGTGTAGTTGTTTAGTTATTGGCTTACATTTTTGGTAAATCCTAAGTGTATGTCTGAATGTCATGACTGATGTCATAACATTCTAGTTTAGTTTGTACTGATTCATTAGGTACCTTTGCAGAAAAATATTGTCATACAGGTACTGATGTTTATGAGTGTGTATCTGAGCATTTTGCAAAATGATCAAATTTACCAAAATCAGTAAACAGGAATTCAGATGTCATAACAAATGTTAAGACATCCTGTTCTGAACTAACAGGTTTGCAGTTTGGTTAATTCTGAGTTTTTTCAGGAAAATGACTCAGTCTTTCCAGAACAGAATCCTGCGTTTTCTTTGGGTTAACCTAGCTCAACCCTAACCTGGTTGATAAAGTCCTGTGACCTAGTCTTAAGGTCTAATGGAATTAACCCTAGCTTTTTGTGGAAACTCTAACTGAAGATGCAGCTGCTATATATTCAACAGAGCTGCTGTTTTGAAAGCAATCCCTTTTTTGATAGAAGATCATTTAGAAGCTGTATAGTTTTAACTATTGTAATCCAAGCAATTATCATTGTGATAAGTGACTTGGAATAGGTTTTAATTGTAAGGGTTGTGTAACACTAAAAGCTTTGAAGCAAGAGTGTTTGTATGTCTCTTGACTAAAGCTGTGAAGCAGAGTCAAGTTAGGTGTGTGTATCACTCAAAGCTGTGAAGCAAGAGTGGTTGTGTTGCTTGATTAAAAAGTTGTGAAGCTTAATCAAGTGTAGGTTTTTGAAGAGTGTCTTCATCAATTCATTAGTCAAATTGTTTTATGTATCACTGCTGTGATTGAGGGGGAGTGAGTAGGAACTCGGGTTTAAGTTGTACTTAGATTGAAATTGCATTGGGTAGGTCTTAAGTGAAGGAGATAAACTGGTTGGTTTATTCCTGAATTAACATCTCTTATAGTGGATTTTCTCCCTGGCTTGGTAGCCCCCAGAGTAGGTGTTGTTGCACACTGAACTGGGTAAACAATTGACTGTGTTCTTTACTGTTTTGGTATTTACTGTCTTATAGTAAGTCAGATACGGTGTCATAACATTGAACGTGACATTGAGTATCTGCAGCCAGAATATCAATTGGCATCAGAGCAGGCACCCTGCCTGTATTACTGGGTGAGATCTAGGGATATCACTTTCTGGCACTATGGACAAAGAAGGAGTTTTTGGAAATAGACCACCCATTCTGGATGGAACTAATTATGACTACTGGAAACCTTGTATGATTGCCTTCTTAAAATCTCTGGACAAAAAGGCTTGGAGAGCTGCTGACAAAGGATGGATCCATCCCACCATATCTGAGAAAGATGGGACAATCAGTTTGAAGCCTGAGGAAGATTGGAGTAAAGAAGAAGATGAGTTAGCCCTGGGAAATTCCAAAGCTTTAAATGCCTTGTTCAATGGAATTGATAGAAATATTTTCAGACTAGTACATCAATATGAATTGGCCAAGGAAGTTTGGGACACTCTCAAAACTACTCATGAGGGCACTTCCAAAGTGAAAATGTCAAGGCTTCAGATGTTGACTACCAAGTTTGAGAATCTAAAAATGATGGAAGATGAAACCATTCATGAGTTTCACATGAACATCTTGGAGATTGCCAACACCTCAGGAGCACTGGGAGAAAAGATGTCAGAAGAAAAATTGGTGAGAAAGATTCTCAGATCCTTGCCTAAAAGATTTGCAATGAAGGTAACTGCCATAGAGGAAGCTCAGGACATCAGCAAGTTGAAAGTGGATGAACTTATTGGGTCTCTTCAGACATTTGAGATGGGGATCACTGATAATGGTGACAAGAAGAACAAGAGCATAGCACTTGTATCCAACACTGATGTTGAAAACAAGGAGGATGAAGAAGAAAATATTTCAGAAGCTATAGTCATGCTTGGAAGACAGTTCAACAAGCTCATCAAAAGAATGGATCCAAAGTCAAGGTCTAATGTTCATAACATTCCCTCTGACATTGACAGTTCCAGCAGAAGACCAAGGTCAGAAGAGAAGGGAAACCAAGGCAGAGGAATTCAATGCCATGGTTGTGAAGGATATGGGCATATTCGAGCTGAATGTCCAACCTTTCTTAAGAAACAAAAGAAAGGAATGACTGCGACTTGGTCTGACTGTGATTCAGAAAGTAATTCTGAAGAAGAATCTGCCAAACTAGTTACTGCTCTAACTGGTGTTTGTACATCTGAAAGTGACACCAGTGATGAAGAAGTGACATTTGAAGAACTGGCTGATACCTACAAGAAATTGTGTATCAGAAGTGCTGAAGTTTGTGTGCAGAATGAGAAACAATCAAAACTCATTATAAAGCTGGAGGCTGAAAAAAGGGCAGATCTTGAAACTATAAGTCATCTAGAAGGGGAAGTTCAATTGCTGAACTCACAACTGAACCATATGACCAAATCTGTCAAGATGCTGACCAATGGAACAGATAAATTGGAAGAGATTCTTTAAGTTGGACAAAATGTGGGAAACAAATCTGGACTAGGATTTGTGGAAGCTAAGAAATCTGGTGCAGACAAGAAGATCAGGCCTGTTAAACAATTGTCAAAGCAGATGTCTCAACACAACTCTCAACATCAGAAACAGAGACATATGAAGAAAAGGTACCAAAGATGGAGATGTCATCATTGTGGGAGATATGGCCACATAAAGCCCTTCTGCTTCAGATTGCATGGATACCCCAATCAAAACTCAGGTGTCAAACCTAAGTCTAAAAAGGTACCACATACTCCTCAATGGAAGAAAAAGGCTACTGCCCTGATAGCCCATACTTCCCTGAGAGTGTCTGCAAAGGAAGGCTGGTACTTTGACAGTGGGTGTTCTAAACACATGACTGGAATAAAGAACATTCTCAATCATGTTAAACCTCACAACACTAGTTATGTGACCTTTGGAGATGGTGCTAAAGGTGAAATCAAAGGAGTTGGTAATTTGGACTGCCCTGAAGTTCCAAGTCTGAGTGAAGTCTTGCTGGTAAAAGGGCTGACTGCTAATCTCATTAGTATCAGTCAATTATGTGATCTAGGATTCAAGGTCAACTTCTCAAAATCTGAATGTCTAGTAATTAATGAAAAACTAGAAGTTGTAATGAAAGGAATCAGATCCAAAGATAACTGTTACTTGTGGCAGCCTGAGAACACTAATAACTCCACTATGTGTCCAATTACCAAAGAAGAAAAAGAGATGAAACTGTGGCATCATAAGCTTGGTCATCTTCATCTAAGAAGAATGAAAAGAGCTATCTCTATGGAAGCAGTCAGAAGGACTCCAAAACTACAGGTTGATAAAAGAAGGGTTTGTGGTGAACTTAAAATTGAAAGGCTTGGTAAAAAGAAACATGTCTATGATGTGGTGGATAAACTTGAAGAAGGATGTGTTGTCAGAACCAGAAGTAATCATGACAAGGATGTTGGAAACAACAAGTCTAATAAATTCTGTTTCCCTGAAGAAATGAGTCGTGAAGTCTCTTCTCCTATAACTCTCCATCAAAATGGAGTGGACAAAAAGAAAATCATTCAAGAATCAACCAGAACTATGATTCATGTCAAAAGAATGCCTTCCCAACTCTGTGCGGAAATGGTTGTAGCTAGGAATAACTGTTCTCAAAATATCTGGACAAAACAGATGCTCACTGAGTATAATGTCTCGCAAGATGTTGTGACATTATATTGTGACAATCTGAATACAATCAATATTTCCATGAACCCTATTCAGCTTAGCAGGACCAAGCACATTGACTTTGTAGAGAAGAAGTCAATTAAACTGGAACATGGTATCATTAAGCTTCAGCTGGCTGATTCTTCTACCAAGGCTGTTGTTGGAAATAAACTTGAAAACTTGAGGGGCAGGTTGGGTATTTGCCAACATGAGAAATTATAGCAATTAATTTTGCTTAAAACAAGGGTTGAAGGAGTTAATTTTGTTAAGTCTATTTTTAGTGGGTTAATCATATGTTTTCCAAATTCTTTCAAATTACTTAAGAAGTTGAAAAGACTCTCTTTTGCCTCCTACCTCTCTCGACTTTGCAACCTGTTCCCTTCTCTCAATCAAAATTTTCTCTCAAATTGCTACTGGTGCTCTAAGTCAATCAAAATGTCTCAGGCATCATCTTCAACCAAGGCGACTTCATCATCCTCATCATCTTCATCATCTGACCAAGACTCTAGAGCAATCACCACATGCATAGAATCTGAAGTTCTTGAGGTCACTCCTCTCAGAGAGATGGCAACTGACCCCACCAAAGTCAAAAAGCTGAGAACTAGACATGCAGGAAGAGCTCAAGCTGCATCCTCTGGTAATCCTTCTCATCCTTCTTCTTCTGTACCAAATAGAGAAGGATCAGTTCAAGTTCATCAAGCTATTGCTAGGCTTGTTACTAGTATACTAAGCAGAAACCAACCTGTACCGGGGATTTCTGTCCCTTTAAATCAATCAGGAAGCCCAAATGTGGACGTCTCTGAGAATGTAGATGTCTCTGAGAATGTTGTGACACAAAATGACAACATTCAGAACCCTTTAGAAAAGACTGCTGATCCACCTATCATTGATGTGGATGAGGATTACTCAGATAATGATCTGATTGCCAATGTAAACCCTAGCATAGCTAGGAGATTGATGAAAAGAAAGGGTAATCAGAATGATGCAAAATGTGTGTCCAAAGATAAACCTGCTGTTAAGAAATCCAAGGCTGAAGGCATGGCTGGGGTAGAATCTGTGAAAACTATTCAGTCCAAAGGGAAGGTGAAAGCCCAGGTGCATACTGCTAGACAACCAATTTCAAAGAAGAGAAAAGAACCTGAATCTTCTGATTCTGATGAGGAATTAGAGTTTGAGATTGATGCTGAAGAAATTCCTATCAGAAGGAAGCTCCCCTCCAGAAAATTGCTAGAGTTCCTGAAGTCCCAACAGACAACATCTCTTTTCATCATCCTGACAATGCAAACAGATGGAAGTATGTTTTCTTAAAGAGAATAGCTTTAGAAAGAGAACTCAACAATGATGCCATGGAGTGCAAAGACATCATGGACCTGATCAAGAATGCTGGACTGATGAAGACAGTGATAAAATTTAACAAGTGTTATGAAAATCTGGTCAAGGAGTTCATAGTTAACTTGTCTAATGATTGTGCTGATGGAAGGTCAGCTGACTTTGAAAGTGTTTTTGTTAGAGGAAGAAGGGTTAATTTCTCTCCATTAGAAATTAACAAATTTCTTGGAAGAACAAATGAGGATTGTCCTGATCCGGAAGTCACTGACAATGAAGTTTGTCAAACCATCACAACAAGGCAAGTGAAGTGCTGGCCCTTGAAAGGCAAGCTGAATGCCAGCAAACTTAGCATGAAATTTGCCATCCTGCACAAGATTGGTGCAGCCAACTGGGTGCCTACAAATCATAAATCAACTATCTCCACAGGATTGGGGAGATTTATTTATGTTGTGGGAACCAAGACTGCTTTTGACTATGGCAGGTATATTTTTGAACAAACTTTAAAACATGCTGGTAGTTATGCTGTCAAAGGACCAATTGCCTTTCCCTCCCTCCTTTGTGGAATTATCCTTGCATAATACCCTGATATCCTGGTGGCAAGAGATACTGCTTGCAAAAGAGCTCCTGCCCTTGGGTTGCACTACAAACTGTTTCAGGGATCTCATGCTCCTGATATTGTCATAACATCAGCTGAGACATCGTCTGTGAAGACCCAGTCCAAAACATCTGATGTCATAGCTGTATTAAAAGAGACCTGCAAAGAACTGGAAGCTAGGAAAAAGACCCTAGAAATCCTAATTGCCAGGTTAGAAAAGGAGGAAGCTGAAGGAAACAGAAGGGAAGAGGGTGTAGAAGCTGAAGGTCATCTCAATACTGAAGAAACTAGCTCCTCTGAGTCTAATGACAGTGCTTAAAAGTTGGTTGCTGTTTGGTGGAGTTGATGCTGGTCCCTGGTGGAGTTTGGAAGTGTGTTCAGTTTTTAGCTGCTGCTCTTATTACTTTTTTCTGGATGACTGTATAATTTTTATGAACATGTATCTTTGGCCCATTTGTGGCTAAAGAGGGGGAGATATATTTTGGTACTTACTTAATTAGACATTCTATTTTTCTACAGTCATTTCTTTCTGCTGCTAACTATCTCTGATTGCTTAGGGTCTTTAGCCAAAAATCTGCCAAAGGGGGAGTTTGTAGTTGTTTAGTTATTGGCTTGCATTTTTGGTAAATCCCAAGTGTATGTGTGAATGTCATGACTGATGTCATAACATTCTAGTTTAGTTTGTACTGATTCATTAGGTACCTTTGCAGAAAAATATTGTCATACAGGTACTGATGTTTATGAGTGTGTATCTGAGCATTTTGCAAAATGATCACATTTACCAAAATCAGTAAACAGGAATTCTGATGTCATAACAAATGTTAAGACATCCTGTTCTGAACTAACAGGTTTGCAGTTTGGTTAATTCTGAGTTTTTTCAGGAAAATGACTCAGTCTTTCCAGAACAGAATCCTGCGTTTTCTTTGGGTTAACCTAGCTCAACCCTAACCTGGTTGATAAAGTCCTGTGACCTAGTCTTAAGGTCAAATGGAATTAACCCTAGCTTTTTGTGGAAACCCTAACTGAAGATGCAGCTGCTATATATTCAACAGAGCTGCTGTTTTGAAAGCAATCCCTTTTTTGACAGAAGATCATTTAGAAGCTGTATAGTTTTAACTATTGTAATCCAAGCAATTATCATTGTGATAAGTGACTTGGAATAGGTTTTAATTGTAAGGGTTGTGTAACACTCAAAGCTTTGAAGCAAGAGTGTTTGTATGTCTCTTGACTAAAGCTGTGAAGCAGAGTCAAGTTAGGTGTGTGTATCACTCAAAGCTGTGAAGCAAGAGTGGTTGTGTTGCTTGATTAAAAAGCTGTGAAGCTTAATCAAGTGTAGGTTTTTGAAGAGTGTCTTCATCAATTCATTAGTCAAATTGTTTTATGTATCACTGCTGTGATTGAGGGGGAGTGAGTAGGAACTCAGGTTTAAGTTGTACTTAGATTGAAATTGCATTAGGTAGGTCTTAAGTGAAGGAGATAAACTGGTTGGTTTATTCCTGAATTAACATCTCTTATAGTGGATTTTCTCCCTGGCTTGGTAGCCCCCAGAGTAGGTGTTGTTGCACACTGAACTGGGTAAACAATTGACTGTGTTCTTTACTGTTTTTGTATTTACTGTCTTATAGTAAGTCAGATACGGTGTCATAACATTGAACGTGACATTGAGTATCTGCAGCCAGAATATCAATTGGCATCAGAGCAGGCACCCTGCCTGTATTACTGGGTGAGATCTAGGGATATCACTTTCTGGCACTATGGACAAAGAAGGAGTTTTTGGAAATAGACCACCCATTCTGGATGGAACTAATTATGACTACTGGAAACCTCGTATGATTGCCTTCTTAAAATCTCTGGACAAAAAGGCTTGGAGAGCTGCTGACAAAGGATGGATCCATCCCACCATATCTGAGAAAGATGGGACAATCAGTTTGAAGCCTGAGGAAGATGAGTTAGCCCTGGGAAATTCCAAAGCTTTAAATGCCTTGTTCAATGGAATTGATAGAAATATTTTCAGACTAGTACATCAATATGAATTGGCCAAGGAAGTTTGGGACACTCTCAAAACTACTCATGAGGGCACTTCCAAAGTGAAAATGTCAAGGCTTCAGATGTTGACTACCAAGTTTGAGAATCTAAAAATGATGGAAGATGAAACCATTCATGAGTTTCACATGAACATCTTGGAGATTGCCAACACCTCACGAGCACTGGGAGAAAAGATGTCAGAAGAAAAATTGGTGAGAAAGATTCTCAGATCCTTGCCTAAAAGATTTGCAATGAAGGTAACTGCCATAGAGGAAGCTCAAGACATCAGCAAGTTGAAAGTGGATGAACTTATTGGGTCTCTTCAGACTTTTGAGATGGGGATCACTGATAATGGTGACAAGAAGAACAAGAGCATAGCACTTGTATCCAACACTGATGTTGAAAACAAGGAGGATGAAGAAGAAAATATTTCAGAAGCTATAGCCATGCTTGGAAGACAGTTCAACAAGCTCATCAAAAGAATGGATCCAAAGTCAAGGTCTAATGTTCATAACATTCCCTCTGACATTGACAGTTCCAGCAGAAGACCAAGGTCAGAAGAGAAGGGAAACCAAGGCAGAGGAATTCAATGCCATGGTTGTGAAGGATATGGGCATATTCGAGCTGAATGTCCAACCTTTCGTAAGAAACAAAAGAAAGGAATGACTGCGACTTGGTCTGAATGTGATTCAGAAAGTAATTCTGAAGAAGAATCTGCCAAACTAGTTACTGCTCTAACTGGTGTTTGTACATCTGAAAGTGACACCAGCGATGAAGAAGTGACATTTGAAGAACTGGCTGATACCTACAAGAAATTGTGTATCAGAAGTGCTGAAGTCTGTGTGCAGAATGAGAAACAATCAAAACTCATTATAAAGCCGGAGGCTGAAAAAAGGGCAGATCTTGAAACTATAAGTCATCTAGAAGGGGAAGTTCAATTGCTGAACTCACAACTGAACCATATGACCAAATCTGTCAAGATGCTGACCAATGGAACAGATAAATTGGAAGAGATTCTTCAAGTTGGACAAAATGTGGGAAACAAATCTGGACTAGGATTTGTGGAAGCTAAGAAATCTGGTGCAGACAAGAAGATCAGGCCTGTTAAACAATTGTCAAAGCAGATGTCTCAACACAACTCTCAACATCAGAAATAGAGACATATGAAGAAAAGGTACCAAAGATGGAGATGTCATCATTGTGGGAGATATGGCCACATAAAGCCCTTCTGCTTCAGATTGCATGGATACCCCAATCAAAACTCAGGTGTCAAACCTAAGTCTAAAAAGGTACCACATACTCCTCAATGGAAGAAAAAGGCTACTGCCCTGATAGCCCATACTTCCCTGAGAGTGTCTGCAAAGGAAGGCTGGTACTTTGACAGTGGGTGTTCTAAACACATGACTGGAATAAAGAACATTCTCAATCATGTTAAACCTCACAACACTAGTTATGTGACCTTTGGAGATGGTGCTAAAGGTGAAATCAAAGGAGTTGGTAATTTGGACTGCCCTGAAGTTCCAAGTCTGAGTGAAGTCTTGCTGGTAAAAGGGCTGACTGCTAATCTCATTAGTATCAGTCAATTATGTGATCTAGGATTCAAGGTCAACTTCTCAAAATCTGAATGTCTAGTAATTAATGAAAAACTAGAAGTTGTAATGAAAGGAATCAGATCCAAAGATAACTGTTACTTGTGGCAGCCTGAGAACACTAATAACTCCACTATGTGTCCAATTACCAAAGAAGAAAAAGAGATGAAACTGTGGCATCATAAGCTTGGTCATCTTCATCTAAGAAGAATGAAAAGAGCTATCTCTATGGAAGCAGTCAGAAGGACTCCAAAACTACAGGTTGATAAAAGAAGGGTTTGTGGTGAACTTAAAATTGAAAGGCTTGGTAAAAAGAAACATGTCTATGATGTGGTGGATAAACTTGAAGAAGGATGTGTTGTCAGAACCAGAAGTAATCATGACAAGGATGTTGGAAACAACAAGTCTAATAAATTCTGTTTCCCTGAAGAAATGAGTCGTGAAGTCTCTTCTCCTATAACTCTCCATCAAAATGGAGTGGACAAAAAGAAAATCATTCAAGAATCAACCAGAACTATGATTCATGTCAAAAGAATGCCTTCCCAACTCTGTGCGGAAATGGTTACAGCTAGGAATAACTGTTCTCAAAATATCTGGACAAAACAGATGCTCACTGAGTATAATGTCTCACAAGATGTTGTGACATTATATTGTGACAATCTGAATACAATCAATATTTCCATGAACCCTATTCAGCTTAGCAGGACCAAGCACATTGACTTTGTAGAGAAGAAATCAATTAAACTGGAACATGGTATCATTAAGCTTCAGCTGGCTGATTCTTCTACCAAGGCTCTTGTTGGAAATAAACTTGAAAACTTGAGGGGCAGGTTGGGTATTTGCCAACATGAGAAATTATTGCAATTAATTTTGCTTAAAACAAGGGTTGAAGGAGTTAATTTTGTTAAGTCTATTTTTAGTGGGTTAATCATATGTTTTCCAAATTCTTTCAAATTACTTAAGAAGTTGAAAAGACTCTCTTTTGCCTCCTACCTCTCTCGACTTTGCAACCTGTTCCCTTCTCTCAATCAAAATTTTCTCTCAAATTGCTACTGGTGCTCTAAGTCAATCAAAATGTCTCAGACATCATCTTCAACCAAGGCGACTTCATCATCCTCATCATCTTCATCATCTGACCAAGACTCTAGAGCAATCACCACATGCATAGAATCTGAAGTTCTTGAGGTCACTCCTCTCAGAGGATGTAAGTCATTCTAAATAATCTAATATTGCAAATTTGTCTTTTAATGAGTTGAAAAATGATTTTGAAAGTCTGCAAAAACAAGCTTTATATGCTCACAAAACTTGGCCACCAAGAAAATACTTTTACATTTTTAGAAGAAAAGGTTGAAGAAACCAATGAACAACTTGAGGCATTAAAGAAACTCATTGTAGATAGTTCAAATCATATAAAGGAGGATGAACAGTCTTGTAAGTTTGGATGTGAAACACATTAAATTTGGTAACAATAAGTGAGTACTCTTAAAACCAAATTGGACAAAATATATCATCTCATTGATACTATTTCTATTTGATGTTCAAAGGTTAAAAAGCCTCATAAAAACTATAATTTGATTAAGAACAAGTCTAATAGCAAAAGTGATTCTCATCATAGGCTATTTTATCACCATTGTTTCAAAAAAAGGCCATACTATTGAAAATGCAAATTTAGGTGCTTTTTAGTCCCTAAAGGCAATTTTCAATGGTTGCCCAAATGCAACAATTATTTAACTCACTCTCAAGGATTCAATGAGAATTGGGTACCTACCAATTTTGTTTTATCTTTTGTAGGATGAGTGTCTTGATGCTATGATGGGAAAATATATTCTCAATAGTGGATGTTCAAGACACATGATGGGAGACATATCTCTTTTCTAAGACTTTGTGGTGAAGAAGAAAGCTTTTGTGTCCTACGACGATCACAACAAAGGTGCAATACTCATAGAAGGTAGTATAGGTAATCTCTCAACTATTACTATCTAGAATATTATGTTAGTTGAAGACCTTAGACATAGTCTTGTTAGTCTTAGAAAATTTTGTGACAATGGGTATAAGGTGACTTTTGCCAAAGATTGTTGCATAATGGAACATAATAAAAAAAAGGATTATATTATTAAGGGTGTGAGGGTTAGTAATATGTATATGATTAAATTAATAGAAATTTCCTTGAATAATGCCTAATATCTTGTTACCTTGAGTGAAGACTCTTGGCTATGACGTAGAAGTTTGGCTCATGTTAACTTTGATCTACTTAATAACATAGTTCCAAAAGTTTTAGTAATTGGTCTACCAAAAATGAATTTTTTTCAAAAGACCACCTATGTGATGGATGTCAAAAGGGTAAGAAAACAAGGGTTTCTTTTAAATCTAAAAATGTTGTTTCAAAATTGAGACCACTTGAGTTCCTTCACATGGATTTATTTGTTTCCTCACGTACCAAAGGCATAGGTCATAATTACTATGGAGTTATAATTATAGATGATTACTCAAGATTTTGCTGGACTATTTTCTTACGTAGTAAAGATGAAGCATTCTTGGCTTTCACACATTTTTCCAAGTTAGCTTAAAACAAATTAAATTTAAAACTTGTTGCTATTCGAAGTGATAATGTAGGTGAATTTGAAAATCACCTCTTTGAAGAATATTGTGATAAATTTGGAATTGAGCATAACTTTTCAGCTTCTAGAACTCCACAACAAATGGTGTTGTCGAGTGTAAAAATCGTGTTTTAGCGGAGTTGGTAAGAACAATGCTCAATGGTCGTGGTCTACCAAAATACTTTTGGGCCGATGCTATTAGCACGACATGTTATGTATTGAATATGATACTTATCCGTCCAATTCTTGACAAAACTCCTTATGAACTTTTAAAAGGTAGAAAACCAAATTTATCTCATCTTCAAGTATTTGGATGTAAATGTTTTGTTTTAAATAATGGAAAAGTTAATCTTGGAAAATTTGATGCGAAAGCTGATGAAGGTATTTTTCTTAGATACTCTCAGTCTAGTAAAGCATATAAAGTTATAACAAAATATTACTTATTGTTGAAGAGTCGGTTCATGTTACTTTTCATGAGATTTCCCAAAATAGTGTTGGGAAAGGTACCAAATAGTGTTGGGAAATGTAGTTCTTTTGATGGTGTAGGTGCGTCTATGGAAGACATACTCAAAGACATCGATAAAGGAGTTGATTAACCTAAAACTGTGGAAATTAAGAAGGATGAAGATGATGACCATGAAAAGAAAGATGATGAAAGTCAAGAATAAGAGGATGGTCTTCCATTGGAGTGGAGAACCTCCAAGTATCTTCCAATTGACAACATTATTGGTGATATCACCAAAGTGGGAACAACTCACTCTAAGATAAGTAATTTTTGTTATCATTATGCTTATGTATCACAAGTTGAACCTAAAATCGTTAAGGATGACTTACTTGTCCCTCGTCCATAAAATCATCAAATTATACACACTCGATGGGTATTTAGGAATAAGCTTGATGAACATGGTGTGATAATGAGAAATAAGGCCCGTCTTCTGGCTCAAGGGTATAACCAAGAGGAAGGCATTGATTATAAGGAGACTTATGCTCTTGTTTCCCGACATAAGGCTATATGCCTTTTATTAGCTTATGCATGCTCTAAGAACTTTAAATTATATCAAATGGATATAAAAAGTGTGTTCCTTAATAGATACATAAGTGAGTTTCCTAATCATGTGTTTAAGTTAAAACGTGCATTGTATGGTCTTAAACAATCCCCTGGGGCTTGGTGTGACCGACTTAGAAAGTTTTTGATAGAGAAAAGATGCTATAGATGGAAGGTAGACACTAAATTCTTAATTAAATGTCAATGAAAGCATATTTTACTAGTTCAAATTTATGTTGATGATATCATTTTTGGATCAACTAATATGCATCCCGTCAAGGAGTTATCTAAGCTTATGTAGGGAGAGTTTGAAATGAATCTAATGGGAGAGTTAAACTACTTTCCCAAACTACAAATTAAGCAAATTGATGAAGGAACATGTGTATGTCAATCCAAGTATTGTCTCGAATTGCTCAAAAGATTCGATATGGATGGTGCAAAGGAGATTGACACACCTATGGCAATAAACCGTAACTTGGATAAAGATGAAAAGAGTAAGGATGTTGAGGTCAAAAGGTATAAAGGTATGATTGGATCTCTTTGTTATCTTACCGCATCTAGGCCCGATATTATGTTTAGTGTTTGTATGTGTGCAAAATATCAATTTTTTCCTAAGGAATGACATCTAAAAGTGGTTAAGCGCATTCTTAGATACATCATTGGTACTGTTGTACCCTAAAATTTTCCCTCCCATTTCAAAAGATCTCCTCATGCTCCTAGGGTTCTAAATTTCTCAAGACTACTCAAGAACTGATCAGATGAATCCTCCTCCTAAGCAAGGGTCTACAAATAGGATTTTGGTTTCCTCAAAGAAAATTGAGCTTCTAATGCCTCTAGTGAGTTTCATGGTTCGTCATATGCTTCACAAAATCCACATATCAAGTTTTAAGCCTTGCATCACAAATTTACTCAATCAATTGCTCAGATGATTGAAAATTAACTATATTAGACAAAAAGTCAGACGTGGTCAACATACAGTCAAACTTCAAGATTTTTGGACAACATCAACATTTTGAAGTCTTATTCATCATTTGATCAAAGGTTGATCATGATTCAACAAGAAAACTCAAAGATTCATCAAAAGTCAAAAGTTGCTAAATTAGCGTTTTCTTTAGGAGAAGTCAACTGAACTTTGACCAAGCATAACTTTCAAATGCTTCACCAGAAAATTCTCAACAAAAACCCATTTTGATTGAAATTCAATTCTCTATAACTTTGCCTCTCTAAGCTAAAGTCCAAAAAATGCTTCATTTGAGAGATATGGGCCAAAACATTACAGGTCATTTTAAAAGTCAACAAAAAGACACCTTTTGTAAAAGCAATTTACATCAAGTTAAAATCTTCAAATGGAAAAATGAACAATATGAAAGTTGTAGTGGATAATTTTGAGGAAATGCATGAAGTCCAAATTGAGAAAATTTGATCTTTTGGGAAAATGCGCTTATTTTTTAAGGTCTAAACGTGTTCTTGACCTTATAAGAGGCACCTAAGTCCATTCGTTTATTTTTGTGGTCTTTATTTCATTTATTTTGATTTTATTCATTTAAATTAAAAATTATATCAAATAATTATCAAATAATGTACAAAGCATAAAAGGCTTGAGATTTGATTTTATTTGGGGCCCTAAGATCATGTAAAAATCGTGTGAAATTATTTATAAACCAAATCTTCATGGTCTTATGAGATTTCATTCTATTTTCAAGAAAAGACAAAGATGTGTTTTCATACAAGGTCCAAGCCCATCTTTTGGCCTAATACGTTCTCTTATAAATACCCTTCATGTTCAGACAATAGGGAGACAAAAAACTTGCCTCAAGACACTCACTCAAAACCTTAAATTTTGTCCAAACTAGGGCAAACTTGAAAATCGTTTTCTAACCCTTTTCAAAGCAAACCACCCACTCAAATCAATCCCTGAGACATTGCAGAGTAAGACTTGATTGTGCTTGATGATCAAAAGTTCCTAAAACATGACCTACATGCATCACTTGTTTCCTTACTTATGGTGAATATCGATTTTTAATTTTTACAATGCTTTAATGTAAACTAATTAGTTCACCGTGTTTCTGAGATGTAACAATACAGGTCTAAACCCTTACATGAGTCCTATAACGCCTGGATAACCTAGCACCATGTTTGAACCGATTTACAATATTTTGTTCATATCTCATTATGAAGGACGTTTTAGCCAAAACTAAGGCCACAAATTAGTTCGCAACCCTCAAATTAGGGGGTTATGGTTATTTTTATTCACTAATGTTTGTTATTTTGTAGGTTGAAGAAATGATCTCGCCGGAGAAGACGATCGAAGTTAGGGCTCTGGCACTTTTCCGGTGCATGGATTATGTTTTTGTATATATTTATATTGTTTTGTTTTACTATCGGATGTAACAGCCACCCCAGTGGCAGGAATGCACATGTTAAGGCTTTGGTCTCTAACGCGTGGGTTCGATCCCTGTCTTTTGCAACTTTTTTGTTATTTTCCATTTAATATACAAGTTTCACATATTATACGCAACACCTAATCTTCTAACACCAACATGCGCTTGGACTGGTGGTAAGCTGTGCAGTAAGAAGGCTGGAGTGCGTGGGTTTAACACCCACCCCATACAAATCTTTTTTTGTTTTGTTTTTAGTAACCTATTTTCTTTTCTTTTAATTACTAACCCTAATTTTTTCCTTAACCCTAATTATTTTCCTTAATTACTAATTAATCAATTTTAATATTTTTATTAAAACCCTAATAAATTAGGTTTAGATTTTATAATCAATAATTAATTTTGACATTATATTATTATTAATTAATTAGGTTAATTAGTATTTTCTTAAAATTAAAACTAATTAGACTTTAGGTATTTTTTATAAATTAAAATTAATTAGACTTAGAGTTTAAATATTTAATTAAGTTCAAATTATTTTCTAAAAAAACATAAACGACATTCAAACATTATTCTAATCTTTTCTTATTTTCTTTTGCTATTTATTTTCTTTTGCTATTTATTTTCTTAGAGAAATTTTATAGGTCACACGACTTTTTTGTAATAGCTTAGATTTTCCATTGTGTGTTTTTTACCTATTATGTAACTGCTTACGAGATGTAATAGTTTAGAATTTAAATTCCACATCCTTTTTATGTAACTGCCTCAAAGCCCTGTAATAGCTCAGGATTTACTTTCCGCACCTTTAATTTTCTGTATACATATTATACTGCTAGTAATTAGGCATGTATGGCAAGATTAAAATTAATCGATAGATAACCCTAACACAAGATAAATAATTGAACTGAACACACCATTCACACTTTACACCTCTAGGGTAACCTCTCTTTGTTGCCTTCGGAAATAATGGTCATATCCCTCAAAAGTAGGGATACTTAAGCAAATACCCTTGAATAAAGATCATAGTCCCTCGATGATCCTTCGACGTTTCCTATGAAAGACGATCTAGTCCCACCAATAAATTGCTAAAGTATCTCTATGTGTTGCCTTAATTGACCATACGATGACCATTCGCTTGTCCCTTCATATCCAATAGATAGGGCTACCTACCAACTAATGATATGAACAGTACTATCTCTAAAGGAGAAGGAAAAGAATAATAACGACCTTGAGTGGGTAAGAATTGTTAATCACTTGCTTACAATCTTTTCTAGAAAAACATTTGTACACGTCACACTTTGAAAATATTTTCAAAAACACTTTGTACGTGTTCTTGAGGACTGATACAAGAATCATTACAAAGTTAGTTGTACTTCGGATTTTAAAAATATTTTCAAACAAATCACACACAAAGCAAATTTTCAAAAGTGAGCTAGTGATTAAGAGCCGGTAGATAACTACGGGTGAAAAAGATGCTAACACCTTCCATTTTCATAAATTACCCCCCAGACTCAAAATCTATCAAGGTCTTTCCTGTTCTTTTCACCTTTACTAAATATTGGATAAAAGAAAAGTCGGTGGCGACTCTAGTTATCTGCACATTTTGGATAAAACCAAATAAGTCAATTATCCCACGGTATTACAAAATTGGTGACTCTGCTGGGGAATTAACTTTAAAAAGGAGGGGTTGCCTTAGGGTTAGATCACTTTATTTGCTTTAATTGATTGTTTTTCTTGCTTTACTTTAAGAGTTTCTGCTTGGGTTTATTATTGCTTGTAAGATCCTACACCCGGATCTAGGGATGCCTTAGGTAAGTAGTAATAGACCATGAAAATTGTACAACATAGAACAATATGGTTAAAGTGATGGCTACGGTTAGTGAGATACTTTGGATTATACTAATGTTCCTTGAGTCAGTCAAGGATAACATTAGGATTTCGTGTGGTGTCATTAGCACTAACTGACTTTTAGAACCTTAATTGACCCATCTTGGCCATTAGAAGGTAGTGAGATGGCCGACTTTGGTGCAGTCCAAAGTTGGTTGATACTCGATGCTACAGTCATTGAGATTCGACTCGCGGGATGTTTTGGTGGAAAATCAGTTGTTGTACTAAAATAAAACCTTCGAGAAAGATCCGTGATATGAGATTCCTAGAACTCGGTTACTATTTTAGGACAGGTTAAGCCAACTTAACTTCAATAGAGAAGGGTACTTACCTATGGACCTCACGCAAGCCTTTAAGCCTAAGGCTCTTGTGTGATTTATTTGTGTTTGTTGTTTGCTTAAACATGGACATAACATCATGACATGGCATTTTTACTAACCATTTCAAGGATCTTAGGAACCTTTGGTGCAGAATTATTATAAGCCAGATTTCTAGCAAGGGGCAAGAGGATTTATTTTCCTCTAACCAGATGCCATCAAGATCAAAGTATATTCTCTTGAGTCAAAGGCTATGACCCACTTGATATGGTGAGCTTGATTCCAATAGAAGGACGTTCAAAGATGAAAACTCAAAGTTCTTCAAGACAAAGTTGCAACCAAATTCTTTTTCCAATATTTTTATCTCATAAGATCCTAGAAAACATTGCATATACATCTACATGTCATGCATATCGTAACAAGTATTCCCAATATAGGTTTTGTCATCTTCTTGCTGTTTATTTCAGTAGAAAAATGGATCTTGAGTAAATAGTCAAAGATCTCCAAGCTCAGAATGCCTAAATCCAACAGATGTTCCTGAACTTAGCAAAGGGGAAGGAAGAACTGAAAGTACTTGTCACCAGTAAGAAAAAGAAGAACACAAAGAAACCAACTGGTGTCCTTAACATGGGAAGAAGGTTCAGAGGTCTTGTCAAGCAAGCTCGAGATCTTAACATCATATCCGATGAAGATGACAAACAAGATGAAGATGGTAAGAGTGTGTAAACTAAAAGGAGTAGTCCTGGTTCTGACAAATTTCCTGATGAAGAGGAAGATGATTATTTGGATGAGCAATATCCCCCTGCTGATGAGAAGTATTTGGATTGAACTTTGATGATTTAGGTTCGGTTTTAGGAGTTGTCATCCCTCCTAAATTCAAAACTCATGTCTTTGCTAAGTATGATGGCGTTTCCTGCCCGAAGCTGCACCTGAGGTCATAGGTTCGGAAAATCAACCACATACTGATGACAAGAAATCATGGTTGCATTTCTTTCAAGAGAGTCTATCTGGGACACAACTGGAATGGTACTATCAACTTGAAGGTGCCAATATTCACACTTGGGAAGATTTGGCTGCAGCCTTCTACAAATAATATCAATATAATTCTGATTTGGCACTAACCCACATACAACTACAGAGTATGACCATGGGCTCTAATGAAGGCTTTAAAGAATATGCACAAAAGTGGCGAGATCTTGCGGGAAGAGTCTAACCTCCTTTGGCTGATAGAGAGTTGGTTGATATGTTCATGAGTATACTGTCCGGTCCTTTCTACAATCATTGGCTTGGAATTTCTTCAGCTGGGTTCACTGAATTAATACTGACAGGGGAACATGTTGAGAATGGAATCAGAAGCGGTAAAATCCAGGTGGCTGCATCTTTAAATACTGTGAAGATGACTTATAATGGGAAGAGAGAATCCAATGCTATGTACGGACAGAAGGGTCGTAATAAGAGTGACCGCAACCAATCTGTGGGGGCAGTACTGATCTCTAATTCAACGTCATTGCAATAACAACAGACTAATCAGTGTAGGTAGGAGGCGCCCAGGAGACAGTTTACAAAGATCAGCATGCCATTGGCATAAGCATTACAACACATGTTGAAGGTAGGGTTGGTTATATTGAAAGATCCTCCATAGAATCCCAACACTTCCTCTCCTCACTACAATCCCAATGAAAGGTGTGTGTAACACTCCGACAACCCCGGGCATGACACTAGCAATAGTTGGGCCTTGAAGAATAAGATCCAAGATATGATTAATGCTAAATAAATTGAATTTGATCCTCCTAAGACTCCTATATGATTACTGCGCCTATGCCCAATCATGACAAAGGCGTTAATTCTATTGAAGATGTTTCTTATGTTTCTACTGTGAAGGATTTAACTATTCCCCCGATGATTGTTAAGGAAAAGCTACTGCAAGCCAGTTTATTTTTGAGTTATGCTGAAGATTGCTACCACTGTACATCCCATTCTAATGGTTGTGCATTGCTGAAAAAAGGTATTCAGTGTTTGATGTATGACCATGAGATCCTATTTGAGAAAACTCCTTTTGAGAAAACTCCTTCTGTGGAAATTACATCCTAAGACCTGAATCTTGAAGACGTGTCTACAATTTCCAATACTCTTGTAAGGATCACTTCTAACGGTTCTGGGAATATTACTTTCGAACCTAGAGTCGCTTCTAGGATTATTACTACACCTGGGCCAATTCCATATTCTTTTGATAAGGCTATCCCTTGAAATTACGAAGCTAATGTTTATTATCACGGCATTAAGAAAATGCCATTGATTATTGAAGATGAAAATGCTGAAGTTACTGATCTCGATGTTGGAAATATTGCTGGGGCTAGTAAGGTTACCATAAGTGGAAGGGTTTTCTCTCCAGAGATCTCTCTGAAGGCTGTTACCGCACTAGTTCGTATCACTGCCACTGAATCTACTACTGAGACTTGAGATGAAGAACATATGACTGAGCCTGCCCAAACTGAGGCACCGAATAAAGTCACTGTTGAAGACACCTTCAAGCAAGAAATTAAGGAAATATTAAATATTATCCGAAAGAGAGAATACAAAATTGTTGAATAGTTAGGGCAGACTCCCTCCAAAATATCTATGATATCCCTGTTATTATGCTCTGAAGCCCATGCTCAGGCTTTAGTGAAATTTTTGAGATCTGCTCATGTACCAATGAAAATATTTGTTGATCAGTTCGAATATTGTGTTGCTAATCTGACAACTGATAATGGGCTAGGCTTTTCTAATGCTGATTTGACCCCGCAGGAAGGGACCATAATAAGGCCCTGCATGTCTCTATTGAGTGCAGGGGCACTACCTTATCTCATGTGTTGGTAGACACGGGTTCCTCATTAAATGTACTGCCAAAAGCTGCTTTAGACAAACTTGACTGTGAGGGGATTGTTCTAAAACCCAGTGACATTATGGTAAGAGCTTTTGATGGTTCAAAGAGAATGGTGCATGGGGAGGTTGATCTCCCAATCAAAGTGGGTTCCCAAGTCTTCGACTCTACTTTCTATGTGATGAATATTCGTCTAGCCTATTCTTGTTTGCTTGGACACCCTTGGATTCATGGGGTAGGCGCTGTTACTTCTACCTTACACCAGAAGTTGAAGTATCCCTTGAAGGGAAAGATTGTTATAGTTTACGGTGAAGAAGAATACATGGTGATCCATTTTAAATCTTTCAAGTATGTTGAGATGGATTGTGAATTCTACGAGACCCCTTGCCATAACTTTGAAGTTGTTGATAAAGCTGCTCTTGCAGTTCCTAAGACCCCATCAAAAATGGCTTATATGAAATACGCTAGGTGTGATACGGTGGCAACACCGACGCTTATACTGGTTTGCATTTTGTATTCACAAATGTCGCGGTAAGCAAGATTCGCCACCGATTTTTATTTCATCCAACAAAGGAAAGGAAAAAGAACAGAAAAAACCCTTTTTTCGAGAGTTTATGAGTACGGGGGGTAGATTATTGAAAGGGAAGGTGTTAGCACCCTTTATATCCGTGGTTTTCCACGGGCTCTTAGGTACTTGCTCATTTTTGAAATTGCTTGTGCGTGTTTTGAAAAGTTTTTGTTTAACTTCATGATAACCCTTGTATCGGTCCTCAAGAGTGTGACAAAGTTGTTTTGAAAACTGTTTTTGAAAAGTGTTTGTGTGAAAAGTTTTCATTTTGAGAAAGTACTTAAGATTTCTACCTACTCGGAAAAAAAGTCTGTTCGTTTACGTTTCCTTTAGATAGTGCTATCCTACTATTAAGGAGTAGGTAGCTCCGTCGTTGGATTTATAAAGGGACGTTTGAAGGGACGAAATGGTCTCTGAAGGAAACAAGTAAAGATACCTTAACATTTCGAAGGGACTGTCTTCATAAGATCAATTTGTAGGCAACTCGAGGGACAAATAGGGACTATGATCTTTATGATGATTTTGAATCGCGGGTCATTGCTAAGGTATCCCTACGTTCGAGGGACACAACCATTATTTCCGAGGCAACCAAGTGGGGCAAACCCTAGGAGTGAGCATGTGCAAGTGTGTTTTTTTTCCAGTTAATTATGTTTGCACAGTTATGGTTTTCTATTGTACTAATTTGATTTATCTTTTGCGTACAATCCTAATATCCATACATCTAGCAGTTTAATAGTTACGGAAATTAAAAATGATAAATTAAAACCCTAGCTATTACAAGGCTTTGGGGAGGGGATTACATAATCAAAAACCGGGGAAAATGATAAATGTGAAATAGTAAACCTAATTAACTATTACAAACTTGGAACAGTTACAATAATTAATAAAAATAATGAATGTAAAGACGCGCGCGAAAGTTAAGGCGGGAACAAATTAGAAACCTAAGAAATCTAATTAATTAAAAAATATTTTTGTATATCTATTTTTTTTTGGAGAAAAATAGTTGTGATTTGCAAGTTAAACTAATTTACTAATTAATTTTATTTAACAAAATAACCCGTGTTGAAATAATTACAATAATTAATTTTCAAAAATTAATTTTAATTATAAAAACAAACTTAATTCTATTTAATTTTAATTATGGAAGGAAAAAAGGTAATTAAATTAACCTAATTTCTATTAAATTTTAAATAAAAAAATGTTTAAGTTAACCTAATTAAACTAATTAATTAAATGCTAATAAATATTTTATGAAAAAAAAGACTAAACCTAATATTTTTTTGTAGTTTTCTGATTTTATGATTTAATAATAAAAATGATTTTGTAAAAAAAACAATTGAAACAAATAATAAAATAAAAGAAATAAAAAAAAGAAAAAGATTTGGGCCTGATTGTTAGAAGCAAAATGGGGGGGTTGAACTGGAATTGATTAGGCCCATGATAGATCAGCCTAGCTTTTGCACCCAATCTCGTGATACTATCTCTTGAGGATCTATCATGGATGTTTGGATCTCGACCATTTGATTCAGATTGATGATGATCAAACCGTTTGAAGGCGAGGACGTACGATGCACTTATGGGCGTGTTTGACACCTGATCTGTAGAAAACACATAATGAAAAATAAAAACCAAGGCCTGGGGATCAAACCCAAGCCCTCCAGCTTCACAACCACGCGCCTTACCACTACACCAACCTGCTTATTCATTAATATACATAATAAAGTAATATTATATAACAAACGAAATCATAAATATGTTTGACCAAAAAAAAGCGCGTGATTTGAGTTATCCAACGGGATGCACACAACTAGGTGTCGGAGTCAGCGGCCGGAGTCAAACCTCCGGTCACCTTCTCCAGCCACACCCAAGTCAAAACCTATAAAACGGGTGATTCATGAAGGGTTAATGGACCTATCCTACGTGAAATCGAGCCCTGAACTCGAATTTGATCTTAAATCAGTCTGAAAGTCCTTATATTTGGAGATCCAGTCCTAACAGCCATGGATGCCCTAACAATGGCATCCGACGTTTTAGGTCCAAAAACTTCCATGCGACACGTCCAACCTGTCCTAATGAAGGTCCTGAGTAATAATCAAAGCATTAAAACGTTCAAAAATGCGAAGAAAGAAAGATTGAATTTCCAGAAAATTACCAAATGATGATGACCGAGGATGGTGGTTCTGGCGTGTGATCGCTTGAATAAAAGAGTGGTGCGTGTTCCTAGGGACCTCTGGGTGTGAATGGGACGCTTAGGTTGGATTGAAACAGGCTAGAACCTTTTCTTTTTGTTTTCACGATTTTAAGTGATTTTTGCAATTTGGTTGGATTCTTGCATATTTGGACCAAATCAAATCTTCCCCTCTCCACGGATTTGCCTTGCCATGCCAGCACATATTGCTCTTTATTTTGATTAGAAAAAGATTTGAAATCAAATCTTACATTATTCTTTTTATTCACCTTATTTAATTTTGCATTCTATTTAATAAAATATCAAAAATAAATAATATAAATAATAAAATAATGTAAAAAGGACTCAAAGGTCGTGGGTCATGTTGGAAGTGAGGTGTAAGCACAAAAAGTTAGGACCATTTGCCAAAAAATGAAATTTTAGGCATTGTTGACTTTTAACAATTCTCCAAAAATGGCCAACTTTGACAATGCATATCTCTCTCAATTTTTACCCTAAGAGGGTGTTCTTTGACTTTTTAGAAATCTTAGGATGTCCCCTAAGCAACCTTTTTGGTTTCATCTCAAGTGGATCTTCCATGTTCATGTAATGAGCTTTGACACAAAAGGTGTTTTTGTTGACTTTTTGGAATGACTTATAATGTCTGAATTCATATCTTTCCATGAGTGCATTTCTTGAACTTGAGGACTGAGGATGATTTGTAGGGAATTTAATTCCCTTCAAAATGAGCCTTGGATGGGAAATTTTTGATAAAGTATGAGAAATTTATGCTTGGTTAAAGTTTGGTTGACTTTTTCCTTAGAAACCCTAATTTAGCAACTTTTGAGTTTTGATGAATTAGGAGCCTTCCTTGGGGAATCACGATCAACCCTTGATCAAATGATGGATATCATTTCAAAATGTTGATATTGACCAAAAATCTTGAAGTTTTGAGTGCATGTGGACCACAGTTGACTTTTGACCTAGTACAATTGATTTTTAGGCATTTGAGCAGTTAACTGGGCAAACTTCTTGTGCAAGGCATGAAACTTGACATGGATGATCTTAAGAAAATATTAAGACCATGGAGAAGATATGAGACCTTTGGAGTTCACCCATCTTGATGCAAATGGAAACCCTAGTTTGAGGTTCATTGTCTTAGGAGAGCATTTATCTGATCAATCCTTGGCCATCTTTAGGCAAGTTGAGGAATTTAATGAGTATGTTTTGAGTAAAATGGGAGGGGAAATTTTGGGGTACAACAACTGCCTCTGTTCAATCTCTTAAACCTAAGGATGTAGATTGTCCGATCTACCTTTCGTGATCTGAAGGTAGAAGGTGATTGAACACTAGAGTGCCTATAAATTTGCACTCGCATGAAGTAATACTGATTGGTGATATCGGAAATGGGCTTACAAATGCCATTTTGAAGTCGATAGAGAATCGTCGGAGATGGGCTTAAAGATGCCATCCAGAAAAGATATCGGTTGCATAAAATATTCCTTTGTGAGAATTCCTGTATCTGCCGTTGAGGAAGACTCCGCCGGAGAATGTTGATTTACGTCTTGGAAAATAGAGTATAGGAGCTTCAGTTGTCCATTACTCTACTGGGGAGTTAACTCCTGATTGAGGAGGTGGAAGTAAACTGCATGTCTGGTCAGGGTCTAGGCTGCACAACGAATTACTGGGGAATTATGAAGTTGACAGTATCTGGTCGGGTCCAGGTCTTACAGTGTTGTAAACTGTTGTATGGAGATAAATGAGAAGAAACCTGGATAGTAGGGTTACTTCGAGGTGAAAGCCTGGATAGTAGGGCCATGAGAAGGAACCTTGATAGTAGGGTTACTTCGAGGTGAAAGCCTAGAGAGTAGGGCTATGAGAAGGAACCTGGATAGTAGGGTTACTTCGAGGTGAAAGACTGGATAGTAGGGATATGAGAAGGAACCTGGATAGTAGGGTTACTTCGAGGTGAAAGCATGGATAATATGGATATGAGAAGGAACCTGGATAGTGGGGTTACTTCTAGGTGAAAGCATGGATAGTAGGGTTATGAGAAGGAACCTGGATAATAGGGTTACTTCGAAATGAAAGCCTGGATAGTAGGGCTATAGGAAGGAACCTGGATAGTAGGGTTACTTCGATGTGAAAGCCTAGATAGTAGGGCTATGAGAAGGAACCTGGATAGTAGGGTTACTTCGAGATGAAAGCCTGGATAGTAGGGCTATGAGAAGGAACCTGTATAGTAGAGTTACTTCGAAATGAAAGCCTGGATAGTAGGGCTATAAGAAGGAACCTAGATAGTAGGGTTATGAGAAGGAACCTGGATAGTAGGGTTACTTCGAGGTGAAAGCCTGGATAGTAGGGCTATGAGAAGGAACCTGGATAATAGGGTTACTTCAAAATGAAAACCTGGATAGTAGGGATATGAGAAGGAACCTGGATAGTAGGGTTACTTCGAGGTGAAAGCCTGGATAGTAGGGCTATGAGAAGGAAGCTGGATAGTAGGTTTACTTCGAGGTTAAAGCCTGAATAATAGGGGTATGAGAAGGAACCTGGATAGTAGGGTTACTTCGAGGTGAAAGCCTAGATAGTAGGGCGATGGGAAGTGTTGTACCCCAAAATTTGCCCTCTCACTTTTATCAAGATTCCCCTCACGAGACTTCTTGGACTCAAGACCAGATTATGGTTTGCTCAGCTCAAGACATCTCCTTGCACTGATGACATGAAATTAGGGTTTGAGTTTGCGCAAGGATTTGTGGACTTTCAATGCCTCATGTGACTTTCATACTTCATGTTGGACTCCTAAGATTGCTCATACCTAGTTTTAAGCCTTGGATCAAATTTTTGCCCTTTCGATTGGACAGTTGAACTAAAAATCAGTTGTATTGGGGAAAAAGTCAACTGTGGCCAATTTACAGTCAAACCTCATAGTTTTTGATCCACGTCAACATTATAGGCTCATATTAACCATTTGATCAAGTTTGGTCCACAACTCCTCAAGAAATTTGATCAGGTCATCAAAAGGGCAAAATGGTCATTTTTAGGGTTTTGACTGCAGAAGGGCAATTTCTAATTTTTCACCTAGCCAATGGAAAATTGGGCTGAAGCATGGTTTCAAGGAATCAATGGCATCTTCTTGACCTAATCACAAGGTTCAAAAGATCTCAAAAGCATTGGATTGACAGATGAATTTTCCAGTCAACTAATCAAAAATCAACTGTACACTGAAAAGTCAAACTTTGACTTTTTGTTCAAAATCAAGTGCCAAGGGTCATTTTTTATCAAGATGTTTCAAAACATGAAACTTGTTCACCAAGAAACCTAATTTTTAAAATTAGGGTTTAAAATGGAAAATTTCATAACTTAGAAATTTTCTAAGTTATGAAAATTTCTTATTTTTCCCAACTTTTCCCAACTTTTTCACCATGATGCAATTGGATTCAAAGAAAACTTCAAACATTAAAGTTGTAGTCCTCCACAAAATCTACAACTTTTATTCACAAAGTTGTCACAAAAGATGCTTGGATATCAAGTTATGAGTTTGTGAATAAGGGTTCATGAAACTTTTAACTTAGTGAAATTTTGGCCTAGTTTAGGCAGGATTTTGACCTATCTTCATGGCAAATTTTCACATAGTTCGAAGTGGAACCTCAAAATTCATTTTAAAGATGGATTTTAGAGCATGTTACAAGCTTTCCAAAATGTCTAAGAACTCTCCAATATCATTTGTGGTTAGGGAGAATCGAAAGTTTGAAAATGGCAAACCATCACTTTTGTCCATGACATTTTGCACATTGCTACAAGTTGCAGATCTGTCCTAAGCATGCTTGTACTTGGTTTACAGGTTCTAATCCTTTCTACACTCATAAATAGAATTCGAATACATTGGACAAAGGCATTGTTCTGAGTTATGGAGCATTACACATTGATTTATTCCAAAAATGGCATAAAGGTTGCAATACAATTTCCATAAAGCACACTTTTTGCAATTTGGTTTATCTTGAGCCATGGACATGATCTCTTTGTACAAACAACATCCACAAACATCAGAAAAAGCTCACCAACTCTCAGCAGGCCTCAAGCTAGCTTGTACAACCTTGGCTTTTGTCAACTCACCTTTTGCTTCAAAAACAAGAAACCTTGCAAAAGTTCCATAACTTGTGCATCTGTTAAAACCAAGACTAGAGACCATTTGAAACAAGTTCAGCACATTATACTAAGCCAGAAGCACGAGTTTGCAACCTCTAAAACACCCAAATACACCAAAAGCTCCATTTTCTACCCAAACAGGGCAACCACTGCAGAACATTGGCCAAATCCGTATTCCCTCGTGCGTTTTGCTTGGAATCATTTCAAACACATTCTAAACATCACACCTGAACTATCCAAACCTTTCTCAAGCAACTGTAACTTCATTTTAAAGCTTCACCATTTTCAAATTCTGAGTTTGCAGGTTGAGTTCTATAGGGAGATTCAAGCCATTTCAAAGCAAGCTAAGCATTGGGAAAGGTCAAGGGAACATCAAGCAAGCTCAAAAGAACTTCAGGTCTCATTGAAAGTTGCTAAATTTCCATATACGAACTTGACTGAAACAGGTATTTCTCAAGTTTCTAACTTCTTATTTAGGCATCATTAAGCTTAGGTTTGTGAAGCAAAAATGTAGTCCTTAATTTCCTTGAGTTGTACATATGCGTAGGTTTCATTTATATTAACTGAGCTAGGAGTATTTGATAGTTGAAGTTGCTGAAAAAACTAGGTCAAGATTTAGGGCCAATGAAATTCTCTCTGGTCTTTGAGAGTTAGATCAAGTTTTTTATATCATTAGAATCGTGGTTTAAAGCTCTATAATTTTCATGTTATGAGTTTTTGATTTCATGCAAAGACAAGAGAGAACATGTTGAAGATGCAGAACGCGCGTTTTTTGTCTCAAGGTCAGGGACGAAGTGCAACTTGGGCTGGGCCTGGCTTTGTCTGACTTTTGACACCCCCTGCTTATTTTTTGCACCCCCTTGGCCCATTTATTATATTTTGTATTAGTTTTCATTTCTTTTGTGATTTCTGACTTTATTATTTTTTTCTAAAATATTAAAAATCACCAAAAATATTGTCTTAATTTTTACATTTTTATTTTATTATTATTATTATTATTATTATTATTTTTTATGACAAAAAAATAGTTTATTAGGTTAAATACTTTTATTTTTCTAAATAAAATTTGTAAATAATACAAAAATATTATATATTTCTATTTTTATCATTTGTACACTTAAAATAATATTTTCTCTCATGTTTTATTTTTTAACATTTTTATATATATTTTTATTTATTTTCTTGTACATAAATGAAATAAATAAATAATATAGAATATATTTTCTTAAAACAAAAATTAGGGTTTGTTCACCCTTTCCAAAAATAATCTTTTTTATTTTCTTATTTTTAGGACATAAATAAACTTATTTTTACATACATAAAAATAATACAAAAACTTTTTTTTGCATATTTACATTTATTTGCATATTTAATATTTGCTTATTTATTTATTTGTACAAATAAATTCAATTTGGTTGTAATAGTTTTAGGGCTTTATTTTGAGCAATACCCCCCTATTCAAACTTGTATCCCCCTCCCCATAATATTGTTGTAATAGTCTTAGATTTACTTTTACGCATTTATTGCTTTATATGCATGATAGTAAAATTAGGGTTTGTATGCAAAAGACAAAAAGTCAAACAAATAGCATGGCTAAATACAAGACAAAAATGCATGAAAATGACAACACAATGCACACAAGCACTCATAGGGTTTCATCCACTTTGTTGCCTTAAAATGGCCATGGTATGTATGCTAGGTATCTTGGCAAAACAAACAAAACAAAAAGATCATAGTCCCTCAATGACGCTATCTTGGTTGCCTACACAAAAATGATCTAGTCCCTCAAAAACTTGCTAAAGATACTTGGCAAAATTGTTATCATGGTCATATGATAACCCACGCCCGTCCCGTTTAACATCCAAATACAATGTTGTTTACCAAATAAAATGGTAAAACAACAATGTCAAAGGGTTACAAATGTGTAGGAAAGATCTTTTGAGTAGGGTAGATAACTCCTAGTTACTTGATCAATTTGCAAACATCCTTGCTATTTTCAAACAAACACACACAATTTCAAAACAATTTCCCAACAAACTTTCAAACATTGAAACATTTTTCAAAAGACAAACACCTTTGTATATATTCAAACAAGAATCATTACAAAGGTTTCCTGAACAAATGCCTCTTTTCAAAATACTTTCAAAACCACACAAAGCACCATTTCAAACAATTGAAAAAGCAAAGCAAGTGATCTAAACAAGTAACTAAGAGCCCATGGATAACCATAGATGAAAAGGGTTCTAGCACCTTCCCTTTTCATAATCTACCCCCCGAACCCAAGAAAACATCTCAAAGGTCTTTCCTGTGCTTTTTGACCTTTCCTTTGGATAAAATAAAAAGTCGGTGGCGACTTTTGCTAAACCGAAACATTTGCGAACATAAACGCAAAACCTCAAGTCAGTTCTTCCACCGTATCACAGGAAGGAACCTGGATAGTAAGGTTACTTCGAGGTGAAAGCCTGGATAGTAGGGCTATGAGAAGGAACCTGGATAGTAGGGTTTCTTCGAAATGAAAGCCTGGATAGTAGGGCTATGGGAAGGAACCTGGATAGTAGGGTTACTTCGAGGTGAAAGCCTGGATAGTAGGGCTATGAGAAGGAACCTGGATAGTAGGGTTACTTCGAGGTGAAAGCCTTGACAGTAGGGCTATGAGAAGGAACCTGGATAGTAGGGTTACTTCGAAATGAAAGCCTGGATAGTAGGGCTATGAGAAGGAACCTGGATAGTAGGGTTATAAGAAGGAACTTGGATAGTAGGGTTAATTCGAGGTGAAAGCCTGAATAGTAGGGCTATGAGAAGGAACCTGGATAGTAGGGTTACTTCGAAATGAAAGCCTGGATAGTAGGGCTATGAGAAGGTACCTGGATAGTAGGGTTACTTCGAAATAAAATCCGGGATAGTAGGGCTATGAGAAGGAACCTGGATAGGAGGGTTACTTTGAGATGAAAGCATGGATAGTAGGGCTATGAGAAGGAACCTGGATAGTAGGGTTACTTAGTTTGGTTTTGTAGATTAGTTGACCCATTTGATCTTCGGGAATTGATTTTCCATTAACTGTCTGTAGATATGACATGTATAACTGCTGGGATTGTATGTGATAATTGTCTTTCCTGAAAAGATAACAGGGTTAATTATATGTGTGATGATGTTCTAAAGATAAATGAGATTATGCTGTATGTGATATGTATGCGCGTGTCATAATGTATGTACATGAAATGCTATTAGAGACATGTCTGAGTCTGGGAAAATAAATCTCTGACTGTTGCTAGAGATTCTAGAATTCCTGACTGTTGTAGAGAATTGTGGTTCTTCTACTTTCACTGGGGATGGTGAATGGAAATGACTGTGCTAAAAATTTACTCTTTGTTGTTTGTGAATATTCCGTCAGGGAGAGACTCTGTTTGAGAGTAACTCTGCAGGGAATAATTTGGAAGGTGAATTTCCGTAGCTAAAGTAATAGGCTCTGTCGGGGATTGAGCCTCTGTATTCAGAGAAATAAACTCTGCTTGGGAGATAAAATTTATGACGGTCCACTCGCGATTATGAAATTCAACCAGGAATATGGCCGTCAAGTTTCTGAAAGACCCTGGCTGGGGAGATTACTCCCTGTTGTGGGAGAGCTGATATCAATGCTTTAATTACCTTTACTTTATGGGGAGTGAAGACGTTACAAAGTCGTACGTACTAATGATTGTGCTCCAAAGTTGTCTCTGCCATGGTACCTGCTGGACAGAGCAACTATCGGGTTCAACATTTCTTATTTTTGCCCCTGTTTCTTAAGTTACGAGCGATTGTCTTTTCGTTTCTTATATAAATGTTTATGAGCAACAATCATATTCAAATGCACATGTCAAGAATAAACCATTGGACGTTTTTGCAAAACAAAACAGAAAAAGAAAAACAAATAGTTTTGTAAAAATGATTTGTATTAATTTTCGAAGTTGGCCTGTAATAGGCGTTTTTGTACAAGGGGACTGACGCTTTAGTAAAAGAATGCTGCCGTAAAAATAAAAGCTATACAATTTTGTGTAAACAGAAAAAAACAGCTATGTGCAATAATCCCATTGGGTTCGAACTCTACTATTTCCCCTATGTCTTCGAATGCCTCATCATTTTGCTGCTCATCTGAAGCTGATTAGATTGATCAGTGTCGTTCGAGCTTGATAATTCATTCTGAGGTCTGATCTTAAGATGATCCAATGGGACATAGTGATACGCTTTACATCCCTAACTTTTTCCTGGACTGCCCTTTCGGATTTTCGGTCCACTGGGATACCCTTTTTTTCCGAAGCTGCCTTTTCAGGTTTTCGGCTTGCCGGGTGTACGGATTTTTCATTTTCATCCCTTACTTTTGCCCGAACCCTTTTGGTTCACCGGGAATCCCTTATTTTTTCCTAGGCCATTCAACCTAGCGGGTCTTTTTTATGCATAATATCTTTTCACTATGTCTGCATTGACAAAGTGAGAAAGGTTGTCACCATCCATGGTGGTTAGAAATATGGCTCCACCTGAGAAAATGTTTTTAATCACAAATGGCCCTTTGTAGGTGGGAGTCCATTTTCCCCTGGGATTACCTTGCGGAAATATGATATGCTTGATTATCGGATCCCCGACTTGATATTCTTGACGTCTGACTTTCTTGTTAAAATCCTTGATCATTCGCTTTTGATACGTCTGACCATGAAAAATAGAAGTAAGTCTCTTCTCTTCGATCAAATTTAGTTGATCAAGTCAGGTCCGGATCCATTCGTCTTCATTCAAACCCGCATCTTTCATAATCCTTAAAGAAGGAATCTGGACCTCGATGGGTAGGACTGCCTCCATGCCATATACCAGAGAGTAGGGTGTTGCCCCTGTCGACGTCTGTGCTGAGGTACGGTACCCATGAAGAGCAAATGGTAACATCTCATGCAAGTATTTGTATGTCACCGTCATCTTCTGTATAATCTTCTTGATGTTCTTGTTAGCCGCTTCAACAACGCCATTCATCTTCGGCTGGTAGGGAGAAGAGTTATGATGCTGTAACTTGAATTGTTTACAGAGCTCGGTGATCATCGTGTCATTGAGATTTGTACCATTGTCAGTGATGATTCTCTCTGGCACACCATACCGACAAATTAGGTTATGCCTGATGAACTGCGGCACAATGTTCTTGGTCACAACAACAAAGGAGGCTGCCTCAACCCATTTCGTGAAGTAATCAATGGCCACTAGGATGAAGCAATGTCCATTGGAAGCAGTAGGCCTGATTTCTCCAATCATGTCAATGCCCCACATTGCAAAGGGCCATGGAGCTGTAAACACATTCAAAGGAACCGGAGGCACATGCACCTTATCAGCATAAATTTGACAATTATGACAGGTTCGGGAATGCTGCTAACAATCCGCTTCCATAGTGGACCAGTAATATCCTGTCCATAGGATCTTTTTAGCCATGGTATGTCCACCTGAATGGGTTCCGAAGGTACCTTCATGTAGATCTGTCATAATCCTCTTTGCTTCGCTCTTGTCTACACACTGCAGTAAGGTAGAGTCATGTATGCGCTTGTAGAGGATCCCATTACTGAGGAAGAATTCCACAGCGAACCTTCTCAAAAACTTCTTATCATTGACAGATGCTCCTTCGGGATACTCCTGTGTCTTGAGGTACTTCTTCACTTTATGAAGCCAAGGTTTGTCTGCCACCTCTTCGGTATCAATCTCACAACAGTGTGTTGGTTCATCCAATCTTTCAATGGTGATTCAGGGAGCTTCGTTGTCCCACCTGACTTTGAACATAGAAGACATGGTAGCTAGCGCGTCCGCTAACTGATTCTCCTCTCGTGGGAAATGTTCAAAGGATACCTCCTCAAAGTGTGGGAGCAATGTCAGCACATGCTCTTTGTATGAGATGAGATTCATATGCTTCGTATCCCATTCTCCTTTGATCTAACTTATCACTAACGCTGAATCCCCAAAGACATTTAAGAACTTGATCATGAGGTCAATAACGGCTTTGAGACCCAGGATGCAGGCTTCATACTCTGCCATGTTGTTGGTGTAGTTGAAACATAGTCGGGAAGTGAAAGGAGTATGACAGCCCTCAGGTGATATGATTACAACACCGATGCCATTACCAAGCGCGTTCGAAGCTCCGTCAAAAACCATAGTCCATCAGGATCCTTCTTCAGGTCCTTCATCCGGTCCAGGTTCTTCATAGTCAGTCACCAGCATAATGTTCTCGTCCGGGAACTCAAAATTCATGGACTGGTAGTCATCCATGGCCTGATGAGCCAAATGATCAGCCAATGTACTTCCCTTGATTGTTTTCTGGGTTGTATATTGTATATCGTATTCAGTTAAGATCATCTGCCATCTCGCTATTCTTTCGGAGAGAGCGGGCTTCTCGAAGATGTACTTGATTGGATCCATCTTATATATCAACAAAGTAGTGTGGGTCAACATGTACTATCTTAGTCGGCGAGCAACCCATGCCAAAGCACAACAAATTTTCTCTAGCAGTGAGTAGCTTGTGTCACAGTCGATGAACTTTTTTCTAAGGTAGTATATTGCGTGCTCTTTTCGACCAGACTTGTCATGCTGCCCCATCACACACCCCATTGAATTGTCTAGCACTGTTAAGTATAATATCAAAGGTCTTCCTTCAACCGGAGGCATCATAATTGGTGGTTCTTGAAGGTATTCCTTGATTCTTTCGAAAGAAGTCTGGCATTTGTCATTCCACTTCACCACTTGATCTTTCTTCAGAAGCTTGAAGATGGGCTCACAAGTAGCAGTCATATGTGAAATGAATCTGGCGATATAATTCAAACATCCCAAGAAACCTCTAACTTATTTCTCTGTACAAGGGCCGACATCTCTTATATTGCCTTTACCTTCGTAGGGTCTACTTCAATACCTTTGTCACTAACGATGAAACCCAAAAGCTTACCAGACCTTACCCCGAAAGTGCACTTCTTCGGATTCAACCTCAGCTTGTATATCTTCAATCTGTCGAACAACTTTTGTAGATGATCCAGGTGTTCCTCTTCAGTTTGAGACCTGGCTATCATGTCATCAACATAAACCTCGATCTCATGGTGAATCATATCGTGGAACAAAGCGACCATGGCTCGCTGATAGGTTTCCCCAGCATTTTTCAACCCAAAAGGCATTACCTTGTAACAGAAAGTGCCCCACTATGTGACGCATGTTGTCTTCTCCATGTCTTTAGGAGCCATCTTGATCTGGTTGTAGCCAGAGAAGCCATCCATTAAGGAGAAGATTTTGTGATGTGCGGTATTGTCAACCAGAACATCAATGTGGGGAAGCGGGAAGTCATCCTCGGGGATTTCCCTGTTCAGATCTTTGTAATCCATACACATCCTTACCTTGCTGTCCTTCTTAGGTATCAGAATGACGTTAGCAACCCACTGTGGATAAGATGTGACAGCTAAGAACCTGCATCGAATTGCTTCATGACCTATGCCTTGATCTTCTCTGACATTTTAGGGCGCATACAACGAACCTTATATTTAACCGGAGGACACTCTTCCTTAGTCGGTAGACGATGTACCACAATATCAGTGTCTAAACCAGGCATGTCTTCATATGACGAGGCGAAGATCTCAACATAGTCGTGCAACATCTGTATCAACCGCTGTTTGATCTTAGCTTCCAGATTTGCGCCTCTCTTGACTTCTCTTATGTCCTCATCCCTGCCCATGTTTATCGTCTCAACTGGCTCTTCATGAGGCTGTATAGCCCTCTCTTCTTGCTGTAACAGTCTAGCAAGCTCTCCAGGCACCTCATAATCGTCCTCACCTTCGTCCACGACTTGGTTGATCGGAGTTTCAAAATCATAACTGGAAATAGCAGAATTGTTATCAATGGGATCCAGAATGGATATGGATCTGCAGTTTGATACGTGAGTATGTGTAAGAGCATAGTTGTATAAATAAAGGAAGAAAAGAAAAACAGAGAGCACAAAATTTGTATGCAAAGAATGTCCAATGTTTTATTGATGATATATGAAATGACACATAATAGCCCTCACAAACAAAACCAATGTGCCTCAGGCAAGACACAAGGCTGTAGAGTTCCAATTGAATATTACAAACTTTAGAAAACAAGTAAGACAATTACTGCGGAATAAAAGAAACTGGTAGAAAATCCCTAGCCGTCCAGTTACTCGGTCCACCGTTGGTAGTCAGGTATATCCAGCTGTCAATGTTAGAGTCTTCCTTACTGTCTTCAATGAAATTAATTCCTCGATTGTTGATACGCAGTGGAGGTCCTCCAGCTCGAGCGCGTCGAACAACCCTTTGAGCTCCTGAAGTAAAATCCAAACCAAACTTGTCAGTTTTGATAGTAAAATCAGGGAGTTACCCCCAGTTGGTATACCCACCTTCTTCAACCACTGCCCTGGAGTCTTTGAGGGAAGTCATCTTTAGAGGAGGTTTGTTGGTGGTAGTAGTCTCAGTCGATGCCAAAATCTGGGGAACCCCTTCAAAGTTTTGACAAGGAGTCTCTACGAATTCCCCGTCCATCTCCACATACCTGAAGGAGTTCAGGTGGCTCACCATATACTCCTCTTCGCCGCGCACAATGACAATCTTCCCCTTCACCGGATACTTCAGCATTTGGTGCAGTGTAGAAGTAACAGCCCCGACTTCATGGATCCAAGGACGACCCAACAAACAAGAATATGACGGCCTAATGTCCATCACGTAGAAGGTTGATTCAAAGGTTTGAGAGCCTACCTTGACAGGGATGTCCATCTCCCCATGCACCATTCTCTTCATCCCGTCAAAAGCTCTTACCACAATGTTACTAGGCTTTAAGGTCAAACCCTCACAATCTAGTCGATCGAGAGCCTTCTTCGGTAGGAAATTCAGTGAAGACCCAGTATCCACCAGCACATGAGCCATAATGGTGCCCCTGCATTCGATCGAGACATGCAGAGCATCATTATGCTTCCTCCCTTTTGGTGTTAAATCGGCATCTGAAAAAGCCAGCCCATTGTCAGCAGTCAAGCTGGCTACACAGTCTTTGAATTGATCAACCGAGGTCTCTTGCGGCACATGCGCAATCTTGAGGAATGCGATCAAAGCCTTCGCACGGCCCTCGGAACACAATTACAGAGACAACATAGATATCTTCTAGGTGGTCTGCCCCAGCTGCTCGACCACATTGTAGTCGCTCTTTTTAATTATTTTTAATATTTCCTTTATCTCTTTCTTAGAGGCTTCCATGACGATCTTTCTAGGTGCCTCCGTCCGGGCGGGCTCACCTATAGCTTATTTGCCTCGGGTACCAGATGACTCGATGACATGGGTAACAATTGGAGTAAGAACAGGAGTAGTAGTTGAAGTACAAGTAGGAATAGCAGGTGAAATAATAATAGGCCTATTGACAGTCTTTGGGGAAATCTCGGGAGAGAAAACCCTACCACTTATGGTAATCTTACTGGTCCCAACAATGTTACTGATATCGAGATCAACTTCTTCATTCCTCAGATCTTGTTTAACGCCATGATAGTAAACATCGATGCCATAATGCCAAGGGACAACTTTGTCCGAGGGGTACGGGACATGACCAGGAAAGGTGATGATTAACGAAGCAACTCTCGGAGCGGATGTAATACTAATAGGTCTTCTCTAGGAGACCTTGGAAGGATTGGCGGAAATGGTTATATTATCCAAATCTTCAAATGGAACAGTTGGAATCAAAGTTTTCTCGAACAAAATTTCTCTGCTGTCCATCAGGCGTTGGACACCTGTTTTCAGCAAATGGAAACCAGAAGGCAGAGAGGAACATACGTGACAACCTTCACCATAACCCGGAAATAAACTGGCCAACAACAAATTCTTCTTAATGGTCATAGGAGGAGTAGAAACTTCATCAACCGAGGTCACAAACAGATCGGTAGCAACAACATTAACTCGACGATTATGCTTAGGAATGGGAGCAGTTATGACATTGGGATTCTCCGGAGCATCGAACTCAATCTCCTTGGCTTCAATCAGATCCTGTATTTTATTTCTTAGAGACCAGTAGTCATTTGTATCGTGACCAGGACTCTCAGAATGGTAGGCACACTGAGCGTTTGGATTGTACCGAGGAGATGTGGTATTCAGATTCTTGGGAGCCTCTTTAAAGGTTGCCAAGTTGGATCTCAGCAGATGGGGTAGAACTTATGTCAATGTCGTGTTAATCTGGGTAAACTGCCTCTGTGGTCTTTCTACCCTTTGTTGATTGTTGCATTATGGAGAATTCGCAGGCCTAGGTATCATTACAGCATTTACTGTCAGACGATGCTCAGCTCTGCCTTGACCTCTTGGGCTATAGATAGCACTGACTTCCTTCTTACCAGTGAAGGGCTTCTTTACCGTACTCGAAGAGGTGTCCTTTTGTATTTTACCACTCCAGATCCCAGCTTCTACCCTTTATCCTAGTAATATCAGCTCGGTGAAACCAGCCGATGAGCTACCAATCAAATGATTAAAGAAGGGACCAGACAACGTCCCAAGAAACATGTCAACCAACTCCCTGTCAGATAAAGGGGGTTGGACTCTTCCAGCCAAGTCTCTCCACTTCTGTGCGTAGTCTTTAAAGCCTTCACCTGCACCCATGGACATACTCTGGAGTTGAGTACGAGTGGGGGCAAGGTCTGCATTATATTGATACTGCTTATAAAAAGCAACAACCAAATCCTCCCAGTTTCGAACATTGGTTCTCTCCAATTGGTAGAACCATTCAAGCTGAGTCCCTGACATACTGTCTTGAAAGAAGTGAACCCTCAAGTTTCTATCAGCGGTGTGGGGCTGGATCTTCCTTACATAGGAACAGAGATGGAGCTTTGGGCAGGACACCCCATCATACTTTGCAAAAACTGGAGCCTTAAACTTCTACGGGATGACCACTTCCGACACCAATCCCAGTTCTTCGAAATCCAACCCAGGTATCCTCTGGACTTCCATAGCACTCAAACAATCTTCCAACTGCTTGTATCTATCCTCAGTGGGGGGATATTGCTCATCATTGTAGTCTGTATCATTGTCAGAAACTTCAGGACTGGGGTCCTTCTCCCTTGTCTCCCTTTCTTGATTCTCCCCTTCCTTAGATGAGGAGGTCAGATCGACTGGTTGACTTAATGGCCCCCTGAACCTTCTACCCATATTTAGAATACCAGAGACCTTCTTCTTTTTCTTCTTCTCCTTCAGGATGAGGGCTTTTAGATCCTCCTGCCCTTTTGCCAGAGTTATGAACATCTATTGAAATTGGGCATTTTGTGCCTGAAGATCTTTGATGCTTTGTTCAGAAGACATTTTTGCTGAAATAAACAGCGAAGAAGATGAGAAACCTGTAATGGTACCTGTTTATGTAATGCTATGGATGGGATGCGTATGCGATGAATTTAAGGACTTTGGGAAATTTAAATTTGCAAACTAAAATGAAACAAATATTTTATTAGTAGAATTCAAAGTACAATTGCCTCTTAGGCGTTACAATTTAAAATTTTAAAAACTAAAAAAAATCAAATTTCCCATGTATGCTTCCTCTTCGTGCCGAGATAGACATTAAGTCTTATTTCCTCATGAAGTTTCTTTGTGAGTTCTAAAACCCACTTCTCCTGGGCGTAGAACTGGTCCCTATAAGTATCACGCTCCTTCTTAAACTGAATCCAAGACCTTTGTAGTTCTTCAAGATCAGTGGGCATATCAGGATATAGAACCTTGTAAGGAATACCCCCTTCAGTAATGGGTTCCACAATCACTGGTAAGATGGATATGTAGGGAATCATAAGTTTCTGAGCGCGAGCTCGTACACATTGGAGATAAGGTTCCATAGGAATGGAATTCTTCGGCCCCAAAGTCTTGGCAACAGATCTGTTTACCATTCCTCAAGCTCTTATGAACCTCTGGAGATACCCTTGAACATCATCCTCATAGTTAAATATAATGCCCTAGATAAGTAACTCATGAGGACCATCCCTTCGAGCGTAACCAAATTTTCGCAGAGCCAAACAAGGATTGTAAGTTATGCCTCCCCTAATGCCAAGTAGTGGGACATTAGGGAACTCCCCACAGTGGTCAATAATAGCCCTATCTCCCATAGCTCGGGAATACCAGAGAATATCCGTGTGAGCAAGTGACATTATCCTTTGTGACCAACCCAAACCTTCTTCATTCTTCAATACGGACTTGGGGAGGTGAGAAATAAACAACCTCGACAGCAATGGCATGTAACATATAAGAACCCCTCTTCTCTTCATGGTACGAGTATGGAGAGCGTGCAAGATATCTCTGAGCAAGGTAGCCACAGGGTTGCGAGAGAGGAAGATCTTGATAGCATTCACATCTATGAGTAAGTCTGAGTTAGGGAACAATACTAGCCCATAGATTAGGAGGGCCAAGACCTCCTCAAAAGCCTGAAAGTCCAAATCATCCCAAAACAAATGGGCTTTATCTATTAAGAACTTGGCTAGAAAACCCTTGACTTCGCTTCTTGTTTCCCAATTAGATACCACGTCGGCCCGTTTCAGATGCAAAGCTGAGGCAATGATTTATGGCTTAGGAACCTCTTCTAAACCTGTGAAAGGCACCTGTTCAAGAATGGGTAGATTCAATAACTAAGAGAACTCTTCCATGAAAGGAACCTGTACTTTTTATTTTCACGATTTTAAGTGATTTTTGCAATTTGGGTGGAGTGCTTAGGGTTGTCTCTCCTTGCCCTCGTTCTTATGAGTGGGCATATATATAATGAATCAATTTTAGGTTAACAAAGTTGAAATAAATCTTTGCTTTCAATGGGGAAATAATGATTTTTTAATAACATGATTTCTTGCATATTTGTACCAAATCAAATCTTGCCCTCTCCACGGATTTGCCTTGCCATGCCAACACATATTGCTCTTTATTTTGATGAGAAAAAGATTTGAAATCAAATCTTACATTATTCTTTTTATTCACCTTATTTAATTTTGCATTCTATTGTACCCCAAAATTTTCCCTTTCATTTCAAGACATTTCTCAGAAGGGGCTCCCAAAAAGTCAAACCTACACAAAATGCATGTGGATTTTTCAGCATTAAGATTAAAGAAGAAATTGTTAAAAAAACGACAAAACAGATGAAAATACTAATTTGACAAAATTAAAGGAAAAACAAGTTTCTTTTCGATTTTTGCATCCTTCGATTGGACACTTTAGCTTTGCTTGTATCTTTCATTTAAGCGCTGGACTCTTTTGGGGAAAGTTCATTTCATGCTTTGATCAGGGCACTGAACTCATTGGGGCAAGTTTATTTCATGCATCGATTAGGGCACTGGACTCGTTTGGGTAAGTTCATTTCCTGCTTCTTTAGGTACTTGACTTTGTTTGAATGTTTGCGCAAGTTTTTTCGTTTGGCCACATAGCATCTTTCCTGCGTGTTAGCCAAGACTTACAAGGCAGAATTTCCTACCATGTTAATATGTGCAAAGGCCAAAGTCACCCTTTTAAGCAACTTGTTACAAGGTTCAACATGGCAACATATCCCATCAAATAGCTTCAATTCACAAGGAAAAAATCCTCTTGATAATGTCCTTCGATTCAGGAGACCAAAGCCTCTATTCTGCCCTCTTTCGAATACACGTCTTGCCCCCTACAGGCCTCCTTCGTTTGGGGCAATGGTATTTCCAGTATTGCAAGCTTCTATTGAGCCTTTCATCCCCTGCATGCATCCTTCATTTGGGGCGTGCAAATCCTCCAGCACAAACTCTTAGTCACGCCTTTCATTTTAACATATTTGCATAAGGTCACAAGGCAGGGACCTCCTGCATACACTCTTTTGTTTGGTCATATGGCCCCTTTGCAGACAAATTTGAGTGGGCAGTATATCCCATGGAAATGGCTTCCTTCAACACACAAATTCTACACTATGCCTTTGTCTCATGCGAAATAAGTGCCATGGTGGTGCATTTGATAGGCTTGTCAGGCGTGTCTGGATGTCCCAATCGAATGACATGTTTTGCAGACCCATACCAAGAGCATGTATTTGGGCCATTCGAAGGAACCCATGAAGGGCCTGGTTGAAAGACACTGATTTGGCCCCTTCAAAGGATATCCACATGAGCCATTCAAATGACACTTCAATTTGAAAAATAAATGGTTATTGAAGATTCTGGTCAAAGGACAAAGCTAGGGGGTCAAGACGAAAGGTTGAGATGCCAAAGGTACTTATTGACCAAGTCTCATGCGCTTCCAGGTTCAGGCTTGATACGCTGACCATAAAACTCTAAAACTGCTGCACAACAGTCCTGTAACACTGTCTTATTCCTTGCACCAAAATGGCATAAAAACATTGTCCCTTGAAAGCTACAAATACATCATACCTTTTTTGTTTGAACCTTTTGTTTTCCCTCCTAAAACATCAACCCATGCCATCTATAAATAGGAGACATCACCACACATGTTAGGGGCGCTTGGAGAATTCCAAGAAAACACGTGAAAATTCTCAAAAATTCTCAAACACTTACCAACATTCTTTTTCAAACACTTCAATACACTAAGTAAGAACCTTCGATTCACCCACCAAGTGACCATCAAACTACCATTCTAACCACTTCCCCAACTACCATACAATAGGCCTTTGATTCATTCCATCACTTGTTATAAAAGAGCCTTCAATCCACTCACACAACCTGTTTCGATTCAGTCAATGCTTTCACAAAGTGGTAACTGGATTTGCCTCGAGAAGGTCCCAACGAACTCCCATTCTCCATCAAAGAAAGCACTTGCACTTCCCTTCAATTCAAGAACTTCAAGAGGTAAGTTTACTTCAAGCTTGAGTCTATTCTATTTTAATATCTTGTGCACATGCAAATAAAGAAAAATATAGATATTTCATATAGGGATCTAGACCATGTTTTAGCTTTCGATTCTGACTGCCCATATGCTGAAAACTCCACTCTGATTAGTTAGGCTTTAGACTTTGAGACCCATTGGTTTTGTGCTAACCCATGGACTGTAGTTACATTTGAATGTTGCATTTTAAGAATTTAAGAAAAGTTTATTATACCCTTCGATTGGCTAGCTGCACAAGCCTTTCGAATCACAATCTGAGGGCCCAACATGCTTATAGTCGAAGGAGTCAGCAAGGATCCTATGGCAAAGCATGAGCCTTGCTGCTTCTAGGTCTCAAATGAAGGAATGAACCTTGCTGCTTCCAGGCCTCAGACGAAGGCCAGAACCTTGCTGTCTCCAAGTCTTAAGCGAAGGACAAAACCATGCTGACTTCCAGGCCCAGATGAAAGGCACGACTACACTGATTCCAGCCCCCAGTCGAAGGAGGAAGAAAGGAAAATCGAAGGGCATGACTCCACTGATTCCAGACCCCAATCGAAGGGAGCCAGAAAATGCAGAATTGAAGGGTGTTTCTGTTTAAATTGAAAGACCCATTTTTTCTTGCCTTTATTTTATTTTTTCCTTTATATTTCCAAGCTATTCAATATGGTTGTAATAGTGTAGGATTTTATCTTTATGCATTTTATTGTTTTTGTATAAATTCTAGTAACTAGGATGTATGGTAAGATAAAAACAACAAAGTAGACAACCAAAACTTCAAAAGACAAAATGCATGCAATCAAACACACTACTCACACACATGCACCCCTAGGGTAATTCCACTTGTTGCCTCGGAAACACAGTCATGTCCCTCGAATATGGGACGCTTTAACAAAGACCCTTCGATAAAAAGATCGTAGTCCCTCGATGTCCCTCGATGTTGCCTTTGGTAAAATTATTTAGTCCCTTATAAAAATTGCTAAAGCATCTCATAAGTTTCCTTCTATGACTATACAAACGTCTCGCGCCTGTCCCTTCATATCCAACGATGGGGCTTCTTACCAAATCAATGGTAAGATAGCAACATCTAAAGGAGGAAAAGAACATTTAAGACCTTTTGAGTAGCTAGAGTTGCCCTTAATTGTTCGCTTACTCACAACCAAACATTTTACACCAATACTTTCACATTAAAACCTTTTTTCAAAAGACAAAAACTTTTTGTATATGTTCTTATAGAGACGAGAACCATTATAAAAACATCTTTTCAAAATAACCTTTAAAAAACAAAATACACAAACACCTCTTTGAACTATTTTTTGAAACAACGCATTGTATGCGTTCTTATAGAGACGAGAACCATTGCAAAGACATTTTCAAAATAATTTCAAAACCCACACCACAAGCACATTCAAACAAAAGCAAGTCATCTAGAAAGTAACTAAGAGCCCATGGAAAACCATGGATGAAAAGGGTGCTAATACCCTCTCTTTTCATAATCTACCCCCCGAACCCGAGAAGTAATCTCGAAAGGTATTTCCCGTGATTTTTTACCTTTCCTTTTGGGTAAAATAAAAGTCGATGGCGACTCTTACTAACCACACAATTTCGATCAAATGCAAATGACCCAAGTCAGTTCTCCCACCGTATCACATAACTGGCGACTCTGCTGGGGAATATTCTAAAAGTGGGGTTACCTTAGGGCTAGATCACCTTTACTTGCTTTCACTGTTTGAGTTGTATGCTTTACATTATGGTTCTTTGTTTGGGTTTGAATCCTCTACCCGGATTTTGGATACCTTATAGGTAAGTAGCAATATGTTGTGGAAACTGTGCGGGGTATACCGACACGGTCTAAGCAATAGCTATGTTAGTGCGACATATTTGTGGGTACCAGTAGCCCTTGAGTAGTCAAGGAGAATACGGGGCCGCTGAGTGATGTCACGAAGTACTAATGAACTTTTAGAACCTTTACTTGACCAACTTGGCCATTGGGAAGTACTGAGATGACCAGATTTGGTGCAGTCTGAAGTTGGTAGATACTCGATCCTACACTCATTGAGGTTTGGTTCTTTGGGATATTTCGGTCGCCATTGAAGAGGCTTGCCCTGAAACAATGCCCAAGGAAACAAACCAATGATATTGAACTCCTTAGAACCCAGATACTATTACTAGGACAGGTTTGAGCCAACTAAACTTCAAGAGGGTACTTACCTACAAACTCCATGCAAGCCTAAACCTAAAGACTGGTCTGCTTTGTCTGAATATGAACTTGCTTGCTTTGCATACTTGTACATAACATCATGAATATCATGAACATCATAACATCATACTCTTACTCACTAACCATTTCAAGGACCTCAAGGGTCTATGATGCAGGGTCGCGTTTAACCAGACGTCTAGCAAGGGGCGAGAGGATTTATTTTCCTCTAACCAAACACCGTCAAAGATCAAGTACAACAGCTTGAGTCAAGGGCTATGACCCAATCGACATGGTGAGCTTAATTCTTGTGGAAGGACATCCATCGATACAAAGTTCTCCAATCAAAGCTATTGGTCAAATTTCAACTTCTGACATTTCCTTGTTTACCCCGCGAGATCCCTAAAAATATTGCATACATATATCATACATATCATTGCGTAAACAAGTTTCATAGCAGGTTTCTCATCTTCTCCTTTGTTTATTTCAGCAATGGCTCTTGAACAAACAATCAAAGACCTTCAGGCTCAAAACGCTCAATTTCAACAAATGTTCTCGACCATGGCTAAGGGGCAAGAGTACCTGAAAACTCTCCTCCTCAAAGACAAGAAGAAGAAGCCTAAGAAGTCAGTGGTCGTCCTGAAATTTGGAAGAAGACTTAGAGGACCAGTCAAGAGAGATCTAGATCTTCCAACTCCATCCAAAATAGGGGATAGTCATGAAGAAGATGACAGTCTGGAGATTGATGAAGTCGAAGCTGACTACTCTGAGGAACAATATCCTCCCGCCGATGACAAGTATAAACAGTTGGAGGATCGCCTCAATGCTATGGAGATTCAACAGATACCTGGCTTGGATTTAGGAGACATGGGATTGGTTCCTGGAGTGGTCATCCTGTCAAAGTTCAAAATCCCTACCTTTTCCCTGTACGATGAAGTCTCTTGCCCTAAGATGCACTTAAAGTCTTATGTCCACAAGAATCAACCATACACAACTAATCCAAAGCTTTAGATCCATTTCTTCCAAGAGAGTCTGGTAGGGACTCAACTTCAATGGTTCTATCAATTGGAGAGTTCTCGCATCCACACCTGGGAGGATTTAGATGCTGCTTTCTACAAGCAGTATTAGTACAATGCTGATCTTACACCAACTCATGTGCAATTACAGAACATGACCATGGGTTCCGACGAGAGTTTCAAAGGATATGCCTAAAGGTGGAAAGATCTGGCTGGTAGAGTGCAACCCTCTTTAATTGATAGGGAGGTAATTGACATCTTCATGGGAACTTTGACAGGACCTTTCTTCAAACACCTAATCAGAAACTCCTCGGCCGGGTTCACCAAGCTAATACTGACTGGCGAAAGGGTCGAGGCTGGCATCAAAAGCGGAAAGATACAAGGAGAAACACCCTCAGATGATCAGAAAAAGCCATACAATAGGAAGAAAGAGTCCAATGCTGTATATGGTCAAAAGAGTCGTCATGACCAACCTGTGGGGGCAGTTCTGATCTCTGGTTCTGTGCCGCACCATTAACAGCAAAGGGGAAATCAACAAAGACCAGACGAGCCTAAAAGACAGTTTACCAACATCAACATGCCGCTGTCTCAAGCGCTACAACACTTGTTGAGGATGAATTTTATTACGTTGATAGGACCTCATCCGAACCCCAAAAATTCTTCTCCTAACTACAATCCTAATGCAATGTGTGCTTATCATTCCGGCAGTCCCGGACATGATACTAACGATTGTTGGGCGTTGAAGTACAAGATTCAGAATTTGATTGACGCCAAGGAAATTGAGTTTGACCCTCCGGAGACTCCATACGTGATCACTGCTCCTATGCAAAATCATTGAGAGCGTCTTGTCTTTGAATTTTAATTTGTAATTTCCTTTGTTATTCAAACAATTATCTATTAATGTCAAACTTTTTTTCATTAATGCATCGCATATGTTTGTCTTGAATTCATCCATTCGTTTTCACTATATTTAAATTATTCTTTTTACTCTCTTTATAACATTCAACCCTTGCTAAAAGTTACAAGCCTTTAGAAGGAGGATGACGAAAAGAATGCCTTCATCTCATACAATATGCTTTTAGACAGACCTTGCTGACGATGTACAAGCGTTTTTTTTCTTTCAAATCCTAAACACTGGAGTTATAAGGAAGATAATCCCTAGTTAACCCCTTCTATCCAAAGAAGTAGAAGTTCCTTTTTACACGAATTGAATCCTTCAGTCAAAACCTAGGGCAGGGTAGTTTCTCAGTTAATTCAAATGCGGGTTCAAATCACAAACTCTCATCTCATAAATACAATGAATGACATCAAAATATTCCTCTGGAATCAAAATACAATGATGGTTCCCTACCAAATAGGCAGTCATTATCTCTCAAAAAAGAAACGTCACTAAGTCAAAACCTATGAAGGAGACTTAAGAAAAACTGGGGCATCCCGCTGACTGTAATCTCAAAACAAGAACAGTCAGGCAAAATTTAGGGATAACAAATAAAAAGAAAGAGGTCACTTAAAATCCTCAACAAAATGAAAAAATGTTGCAAAAGTGACTGCCTTCCAACAAACCTAACTTTTCTGAACCATCACCGAAACTTCATTCCAGACTCAATTGGAGTTCAAACGTACAATTAGCTGAGTTTAGGTCTGGAGAACATCACAAAGAGCGGGTGGGTACAAATACGTTTTGAGCCTTTATCCTTTGTTTCTTAAACCGTGAACCAAGCCACACTACAACCCTTAAAAATTCCTAATTGAAGTCGGGTTAGTTAGAAAGTATACTGTTACAAAGGTACCCTGACTCTTGTAAGGCTTTACTCAAAAGCCTGAGTTGAATTTTTCTTACAAAGTTTCTTCACTTGCTGAAATGCATTTTCAAAACTTCAAGACAAGCATAAACTTTGTTTTATTTGAATATCATTGTTTGCATATGGTTATTTATTTGATAGCATAGAAATTCACACAACGAATATCCGATGAACGAAAGCTCTCTCGGTGAATAAAATCACTTCAAGTAGGATGACACTTCCAATAACAAATCTCTCATAATCAAGGGGCACGGCATGACCTTTGTCCAACACATATGGGGAAGTCGAGTCGAGATTCAAAGAATCTCTCAAAGAATTGTTGAATAACCAGGGGCAAATCTCTGTATGTATCATTCAAGGGGCAATGTTATGTTGATCATGGATTTGAACAAAATCCACCTTGAAGACTTTCAGTACCATCAAAAATTACTTGTCTGTGCCAGTAGTATCAAATGGTGTCAGTATCAGGTCTTCGTTTTGTTCCACAACAGTCTTAGAAAATATCTCTAGGAGGTTTAGGGCTACTGAAAATGTGATTAAAATCTCAAGCGTTGAGGTGCACCAGTTTAACTCTGGGGGAAAACAGGCTCCCACATAAAGGGTCATGTGCGACCAAGCAAACCTTTTCTGGCATTATTACAACATTTTCCACTAGGGGCAATGACAAATCTCCCCAAGATCCTCTTCATGTGATGACTCCCTGCCAGATTTTCAATCTCTGAAAACATCTCACCAACTGAGTCGATCTCAAGAATCCTCGTAGTTTTTCCCCAGTAAAGAAGACTCCTTTCCTCAGGTTTAAGAAGATTGAACAGGGGCAGCTGTTGTACCCCAAAATTTTCCCTCCCATATTTCTCAACACATGGCAAGTGAGGTCCACAAATGGCTCAAGAAAGTTCAAGAGTTGACCAGACAAACTCTCTCCTAAGGCAGTCTACATCAAATTAGGGTTTCCATCTTCATCAAGATGTGTGAACCACAAAGGACTCAAATGCTCACCATCGTCCTAATATGGCCTTAAGATCATCCATGTAAAGTATCAAGCCTTGCAGAGGAAGTTTGCTCAGTCAATTGCTCAAATGCCTGAAAATCAATTGTGCTAGGTCAAAAGTCAACTGTGGCCCACATACAACCAAACTTAAAGATTTTTGGTCAACATCCTCATTTTGAAGTATTATACATCATTTGATAAAGGGTTGATCATGATTCCTCAAGGATTGCTCACAATTCATCAAAACCCAAAAGTTGCTAAATTAGGGTTTTGAAGGAAAAGTCAACTCAATTTTGACCAAGCATAACTCTCTCATACTTTATCAAAAATGATCCATCCAAATCTCATTTTGAAGAGGATGCAATTACCTACAATTCATCTTCAGCTCCCAAGTTCAGAATATGCACTCACAAAAAGATATGAATTTTTACATTATAGGTCATTTTGGAAAGTCAACAAAAACACCTTTTGGGTAAAAGCTTCATACATGAACATGGTAGACTCAATTGAGATGAGACCAAAAGGGTTGCTTAAAGGACATCCTAAGCTTTCTAAAAAGTCCAGGAACACCTCTCTAGGGTCAAAATTGAGAGAGTTATGCATTGGCCAAGTTGACCATTTTTGCAAAATTGCCAAAAGTCAAATGTGCTCAAATTTGCAGTTTTTGCTAAAGGGGGCTAACTTTTTATGCTTGCACCTCACTTATAATATGATCCTCGACCCAAATATCCAACCTCATATTATTTTCTTCAGTTTTCAATTTATTTTGATTTTTTGTTAATTAAAATTTCAATTAAATCAAATAATTGATGAATAATGAAAAAGATATGTTGTGATCTGATTTTTGGACAGGATCTTAATCAAATAATGCAAGGATATCATGATCAATTTGAATCAAGGCTGATTGGGACAAGAAAGGCACATTTTGCCTCAATATAGCAAGTTTACATATGCCATGAGAATCAAATCAAATCTTGAAAACTTCCAAAGATGTGATCCATTTTTACAACCCTAATGCACTCGACGATATATATTGAATGTATCCAAGGCAAGAACAATGGTTTATAGTCGTGGAAAATCTAGAACAAAACTTCAAAATCTCCAAGAAAAATGGTGATTCAATTTTCATCCTAGAGGCCAATCCAAGCCATTTTAACATTACCAACAGATTGCTGGACATCCCTGGAACATATCCCAATCAATTGCAAGCCGCCTCAGGTCCAGAATCAGCGCGTAGAAGTCACACGGTTTGCCTAAAAACTCGTTTTCGATTTCATTGATTTACTCATCATATATACATTTTGATTATATATTCTTGTTCATCATTGAGTTTGCAAGCTATTGGTACCACTTAATTGCATTTATAGTACAGGAATCAAGATATGCCATTGTTAGGGTTCTTTGGTTCGTTTTAGGGGTTTGTAGTATAGGCAAAATTAGGCCTGGATTCTGGTACCATGATGCTCTTGGGGATGAGATGGGTTGATTGGTACCAGCATTTGTCATTTATATTGCTTGTATTCAATTTTTGAGATGAACAGGTTTGTAGCTACAGCAAAGCATCCGTAGGTAAAGGTTCTGTTGCCTAAGACGACGGTTTGAGGAAGAAGATGAGGCGTGGAAATCTCTGGTTGGGTGGTTTAAATTTTTGCGCATTTTCTGAATACGTTATTGGTTTTTGATTATATTATTTTACTTCCATTATATGAATAACAAAAACGCGTGGCTCAGTTGGCAAGCAGGCATTGGAGTTGGATATAAGGGCCTAGGTTCGATCCCCAAGTCCCAACCTTTGTTCATATTATTTTGTTTCATGAGATCAGGTACACCACAGGTCCTAACTTCCACCATATGCAACCAATATCTGGCCATCAAATTCATCAACAATCTAGATCCAATGCCTCTCTATTGAAGGTCCCTCATGCACCTCACGTCAACATGTGCATCAGATCCAGCGAAGTCAAAATGGCTTGGACTTGTTTGGGCCTAGAATTTCAATAACACACCCCCTCTTCAGCATTGCTATCAGACCCATTACTCTTTTTCTTATTTCTTTTTATTTTCTTTAATTCTTTTAATTTTTCTTTTAATCATTTTAGTTAACAAATTAATTGTTTTCTTTTTCATAAAAAATCATAAAATTAAGAAAATCTAAAATTAGAATTAGACCTTTTTTATCAAAATTAATTTTATTAATTTAATTTAATTTAGTTTAACTTAGGGCAATTTTAATTTTTTTTATATAATTAAAACTAATTAGCAGATTAGGTATAAATTCTTGATTTGATTCTTTTATCTTTCTCAAACAAATAAAAATACAAAAATAGGTTTATAGATTGAATTAATTCATTTTTCTTAATTTTAAATTAATTAGAATTAGGATTTTCTTTTTAATTTAATGGTTTCCTTATTTTCTTAAATAACAAAACATGACAAAAAATTTTTTTTAATCAATCGCAATTAGGTTTAGTCAAGGGTCAAAACCCTAATCGCCTCGTATTTAATTCATCGCGCGCTTGTTAATTATTTTTGCCAATATTATTGTAACTGCTCACTGGTTTGTAATAGTTAATTTAGGGCTTTTTATTTAGCGTAGATTTATTTTCTCGCATTTTTAGTTCCTGCAAATATTTAGCTGTCTAGATGTATGCTAATAGGATTGTATGGAAAGAATGCATGACCAATTAATACAGTTAGAAAACCCTAATGTGCAAAGATAAATAACTGAAACTAATCACTCGCATATATTACTCTTAGGGTATACTCTAACTTCGGTTGCCTTCGGTAAACGATCATTAAGCATAAGATGTCTTAGTGGTTGCCCTTCTGTCTAAAAAAGATCAAATGTCCCATTCGAATGTTGCCTCGGAAATGTTTCCTCGAATATGATCTTAAGACTCTAGGGTTATTACTAAGGTGTCCTAATATTGCTTTAGTGATCGTACGTCCCTTTCAATTGATCCTTACAACTCTAACGACGGTGCTACCTATTTCTCAATAGTAGGATTGCACTATCTAAAGGAAACAAGAATAGAAACGATCTTTTTTTCGAGTAGGTAGATGCTAGTAGGTACTTCCTCAAATCAAAACTTTTCACACTTACACTTTTCAAACAAATTTTCAAAATAACTTTGTCACACCTTTGAGGACTGGTACAAGGGTTATCACGAAGTAAAACATTTTCAAAACAAAGCACAAACACAAGAAATTTTAAAAATGAGCAAGTACCTAAGAGCCCATGGAAAACCATGGATAGAAAGGGTGCTAACACCTTCCCTTTCTATAATCTACCCCCCGTACTCAGAAACATCTCGAAAAAGGTTTTTTCTGTTCTTTTTCCTTTTCCTTTGTTGGATAAAATAAAAGTCGGTGGCGACTCTTGCTTACCGCGACATTTTGCAAACAAAAAATGCAAACCACTATCAAAAATTCGGTTCTGCCACCGTATCACAGAACTGGCGACTCATTTGGGGAATTAATAAGTGGGGTATACCTTAGGATCTAGTTTATCGTAATTTCCTCTCTTGGTTGCTTTGTTTGCTTTACTTTTGAGGGTTTTGTTTGGGGTTACCATAGACCCTACACCCGGATCTGGGGAATACCTTTTAGGTAAGTAGCGATAGATTGTGAGGGAACTGTACAACATAGATCGATACGGTTGAAGCAGTAGCTACATTGATGTGGCACTTTGGTTGGTACCCGTATCCCTTGTGGAGAAACGAGGAGAATACAGGGCCGCTGCATGGTGTCGTTAAGCATCAACTGACCTTAGAACCTTTAATCGCCCAACTTGGCCATTAGAAAGTAGTGAGATAGCCGGCCTCAGTGTAAAGCTGAGAACTGGTTGATACTCAACGCTACACTCATTGAGACCATACTCTCGGAATAATTTCGGCCGCAAGAAAAGATTGCGTGAGTTGAAACCATGACCGATGGAGGATGGTCAGTGATATTGAGATCCTCTAGAACCCAGTTACTTTTCCGAGACAGGTTTGAAACCAACTTAACTTCAAGAGGGTAGTACCTTTGATCTCATGTAAGCCTTAAACCTATGGGTTTTATGTGATTTGACTGTGTTTGCAATACTTGTGTTTCCTATACCTGTGGTTTATCATGACATCATGCATCATACATGGCGTTCATGCTTCATTACACTAACCATTTCAAAGACCAAGGGAATTTGTCTTTGTTCTGTTTGCAGATCATGGCTTCCGTGCGCAGAAATACCATCCGAGTCAACTTTGTGCAGATGCCTGCCCAACTTAAAGAGCTAGCATCAAGAGTTTCTGAAACTTCTACTTTCATTAAGAGACACGGTCAACTTCTCAGTCTGGGTGCTTCAAACCTTGATTTACAGATGATGAGTGTACTATTTCAGTTCTTCGATCCCAAGCATCACTGCTTCACCTTTCCATATTACCAGCTGGTACCCACCTTGGAAGAATTATCTCATTTATTGGGCATGTCCATTCTTGAACAGGTACCCTTCATAGGTATGGAAGAAGTTCCTAGCCCAGAAGACATTGCCTCAGCCTTGCATTTAAAACGGGCCGATGTGGTATCCAATTGGGAAACTCGAAGCGGGGTCGAAGGTTTTCTAGCCAATTTCTAATGGATCAGGCTTAGTTATTTTGGGATGATTTAGATTTTCAGGCTTTTGAGGATGTCTTGGCTCTTCTTATCTATGGTTTGGTTCTCTTCCCTAATCCGGACTCCTTTGTGGGTGTGAATGCTGTCAAGATTTTCCTTTCTCGCAACCCTGTGCCTACCTTGCTTAGAAATATCTTGCATGCTCTCCATACTCGTACTATAAAGAGAAGAGGGACTCTTATGTGCTGCATGACGTTGCTGTCGAGGTGGTTTATTTCTCACCTCTCTAAGTCTGTGCTGAAGAACGAAGAAGGTTTGGGTTGGTCACACAGAATAATGTCACTTGCTCATACAAATATTCTTTGGTGTTCCCGGGCTATGAAAGACACTGCTGTTATTGACCGCTATGGGGGATACCCTAATGTCCCATTACTTGGTATCAGAGGGGGTATATAACTTACAACCCTTGTCTAGCTTTACGATAATTTGGTCATGCTCGAAGAGATGGTCCCCATGAGTCCCTAGGCTTGATTATATGAATTAGACCTTCATCCATCATCTCCTATAGATCATCTTTTATCTTCTTGCAACCCTGTATGTTTGTACTGCAAATAGCACAACTGGCATGGTCATGCATATAATAACTGAATTCACAGAGGTCTACATGCATCTTTACCAAATCCCATCTAACCAGATTAATGTCAAAAATCCAGAAGTCGCCTGGACAACCGGCCACCATATTTACAGCACTCAATCCCCGGTGCTTGGGCAAAGGATTGTCTTTCAAATTAGGTCCCATGTATTTGAAAGATAAAATTCTGGACTTCACCAACCTTTGCACTTCAGTCCTCAAAGGATAACAATTTTCAACACTATGCCCTGATGCTCCCTGATGAAAGGCACACGTCTGGTATGCTTTGTAATACCAAGGCAATGGTGATGGTACTGCTGGAGGTGGCTAAATCAATGCAGGTAGTAGCTCTGCATAACTCATTGGAATAGGGTCATAGTTCTCCCTTCTCTGATTATTCCCTTAGTTCCCCTGCTAGGTCTGTCTTTGATAAGCAACGGTAGTTGGAGTGACATTCATAATAGGAGTAACCGAGGCAACTTGCTGGTGATGCTGATAATTCCTTCTAGGAGCGTTCACTCTCCTCTCTTGTATGACAACATTGGTATCCCCCTCTTTCTTCATTATGAACCCATAAGCTGGCTTTTTCACATCTCCGGATCCTTCACCCTTTGTCAAACGGCCTTCTCTTACTGCCTCTTCTAGGCGGACACCCATTCCTACCATCTCTATAAAATCACATGGGGCACTTTCTACCATTCTTTCGTAGTAGAAAGCGCTTAGCGTCTTCAGAAAAATTTTAGTCATTTCCCTCTCCTCCATGGGAGGAATCACTTGTGCAGCCACTTTGCGTCATCTCTACGCGTACTCTTTGAATGATTCTCTGTCTCTCTGAACCATGACCCTAAGCTAGTCACAATCAGGCGCCATGTCCACATTGTACTTGTATTGTTTAATGAATGCTTCTCCTAAATCATTAAAGGTATGGATGTTGGCGCTGTCTAAACTCATGTACCATTTCAACATTGCGTCGGTCAGACTATCCTGGAAAAAGTGAATCAGCATACACTGATCATAGGTGTGGGTATACATTCCCCTTACATACATCACCAAGTGAGCACGAGGGAAAGTGTTGCCCTTGTACTTCTCAAACTCCGGGACCTTGAACTTAGCAGACACTTTAACATTCGGGACCAAACACAACTCATTCACATTTTTCCCAAATAACTCTTTTCCCATAAGGGGCTTCATCTCTCTTTTCATTCTATCAAACTGCTCTTGAAAATCATCAATTCTGTCATAAAGACCCAAGTCTTTACTCGGCGGAGGGAAAGGACGACATACATCTTCATTAACAAACGGAACCAAATTCACCGAAGAAGGTGCAGCAGGAATAACATGCACCACAAGAGGTGCTGGAGTAATAACATTTGGAACCACTGGAGCATCTTGGGGACCCAAATTGAAACCTTCAGGTGCAAAATTCTTTGGCATTCCCCACGGATAACCCTGAGGCATACGGTTTTGAACAACAGTCGGAGTAGTGGATACAGGAATAGCAGGGACTTCAACATTTTCCATTGTTGGTTGAGGTTGAACACTCGATGGCTGATTCTGAGCAACCACCAGAGCTTCCATAAGAGTAGTCAAATTGGCCAAGCCATCCTTCAAAGTAGAAACTTCTTCGCGTAGCTCGCGATTCTCCTGTTCCAAGTTGTCCATCTTCTTTTTGAAGTTAGCCCGAGTGTTGTATTGATGAGTCAGCTTGCTGAACGAAGCAAAAAGCAAGGTAAGGCACCTGGATATGCTTAATAAATGCAAGAAATATGTGCAATATGATTCATGATATGCAATGCATATGATTATTTTTACTTTATCATTTAATATTTCAAGGGATTTAACGTTTATAGGCATATTGCAAACATCAAAATAATAACGCATTTGAAATACTGAAAACTTTTATTATAATAACTTCAAAATGGGTTACAAGTTTCAATGATCCAAAGTACAAGACGAAAATACAATCTAAAAATCCTGAGAGAAAGAAACTGATAGAGATCAATATGTACGTCGGCGCTTCCCTGTGAGCCTAGAAATCTGAGCTCTCAACCTCTAGTTTTCTTCCACATGTCTGATGGTAACCTCTTTCAAATCATCTGAAGCAGGAAATGAGCAATCAGCATCTGTTTGAGGCTTAGGAGAAAATAAATCCCCTTGCCTCTCTATAGACTCCACCGCTCGACTCTCAAGGATCTAGATCAAATCATCTTTCTCCTTCAAGCCTGCTCTGTAGGAACTCTCTAAAGTCTGGAACTTGTTCTTCCAAGCATCTCTTTCTTGTTGCATCCTAACTAAATCAAGCTGCAAATCTTCTAGATCATCTAATAAAGAAGGAGTGGTCTTCACAAACAGATCAGGCATGGGTGTCTCCCGAGTATACAGCATCTTCAACTTGATGGCTCTCGATCGGACCCACTAAAGATATGGCTCCAAAGAAATAGCACCCCTAGGTCCCAAATCTTTCCTACTTTTCTTATGAATGTGACGCCAGGCCTTCACAATCTGCTCCCTAGCTACCCTGTGGTCTTATCCTTCCTTCATAACGAAACTACTCAAATGAATACTGTTTGGTTTATCCCTCATTGGATAACCAAGTTGTCGCCGTGCAAGAACAGGGTTATAGTTAATTCCTCCTTTTGTACCAAGAAGAGGTACATTGGGGAAACTACCACAACTGTCAATAATCTCTACATCCTGATAAGCTCGATGATACCAATCAATATCCGAGTGAGTAAGTGCCATGACCTTAGGAGCCCAACGAGGTTCCTTCTTAACATACCAAAAAGCATTAGACTGAGGCATATGAGAGATGAACCACCGGTACAACAAAGGCATGCAACAGATAATCATTCCCTCGTGATAAGAACTCTGAAGATGAACAGAGTAATAAGCATCACCCAACAGTGTAGGAATTGGGTTTCTAATCATGAAGATCCTGATAGCGTTAATGTCGACAAACTTATCCACATTAGGAAATAAGAATAATCCATAAGCAAGTAAAGCAAAGATGGCCTCAAAAGCAATCGTACTCTTCATCTTGGAAAAGTAACGAGCTTTCTCCAATAAGAACTTAGCTGGTAATCCTCTAATCCCTCATTTGCTAGTCATATGGGATTCCACCTCAGACTTTCCCAGATGAATCAAAGCAGCAATCTCATGTGGTTTTGGCTTAACCTCCAAACTAGTAAAGGGAACACGATCGGTAACATGTAAATCCAATAAATAAGAATACTCCTCCAGTGTAGGCATCAACTGATAATCGGGAAAAGTAAAGCAGTGATACACCAGATCATAGAACTGGATCAAGGTCGAGAGAATACCCTCCTTCATCTTCAGCTTCATAAGAGGAATAATGGATCCATACTTCTTCCGAAAGTGTGCAGGACACTCAATCTCTGGAATTAGACTGACCAACTCATCTATCTTGGGATCCTTGAAACTGTATTTCCCGGTCTTTCTCTTTCCAGAATCCATGGTTAAAAGTACTTGAGATATTCAGAAATAGTCAACCTTTAAATCCCTTGAAATATTATTTTCTTCAAAATATGCTTATGAGTGCATGGATGCATGATGCAGCAATCACACACAAGATCACACATATAAGGTTCATAGATTCAACGTCACGAGCATGAGGTCGAAGGTACTACCCATAAGGTATTGGTCTAAAAAGTTATCACCTGTCGAATAAGGTTCTAGAGGTTCTCAGAGTCTACATCCTTCCTTCAGATATTACCAACTTCCCAATTAACTCGGTAATTAGTAATATTCTCAAGAAAGACTCGTCTGAGCGTAGTATCGCATGACAACTATTTCTGGATTACTCCGTCATAGCTTCCGCACTACACCTAAAAGGCCAAGATGGGTTTGGTATTCTACGGTCCTCAGTTTCAGTAGGCTCCTAGGTCGAAGGCAGTACGTCTTCCCAATTACTCGGTAAACGACACTACAGTCAAAGGGGACTCCACTGGATTACTCCCTCAAAGTTAACATAACTATACCTCCCGTCCTATCTTAAAGTTTGCCCAAGTCCGGGTATAGGACTTATGAGTAATCACCAAGCACCCTGAAAACCAGGAAAATCCAGACAAACATATATACAAAATATAACACTTAAACAACAATAGCACATATACAAATATAAACAAAGATAGGCTTAACCCACTTAGGGATGGATCAGCAAGAGGTCAATCTGTCCCCAGTGAAGTCGCCATTTTTTCTGTAGCGGTAGAAATGTTCAAGACTAAGCCATTGGATTGACTAGACTTTATACAAATCAAAATAAAAATCGCCACCGCACTTTATTGTTTCCAAAGGAATGGGAAAAGAGCGAATAACCCAAAAAAAGGGGGAAAGATTCAAGGTAAGGGGGTTGGTTATGCAAAGGGAAGGTATTAGCACCTTAAACATTTACGGTACTCCGCAGGAACCTCTTTGTAAAATCTGTATATTTTGGCTATATAAATGTGTTGTATATAAAATGGATAGTGGAGGTGAGAAAAGAAGTATTTTTTTATGATTTTTGCACCCGCCGCGGTTGTGAACCTTTAGTGCCTACGTACCACCTTTCGTGCAATAGGGGATCAGGGTACACGTAGTTCCTCTTTTTAAAAATTTGAAACAAAAGTGTGTTGGTTAATTTTATGAGATAAGACGTCATCGTCATTATCCGTGTGGAAAACATATTTACTACCCACAATCATGAGAAAGGAGAATTTGCATCATCTCAAAGTGGAGGATATGTCTTGGATTTTAAAATCAACAATGCCTCACTCAATACCCAAGTGGAAAATATCTCACTTCACTACATATTGTAGAAGTATAGTTGTTTGCATCACTAAAGGATTGACAAGAGCCTAATCTTTTGAGAAAAGTTTAAGGATAAAAAGCCAAAGTGGCAAAATGGTTTGAAATGAGATTGATTGACTTTTAGTCTTCTCACAAAAAGTGTCAAAGTATTATTAAATTGATTGGATTTTATTGATGAAAATGTTTTGAAAATGCATGGACCTAAGTCCAAGTTTATTATGAAAGTATTTCAAGTTTAGAAATAAGAAGAATTTTCAAAAAGAGGGAGAATATTTTTGAAATTAAAGAATATGGGAGGAGAAGAAGAGACTATCCTAAAGCATAAGGTAAAAGCTAAGGATAAGGACCATCTAACCAACAAGAAGCCAAAACTTGACATTATGAGCCAAGATAGAGTTCCCATTCTTTGGATTGAAACCAAGCAAGCAAAGATACTAGACCTCTTCAAAGATATTAAGTCTTCACAAAAATTGGGTAGAGTAACGGCTGTATGGGGATGAATTCCAGATTACGAACAAAGGATGTAATCACCAAAAACCTGCACACAAAAACAAACAAGCAACCCAATGTCTTGAGGTAAACCTCAAGAGCTCCAGACAAAATAATCAGATGAGATCACAAGGTATCCAAGATAGGCCAAGGTTTCTAATCCTAAGTCCAAGAAAACATCCACTGCTCCATGATGCCAAGGATAGTAACCACATAGTCCAAGCGCCATTAAGAGTTTTTTGGGGTTTAAGTTGGTTATTAAGTACCTTAGAAAAAGGAAAAATAAAAGCTCAAGTGAGCAAAGTAAAAATGACAAGAAAATAAATGCTCAAATGAGCAAAGATGAAAATGGCATGAAATGTAAAATGCTAAAAAATAAATAGTGCATAAAGCATAAAAGAATAAAAGCATAAAATAAGTCAATAATTAGTGGTTAGTTGGATGACCATCTTGAAACTTGCATTTGGAACTCATTAGAGGATTGGTAGAACCAAAGCCTCCACACAACAAGTTGCATTTGCTTTTTGTCAAGTATATCATCCATTTGGAATTCTCACAAGTACCATTTAATGATCAACGCTGTTTAAGTGATCCGCGTTGACCAAATGTGTTGTAGATCCATTAGAGGATTGGTAGAACCAAAGCCTCCACACAATGAATCTCAAGGTTATTGGATCAAAGAGATTAAATTAACATACTTGGGCTTGCAATCATAAGTTTGGGCCACGAATGATCATTTATTCGAATCGGGACAAAATTTAGCGCTATGTTAAGCAATCGTACGTGGACTTATATAGAAGTCGCACCTATTCTGAGGCCGGTCAAGAGCAATCTATGCACCATTTGTTTTGAGACATGATATAGAGATCATGCTCTAAGAACATTTAGTGCAATGAGAAGGGGGTGAGATGAAGAGGAATTAGGGTAAAAAGAAAAACCACATTTGAATTAATATTTAATCAAACTATTATTAAAATCATTCATCCATTTTTTGTGGAGTTAAACTCAACACCATGGATCCAATGATGTTAATAAAGTCATGATCAAAAAATCAACCCAAGACAGCCAGAAAATATTCACAAAATGATATATATATATATATATATATATATATATATATATATATATATATATATATATATATATATATATATATATATATATATATATATATATATATATATATATATATATATATATATATATATATTAAAGGTTTAAAAATGTTAAAATAAACTAGAAAATCTTGAGGAAAATATCAATTATGTTCAAATTATTCAAGAAATGAAAAATTAAGCCATAGAAAAATCAGAAATGGGTCCAAATATTTTTATAAAAATTTTAGTAATTTTTAAAAGTCAGAAACTAATTTTAAACCATTTAAAAATGCTAAAACTAACATAAAATAGATCAAAAATAGTAAACCTCAATATAAAATTCCATAAAATTTCTAGAAAGTCAAAAATATGCAAAATAATATTTATGAATTTTTTTCAAAATTAAAAAATGTTAGAAAGTGTTTTTTAAACAATTAAAAGAAAGCAAATAATACAAAAAATTTAAAAAATACCAAATGTTAAAATAAAAATGCAAAAAGATATTCATGAGATCATAAATAAATCAAAGTATTTTTTGTGAATTTTTCATAATTTTTGGATAAAAAATAAATGAGTTATGAATTTTTGAAAATTTAATCAAATAAAATATAAAATCAAAAAATAAAATAAAACCAAAAAGATGTGGACCATCAGATCAAAGTCAAAACGCGTTAGTAAGCTAATCCAATGGACCAGACGCGCTGTGCTTGATATGGACCTTAGTGAAACACATATGTAATCAGAAAAAGGGCAACCAATGAAATTAAAACGCTTGGCACGCTATCATTGACTGAGACGACACATGTCATCGTCTTCAACCTCCAGACACCCTGCAATGGGGATTTTATAAGATCCTTCAAATGGAAAAATTAGGATCCCTGGCTAGCATCATTGAACTTGTCTCTTCAAGACGATTCTAACACAACCATCGCGCCAAATTTATGTAAAGTTTGGGAAGAGATATGAATCAAAATACAGAAAAATTGAGAGCACTTTCAATTTGAGATTTCTCTTTCAATTCTCAATGAATTTAAAAATTGTAAGAAGCATTAGAATCAGACAAAGGAGTAGAACACATTAGTGCTTGATTTGGATCCAATTGGTGGAGAATTCTACCCTTTAGAAGTTCAAGTAAGAAGCTCTGAAACTGGACTTCTGTAGCTTGGATTATGGGTCGTTTTGATTGGTTTAAGTGCTGGAGAGTTTGTATGAAGTTCAAGGATGATGAATACACAAAGAATTTTGGAAAAGGAAGCTTAAATTTCAAAAACTGAATTCAACAAAAGTGGGTTCGTGTGAAGTTTTGGCAGGGTGTTCTTGGCTCTGTAAGCTTGGGAAATTGAATGGGGGATGACCCTCTATTTATAGGGAAGTGATTGGGAATGAAAATTTGAAGAAACAAGGAAGTTTGGAGGGAAATTGAGTAAGAGTCGAGCACGAGTGAAGTGTGACTTCATTTCCATCAAAACTCAGTCAAACCTTGTGTTTTGGGGTGCTAATCACTTCTGGAAAGTTTTCTAATCAAGTTTAAATCAAAAACACGCACAAATCTTGTGTTTAGAAGTCACATTATGGATTTCAAAATTCCGACTCTGTGCAAAATTCAGTTTCAAACTACCAAATTCAAATCTATGGCATTTCCACCTCAAAGGGTCTTAGGGTATGATTCTTGATGCTTTAGAAAGATGAGGTTACAAGCTTTGCAAAAGAATGGAATCAAATGGATGCTTGAGCTGAAAGTTACATGGAGTCAAAGTTGAAGAAAAAGAGTTGACTTCCCATACTTAGACAAATTTCAAACTCTTCTTTAAAAATGACCTATAATCTCTTGCATCCAAACATGGCCTTCCACATAGAATTTGATTTTGGACAAAAAAGATTGAATGAAGTAGACCTCTTGAATGACATTTTTCAATTTGAACCACTCAAAATCTCCAAAAATTGAGCAAGTTATGACTTGTTGAAGTTGGCCAAAAATCATGAAATGACATATAATCTCTTGCATTCTTAAGGCAACTTCCATCAATTTTATTACTTTGCACATAAAAGAATGCATGAAGTACACATCCTTAGGGTCATCATGGAAAAACAATGGGCTCAAGGTGATAAAAATTGACCAAGTTATTACCATTTGAAGTCACATATGGAAAATGAAGGATTCATCTAGATGACTTGTAACATTTCTTCTTCACCAAGTTTCTTCCACATGAAAACTCCTTGGAAATTTTGAAGTGAATTGTTGGTAACTCTTTGAAGAGAATAATGTTTTTGGAATCACTCAAAAATACCAAAATATGAGCAAGATATGCCCCTTTGAAGTCCAAAATCCTAACTTCTAGATCAAGAGAATGCTTGGTGGAACTTTGCCAAATTTGAACAAACTTTTTGTGCCAATGTTCTTCCTTTATGAATAGAATTTGTTGAGGATGATGATGAGGACTCATGGCCACCAAAACTACTTCCATACCAACTTCAAAATAACTTCAATGGTGAGGTTTGTACCTCTCAAGCTTTGACTAGGGCATGGAAATAAACTCATGAACCCATGAAGCAACTTGCTAGACCTCATTACCTTTTCCTACATTGTTAACAAGTAAGACAAACCAATATTGTATTTTGTTAATTTAGAGATAAAATCAAAGAAACATATCCATGATCACCAAAGAAGACAAGTCAAGGTGCTTGGTAACTACTCAAAGAGCAAAGCTAGAGATATGGAGAAGGACCAAAAGCCCTAATGTGATTTTATGGTGATTGAAACAATATGGTATGATGAAGGGATCTTAGGGGCAAAAATTGGGGTACAACGGGGTCGTCCTTGGATCCATGAGTCTGGGGCAGTTACTTCCACACTCCATCAAATGCTGAATTATCCGGTGAAGGGGAAGATTGTCACAGTGCGAGGTGAAGAAGAGTATATGGTGAGTCACCTCAATTCCTTCCTCTATTTAGAGATGGACGGGGAATTCATAGAAACTCCTTGTCAGAATTTCAAAGAGGTCCCTCAGTTCTCAACATCAACTGAAGTTACTACCAGCAAACCTCCATTGAAGATGGCTTCTTTCAAGGACACCAGGGATGTAATTGAAGAAGGTGGGTGTACCAATTGGGGTTGACTCCCTGATTTCACTCACAAAACTGACAAATTTGGTTTGGGCTTTATTACAGGGGCTCAAAGGGATGCTAGGTGTGCTCGGATTGGAAGACCTCCTCTACACATCAGCAACCGGGGAATTAATGCAATTGAAGACAGTGAAGAAGATTCAGACATCGACAACAGGATCTACCCAACAACCAACGGTGGACTGAATAACTGGACGGTGAAGGACTTCATACCTATTTGTTTCATTCTGCATTAATTGACTTTTGTTTTAAGATTTGTAATAAACAGTTTGAAACTTTACGTCCCGATGCCTTTCTCGAGGCGCTTTGGCTTTGCTTGTGAGGGCTTATTGTTTTTCATTTCATATATCATTAATAAAGTATTGGACGTTTCTTACATACAAATTTTGTGCTCCTTGTTTTTCTTTTCTATCTCTAACTTTATCAAAACAGTTATTCTCTTACACACACTCACATATCATACTACAAATCTATATCCACTCTGGATCCCATTGATAACAACTCTGCTACTGCCAGTTATGACTTCAAAAATCCGATCAACCAAGCCGAGGACGAAGGTGAGGATGATTGTGAGGTGCCTGGAGAACTTGCTAGACTGTTATAGCAAGAAGAAAGGGCCTTACAGCCTCATGAAGAGCCAGTTGAATCAGTGAATTTGGGTACATAGGAAGACATAAAAGAGGTTAAAATAGGTGCGAATCTGGAGCCTAGTGTCAAACAGCGGTTAATACAAATGCTACATGACTATGTTAAGATCTTCGCCTGGTCCTATAAAGACATGCCTAGTTTAGACACTGATATTGTGGTACATCGCCTGTCGACTAAGTAAAATTGCCCTCCGCTAATACAGAAGGTCCGCCGTATGCGCCCTGAAATGTCTGAGAAAATCAAGGCATATGTCATGAAACAATTCGACACAGGATTCTTAGCTGTCACTTCTTATCCGCAGTGGGTTTACAACGTCGTTCTGTTACCTAAGAAGGACGGTAAGGTACAAATGTGCGTGTACTACAGAGATCTGAACAGGCAAGCCCCAAGGATGACTTCCCACTTTTGCATATTGATGTTCTAGTCGACAACACCGTGCAACACAAGACTTCTCCTTCATGGATGGTTTTTCTGGCTACAACCAGATCAAGATGGCTCCTAAGGACATGGAGAAGACAACCTTCATTACACAGTGGGGCACCTTCTGTTACAAGGTGATGCCTTTTGGGTTGAAGAATGCTGGGGCAACTTATCAGCGCGCCATGGTTGCTTTGTTCCATGATATGATTCACCATGAGATCGAGGTTTATGTTGATGACATGATATCTAGGTCCCAGACTGAGGAAGAACACCTTGATCATCTCCAGAAACTGTATAACATGTTGAAGATGTACAAGCTGAGGTTGAATCCGAACAAGTGTACCTTCGGGGTAAGGTCTAGTAAGCTTCTAGGTTTTGTTGTCAATGATAAGGGTATTCGGGTAGACCCTGAAAAAGTAAAAGCCATACAAGAGATGCTGGCTCTCCGCATAGAAAAAGAAGTTAGAGATTTCTTGGGACGTCTGAATTACATTGCCAGATTCATTTCACATCTGACTGCTACTTGTGAGCCAATCTTCAAGCTGCTGAAGAAAGATCAAGTGGTAAAGTGGAATGATGAATGCCAGACCGCTTTCAAAAGATTCAAGGAATACCTTCAAGAACCACCAATCTTGATGCCTCCAGTTGAAAGAATACCTTTGATATTATACTTTACAGTGCTAGACAATTCAATGGGCTGTGTGCTGGGGCAACATGACGAGTCTGGTCGAAAAGAGCACGCCATTTATTACCTTAGCAAAAATTTTACCGACTGTGAGACCCAATACTCATTGCTCGAGAAAACTTGATGCGCTTTGGCATGGGCTGCTCGCTGACTGAGACAGTATATGCTGACTCACACTACCTTATTGATATCAAAGATGGATATGATCAAGTATATTTTCGAGAAGCCCGCCTTATCCGGAAGAATAGCAAGATGGCATATGATCTTAACCGAGTACGACATCCAATACACAACCCAAAAAGCAATCAAGGGGAGTGTATTGGCGGATCATTTGGTGCATCAGGCTGTGGATGACAACCAGTCCATGAATTTCGAGTTCCCAGATGAGAATATCATGTTGGTAACCGTCTGCGAAGAACCTGGACCGGATGAAGAACTTGAGGAGGGATCCTGATGGTCTATGTATTTTGATGGAGCCTCAAACACTTTGGGTAATTGAATTGGCGCTATAATCATATCTCCTGAGGGCTGTCATACTCCGCTCACCGCCCAATTATGTTTTAACTGCACCAACAATATAGTGGAGTATGAGGCGTGTATCATGGGTCTTTGAGCTGCTATTGAATTGAGGATTAAGTTCTTAAGTGTATTTGGAGATTTCGCTCTGGTGATAAGTCAGATCAAAGGCGATTGGGATACGAAGCACCCGAATCTTATTCCTTACAAAAAGTATGTACTGACATTGCTCCCACACTTCAAGGAGATAACCTTTGAACATTTCCCACGAGAAGAGAATCAGTTGGCGGACGCACTAGCTACTATGTCTTCTATGTTCAGAGTTAGGTGGGACAATGAAGCTCCCCAGATTACCATTGATAGGTTGGATGAACCCGCACACTGTTGCGACATTGAGACTGAAGAGGTAGCAGATAAACCCTGGTTTCACGATGTAAAGAGATATCTGGAGGTTCAGGAGTATCTTGAAGGGCCATCTGTTAATGATAAGAAGTTTCTGAGAAGGTTCACTGCGAAGTTCTTCATCAGTAATGGAATCCTTTATAAGCGTAACCATGATTCAACCTTATTACGGTGTACAGACAAGAGCAAAGCGGAAAGGATCATGGCGGAGTTACATGAAGGTACCTTCGAAACTCATTCTAGTGGACATACCATGGCAAAGAAAATCCTACGAGCAGGATATTACTATTCCACTATGGAAGCCGATTGTTATCAGCATTCTCGAACCTGTCATAAGTGCCAAGTCTATGCTGATAAGGTGCATGTACCTCCGGTTCCCCTGAATGTTTTAACAGCTCCTTGGCCCTTTGCAATTTGGGGCATCCACATGATCGGTGAGATCAGACCTACTGCGTCTAACGGGCATCGTTTCATTCTGGTAGAAATTGAATATTTTACAAAGTGGGTTGAGGCAGCTTCCTTTGCTACAGTAACCAAAAACGTCGTGGCGCGGTTTATCCGACACAATCTGATCTGTCGATATGGTGTGCCAGAGAGGATTATTACTGATAATGGTACAAATCTCAATAACACGATGATCCCCGAGCGCTGCAAACAGTTCAAGATACAGTGTGATCGGTGGGAATAGAACTGACTATTTTGGAATGCTGGTTTGCGTTTTGCGTTTGTTTTTGCAAAATTTCGCGGTAAGCAAGAGTCGCCACCGTCTTTTATTTTATCCAACAAGGAAAGGACAAAAGCACAGAAAAATTCCTTTTCGAGATGTTTCTCGGGTTCGGGAGGTAGATTATAGAAAGGGAAGGTATTAGAACCCTTTCTATCCGTGGTTATCCACGGGCTCTTAGGTACTTGCTCACTATGTTTTCAAAAAGTTTTGCTTTTCTTGTGTTTGTGGGTTTTGAAAAGAGTTTTGTTTGAAAACTTCGATTTAACTCTTGTTTCTGTCCTCAAGAGTGTATGAAGTGTTATTGAAAACTTTGTTTGAAAAGTGTAAGTGCGAAAAATTTGTTTTGTTTTGAAAGAGCAAGTACTTAAGAACCTCTACCTACCCAAAAGGAATTAAACTGTGTAAATGTCCTTTAGACAATTCTATCCCACTATTGAGGAGTAGGTAGCACCGTCGTTGGAGTTTTCGGGTCAATTCGATTTAAGGGACATGTGGTCACTAAAGCAATGTTAGGACGCCTTAGCGGTAACCCTAATGTCTTAGATCATTTTATCCGAGGCAACCGTTTCGAGGCAACTTATGATCTTTGGACAAGAGGGCGACCTCTAAAACTTCCTATACTCAATGACCACGTTCGAGGCAACCAAGTGAGGCGTACCCTAGGAGTGGCATGTGCAAATGTGTCAATTTTCAGTTATGTTATCTTTGTACATGTTATGGTGAGCTACCGTTGATTTTAAGTTAAGATAGATCTTGTCATGCATAGCCTATTAGCATACATCTAGCAGTTAATGGTTGCGGAAAATAAAACTAAGCTATTACAAGGTGTCGGGTATTTACATCGTCAAAAACAAACCCTTGAAAAAGTAAATTGCAAAAAAAGGTAAATAAAAGCGATAAATAATCCTAATTCCAAAACTATTACATCCTCGGAGCAAATACAATTATATGGATCAAAAAGTAATACGCGCGAGAAAAATTAAATCGGAGAGTTTTTTAGGGTTTTGACCCTTTTTCACTTAACAAAGCATATTGTGATTATTTTTTTGAATTAAAGAAATTAGTCTAAATTAATAATTGAATTAACTAACTAAAATAAAAATATTTTTGGATTTTTTTTTTGTTATTTAAGGAAAAAATAAAAAATGGTCAAAATCTATTAAAAACCCTAATTCTACATTAATTTTATTTTGTTGCAAAAAATGTTACAATTATGCCTAATTAAAAAAACTAAGTCAATTAAATTGTTTATTTACAAAAATAATGAGATTAATAAAAATAATATATTTTTTATGTTTTCTGAATTTTATTAGGAAAAATAAGTTAGTTAGTATAATAATAATAATAATAATAATAATAATAATAATAATAATAATAAAAACAATTAAATAAAAATATAAAAGAGAAGAAGAAATAAACCCAGGGGGTGTTGGGCCTGATTTAGGAGTGAAAAGAGCAATTCTGAAGCCCATTTACGTCTAGGCCTTGTTGACTTCTCCACTTCCATGTGTGTGTGTTGACTGTAGAGTATGGTGATCCTTCATTCATAACCATTGGATCCAGGTTTGGAGACATCTGGCGCACTGAGATTTGAGGCGTATAGTGGACCGCCCTTTGCAAATTGTACATGAACACCTGAAGGGGAAAAATAAACAAGATTTGGGGGACCTGGGACTCGAACCCAGGTCCCAATGGATTATGCATCAACGCCTTTGCCAACTGAGTTGTGACGCGCTTTTGTTAAATGGACAAGTAACGAATATTATATACAAAAACAAATAATATGCTGTAAACAAAGAATAAAGCGCGCGTTTTTTCAAACACACGAACCAGATGACAACACGTCATCATCTTCAACCTTTGTCCTGCATAATTAGAATCAGATAGCGGGGGTTTTTAACCTCCACTACCTCCCTGCACGAAAAATAGCGAATAGACACATAGCAAAAAGAAATATTTCGCGAGGTGTGTGTTGGAATCGTCTTGGCCTCACGAATTCAACCATGTATCCCATTGGTTCCAATTTTTCCTGGATTAGAAAGCCCTATTTGAAAGCTTGAAAACCCTAGAAATTCAATCATGGCATCTCTCGGTTTAGGGCATTATGGTTCAATTCAGTCATTCCATTAGCTTTGTATAATCTCTAGCAATGCAAATCAATCACAAAAACATGTCAAATGCGTATGAATTAAGAGATACAGTTTTGAATTATAAGTGCAAACCGTGAGATGGTATTTCGTGATTCCTTGAGCTTTGGTGCTTGGATTTAATTGCAAATCACTCCTGGTACCTCCTGCAATGTGTTTGGATGGACAGGGCACCTTGAATTGGCCTAGATTGCAAGAACAAGTTTTGACTTTTCTTGAAATTTCTTGAAATTGGTATGGCCGTTCTGCAGTCTTTCAGTCGTGTATTAGGTTATGCTTGGCTTGCTTGCATATAAGGGAATCAGTTTAGGTCAAAATTTGGACCCATACCCATGTGCATTGAAGATTGAATCTTTGATTGATAAATCAAATATTCTTAATTTTTCATGATTGAACAAGTTGCCAAAATTGGATATTTTTGTATCTTTTAGCTTGTGCACGAATTGGTCAGCATATTTGGATCATATTTGGTTCACAAATAGTTTTAAGAATCAAATCTTTTATTTTCTTATAATTTAAATTAATTAAATGAATTAATATGTATTAAAAATCCATTTAATCAATAAATTTAAGAAAATAAATCCAATTTAACTTGGTGGGTCGTGCATAGGTCATGGGTGAAGTTTCAAAGAGAGATTTGAAGCCCATTAGCAAAAAGAAGGTGTTTTGAGCAAAGTTGACTTTTGCAAATTCATGAAAATTACCCAACTTCTCCAATGCATAACTTGCTCAATTTTAATCATATGACCATGTTCTTGGACATTTTGGAAAGCCCTTGAAGTCCTCTAACCAATGTTTTTGGTCCCATGTCCTTTGGATTTACCAATCTCAAGTTATGGCCTTTTACTCAAAGTGTACTTTTGTTGACTTTTGAAATTGACCTATAATGTAAAAATTTGTAACTTTTTGTGAGAGCATTTCTTGATCTTAGGGTGTGAAGATGGATTGTAGGAAATTGCATCCTCTTCAAAATGAGATTTGGATGGAATTTTTCTGATAAACCATGAAAGAGTTATGCCCTTGTCAAAGTACAGTTGACTTTTCTACTGTCCAAAAATAGTAACTTTTGCATCTTGATGATTTTTGAGCTATTCTTGTGGGATCATGATCAAGACTTGATAAAATGATGATTGTGAACTCAAAATAAGATGTTGACCAAGAATTCTGACTTTTGACTGCAAAATGACCATTTTGCCCTTGTAGTTGACTGTAGATCAAATGGAGCTTTTGACTATGCAAATTGGCAATGTGAGTCTTGAAACTTGGCATGTAGGTGCTTGAGAATGTATATAGGCCTATGAGACTTGATTGATCCATTGAGAACCCAAAATCCCTTGAAAGAACTAAAACCCTAATTTCAGCTGTCTACTGCTTAGGAGATGGTTTGGCTGTCTAACTTTTGAGCAATCTTGAACCATTTAGAGATGATTCTTGACATATCTTGAGGAATATGGGAGGGAAAATTTTGGGGTACAACATACAACATCATAACTCTTCTCCCTACCGACCGAAGATGAATGGGGTTGTTGAAGCAGCTAACAAGAACATCAATAAAATTGTACAGAAGATGACAGTGACATACAAAGATTGGCACAAGATGTTACCATTCGCTCTTCATGGGTACTGTCCCTCAGCACGGACGTCAACAGGGGAAACACCCTACTCTTTGGTGTATGACATGGAGGCAGTTCTACCCATCGAAGTCTAGATACCCTCTCTCAGGATTATGAAGGGTGTGGGTTTGAACGAAGATGACTGGATCCAAACCCGGCTCGATCAGCTGAATCTAATTGATGAAAAGAGACTTACTGCTATCTGTCATGGTCAGACGTATCAAAAACGAATGATCAAGGCTTTTAACAAGAAAGTCAGACGTCAAGAATATCAAGTCGGGGATCTAGTGATCAAACGCATCATACTACCGCAAGGTGATCCTAGGGGCAAATGGATCCCCACATACGAAGGGCCATTTATGGTTAATAACATTTTCTCGGGAAGAGCTATGATTCTAACCACCATGGATGGTACGACCTTACTCACCCCGTCAATACAGACATAGTGAAAAAATACTACGCATAATCAAAGACCCGCTAGGTTGATTGGCCTAGGCAAAAATAAGGGCTTCCCGACGAACCAAAAGGGTTCGGGAAAAAGTAAGGGATGAAAATGAAAAAAAACTGTACACCCGGCAAGTCGAAAACCTTAAAAGGATTCTTGGGCAAAAAGGATATCCCGGTGGACCGAAAACCCGAAAGGGCGGTCCAGGAAAAAATTAGAGATTGAAGCGTAACACTATGTCTCACGGGATCATCTCCAAACCAGACTTCGGTATCGACTATCAAGCTCGGACGGCGCCAAGCAATCTGATCCACCTTCAACCAAGCAGCGAAGTGATGAGACGCTTGAAGATATGAAGGCAATATCAGAGTTGGAACCCAATGGGGTCATTTCACATAGCTCTTTTTCTTTCTTTTACATAAATTGTAATTTCTATCTTTCAGCGCCATTCTCTTACCAGGACATCAACTTCTTTGTACAAAAATTCCTATTACAGGCCAACTTCAAAAATCAATACAATTCATTTTCACAAGAAGTTTCACTTTGTTTTTCTTTGTATGTTTTGTTTTGCAAGAAGGTCCAATGATTCATTTTTGATATATGCATTTGAAAATAATGGCTTGCTCATAAATATTTACATGAGAAACAAATACAATTACTCATAATTCCAGGAACAGGGACAAACAAGAAGTGTCCAAACCTTACAGTTACTCTGCCCATCAGGTACAAGGATAGAGCCATCTTGAGAATATGAGCAGTGGTACATACACTCCCCACAGAGTAAAAAGTATCCAAAGACAGTGGTGTTAGCTTTCCCGAACAGGACATAACTCCCCCAACTGAGGATCACACTCGCAAGGGGGTCAGTAAAGTTTTCCCCAAGCAAAGTTTATTTCTGTCACAAGCAGAAATTCAATCTCCAACAAAATTCATTATCACCACCAACGAAAATTCATCCCCAGCTGAGTTATTTCTCCAAGTCAGTAGATCTATCAACAAAATATTTCCTCTCCACCAGAGTTATTCCCCCACAGAGTTATCCTCAGACAGGTTTTCTTCCTGCAGAATATTCACCAGCCAAGGGGCAAATCCCCAGCATAGTCATATTTGTTCACCATCCCCAACAGAAGCAGAGGAACTATGGTTCTTTACAAGCAGTCAAGAATACCATTTTGCATACTCTCCAAACAGCATAACATGTGCATGCATTACATATATCATGGTCTCATTTATTTGGAGAATGTCATCATACAATGCATCTCATGCATCACACATAACTAGCCTTGTATTTCTTTCAGGAAAAACAGTTATTATCAACAACTTCCAACAGGTCCGTGATCAACACTCGAAGCTAAACAGAGTAATCATCGGCGCGACAGATACAACCTTACCCAGGTTTCTTCCAGAAGTCCTACACTGACTCATCACAAAGCAACTTTACCCAGGTTCCCTCTACAGTTTTACCCAAACTCATTCCGAAGCAACCCTACTATCCAGGTTTTATATCGAAGTAACCCTACTATCCAGGTTCCTTCTTGCAACCCTACTATCCAAGCTTTCATATCGAAGTAACCCTACTATCTAGGATCCTTCTCACAGCCCTACTATCCCGACCTTCATATCAAAGTAACCCTACTATCCAGGTTCCTTCTCACAGCCCTACTATCCAGGCTTTCATATCGAAGCAACCCTACCACCAAGGTTCCTTCTCATAGCCCTACTATCTAGGATTTCATATCGAAGTAACCCTACTATCCAGGTACCTTCTTACAGCTCTACTATCCCGGCGTTCATATCGAAGTAACCCTACTATCCTTGTTCCTTCTCACAGCCCTACTATCCAGGCTTTCATATAGAAGTAACCCTACTATCCAGGTTCCTTCTCACAGCCCTACTATCCAGGCTTTCATCTCGAAGTAACCCTACTATCCAGGTTCCTTCTCACAGCCTTACTATCCAGGCTTTCATATCGAAGTAACCCTACTATCCAGGTTCTTTCTCACAGCCCTACTATCCAGGCTTTCATCTCGAAGTAACACTACTATCCATGTTCCTTCTCACAGCCCTAATATAAAGGCTTTCATCTCGAAGTAACCCTACTAACCAGGTCCCTTCTCAAAGCCCTACTATCGAGGCTTTCATATAGAAGTAACCCTACTATCCAGGTTCCTTATCACAACCCTACTATCCAGGCTTTCATATCGAAGTAACCCTACTATCTAAATTCCTTCTCAAGCCCTACTATCCCGACTTTCATATCAAAGTAAACCAACTATCCTGGTTCCTTCTCATAACCTTACTATCCGGGTTCTTCCTTTCTTATCCCCAGACTTCAGTCCATAACACTGTAAGACCGAGACCCGAGCAAACACAATCGATTTCACATTTCCCCAGAAAGTCGCGGTGTAACATATACCCTGACCAAACACATAGTTCACTTCCACTTCCCAAACCAGAATTATTACCCAGTAGAGTAACAGACAACTGAAGCTCCTAAAACTCCATTTCTCTCAAGACGGAGACCAGCATTCCCCAGCGAAGTCCTCCTCAATAGCAGGTATACGAGTTCTCGCAAAGGAATATCTTATGCGATTGACACTTCTTAGGATGGCATCTTTAAGCCCATCTCCTACAATTTTCTAGCAACTACCAAATGACATATATAATCCCATTCTCGATATCACAAATCAAGTATCACTTCATGCGAGGGAAAATTTCTGGGCACTCTAGTGTTCAATCATGTTTCACCTTCAGATCATGAAAGGTAGACGAGTCAATCTACATCCTCAGGTTTAAGAAGATTGAACAGGGGCAGCTGTTGTACCCCAAAATTTGCCCTCCCATATTTCTCAACACATGGCAAGTGAGGTCCCTAAATTTCTCAAGAAAGTTCAAGAGTTGACCAGACAAACTCTCTCCTAAGGCAGTCTACCTCAAATTAGGGTTTCCATCTTCATCAAGATGTGTGAACCACAAAGGACTCAAATTCTCACCATTGTCCTAATATGGACTCAAGATCATCCATGTCAAGTTTCAAGCCTTGCAGAGGAAGTTTGCTCAGTCAATTGCTCAAATGCCTGAAAATCAATTGTGCTAGGTCAAAAGTCAACTGTGGCCCACATACAGCCAAACTTAAAGATTTTTGGTCAACATCCTCATTTTGAAGTATTATCCATCATTTGATCAAGGGTTTATCATGATTCCTCAAGGATTGCTCACAATTCATCAAAACCCAAAAGTTGCTAAATTAGGGTTTTATAGGAAAAGTCAACTCAACTTTGACCAAGCATAACTCTCTCATACTTTATCAAAAATGATACATCCAAACTCATTTTGAAGAGGATGCAATTACCTATAATTCATCTTCAACTCCCAAGTTTAGAATTTGCACTCAAAAAGATATGAATTTTGACATTATAGGAAATTTTGGAAAGTCAACAAAAACACTTTTTGGGTCAAAGCTTCATACACGAACATGGAAGACTCAATTGAGATGAGACAATTTTTTTTGCTTAGAGGACATCCTAAGCTTTCTAAAAAGTCCAGGAACACTTCTCTAGGGTCAAAATTGAGAGAGTTATGCATTGGCCAAGTTGACCATTTTTGCAAAATTTCCAAAAGTCATATGTGCTCAAATTTGCATTTTTTGCTAAAGGGGCCTAACTTTTTATGCTTGCACCTCACTGATAATATGATCCACAACCCAAATATCCAACCTCATGTTATTTTCTTCACTTTTCAATTTATTTTGATTTTTTGTTAATTAAAATTTCAATTAAATGAAATAATTGATGAATAATGAAAAAGATATGTTGCGATCTGATTTTTGGATAGGATCTCATTCAAATAATGCAAGGATATCATGATCAATTCGAATCAAGGTTGATTGGGACAAGAAAGGCATAGTTTGGCTCAATATAGCAAGTTTACATATGCCATGAAAATCAAATCAAATCTTGAAAACTTTCAAAGATGTGATCAGTTTTTACAACCCCAATGCACTCTATGATATATATTGAACGTATCCAAGGAAAGAACAAGGGTTTACAGTCGTGGAAAATCTAGAACAAAACTTCAAAATCTCAAAGAAAAGTGGTGATTAAATTTCCATCATAAAGGCCAATCAAAGCCATTCTAACATTGCCAACAGATTGCTGGACATCCCAGGAACGTATCCCAATCAATTGCAAGCCGCCTCAGGTCCAAAATCAGTGCGTAGCAGTCACACGGTTTGCCTAAAAACTCGTTTTCAATTTCATTGATTTACTCATCATATGCACGTTTTGATTATATATTCTTGTTCATCATCGAGTTTACAAGCTATTGGTACCACTTAATTGCATTTATAGTACAGGAATCAAGATATGCCATTGTTAGGGTTCTTTGGTTTGTTTTAGGGGTTTGTAGTATAGGCAAAATTAGGCCTGGATTCTGGTACCATGATGCTCGTGGGAATGAGACGAGTTGATTGGTACCAGTGTTTGTCATTTATATTGCTTGTATACAATTTTTGAGATAAACAGGTCTGTAGCTACAACGAAGCGTCCATAGGTAAAGGTTCTGTTTCCTAAAACGACGGTTTGAGGAAGAAGATGAGTCTTGGAAATCTCTGGTTGGGTGGTTTGAATTTTCGCGCATTTTCTGAATACGTTATTGGTTTTTGATTATATTATTTTACTTCCATTATGTGAATAACAAAAATGCGTGGCTCAGTTGGCAAGCATGCATTGGAGTTGGATATAAGGGCCTGGGTTCGATCCCCAGGTCCCAATCTTTGTTCATATTATTGTTTCATGAGATCAGGTACACCACAGGTCCTAACTTCCACCATATGCCACCAATATCTGGCCATCAAATTCATCAGCAATCTAGATCTAATGCCTCTCCATTGAAGGTCCATCATGCACCTCAAGTCAACATGTGCATCAGATCCAGCAAAGTCAAAAGGGCTTGGATTTGTTTGGGCCCAGAATTTCAACAACACACCCCCTCTTTAGCATTGCTATCATGCCCATTACTCTTTTTCTTATTTCTTTTTATTTTCTGTAATTCTTTTAATTTTTCTTTTAATCATTTTAGTTAACAAATTAATTGTTTTTTTTTTCATAAAAATCATAAAATCAAGAAAATCAAAAATTAGAATTAGACCTTTTTAATCAAAATTAATTTTATTAATTTAATTTAATTTAGTTTAAATTAGGGCAATTTTAACTTTTTTTATATAATTAAAACTAATTAGCAAATTAGGTTTAAATTCTTGATTTGATTCTTTTATTTTTCTCAAACAAATAAAAATACAAAAATAGGTTTTTAGATTGAATTAATTCATTTTTCTTAATTTAAAATTAATTAGAATTAGGATTTTCTTTTTAATTTAATGGTTTCCTTATTTTCTTAAATAACAAAACATGACAAAAACATTTTTTTAATCAATCGCAATTAGGTTTAGTCAAGGGTCAAAACCCTAATCGCCTCGTATTTAATTCATCACGCGCTTGTTAATTATTTTTGCCAATATTGTTGTAACTGCTCACTGGTTTGTAATAATTAATTTAGGGCTTTTACTTATCGCTTTTCCCTGGGTTTTTTGCTATGTAATTAATCCCCCTCCCTGAAGCCTTGTCATAGCGTAGATTTATTTTCTCGCATTTTTAATTCCTGCAAATATTTAGCTGTCTAGATGTATGCTAATAGGATTGTATGGCAATAATGCATAACAAATTAATACAGTTAGAAAACCCTAATGTGCAAAGATAAATAACTGAAACTAATCACTCACACATATCACTCTTAGGGTATACTCTCACTTCGGTTGCCTTCGGTAAACGATCATTAAGCATAGGATGTCTTAGTGGTTAACCTCCTGTCTAAAAAAGATCAAATGTCCCATTCGAATGTTGCCTCGGAAATGTTGCCTCGAATATGATCTTAAGACTCTAGGGTTATCACTAAGGTGTCCTAATATTGCTTTAGTGATCGTACGTCCCTTTTGAATTGACCCTTACAACTCCAACGACGATGCTACCTATTTCTTAATAGTAGGATAGCGTTGTCTAAAGGAAACAAGATTAGAAAAGATCTTTTTTTCGAGTAGGTAGATGCTAGTAGGTACTTGCTCAAATCAAAACTTTTCACACTTACACTTTTAAAAAAAAATTTCAAAATAACTTTGTCACACCTTTGAGGACTGATACAAGGGTTATCACGAAGTAAAACATTTTCAAAACAAAGCACAAACACAAGAAATTTTAAAAATGAGCAAGTACCTAAGAGCCCATGGAAAACCATGGATAGAAAGGATGCTAACACCTCCCCTTTCTATAATCTACCCCCCGTACTCAGAAACATCTTGAAAAAGGTTTTTTCTGTTCTTTTTCCTTTTCCTTTATTGGATAAAATAAAATTCGGTGGTGACTCTTGCTTACTGCGACATTTTGCAAACAAAAAATGCAAATTATTATCAAACAGTCGGTTCTGCCACCGTGTCACACGAACCATGCTGACTTCCAGGCCCAGATGAAAGGCACTACTACACTAATTCCAGCCCCCAGTCGAAGGAGGCAGAAAGGCAAATCGAAGGGCATGACTCTGCTGATTCGAGACCCCAATCGAAGGGAGCCAGAAAATGTAGAATCAAAGGGTGTTTCTGTTTAAATTGAAAGACCCATTTTTTTCTTGCCTTTATTTTATTTTTTCCTTTATATTTCCATGCTATTCAATATGGTTGTAATATTGTAGAATTTTATCTTTCTTCATTCTATTGTTTTTGTATAAATGCTAGTAACTACGATGTATGGTAAGATAAGAACAACAAAGTAGATAACCAAAAGTTCAAAAGACAAAATGCATGCAATAAAACACACTACTCACACACATGCACCCCTAGGGTAATTCCACTTTTTTCCTTGGAAACATAGTCATGTCCCTCTAATATGGGACGCTTTAGCAAAGATCCTTCGATAAAAAAGATCTCATAAGTTGCCTTCTATGACTATACAAACATCCCGCGCCTTTCCCTTCACATCTAACGACGGGGCTTATTACCAAATCAATGGTAAGATAGCAACATCTAAAGGAGGAAAAGAACATTTAAGACCTTTCGAGTAGGTAGATTCGCCCTTAATTGCTCGCTTGCTCACAACCAAATATTTTACACCAATACTTTCACATTAAAACCTTTTTCAAAAGACAAAAACTTTTTGTAGACGTTCTTATAGATATGAGAACCATTACAAAAACATCTTTTCAAAATCACCTTCAAAAAACACAATACACAAACACCTCTTTGAACTATTTTTCGAAATAACACTTTGTATGCGTTCTTATAGAGAAGAGAACCATTTCAAAGACATTTTCAAAATACTATCAAAACCCACACCACAAGCACATTCAAACAAAAGCAAGTGATCTAGCGAGTAACTAAGAGCCCATGGAAAACCATGGATGAAAAGGGTGCTAATATCTTCCCTTTTCATAATCTACCCCCCGAACCCAAGAAGTAATCTCGAAAGGTCTTTACTGTACATTTTTACCTTTCCGTTTGGATAAAGAAAAGTCGGTGGCGACTGTTGCTAGCCGCATAATTGCGATCAAACACAAACGACTCGAGTCAGTTCTCCCACCGTATCACAAATTCTATTTAATAAAATATCAAAAATAAATAATATAAATAATAAAATAATTTAAAAAGGACTCAAAGGTCGTGGGTTATGTTGGAAGTGAGGTGTAAGCACAAAAAGTTAGGCCCATTTGCCAAAAAATGCAATTTTGGGCATTGTTGACTTTTGACAATTCTCCAAAAATGGCCTAATTTGACAATGCATATCTCTCTCAATTTTGACCCTAAGAGGGTGTTCTTGGAATTTTTAGAAAGCTTAGCATGACCCCTAAGAAACCTATTTGGTTTCATCTCAAGTGGATCTTCCATGTTCATTTAAGGAGCTTTGACCCAAAAGGTGTTTTTGTTGACTTTTTTGAATGACTTATAATGTCTGAATTCATATCTTTCCATGAGTGCATTTCTTGAACTTGAGGACCGAAGATGAGTTGTAGGGAATTGAATTCCCTTCAAAATAAGCCTTGGTTGACTTTTTCTTGAGAAATCCTAATTTAGCAACTTTTGAGTTTTGATGAATTAGGAGCCTTCCTTGGGGAATCATGATCAACCCTTGATAAAATGATATATATCATTTCAAAATGTTGATGTTGACCAAAAATCATGAATTTTTGATTGCATGTGAACCACAGTTGACTTTTGACCTAGTATAGTTAATTTTTAGGCATTTGAGCAGTTGACTGAGCAAACTTCTTGTGCAAGGCATGAAACTTGACATGGATGATCTTTAGAACATATTAAGACCATGGAGAATATTTGAGACCTTTAGATTTCACCCATCTTGATACAAATGGAAACCCTAGTTTTGAGGTTCATTCTTAGGAGAGCATTTATCTGATCAATCCTTGGGTATCTTTGGGAAAGTTAAGGAATTTAATGAGTATGTTTTGAGTAAAATGGGAGGGCAAATTTTGGGGTACAACACTAGGGTTGTGGTCGAAGAAGGTGGTAGCATCGTTTGGGGTCAGCTTCCCAATATTCCTCATAAGTCAGACAGATTTGGTTTGGGTTTCACTTCTCAGGCTCACAGGGCTTCCGTCGTGCTCGTGCTAACTCTGGGAGACCGCCGTTACGCATCAACAATAATGGAGTTCACAACAATCATGTCAACACTGTGGAAGACGCTGATGGTGAAGGAATGATGAAGTAATCTTGGATGATTACTACCTCAGCAGAATGATGAAGGAATCTTGGACGATTACTACCTCAGCAGGATGATGAAGGAATCTTGGATGATTACTACCTCATCAGGATGGTGAAGGAATTTTGGATGATTACTACCTCAAAAAGAATGATGAAGGAATCTTGGATGATTACTACCTTAGCAGGATGATGAAGAAATCTTGGACGATTACTACCTCAGAAGGATGATGAAGGAATCTTGGACGATTACTACCTCAGCAGGATGATGAAGGAATCTTGGACGATTACTACCTCAACAGAATGATGAATGAATCTTGGACGATTACTACCTCAGCAGGATGATGAAGGAATCTTGGACGATTACTACCTCAACAGAATGATGAAGGAATCTTGGACGATTACTACCTCAGCAGGATGATTAAGGAATCTTGGACGATTACTACCTCAGCAGGATGATGAAGGAATCTTGGATGATTACTACCTCATCAAGATGATGAAGGAATCTTGGACGATTACTACCTCAGCAGGATGATGAAGGAATCTTGGACGATTACTACCTCAGCAGAATGGTGAAGGAATCTTGGATGATTACTACCTCAAAAAGAATGATGAAGGAATCTTGGATGATTACTACCTCAAAAAGATGATGAAGGAATCTTGGATGATTACTACCTCAACAGGATGATGAAGGAATCTTGGATGATTACTACCTCAACAGGATGATGAAGGAATCTTGGACGATTACTACCTCAGCAGGATGATAAAGGAATCTTGGACGATTACTACCTCAGCAGGATGATGAAGGAATCTTGGACGATTACTACCTCAGCAGGATGATGGAGGAATCTTGGACGATTACTACCTCAAAAAGATGATGAAGGAATCTTGGACGATTACTATCTCAAAAAGATGATGAAGGAATCTTGGGACGATTAATACCTCAGCAATATGATAACCTTTATCTATTGATTGATCTTTCTTGAAAAAGGTAAAGAGTTAGTTGTATGCAATGTCATTATGTATGCATTGCGTAATGATGTTCTCAAAATAAATGAGATTTGTGTATTTTGTATGCATATGTTATGCATGTTGTTAAAATGTAATTTTGTCTTGGAAAATTAGTCCTTGATAAGTGTTGGGGAGTCATTAAATCATGGACTGTTGTTGAAGAGTAGGTGTGTCTTCAAACTTTTCCTAGAATGTTTCCATTGAGGATTCCTGTTTTGTTGAGGAGAACTCTTCTGGGGAATATTGACTTTGTTTGAGAATACTCTGTTAGAGAGTGTTGATTCCTGCTTGGGGAAAAGAGATAAGGAGTCTTGGTTGTTCGTTGATCTACTGAGAGTTATCTCTTGATGGACGAAGTTGAACTGATATTTGGTCGCGTCCAGGCTTCACAGTAACTTGATGGGGATTGTAGAGTAGTCTAAGGGGGAAGAGGAGTTGTGGTCCTTTGATTTGTAGTAGTCGCGGAGGCCACCTCAAGCTGGGGAATCCTGCCATTTGTTGGGGAAATAAACCCTGTTGCTAAGTCTGTTGGAGAGGCGGCGGCTTCACTGGCAGAAATCCTTGGGGATTCTTGAAGTCGACTCAGTTGGGAAGAGGTTTTCAGAGATTGAAAATCTGGCCGGGGAATCATCCTATGAGAAGGATTTTGGGGAGATTTGTCACTACCCTTAGTAACGAGTGTTTGTGGCACTTCCAGGAAATGTTTGACTTTATGTAACCCTTTGTCGGGATTGGCGTTCAATGCCCTAAGTAATGGAGACCTGCCCCTGGCTTCACGCTTCTTGAGAGATTTCTTGGAATCTTGATTGGACTACCCCAGGTGTGCTTGATAGTGACATGTCATGCCCCCTTGTTGACAAGAGATTTGCCATTGGAAATGTCATCCCAATTGAAGTAATTTTTTTCACTGAGAGAGCCTCCGTTCATCGGATATTTGTTGTGTGAATTTCTCCCCTGTCAAATGAATAGCCATATGCAAACAGTGATATTCAAGTAATGCAAAGTTTATGTTTGTCTTGAAGTATTGAAGATGCATTTGAGTAAGTAAAGAAGTTTTGTAGGAAAAATCAAACTCAGGATTTAGAGTAAAGCCTTACAGGAGTCAGGATACCTTTTGTAACAGTATGCTTTCGAACTAACCCATACTTCAATTAGGACTTTTGAAGGATTGTAACGTGGCTTGGTTCACGGTTTAATAAACAAAGGATAAAGGCTCAAAATATATTTGTACCCACCCGCTCTTCGTGACGTTCTTCGGTCCTAAACTCAGTTAATTGTGTGTTTAAACTCCACTTGAGTTTGGAAGGACGTTTTGGTGATGGTTCATACAAGTTAAGTTTGTCAGAAGGCAGTCATTTTTTGCAATATTTTTTTTTCATGTTGTTGAGGATTTGTAGTGACCTCTTTATTTTGATTTGTTATCCCTAATTTTTCCCCGACTGTTCTTGTTTTGAGATTATGGTCAGTGGGATGCCCCAATTTTTCTTAAGTCTCCTTTGTAGGTTTTGACTTAGTGGGCTTTTCTTTTTATTGAGATAATAACTGCCTATGTGATAGGGAACCATTACCATATTTTGATTCCAGAGGAATGTTTTTGATGTCATTCATTGTATTACGAGATGAGAGTTTGCGGCTAAACACGCGTTTGAATCAACTGAGAGACTACCCTGCCCCAGGTTTTGATTAAAGGTTTCAATTTGTGTAAGAAAGAAAACTTCTACTTCTTTGGCTCAAAGGGGTTGACTTGGGATTATCTTCCTTATAACTCAAGTGTTTAGGATTTGAAAGAACGTCTGTACATCGTCAGCAAGGTCTATTCAAAAGCATACTGTATGAGATTATGGCATTATTTTCGTCATCCTCCTGTTTAAAGGCTTGTAACTTTTAGAAAGAGATGAGAGTAAAAAGCATAGTTTAAATATAGAGAAACGAATGGACGAATTCAAGAAAAACATATGCAATGCATTAATGAAACAAAGTTTGACATTAATAGATAATTGTTTGAACAATAAAAGAGATTACAATTGAAAAATCAAATAAACAGAAGCCTCTTTGTCTGAACTTGTCATTTTAGGTGGTGAGCCTTTGAGGGACGGTAGAAGAATTCCATTTGGCCATCTTGTGTGAAATCCAATAATCCTTCATCAATCAGGTTTTGAATCTTGTACTTTAGCGCCCAACAATCATTTGTATCATGCCCAGGACTATTGGAATGATAGGCACACCTGGCATCAGGATTGTAGCTGGGAGAAAAAGTTTTGGGACTTGGATGAGGTCTTATTGGTTTAATCAGATTCATCCTTAGCATGTGTTGTAAAGCTTGAGACATTGGTATGTTGATGTTGGTAAACTGTCTTTTGGGCTCGCTTTGCCTTTTCTGATTTTCCTGTTGATGTTAACAAAGTCGTTGTTGGGCTCGTGCCGTGGAAGAAATTTGGGAAGGTCTTCTCTCCCTTAAACCGACTTCTTGTCTCATGGGAGGTTGAGCAGTAACTTGATTTCCAATCCTGGTTGTTTTCCCCATACGATTACAATTGTCTTGGTGAAGCTTGTTGATGAGGACTCTCAGCTCTTCTTGTCCCAGAGCCAAGTTTTGGATGTCTGGCCCACCAGTTGTCTTATCATCTGGACTTTCATTATGGCTATCTCGGTTTGTAGCCACTCCAACTAGTCATTTCTGTCGTCCCCAGAATTTCCCATGATCATGCCCCTGGTGAGGAGCGCCTTGACCTCTTCTTGTCCCTCAGATAGGTTCAAGAACATCTCTTAAAGTTGAGAATTTTGAGGCTGGATGCCTTTCACCGTTTGTTCCATATCCATCTTACTGAAATAATTAGTAGGAAGATAAGGAGATTTGTATGGGAGAAACCTGTCATGATATGATGCATGATATGTGGATGCATGTTTTCAAGGATCTCGCGGGGAAACACACAAGAAAAACTTAGAAGTTAAACCTTGAACAATAACTTTTTTTTGGAGAACTTTGTATAGGTGGATGTCCTACCACGAGAATCAAGCTTACCATGCCAAGTGGGTTGTAGCCCTTGACTCAAGTTTGTTGTACTTGATTTCTTGACGGCATTTGGTTAGAGGAAAATAAATCCTCTTGTCCCTTGATAGACGTTTGGTTCAACGTGACCCTGCATCATAGGCCCTTGAGATCCTTGTAACAATTATTGAAAATGCCATGGTATGATGTTATGATGTAATGTACAAGTATGCAAAGTAAGAAAGTTGATATACACACAAAGCATAATAATCCTTAGGTTTAGGCTTGCATGGAGTTTGTAGGTAAGTACCCTCTTGAAGTTTAGTTGGCTCAACCTGTCCTAGTTAATAGTAATCGGGTTCTAAGGGATCTCAAAATCACTGACCTTTCTTTTAGGCATTGTCTCAGCTCAATCAATCTTTTCTTGTGGCCGAGATATCCCAAAAGTCTGGTCTCAATGAGTGTAGCATCAAGTATCAACTAACTTCAGACTGCACCAAAGTCGGCTATCTCACTACTTCCTAATGTCCAAGTTGGTCAAGTAAAGTTCTAAGGTCAGTTAGTGCTTCATGACGCTGCTCAGCGGCCCCATATTCTCCTCGTTTCAACACAAGGGATACCGATACCAACAAATGTGTTACACTAACATAGCTATTGCTTATACCATGCCGGTATACCCAACACAATTTCCACAATCTATTGCTACTTACCTAAAAAGGTGCCCCAGATCCGAGTAGAGGATCAAAACAAACCCAAACAAGGAACCAATAATGTAAAGCAAGCAATTCAAACAATGAAAGCAAGTAAATGTGATCTAGCCCTAAGGTAACCCCATTTTTAACCACTCCCTAGCAGAGTCTTCAGTTCTGTGATACGGTGGGAGAACTGACTTGAAGGTTTTGCGTTTGATCGCAAATGTTGCGGTTTAGCAGGAGTCGCCACCGACTTTTCTTTTATCCAAAAGGAAAGGTGAAAAAGCACATGAAAGACCTTTGAGATTATTTCTTGAGTTCAGGGGGTAGATTATGAAAATGGATGGTATTAACACCCTTTTCATCCATGGTTTTCCATGGGCTCTTAGTTACTTGCTAGATCACTTGCTTTTTGTTTGAATGTGCTTGTGGTGTGGGTTTTGAAAGTATTTTGAAAATGTCTTTGTAATGGTTCTCATTTCTATAAGAACGCGCACAAAGTGTTTATTTCGAAAATGGTTCAAAGAGGTGTTTGTGTTTTTTGAAAGTGATTTTGAAAAAGGGTTTTCTTTGTAATGGCTCTCGTTTCTATAAGAACACGTACAAAGTGTTGTCTTTTGGAAATATTTCAAATGACAGTGTTGGTGTAAAATGTTTTGTTGTGAGCAAGCGAGCAACTATGAGCGAATCTACATACTCCAAAGGTCTTAAGTGTTCTTTTCTTCCTCCTTTAGATATTGCTATCTTACCATTGATTTTGGTAAGAAGCCCTATCGTTGGATGTGAAGGCACGGGCACGAGACATTTTTTTTATAGTCATAGAAGGAAACTTATGGGATGTTTTAGCAATGTCGTTTAGGGACTAGATCATTTATCAAAGCAATATCGAGGGTCATCGAGGGACTACGATCTTTTATCGAGGGTCTTTGCTAAAATGCCCATGTTCGAGGGACATGACTATTTTTCTGATAGGCAACAAGTGAGATTACCTTAAGGTGTGCATATGTGCAAAGTGTGTTTGATTGCATGCATTTTGTCTTGATTAGGGTTATCTATTTGTTGATTTCATGTCTTGCCATACAAAACCTAATTACTAGCAATATATGAAAGCAATAAAAAGTGCAGAAAGTAAATATCCTACGCTATTACATTCATTAGGGGGATGGAGTGTACAGATTTAAAAATGGGGATTGCAAATAAAATTAAATCCTAAGTTACTATTACAACCATATTGAATGGATAAGAATGTATAATAAAATGTGAAATGGACTTGTTTTGTTTAAGAAAATATTTTTGATCTTTTTGTTTTAAGAAATAAAATAAAGCATGTAAAATGTAAAATGTTTTTAGTGTTTTTGATCATTGAAAATAGAAGTGATAGAAAAAATAGTAAGGAAAAAGAAAATAGAATCAACGCATTGCTGAACTATAAGAGATCAGAAGTTCTGACTCTGGCGTGCTGCAAAAACAGAAATCATATTAGTAGAAATAGGTAAAGTCAGAAGTTCTGGGTCCGCTGGGAACAAAGAAGATTTCAGAAGTTCTAATGCCACTGGCAGAACTTCGTCTCCCTTTCCATGCCGGTCAGAACATCTGCAACTTAGTCATTTCTCAGCAAAACTGAAGAGGCGCACATAGCAGTTATGGTAAGTTTCGTAATGTTTCATAAACAAGAGATATCATAACTATAAATCAGAAGCAAGCATGAATTTGCTAATCCTAATTCTGAGTCCTAATTTCTTCAAAAAAAGTTCTGAACTGAAATTCTCCCTACTTAGGAAGGAAAATACATGAGACCTCAAAATATGTACAGTATCAAAATCAGGATGTCTACATTGTATTTTGAACATGCAAGTCTAACAATGCCTAAGTAATATGACAAGAGTCAGCAGAAGCTTACCTTGCAGCTGGAAAATGTTCTGTGAGCTGGAGTCTGGCTCTGACCGCTTGTGATGTTCTGACCAGCTTCCTCACGTGGCCATTAGGCTAGAAACCTTTGAATGGCTGGAAAATTCTGGAACAACCAAAGAGCAAAGTTATGACTTCTTTGAAGTGGATATTTATGAAGGGTGTGTCACAGTTTGACTATAGATGTTAGGATGGCTTCTGAATGTATATAAAAAACTATATGGATGGCTTTGGTCAAGAAACACTTGAGGAAAAATGGAGTCTGAATGCAAGAATCAAAAGCTAACAGGTTTTTGTATTTTTGTGTTTGCAGTTTTGGACTCTTGGAATTTTAGCAGGGGTTCAAGGCTTTTCTTTCTCCAATTTTTTCCGACCTCTTTACAGTTTCTAATGGCTTTCAATTTATAGGCAAAGATCTTATAGCTTGGAGAGTATAACCATCACATGCTAGGGTGTTGCCTTATTCTTGAAGCAAGTATGGTGGTTAGCAGCTTTAGCAGCGCCTAAGCTGGAATTGTAAGCAGGAATTAAGGAAAGGTAACCTCAAAAGCAAAAGCAACACATGGGCCCAGTACACTCTTGTACAAAAGTTTGCTTTTCCAAGACAGTAATGGTACTTCTATGCCACACGTGGGGAAATCCTTTGGACAAAGACCCAAAAGTGGTTGTGAGCATTAAATGATGATGAGATTGATCAAACCAGAAATCCCGCAATGTGAGATTCTGCATCATTGCTTAATTATGGATCAGAAGTTCAGCTTCAACGGGACTTAGAATAGACATCCAACTTCTGATCTTTGTATCTCCTTTCTCCAGCATGTTCTGAAGGAGCTCTCGGACTTTCCAGGAAGCTTGCAGCATGCTTTGTAACCTTCTTTGAATTACCCTTGCAAACTCTGACTGAACATTTGTGAAAACTGGCCCAGAAGTTCTAACCAAACTCTGTCTTGAAAGTGTCCAAAATTTGCTGAGTGCTTCAGTTTCATGGACGTGTCTTTGAACATTTATAACTTGAAATTCCATCATTTCCAAGAGAAGTTATGTTCTGTAATATTTTAGATCTTATTGAGATCTAAAACTCTTGAGTTAGAAATTATTCCAGTATCAGCTTGCATCATGGTGATAATCTGCTCAAGTTCTGAGCTTGTCATATTTCTTAAACACTTAGAAAAATTCTAAGTATTTAGAATTTTGATTTTTCCAAAGTAATTTTGACTTTTGAATTTCTTGATGAAACAAACTTCATATTTCAACATGTCTTGATGAAATATGGTCCTTGAAACTTGATTTTGATCAAAAGTCAAAGTTTGACTTTTCATTACGCAAATGACCATTTTACCCTTGTGAATGACTTTCTTGGATAATTTGTAATTCAAGGCTTGAAATTGGATGGAAGCAAACCTGAGGGTCCAGGGTGATCTTTTGTGAAATTTCTTTAGAAATGAGAGGGCAAATTTTGGGGTACAACACACGCTTTGTAAACCCTCTTTGAATTGCTCTTGTAAATTGTGACTGGACCTACATGAAAAATGATCCAGAAGTTCTAACCAAATCCTGTTTTGGAAAGGTCCAGAATTTACTGAATGTTTCAGTTTTAATGACGTACATTTGAAGCTGTATAACTTGAAATCCCAGCATTTCTAGAAGAATTTTTGTTCTGTAATGTTTTAGATCTCATTGAAGTTCTTCCAGAATCAACTTGTATCATGGTGAAAATCTGGCCAGAAGTTCTGAATTTATCATATTTCTTAAACACTTAGAAAAATTTATAAGTATTTAGAATTTTGACTTTTTCAACATAATCTTGACTTTTGATTTTCTTGATGAAACAAAACTTCTCACTTTAACATGCCATGATATAATATGATTCTTGAAACTTGATTTTTAATCTAATAATCAAAGTTTGACTTTTCAGTATGCAATTGATCGTTTTGCCCTTGTGAATGACTTTCTTGAAAAATTATGATCCAAGACTTGAAATTTGACAGAAGCAAGCCTGAGGGTCCGTGATGATTATTTGGGAAATGAGAGGGAAAATTTTGGGGTACAACAATCAGCATATCTTTATTTAGTAAATCATTGGACGTTTGCATTCAAATTTTGCGCTCTTTGTTTTTTATTTTACTTTACTATTTTCAAAATAGCTAAGTATTCTTACACATACCCATACAACAATTACAGATCCATATCCACAATAGATCCCATTGATAACAATTATGCTATTGCCAATTATGACTTCGAAAATCCGATCTACCAAGCTGAGGATGGAGGTGAGGAAGACTTTGAAATACCTGGAGAGCTTGCTAGGCTGTTAATGTAAGAAGAAAGAGCCATACGACCACATGAAGAGCCATTCGAGGTTGTGAAATTGGGTAGTGAAGAAGACAAGAAAGAAAAAAAGATAGGTGCCAACCTAGATGACGATATCAAGAAGAGATTAATCTAGATATTGCATGACTATGTTGATATTTTCGCTTGGTCGTACGAATACATGTCAGGGATTGATACTGATATTGTGGTTCACCGTCTTACGATGAAGGGAGTTTGTCTCCATATAAAGCAGAAGGTTCGTCGTGTGCATCCCGAGATGTCTGAAAAGATCAAGCCTGAGGTTATGAAGCAGTTCAATGTAGGTTTCTTAGCTGTTATGTACTATCCGCAGTGGGTTGCAAATGTGGTGTTGGTACCTAAGAAGGACGGTAAGGTGCGTATGTGTATAGACTACATGGATTTGAATAGGGAAAGCCCCAATGATGACTTTCCGCTTCTGCATATTGATGATCTGGTTGACAACACCACTCAACATAAAGTATTTTCCTTCATGGATGGTTTCTGTGGTTATAATCAAATCAAGATGACACCTGAAGACATGGAAAAGACCACTTTTGTCACACAATAGGGTACTTTCTGTTACAAAGTTATGGCTTTTGGTTTGAAGAACCCCGGTGCAACATATCAGCGTGATATGGTAGCTTTGTTCCATGACATGATCCATCATTAGATAGAGGTTTATGTTGATGACAGGATAGCCAGGTCTCAGATTGAAGAAGAACATCTCGACCACTTGCACAAGCTGTTTGAGAGATTGAAGAAATACAAGTTGAGGTTTAATCCAAACAAGTTCACCTCTGGGATAAGATCCGGTAAACTCCTAGGTTTCATCGTCAGTGGTAAAGGTATTGAAGTTGATCCTGCCAAGGTTAAAGCCATTCAAGATATGCCAGCTCCCCGTACTGAGAAGGAAGTTAGAGGTTTCTTGGAACGATTGAACTACATTTCCCTATTTATTTCCCATTTGTCTGCTACTTGTGAGCCAGTCTTCAAACTACTGAAGAAAGATCAAGTGGTGAAATGGAACGGTGATTATCAGATTTCCTTCGACAAATCCAAGGAGTACCTCTAGGAACCTCCAATTTGGATGCCACCGGTTGAAGGAATACCTCTAATCATGTACTTCACAGTGTTAGAGAACTCAACGGGGGTGTGTATTGGGGCAACATGACGAGTCTGGTCGAAAAGAGCATGCAATATACTACCTTAGAAAAAATTTGCCGACTGTGAAACAAGATACTCACTGCTCGAGAAAACTTATTGCATTTTGGCATGGGCTGCTCGCCGACTAATACAATATATATTGACTCATACTACCTTATTGATCTCTAAGATGGACCCAATAAAATATATATTCGAGGAACCCACCCTTTATGGAAGAATAGCAAGATGGAAAATAGTCTTGACCGAATACGACATTCAGTATACTACTCAGAAGGCAATCAAAGGAAGTGTATTGGCAGATCATTTGGCACATCAGGCCTTATATGATTATCAGTCTATGAATTTCAAGTTCCCAGATGAGAATATTATGCTAGTTCTTGATTGTGAAGAGCCTAGACCGTATGAAGGACATGAGCCAGGATCCCGATGGACGATGATGTTTGATGGAAATTCTAACGCGTTCGGTAACAGAATTAGTGCTGTGATCGTCTCTACCAAGGGTTTCCATACGCCATTCACCGCCAGATTATCTTTTGACCATACTAACAACATGGCATAATATAAAGCGTGCATCATGAGTATCAAGGCTGCTATCGATATGAGAATTAAATTTTTGAATGTATAAGGGGATTCAGCCCTAGTGATCAGTCATGTCAGGGGAGAATGGGTTACGAAGCATCAAAATTTCATTCCTTATCGAGAGCATGTGTTGACATTAATTCCATACTTCGAAGAAATCACTTTTGAACATATTCCGCAAGAAGAGAATCATTTGGAAGACGCATAGGCTATCATGTCATCTATGTTTAGAGTTATATGGGATAATAAAGCTCCTCGAATTACTATTAAGAGAATAGATGAGCCGACACATTGCTACAAAGTTGATACCGATGGACTAGAGGAAAAGCCTTGGTACCACGAAGTAAAAAGATACCTCAAGACTCCAGAGTATCCTGAAGGGGATCTATTAATGATAAGAAATTCCCAAGGAGGTTCTTGGCCAAGTTCTTTCTGAGTAACGAAATTTTGTACAAGGGCAATCACAATTCTAATCTGCTTCATTGTATGGACAAGAAGGAAGCTGAGAAGATTATGGAAGATATGCATGAAGGAGTCTTTGTGTACTCACTCCAGTGGGCATATGATGGCTAAGAAAATTATGAGAGCAGTTTATTATTGTCGACCATGGAAACTGATTGCCATCGTCATTCCAGAACTTGTCATAAATGCCAGATTTATACTGACAAAGTGCATGTTCCTCCAATCCCTTTGAATATCTTGACTGCTCCTTGGCCGTTTGCAATGTGGGGCATTGATATGATTGGAGAGATTAAGCCTACTGTGTCTAATGGATATCATTTCATCTTGGTCGCTATTGATTATTTCACAAAGTGGTTTGAAGAAGCTTTGTTTGCCTCCGGTTCATCAAGCATAACCTCATATATCGGTATGGCATACCTTAAAGGATCATCAAGGATAATGGTACCAATCTTAACAATATTATGATCACGGAACTCTGCATACAGTTTAAGATTAAACACCACAACTCTTCTCCGTATCGACCAAAGATGAATGGCACAGTGGAAGCTGCCAACAAGAATATTAAGAAGATTATGAAGAAAATGACAGTGACATACAAATATTGGCACGAGATGTTACCATTTTCTCTTCATGGTTATCGCACTTTGATACGTACATCACCTGGGGCAACCCCATTTTCTCTCGTCTATGGTATGAAGGTTGTCTTACCTGTCGAAATTAAATTTCCTTCCCTGAGGATTATTAAAGACACATGTTTAGATGAAGACGAGTAGATTCAGACTAGACTTGACCAGATAAATTTGATTGATGAGAAAAGGCTAGCGACTGTTTTCCATGGTCAGGTGTACCAGAAGCCCATGATCAAGGCCTTTAACAACAAAGTCAGACATCATGTGTACCAGGCTGGTGAAATGGTTATAAAGCACATCATCTTACCACAAGGTGATCTCAGGGCAAACATAATCCCATATACGAAGGGCTATTTATGATCAAGAAGATATTTTCTAGCAGTGCTATGATTCTTACCACCATGGACGGTGAAGATTTTCCACACCCTGTAAACGCGGACATAGTAAAAAAATACTACGTATAAAAGAGACCCGCTAGGTTGACTGGCCTAGGCAAAAATAAGGGCACTCCGACGAACCAAAAGGGTTCAGGCAAAAATTAGGGATATATATAAAAAAATGTACATCCAGTAAGTCGAAAAACTGAAAAGGCAGCTTGGGCAAAAAAGGATATCCTGGAGGACTGAAAACCCGAAAGGATGGTCCAGGAAAAAGTTTGGGATTAAAGAATACGCTATGTCCCGTTGCATCACCCATCTACTTACAACCAACATAATTATTATCGTCAAGTTCAAAGGGTACATATCCGTTCAATCAACTTCTTCCAACAACGAGGGATGAGATGCTTGAAGACATAGGGGAAATAGCAGAGTTGAAACTCAATGGGATTATTTCCACATAGTTGTTTTTCTTTGTACACCTTTTCTTTTACGAAGATTTACTCTTACTCAGAATTATGTCTTTTTGTATAAAACTGTATGTTTATAGGAAAATTTTCCAAATCAATGCAATCAGTTTCAAATTCAAAAACTATTTTTACTTTCTCTATTTTATTTCCAAAAACATCAGATGATTATATTGAATGAACATATGCTTTTGAATATGATTACCGTTTTCAAATATATGCATGAAATAAGGATTAGCATTTACGAGAGACTCCAGGAGTTGGGATAACGTTCAAAGTTGACCATAAATTCCCACAGAGCAATTTTCCACAAGTTAATCCCTGTCAGAGATTATCTCCTCAGCATAGTCTACAAGGTTTATTTCCCCAACATAGTTTATTTCTACAATATTGTTATTCCCCGACAAAATTCTCTTCTCCGACCAGATATCATCCAATGTGGTCCTCCCCAGAAGAGCTAATACTCATATCTGAAACCTGGTTAAATAGCACATCAAAAGATTATTCATCTCCTTTTATCACCAGTCAGGTTATATAAGAATAAAATCCTTCAAAGAACGATGAATGACCTACTCTCCTTGAATACTTTTATCCCCAAGCAGAAGTCGAAGATCCCTAGCGGAATATCCTCAAACTAAAAGAAGAAATCCCCAATAAGGACGTTCTAGACAAGGTAGGAGAGTTGCTATCTTCATCCCCAGTAAAAATCATGTATTAGTTTCCTCTAACCAAACATTAGTATACGAAGCTACCGATACACACCAATAACATTCATAAAAATCATGACATATGCATACAAAACACATATACCATTCTCATTTATTTTGAGAGCATCATTATGCAATGCATTACATCATGACGTTGCATGGAACTAACTTTGCCTTTTTCAAGTTAAGATTGCAGACAAACAAATACTACCAGTAATTTATAGACATGTTATGGATAAATTCCCGAAACAAGATGGGGAGACTATCTACATGACCAATTGATTCCCTTCAGAGACTAAATTCTGAAAAACATATCCTTCAGGGAATTCATTTTGAAAAGCATCTTCTTCGGGACCTTCATTCTAAAAAGCATCTCCTTCAGGACCTTCGTTCTGAAAAGCATCTCCCTTTGGAAGTTTATTCTGAAAAACATTCTCCTTCACTGCTTCGTTCTGAAAAGCATTTCCCCTTAAGAGACGAAATTATGAAAAAAGAAATTCCACCAGAGACCGAGTTCTGGCGAGCATTTTCTTTAGAGGAGTTCTGAAAAGCATTTCCCCTTCAACACTTTGTTCTTAAAAGCATTTCCTTCAAAAGTTAATTCTGAAAAGCATCTTCTTCGGCGCTTCATTCTGAAAAGCATTTCCCCTTCAGAGACGGAATTCCGAAAAGCATTTCCACCAGAGACCAAGTTCTGGCAAGAATTTCCATTAGAGGAGTTATAAAAATAATTTCCCCTTCATTACTTCATTCTGAAAAGCATTTCCTTCATAAGTTTATTCTGAAAAGTATCTCCTTCAGTGCTTCATTCTGAAAAGTATTTCCCCTTCTGAGACGGAATTCTGAATAGAATTTCAGCAGAGACCGAGTCCTGGAAAGCATTTCCTTCAAAGAAGTTCTGAAAAGCTTTTCCCCTTCAACACTTCGTTCTGAAAAGAATTTCCTTCAGAAGTATATTCTGAAAAGCATCTCCTTCAGCGCTTCATTCTGAAAAGCATTTCCCCTTTAGAGACGGAATCCTGAAAAGCATTCCCCCCAGAGGCCGAGTTCTGGCGAGCATCTCCATTCAGAAGTTTATTCTGAAAAGAATTCCCCCCTTCAGAGACGGAATTCTGAAGAGGATCTCCTTCAGGGCCTTTGTTCTGAAAAGAATTTCCCTTCAGAGATTTTCTGAAAAGCATTCTTCAGATACAGTCAGGCGTAGACTCATTCTGATACTCTTATCGACGGTTACTTTGGGCGGCATCTGTAAGATCATATCCGGTGACATTCTATCATCTCTTCGAATGTCATCTTTAAGCCCATTCAAGCAATACAATCAACCAACAAGTGTTACTTCGTGCACATGTGAGTGCAAATTTTTGGGCACTTAAATGTTCAATCCTCTTCCACCTTTAGATTCCGAATGGTGAGCATGCCAATCTAACTCTTCAGGTTTAAGAAGATTGAACAAGGAAAGCTGTTGCATCCCAAAATTTTCCCTCCAATTTAAAATATCTCCTCGTGCTCCCAGGGTTCTCAATTGCTCAAGACAACTCAAGAATTGATCAGATGAATCCTCCTCCTAAGCAGTGGTCTACAACCAGGGTTTTGGTTTCCTCAAATAAAATTGAGCTTATAATACCTCAAGTGAGTTTCATGGATCCTCATATACTTCAAAGAATCCCCATATCAAGTTTCAAGTCTTACATCACAAATTTACTTGGTCAATTGCTCAGATGATTGAAAATTAAATGTATTGGACAAAAAGTCAAGTGTGGTTAACATACAGTCAAACTTCAATATTTTTGGTCAACATCAACATTTTTAAGTCACATTCATCATTAGATCAAAGTTTGATCATGATTCATCAAGAAAGCTCAAAGATTCATCAAAACTCAAAAGTTGTTAAATTAGGGTTTTCTTTAGGAGAAGTAAACTAAACTTTGACCAAGCATAACTTTCACATGCTTATCAGAAAATTCTCAACCAAATCCCATTTTGACGGAAATTCTATTCTCTAAATTTTTGTCTCTCTAAGCTCAAGTCCAAAAAATTCTTCATTTGAGAGATATGGGTCAAAACATTATAGGTCATTTTAAAAGTCAACAAAAAGACACCTTTTGTCAAAGCAATTTACATCATGTTAGAATATTCAAATGGAAAAATTACCGTTGTTAAAGTTGTAGGGGACATCTTGAGCTTTCCAAAAAGTCCAAGATCACCTTTATATGATAAATATTGAGCAAGTTATGAGTTGCACAAGTTGGGCAATTTTGAGGAAATGCATGAAGTCCAAATTGAGAAAATTTGAATTTTTGGGCTAATGGGCTTTTCTTTTAAGGTCCAAAGGTGTTATTGACCTCATAAGAGACACATAATTCTATTCATTTATTTTGATTTTATTCATTTAAATTCAAAATTAAATCAAATAATTATCAAATAATGCACAAAGCATATAAGGCTTGAGATTTGATTTTATTTGGTGCCCCAAGATCATGTAGAAATCGTGTGAAATTATTTACAAACCAAATATTCATGGTTTTATGAGATTTCATTCTATTTTTAAGAAAATACAAAGATGTGTTTTCATACAAGTTCCAAGCCCATCTTTTGACCTAATACCTTCTCTTATAAATACCCTTCATGTTCAGACAACAGGGAGACGAAAAACTTGCCTCAAGACACTCACTTAAAACCTCCAATATTGTCCAAACTAGGGCAAACTTGAAAATCATTTTCCAACTCTTTTCAAAGAAAACCACCCACTCAAATCAATCACTGAGACATCATAGAGTAAGTCTTGATCATGCTTGATGATCAAAAGTGTCGAAAACATGCCCTATATACATCACCGATTTCCTTACATTTAGTGAATTTCGATTTTTTATTTTTACAATGCTTTGATGTAAACTAATGATTTCACTGTATTTCTGAGATGTAACAATACATGTCTAAACCCTTGCGTGAGTCGCATAACGCCTGGATAACCTAACACCATATTTGAACCGATTTATAATATTTTGTTCATATCTCATTATGCAGGACGTTTTAGCCAAAACTAAGGCCACCAATGAGTTTGCAACCCTCAAATTAGGGGGTTAGGATTCTTTTTATTCATTAATGTTTATTATTTTACAGGTTGAAGAAATGAGCTTGCCGGAGAAGACGACCGGAGCTAGGTCTCCGGCGCTTCTCCGCTGCATAGATTATGTTTTTGTATATATTTATTTTGTTTTGGCTTACTATTGGATGTAACAGCCACCCCAATGGCAGGAATGCGCGTTCCAAGGCTTTGGTCTCTAAGGGCGTGGGTTCGACCCCTGCCTTTTGCAACTTTTTTGTTATTTTCCATTTAATATGCAAGTTTCACATATTATACGCAACACCTATTCTTCTAACACCAACAGGCACTTGGCCTGGTGGTAAGTTGTGTAGTAAGAAGGCTGAAGGGCGTGAATTCAACACTCACCCCATACAAATCCTTTTTTTTTGTTTTTACTAACCTATTTTCTTTTCTTTAAATTACTAACCCTAATTTTTTTCCTTAACCCTAATTTTTTTCCTTAACCCTAATTTTTTTCCTTAATTAATCATTAATTAATTTTAATCTTTTTCTTAAAACCCTAATAAATTAGGTTTAGATTTTCTAATCAATAATTAATTTTGACATTTTTTACTATTAATTAATTAGGTTAATTAGTATTTTCTTAAAATTAAAACTAACTCGACTTAAGGTATTTTTTATTAAATTAAAATTAATTAGACTTGGGGTTTTAAATATTTAATTAACTTCAAATTTTTTTCTAAAAAAACATAAACGACATTCAAACGTTTTTCTAATCTTTTCTTATTTTCTTTTGCTATTTATTTTTTGAGAGAAATTGTATAGGTCGCACGACTTTCTATAATAACTTAGATTTTCCTTTTTGTGTTTTTTACCTATTATGTAACTGCTTACGAGATGTAATAGTTTAGAGTGTAAATTCCGAACTTTATTTTCCGCATTCTTTTTATGTAACTGCCCCAAATCCCTGTAATAGCTTAGGATTTACTTTCTGCACCTTTAATTTTCTATATACATATTATACTGCTAGTAATTAGGTATGTATGGCAAGATTAAAATCAATAGATAGACAACCCTTAAGATAAATAATTGAATTGAATACACCATTCACCTCTAGGGTAACCTCTCTTGTTGCCTTAAAAAATAATGGTCATGTCCCTCGAAAGTAGGGATACTTTAGCAAAGACCCTCAAATAATGATCATAGTCCCTCGATGACCCTTCGATGTTGCCTATGAAATATGATTTAGTCCCTCCGATAAATTGCTAAAGTGTCTTTATGTGTTTCCTTCAATGACCATACGATGACCCTTCGCTTGTCCCTTCACATCCAATAGATAGGGCTACCTACCAACTAATGGTATGGATAATACTTTCTCTAAAGGATAAGGAAAAGAATAAGAACAAACTTGAGTGGGTAAGAATTGTTAATCGCTTTCTCACAATATTTTCTAAAAAAACATTTTTACACGTCACACTTTCAAAATATTTTTAAAAACACGATGTACACGTTCTTGAGGACTGATACAAGAATCATTACAAAGTTAGTCGTACTATGGATTTTAAAAATATTTTCAAACAAATCACACACAAATCAAATTTTTAAAAGTGAGCTAGTGATTAAGAGCCCGTAGATAAATACGGATGAAAAGGGTGCTAACACCTTTCCTTTTCATAATTTACCCTCCGAAATCAAAATCTATCAAGGTCTTTCCTGTTCTTTTCACCTTTCCTAAATATTGGATAAAAGAAAAGTCGGTGGCGGCTCTAGCTATCCTCACGTTTTGGATAAAACTAAAAAAAGTCAGTTCTCCCACCGTATTACAGGTACCTCTAAGTTTGGGCTTTGGTATTCCAAGAGAAAGAATTGTATCGTGGTTGGTTATTATGATTTTGATTTTGCCGGTTGCAAATTGGATAGGAAAAGTACTAGTGGAACTTGTCACATGTTTTGAAAATCCTTGGTAAGTTTGCATAGTAAAAAGCAAGTTTCCGTCGCTTTATCAACAATCGAGGCAGAATATGCGGTAGCCGGTAGTTGTTGTGCCAAATTTTATAGCTTAAGCAACAACTACTTGATTTTGATATTAAACTTTTGTGTATTCCTATCATGTGTGACAACACTAGTTCCATTAATCTAACCAAAAATCATGCACTATATTCACGCACTAAACATATTGAGATACATCACCACTTCCTTCGTGATCATGTTGAAAAAGGGGATGTTGTGTTTGAGCATGTTGATAACAAAAATTTACTTGCTGACATTTTCACTAAACCTCTCCCAACTGAACCTTTTGTCAACATACATGGAGAATTGGGGATAATTGATATCTCAAATGTTGCTTAATTCTATCTTTTTGCTTGCACTTTATATTTTCACTCTAACTTTGTGTTTAAGTATTTTACATCATGTGAGTGCAACTTCCATTTCATCAAGATTGAGGTAATATCGTTTTAATTTCTTCTTGAAAGTAAGATTTGCTTAATGCATTCTACTTGTATACTTCCAAAAATGCTTGATATTTTCATTTCTCATATGCTTATAATAATTTTATGTATTAATTCTTTCACATTTGTATAAGTTTGTTCTTGTTGTGAAAGCACGTGCTTTTGTTTATTCTTTATTTCTCGCACTTATGCTTGAGCTATTTGTATGCATGTTATATGAAATATGTGTTTCTTGTTGTCTTGGTTACATGGCATGAAAAATATCTTCATATTGGTTTTAGTAAGGACATATTCTTGTCGCTATGCTAGGCACTTGCGTGTGCGGCATCGGGAGTCCTATTATGATGCGTTACTTGATCGTGACGCTACAAAAACAACTTGACAATATTTCTATTTCCTTCTTATTTATTCTTTATGCATTGCATTACATTTGTTGTAATGTTATTTGCCGATTATTTAAAATTTCTCATCATCGCGTATATATAAGGATATGTGATTGTTGCTCTTCTATGAAAAATAGCCCATGAGTGATATATTAGTATTGTTATGGAACTATGATACTTCTCATGGTTTACTATATTTCTTTTTGATATTCTTAAAGAAGGTGAAAAATATGTGAGTAGAAGTAGGGAAGTTAAAATTCAGGTGGAGCCTCCAATAAATTTAAGAAATGCATTATCGCAAGTTTTGCCATCATAAAAAAGGAGGAGTATGTGAGTACAACTTCGTCATCAAATGTTTGGTATGATGTCAAAACTAGGAAAATCTAGCACTTTAGTACATTGGACGGTATCCCTATGTCTTGTGGCACTCCTCTATATTAGAGGTCTTAGGAATCATTAAAAATCATTTTGAAATTGATCCAAGTCATTAAAAACAAGTTTTTGCATAAATTTTTATTGCATGTGTCGACACATACGATTTTCAGGTCAACACATGCAACTCAATTTTGAAGCCTGTAGCCTCTGGAAGGCTCAGGTCAACACATGCGTTGCATAGGTTGACATTTACTGAAGCATTTCTGAAATTGCAGAAGTTCTTATTTTATGTGTCTACACATACGATTTTCAGGTCGACACATTTATTATCTTTTTAAAGCATATAACCTCTGACTTATTTCGGTCGACACATACCTTCTTTCAAGTCGACATATACTACTTAAACTTGACATATGTGTCGACACATATGAGTTATAGGTCGACACATACTGAATGTTTTGTTCAATTTTTAAAATCTTTTTAGTTCCTAATAATTCCTATTTGCCCTAAATTTCCAAAACCGTAAATACTTCATTTATGCATCATTCATAAATCGGTGATACCATAAATTTAGTCTACATTTCCTCTTTATCTTCAACCTCTAACTTATGCATACACACTAACATTCCATTGCAATGATGTTGTGTTGGGGTTCCATCTAGACAAGGTTTAATAACATTCAAATAGGTTCATGTGTAGCCAAAGATATTGGGTTGAGATTTTAGGGCCAAGTGAAGTCCTTTGGAGATAAAGAATGCAAAGGAAGTAGCGGCATAACGAAGGATTAAAATTGAAGTCTTGTGTTGCAATAGTTCAAATTAACGGTGCGCAAAAGTTTTGGAGATAAAGTACACAAAGGAGTAACAAGATCTAGATAATCAATTTTCATCTATTGTGTCTTGGTCTTTCTCAAATTAAAAGAGTAGAAGGGGTTATATCAACAACAAGCATTAGGTTTCTAGAGTTGCTCTTGAACACTTTTCTTGTATCGACTTTTATGTATAGTAAGAATTATCCTAATTCCATTGGAATTGGGCACAGGCGTATCCACACACGAGGATGAAAGTGGGGAACTGTGAAGACAAATCCTCATGTCTATTTTATTTTTGCTTTTACCTGCTTTGATATTCATCACTCAATTTGTCTAATAGCATTGAGTTATCAATTGAATTGTAAGAAATTTTCCAGACTGCTTTTGATTCTAAATCAAGTGTTGATATTAATTATAATCACTTTTGATTATAAGTGGTTTTGTGTATCAACACAACTTAAGGAAAAAGTCTAAAAATTCACTTGCACACCAAGTGTTCGACAAATTGATTTTGTTTGTTCTTTTTAATATTACCATTGGAAATAGAATTTCTAGTAACTTGCTACAAACGATTAATAACATGTTACTTGTTATAATTTCTATTAATTCAATTTAGTATATTCATTCCATTTGCAATTTATTGTATAGTTACGTATCCGAGTTTCATATACTTGTTCGTATAGACGACTCTTTGAAAAAGCTTCCACTAAACTCTTTGTTAAAATAACCTTTTCAAAACCAAAAATTTTTTCTAGAATTTTTAAAGGGTAAGTTATTCACCCCCTCTAGATAAGTTATCATCTTCTAACATTGATAGGTGCATAAAATTCATTAACAATCCCTTCAGAGGAACCAAACTAAGAGAATTTAAAATTTTCAAACTCTTTGTCACAGTCACTTCTTATGCTCACTATCCCACTCTTGTACCCCAAAATTTTCCCTCTCATTTCTCAAAGGATCATCCTGGACTCTCAGGTTTGCTTCTATCAAGTTTCAAGTCTTGAATTACAACTTTTCAAGAAAATCATCTACAAGGGCAAAATGGTCAAAAGCACACTGAAAAGTCAAACTTTGACTTTTAGATCAAATCAAGTTTCAACAACTATATTTCAACAAGACATGAAATTGGTTCATCAAAATATCAGAAGTTAGAAATTACTTTGAAAAAAATCAAATTTCTAAACATTTAGAAAATTTTCTAAGTGTTAAGAGAATATGATACTTCAGAACTTCTGAGCCAGCCTCCACACAAGTGTAGTTAGAAGTTGCAAACATGGTTCAGAACATAGTTCTTCAATCAGAATATGACTCTTCAGCATATGCTTCGATCAGAGCATCACCCTTCGAGTTTCACTCTGGTCTTCTTCGATCAGAACATCACAAAGCCCCAAAACCTTGTTTGAACAGCCAGCTGCACTGCTATAGCACATTCCTGCAACCAGCTGCCACAACACTCCAAATTGTTGTTGATCTAGTCCACACCTACATTTTTTTCAAACCCTATATTTGCACCAAATTAGCATATGAAAACTGTGATTAAAAAGCAATGAAACAATATACCAAAAAGGTTTGAATCCCATTTGTTTTCCCCCCAAAACCATAATAAACCGATCTATAAATAATTTGCTCCATCACACGTTCAAGGGGCTGGCTTTTGGAGAGAGAAAATCATAAAAAGAGAGAAAAGAAAATTGTGAAACCTTCGTAAAAATCCAGAATTCCCAAACAGAAAACCAAAACTTTTGTTCTTCCCTTTGAGTCAAAGAACTTGGCATATTCTCTTCCGTTGCTCTTGCTGATTCCAGAACATCCGAAGGGAGCAGTTCAAGTTCCAAGCCCACGCTTTAGATTCAAGGTAAGTCTTTCTAACTTTGCATCTTTCCATTCAGAACATCATTAAAATATGTAAATATCACAGTATTAATGTTGTCCATATCATTGCATAAGTAGGAAAACTGTGGATCCGAACTTCTTGATTAGGGCTAGGCTCAGATTAGGGATTTGAACTTCTATAAATTGTTGTGCTTTTATCTTTCTGACCAGCTGTTTGTTAAATACTAAATAAATTGCTGGTGTGCTGATTAATATGAGGAAGGAGTTAAAATGTGGCACAGAACCCCTGTTTTTTAACTCACTGTTTTAGCATAGCACATAAATTCTGAGTTCTCCCTACACGTTAAACACATAGAACTTCTAGGCTTTCTTACTGTTTTAACACACATAACTTCTAGGATTTCTTACTGTTTTAACACATAGAACTTCTGATGCTCACTCACTATTTTAGCATAATACAGAACTTCTGAGTTCTCCCTACACGTTAAACACACAGAACTTCTAGGCTTTCTTACTGTTAAGCACACTGAACTTCTGATGCTTCCACTCACTGTTTTAACACACAGAACTTCTAGGCTTTCTTACTGTTTTAACACACAAAACTTCTGATTCTCACTCACTATTTTAGCACAACACAGAACTTCTGAGTTCTCCCTACACGTTAAACACACAGAACTTCTAGGCTTTCTTACTATTAAGCACCTTGAAATTCTGATGCTTCCACTCGCTGTTTTAACACTCAGAATTTCTGATTTTCATACGCTGACAACATACTGAATTTCTGATGTTCACTCACTATTTTAGCATAACACAGAACTTCTGACTTTTGGCTCACTATCTGAATACCACCCAGAACCTCTGTTTCCTTTCCCTTTAACGTTTCTTGCAGGAACTTAGAGTGTATCAATCCAGAACTTCTGATTCCACTGACGTTCCTTTCTGAGTGACAACACGCCTGGCTTCAGAACTTATGATCCTTATTGTTTTTCTTGCATCAGCACACTGTTTCTATCTTTCATTTATTTTCCTTTTATCATTTTCAATATTAATACTCTTTTTATCAATATGAAAAAGATATGAAAATATTTTCTTTTTACTAACTAATTTATTTCCTCTTTTTAAATCCATTAAGACAAAAAAACCATTTTCTAAACAAAGTCCTTTTTCTTTCTTATGTTATACATTTTAATATGGTTGTAATAGTTAAATAGGATTTAAATTCTTGCAACCCCCCATTTGTGAAATATGTACCCCCATCCCTAAAATATTGTAATAGCGTAGGACTTTTATATTTCTGAAATTTAACACTTTTCCAAATATAAAATGCTAGTAATTAGGATGTGTATGGCAAGATATGAAATCAACAAATAGATAACCCTAATCAAGACTAAAATGCATGTAATGAAACACACTTGCACACTAGCACCCTTAGGGTAATCCCACCTTGTGGCCTATCGGAAAAATAGTCATGTCCCTCGAGCACAGGCGTTTTAGCAAAAGACCCTCGATAAAAGATCGTAGTCCCTTGATGTTGCCTTCGGTAAACGATCTAGTCCCTAAAACGACATTGCTAAAGCGTCCCATAGGTTGCCCTTTATGACTATACAGACGTCCCACACTCGTCCCTTCACATCCAACAATGAGGCTTCTTACCAAATCAATGGTAAGATAGAAACATCTTAAGGAGGAGGAAAAGAACATCTAAGACCTTTTGAGTAGGTAGATTCGCTCCTAGTTGCTCGCTTGCTCACAACAAAAACATTTTATACACCAAAACTCTCATTTTGAAACATTTTCAAAAGACAACACTTTGTACGCGTTCTTATAGAGACGAGAACCATTACAAAGATGTTTTTTCTTCAAAATACTTTTAAAAACTCACAACACAAAAGCATAACTTTCGAACAAAGCAAGTGATCTAGCAAGCAACTAAGAGCCTTTGGAAAACCATGGATGAAAGGGGTGATAACACCTTCCCTTTTCATAATCTACCCCCTAACTAAAGAAAACATCTCTAAAGGTCTTTCCTGTGCTTTTTCACCGTTCCTCTTTTTTGGATAAAATTAAAGTCGGTGACGACTCTTGCTATCCGCAACATTTGCGATCAAACTCAAAACAAAAAGTCAGTTCTCCCACCGTATCACAGAACTGGCGACTCTGCTGGGGACTATTCTAAAAAAGTGGGGTTACCTTAGGGTTTAGATCAAATCTACTTGCTTTCATTGTTTGACTTGTATGCTTTACATTTCGGGTCCCTGTTTGGGTTACTGTTAAAAATCCTATACTCGGATTTAGGGACACCTTTTAGGTAAGTAGCAATAAACTGTGAGGGAACTGTGCGGGGTATACCAACACGGTTGAAGTAGTAGCTACGTTAATGTGGCACTTTGGTTGGTATCGGTAACCCTTGAGTCAATCAAGGAGAGTACGGGGCCACCGCATGGTGTCATAAAGCACCAACTGACCTTAGAACCTTTAAATTGCACAAATTGGCCAGTAGGACGTAGAGAGATGGCCAACTTTGGTGTATTCCCAAGGTTGACAGATACTCGATGCTACACTCATTGAGATTTGACTCTTGAGTTTTCTTTGGTTGCGAGTCAATCGCCTATTGAACGAAGCTTGGGGGAAAGATCGGTGATATTGAGATCCCTTAGAACCCGGTTACTATTTATAGGACAGGTTGAAACAACCCAACTTCAAGAGGGTATAACCTTAAAACTCATGCGGGCCTTAAACCCAAGGACTTGGTGTGACTTGTTTGTTGCTTGCTATACATGTGATTTTTTTTAGCATAATCATGACGTCATAAGCATGGCATGTCATACTAACCATTTTAAGGATTCTCTAGGGCTCATCTTTGCTTTGTTTTGTAGGACATGGCACCCGCCCGCAGGAACACTATCCAGATTAACCTTGTGAAAGTGCCTCTCCAACTAAAGGATTTGGCATTAAGGATCCCTGAAAGCTCTCCCTTCACTGAAAAACATGGTCGGTTGCTCAACTTGGTCACTTCAAAACCTGATGAAGAATTATTAAAAGTGCAATTTCAGTTCTTGGACCCTTTGCACCATTGCTTCACCTTCCCGGATTACCAGCTAGTGCCTACTATGGAGGAATTTTCTCGGTTGTTAGGGGTACCTATTCTTGATCAGTCACCTTTCAATGGTACGGAAGAACGACCAAAGCCCGAAGAGATTGCTCGAGCTCTGTTCTTTCAACGGCCCGATGTCTTGACAAATTGGGAAACTAGCGGAAATGTCCAAGGAATCCCGGTAAAAATTTTATTCGAGAAGGCTTACTATTTTTGGGATACCCTGGATTTACAAGCTTTTGAAGAGGTATTGGCACTCCTCATCTACGGGATGGTGCTTTTCCCTAATGTGGACCAACTCGTATATGTGTATACGATTAAGGTTTTTCTGTCTCATAATCCAGTGCCTACATTACTTGGGGATGTTCTGCACTCTCTGTATGCTCGCACTCTAAGGAGAAGGGGGGCCCTCTTGTGTTGCACTCCTCTATTGGCTAGGTGGTTTATTTAGCACCTACCCAGATCTATTTTGAAGAATGAGCAGGGTATGAAATGGTCTCATAGGCTGATATCCCTTACACATTTAGACATTCATTGGTGTTTGCGGTCCTCGGAAGATGTTACCATCATCGATTGTTATGGTGAATTCCCTAATGTCCCCCTCTTAGGAATTAGGGGAGGAATCACTTATAACCCTTGTTTGGCACTACAGCATTTTGGTTATGCAAGGAGGGATGGCCCTCATGATATGCTTATCCAAGGAATCGCTTTCAACTATGAGAATGATACTCAGGGTTACCGCAAAAGGTTCATAGAAGCTTGGGGAGTGGTACATAAAATTGATAGCAAGACACTAGGGCACGAGAATTCCATCCCTTTTGAGCCCTATCTCCGATGGGTACGAGCCCGCCCTCAAAGTATTATGATGCCTTACCCTGCTATCCTACCAATAATTATGGAACCAGTTGCTGAAGGAGATACTGCTTCCCTTGTTCATCATCCTAACATGCCAACTGATCATGAGAAGTTACAGAAGTCATGGGTTCAACTTAAAGTGGAGTGTGACACGTTTGAAGCTCAATTCTATGCCAGCAAGAAGAAGGTCCTGGAGCTCACTAGGCTACTTCATGAAGAAAGGAACATAAATGCCTACATTGCACCAAAGAGGATGCGCTCCTGGGAGACCTAGTTTCTTTTTGCTTTGAGTTTTGTTTTGTTTAAACTGTAAGCCTAAAAGGCATTCTTTGTAACAATTCAAACTCATTAAATACAATTAACGTGTGTTTCTTTTTTGGTTAAGAAAATTTGAGCTTTTAAGAATCCTTGAAATCATTGCATACGCATATCATCCACAGCATTGCATAAGCAGGTACCATTACGGGTTTCTCATCTTCTTCACTGTTTATTTCAGCAAAAATGTCTTCTGAACAAAACATCAAAGATATTCAGACACAAAATTCCCAATTTCAACAGATGTTCATAACTCTGGCAAAAGGGAAGGAGGATCTGAAGGCCCTCATCCTGAAAGAGAAGAAGAAGAAGAAACCCGCGGGTATCCTTAATATGGGAAGAAGATTCGGGGGGCCTCTAAAGCAATCAGTCGATCTGACCTCCTCGTCCAAACAAGGGGAGAGTCAAGAGAGGCTGAGAAGGGAAGAGGACCCCAGTCCTGAAGTTTCTGACAATGATACCGACTACAATGATGAGCAATATCCTCCCATTGAGGATAGATACAAGCAGTTAGAGGATCGGCTGAGCACCATGAAAGTCCAGAGAATACCTGGGTTGGACTTCAAAGAATTGGGATTGGTGTCGGGAGTGGCCATCCTGCAGAAATTTTAGGCTCCAGTTTTCGTAAAGTATGACGGGGTGTCTTGCCCAAAGCTTCATCTCCGTTCCTATGTAAGGAATATCCAACCCCACACCGTTGATAGAAACTTGTGGGTTCACTTATTTCAAGACAGCATGTCAGGGACTCAGCTCGAATGGTTCTACCAATTGGAGGGAACCAATGTTCGAAACTGGGAGGATTTGGCTACTTGTTTTTACAAGCAGTATCAATACAATGCCGACCTGGCCCCTACTCGTACTCAACTCCAGAGTATGTCCATGGGTGCAGGTGAAGGCTTTAAGGACTATGCACAGAAGTGGAGAGACTTGGCTGGGAGAGTTAAACCCCCTTTATCTGACAGGGAGTTTGTTGACATGTTTCTCGGGACGTTGTCTGGTCCATTCTTTAACCATTTGATCGACAGCTCGTCAGCTGGTTTCACTGAGCTGATATTAACTGGAGAAAGGGTAGAAGCTGGGATTCGGAGCGATAAAATATAGAAAGACACCTCTTCGAGTTCAGTAAAGAGGCCCTTCACCGGTAAGAAAGAGACCAATGTCGTTTATAGTCATAGAGGTCAGAGAAAAATAGAATACTGTCCAACGGTAAGTGTTGTAATGATACTTATGCCTGCGGCTTCCCCATAATGCAACAATCAGCAAAGGGTGGAAAGACCACAAAGGTAGTTCACCCGGATTAACATGACATTGATAGAGGTTCTACCCCATCTACTGAGATCCAATTTGGTAACTTTGAAAGAGGCCCCCAAGAATCCTAATACCTCCTCTCCTTGGTACAATCCAAATGCTCGGTATGCCTACCATTCTGAGAGTCCTAGTCATAATACAAATGACTGTTGGGCTCTAATAAATAAAGTACAAGATCTGATTGAAGCCAAGGAGATTGAGTTCGATGCCCTGGAGAAACCCAATATCATAACTACTCCCATGCCTAAGCATAATCGTGGAGTTAATGTCGTTGATACCGATCTGTTTGTGACCTCAGTTAATGAAGTTTCTACTCCCCTTATGACTATTAAGAAGAATTTGTTGCTGGCCGATTTATTTCCGGGTTATGGTGAAGGTTTCCGCACGTGTTCATCTCTGCCTTCTGGTTGTTATCTGCTAAAGACAGGTGTCCAGCGCCTGATGGACAGCAGAGAAATTTTGTTCGAGAAAACTTTGACTCCTGCTGTTCCATTCGAAGATGTTGCTATTATAACGATTTCCACCAATCCTTCCAAGGCCTCCTCGAGAAGACCTGTTAGGATTACACCCACTCCGAGAGTTGCTTCGTTAATAATCACTTGTCCTGGTCCTATCCCGTACACCTCGGACAAAGTTGTCCCTTGGCATTATGGCGCCGATATCTACTATCATGGCGTTAAACAAGACCTGAAGAATGAAGAAGTTGATCCCGATGTCAATAACATTGTCGGGACCAGTAGGATTACTAGAAGTGGAAGGGTTTTCTCTCCTGAGATCTCCCCAAAGACTGTCACTAAGCCTGTTGTTATTTCATCTGCTGTTCCTACCGGTACTTCTGTCGCTACTCCTGTTCTTACTCCAATTGTTACTCCTACCGTAGAGTCATCTGGAACTCGAGGCAAAGAAGCTATAGGTGAGCCTGCCCGGACGGAGGCACCTAGAAAGATTATCGTAGAAACCTCTAAGCAAGAGATAGAGGAAATCTTAAAAATAATCAAAAAGAGTGACTACAATATGGTCGCGCAGCTGGGGTAGACCCCTCTGAAGATATCGATGTTGTCTTCGCTATTATGTTCCGAGGCCCATGTGAAGGCTTTGATTTGATTCCTCAAGACTGCGTACGTGCCACAAGAAACCTCAGCCAATCAATTCAAATATTGTGTAGCCAGCTTGACTGCTGACAATGGGCTGGGTTTTTCAGATGCTGACTTAACTCCGAAAGGGAGAAAGCACAATGATGCTCTGCATGTCTCGAACGTATGCAGGGGCACTACTATGACTCATGTGCTGGTGGATACTGGGCCTTCCTTGAATGTGTGCCTAAGAAGGCTCTTGATCGCTTGGATTATGAAGGCTTGACCCTAAAGCCCAATAACATTGTGGTAAGGGCTTCTGACGGGTCGAAGAGAATGGTGCATGGGGAGGTGGACATCCCTGTCAAGGTAGGCTCTCAAACTTTTAAGTCCACATTCTACGCGATGGAAATTAGGCCACCGTACTCTTGTTTGTTTGGTCGTCCTTGGATCCATGAAGCGAGGGTTGTTACTTCTACACTACACCAAATGTTGAAGTATCCGGTGAATGGGAAGATAGTCACTGTGCATGGCGAAGAGGAGTATATGGTGAGCCACCTGAACTCCTTCAGGTATATGGAGATGGACGGGGAATTCATAGAGATCCCTTGTTAAAACTTTGAAGAAGCTCCTCAGATTTTGGCGCCAACTGAGACTACCACCAGTACCAAACCTCCTCTGAAGATGGCTTCTCTCAAGGACGCCAGAACAGTGGTTGAAGAAGGTGGGTGTACCAATTGGGGACGACCATAGATTTTATACCAATTTATTTTATTCCGCAGTAATTGTCTTACTTGTTTTCTGAGTTTGTAATGAACAAATTAAACTTTATGGCCTTGTGTCTTACCCGAGGCACAATGGTTCTATCTGTGAGGGTTATTATATTTCATTTCATATATCATCAATGAAGCATTGGACATTCTTTGCATACAAATTTTGCGCTCTCTGTTTATTTTCTTTTCTATTTTTACTTTATCAATTCAACTATGCTCTTACACACACGCACATATCAAACTGCAGATCCATATCCACTCTGGATCCCATTTGTAACAATGCTGCTATTACCATCTATGACTTCAAAAATCCAATCAACCGAGCCGAGGACGAAGGTGAGAACAATTGTGAGGTTCCTAGAGAACTGGCTAGACTATTACAACAAGAAGAGAGGGCTATACAGCCTCATGAAGAGCCAGTTGAGACAATAAACTTAGGCACAGAGATAGGAAGAAAAGAAGTCAAGATTGCGCGACTACGTTGAGATTTTTGCCTGGTCATATGAAGACATGCCTGGTTTAGACACAGACATCGTGGTACACCGTCTGCCAACTAAAGAGGATTGTCCTCCGGTTAAACAGAAGGTCCGCCGTATGCACCCTGAAATGTTAGATAAGATCAAGGTAGAGGTCATGAAGCAGTTCGACGCAGTGTTCTTAGATGTCACCTCCTATCCGCAATGGGTTTCTAACGTAGTTCTAGTACCTAAGAAGGACAGAAAGGTACGAATGTGTGTGGATTACAGAGATCTGAATAGGGAAAGCCCCAAGGATGACTTCACGCTTCCCCACATTGGTGTTCTAGTTGACAACACTGCACAACACAAAATCTTCTCCTTCATGTATGGTTTCTCTGGCTACAACCAGATCAAGATGGCTTCTGAAGACATGGAGAAGACAACCTTCGTCACACAGTGGGGCACCTTCTGTTACAAGGTGATGCCTTTTGGGTTAAAGAATGTTGGGGAAACCTATCAACGAGCCATGGTCGCTTTGTTCCATGATATGATTCTCCATGAGATCGAGGTTTATGTTGATGACATGATAGCCAGGTCTCAAACTGAAGAGGAACACCTGGATCATCTACAAAGGTTGTTCGACATGTTGAAGATATACAAGCTGAGGTTGAATCCGAACAAAGGTATTCAGGTAGACCCCGCAAAGGTAAAGTCCATACAAGAGATGCCGGCTCCCCGTACTGAGAAGGAAGTTAGAGGTTTCTTTGGACGCTTAAATTATATCGCCAGGTTCATTTCACATCTGACTGCTACTTGTGAGCCCATCTTCAAGCTACTGAAGAAAGATCAAGTTGTAAAGTGGAATGACGAATGCCATACTTCTTTCGAAAGGATCAAATAATATCTTCAACAATCGCCAATTCTGATGCCTCCGATTGAAGGAAGACCTTTGATATTATACTTAATAGTGTTAGACAATTCAATGGGGTATGTGCTGGGGAAGCATGACGAGTCTGGTCGAAAAGAGCACACAATATACTAACTTAGCAAAAAGTTTACTGACTGTGAGACAAGATACTCATTGCTCGGGAAAACTTGCTGCGCTTTGGCATAGGCTGCTCTCCGACTGAGACAGTATATGTTGACCCACACTACTCTGTTGATATCTAAGATGGATCCAATCAAATACATCTTCGAGAAGCCCACACTCTCCGGAAGAATAGCGAGATGGCAGATGATCTTAACCAAATACGATATACAATATACAACCCAGAAAGAAATCAAGGGGAGTGTATTGGCTGATCATTTGGCTCACCAGGCCGTGGATGACTACCAGTCCATGAATTTTGAGTTCTAGGACGAGAACATTATGCTGGGGATTAACTACGAAGAACCTGGACCAGATGAAGGACCTGAAGAAGGATCTCGATGGACTATGGTCTTTGATGGAGCCTCGAACGCACTTGGTAATGGCATCAGTGCTGTAATCATATTCCCTGAGGGCTGTCACACTCCTTTCACTGCCCGATTATGTTTCAACTGCACTAACAACATGGCGGAGTATGAAGCTTGCATCATGTGTCTCAAAGCTGCTATTGACCTCAAGATCAAGTTCCTAAATGTCTTAGGGGATTCAACCTTGGTGATAAGTCAGATCAAAGGCGAATGGGATATGAAGCATCCAAATCTCATCCCATACAAAGAGTACATACTGACATTTCTCCCACACTTTGAGGAGGTGACTTTTGAACATTTCCCACGAGAGGAGAATCAGTTAGCGGACGCGCTAGCTACCATGTCTTCTATGTTTAAATTTAGGTGGGACAACGAAGCTCCCCAAATCACCATTGAAAGGTTGGATGAACCAGCACACTGCTATGATATTGATACTGAAGAGGTAGTAGACAAACCCTGGTTTCATGAAGTAAAGAAGTATCTCGAGGCTCAAGGGTATCCTGAAGGGGCATCTGTCAATGATAAGAAGTTTCTGAGAAGGTTTGCTACAAAATTCTTCCTCGGTAATGGAATCCTCTACAAGCGCAATCATAACTCTACCTTAATGCAGTGTGTAGACAAGAGCGAACTAGAGAGGATTATGATAGATCTACATGAAGGTACCTTCGGAACCCATTCCAGTGGACATACCATGGCTAAGAAGATCCTACAGGCAGGATACTTTTGGTCCACTATGGAAGCAGATTGTTATCAGCACTCCTGAACTTGTCATAAGTGCCAAATTTATGTTGACAAGGTGCATGTGCCTCCGGTTCCTTTGAATGTCTTGATAACTCCGTGGCCATTTGAAATGTGGGGCACTGACAGGATCAGAGAAATCAGGCCCACCGCCTCCAATGGGCATCGCTTCATCCTAGTGGCCATCGATTACTTCACGAAATGGGTTGAGGCGGCCTCCTTTGCTACTGTTACCAAGAATGTTATGGCGCGGTTTATCAAGCATAATCTGATCTGTCGGTATGGTGTGCCAGAGAGAATTATCACTGATAATGGTACGAATCTCAATAATACGATGATCACAGAACTCTATAAGCAGTTCAAGATACAGTATCATAACTCTTCTCCCTACCGGCCGAATATGAATGGCGTTGTTGAAGCGGCTAACAAGAACATAAAGAATATTATACAGAAGATGATGGTGACATATAAAGAGTGGAATGAGATGCTACCATTCGCTCTGTATGGGTACCGTACCTTAGCACGGAAGTCGACAGGGGAAACACCCTACTCTCTGGTATATGGCATGGAGGCAGTCCTACCCATTGAGGTCCAGATTCCTTCTCTAAGGATTATGAAAGATGCAGGTTTAAACAAAGACGACTGAATCTAGACTCGACTTGATCAACTGAATTTGATCGATGAGAAGAGACTTACTGCTGTCTGTCATGGTCAAACGTATTAAAAACGGATGATCAAGGCTTTCAACAAGAAGGTCAGACGCCAAGAGTATCAAGTCGGGGATCTAGTGATCAAGCGCATCATAGTGCCGCAAGGTGACCCCAGGGGAAAATGGATTCCCATATACGAAGGTCCATTTGTGATTAAAAACATTTTCTCGGGTGGAGCCATGATTCTGACCACAATAGACGGTGACGACCTTCCTCACCCTATCAATGCAGACATAATGAAAAGATACTACGCATGATAAAAGACCCGCTAGGTCGACTAGCCTAGGAAAAAATAAGGGCTTCCCGGCGAACCAAAAGGGTTCGGGCAAAAATAAGGGATGAAAATGAAAAATCTATACACCCGGTAAGTCAAAAACCTGAAAAGGCGATTTGGGCAAAAAAGGGTATCTCGGTGGACTGAAAACCCGAAAGGACGGTCCAGGAAAAAGTTAGGGATGAAAAGCATATCACTATGTCCCATTGGATCACCCTGCAATCTGACCTCAGTATCAATTTTCAAGCTCAAACAACATCGATCAACCTAATCAACTTCGAACAAGCAGCAAAGTGATGAGACGCTCGAAGACATAGCGATAATAGAAGAATTGAAACCCAATGGGATTGTTGTACATAGCTGTTTTATTTTTACACAATATTGTATAACTTCTATTCTTACGGCGGCGTTCTCTTACTAGAGCGTCATCCTACTTGTACAAAAACACCTATTAAACGCCAACTTCGAAAATCAATACAAATCATTTTTACAAAAAAGAATAATATATGAGTTTTTGTCCTTTTCTGTTTTGTTTTGCAAAAAACGTCCAATGATTTATTCTTAACATATGCATTGAATATGGTTACTGATCATAAATATTTACATAAGAAACAGAAAGACAATTACTCGTAACTTAAGAAACAGGGGCAAAAAACCAGAAAAGTCAAAACTCGACAGTTACTTTGTCTAGCCGATACCGGGGCAAAGACAGCCTTGAAATATAATCATCAGCACATACGTCCTCGTATCATTTGTATCCACCACAGGGTAAAGGTAATCAAAGCATTGATGTCAGTTCTCTCAAAATGAGAAGTAATCTCCCTAGCTAGGGTCATCCAGAAACCTGACATCTATATCCCCCGGCCAAATTGCATAATTGTGAGCGGATCATCATAAATTATTATCTCCCCAAGCAGAGTTTGTTTCTCTAGATACAGAGGCTCAATCCCCAACAGAGCTTAACAAAGCCATTCCCCCGCAGAGCTATTCTCATACAGAGTCTCTCCCTAGAAGAATATTCATAAACAACAAAGAGTAAATCTCCGGCACAGTCATTTCCATTCTCCATCCCTAACAGAAGTGGAAGAATCACAGTTCTCTAAAACATTCAGAAACGTTATACTCTCTAGCAGCAGTCATGGATTTATTTTCCCAGACTCGGGCATGTCACAATTGCATTTTATGTGCATACATCATGACGTGCGCATACATATTGCATACAACATAATATCATTTATTTTGAGAACATCATCACATAATGCATTTCATGCATCGCATATAATTAATCATGTACCTTTTCAGGAAAGATGGTTATCACCAACAATTCCAACAGTTCAAGATTAAACCCGTGAAGCTATACATGTTGTAAGCCCTACTATCCAGACTTTCATTTCGAAGTAACCCTATGAACCAGGTTCCTTCTTATGGCCCAACTACCCAAGCTTTCATTTCGATGTAACCCTACGAACCAGGTTCCTTCTCATGGCCCTACTACCCAGGCTTTCCTTTCGAAGTAACCCTACGACCCAGGTTCCTTCTCATGGCCCTACTACCTAGGCTTTCATTTCGAAGTAACCCTACGACCCAGGTTCCTTTTCACGACCCTACTCCTAGGCGTTCATTTAGAAGTAACCCTACTACCCAGGTTCCTTCTTTAAGCCCTACTATCCAGGCTTTCATCTTGAAGAAACCCTACGACCCAGGTTCCTTCTCATAAGCCCTACTATCTAGGCTTTCATTTCGAAGTAACCCTACGACCCAGGTTCCTTCTTATAAGCCCTACTATCCAGGCTTACATCTCGAAGTAACCCTATTATCCAAGTTCTTTCTCATAGCCATACTATCCAGGCTTTCATCTCAAAGTAACCCTACTATCCAGGTTCTTTCTCATAGCCCTACTATCTAGGCTTTCATCTCAAAGTAACCCTACTATCCAGGTTCCTTCTCCCTCATCTCCAGACAATAGTTTACAATACTGTAAGGGTCGGACCCGACCCGATACGGTCGATTTCACATTTCTCTAGTAAGCCGTTATACTTCCTGGACCCTAACCAGATATGAATTTTTTGTACCCCAAAATTTTCCCTCTCATTTTACTCAAAACATACTCCTAGAGGTCCTCAACTTGCCCAAGGATGCCTAAGGATTGACCAGAAAAATCTTCCTCCTAAGACAATAAGCCTCAAACTAGGGTTTCACTTCTCATAAAGATGTTTGAGTTTACAAGGGTTCTAAGTGGTTTCCATTGTCCTAATATGTCCTCAAGATCATCCATGCCAAGTTTCATGCCTTGCACAAGAAGTTTGCTCAGTCAACTGCTCAAATTCCTGAAAATTAACTATACTAGGTCAAAGGTCAACTTTGACCCACATACAGTCAAACTTCATGATTTTTGGTCAAAATCAACATTTTGAAGTTATATCCATCATTTGATCAAGGGTTGATCATGATTCCTCAAGGAATGCTCCTAATTCATCAAAACTCAAAAGTTGCTAAATTAGGGTTCCTATAGGAAAAGTCAACCAAACTTTGACCAGGCATAACTTTCTCATACTTTATCAGAAATTTCTCATCCAAGGCTCATTTTTAAGATAATCCAGTTACCTACAACTTATCTTCATCCCTAAAGTTCAAGAAATGCACTCATGAAAAGGTATAAATTCAGACATTATAGGTCCTTTTCAAAAGTCAACAAAAACACCTTTTGGGTCAAAGCTTCTTACATGAACATGGAAGATCCAATTGAGATGAAATCAAATAGGTTGCTTAGGGGACATCCTAAGATTTCTAAAAAGTCCAAGAACACCCTTATAGGATTAAAATTGATAGAGATATGCATTGTCAAAGTTGGCCAATATTTGAAAAATGCATAAAGCAAATATTGACCAAACATGGATTTTTTTCCAAACGGGCCTATCTTTTCAAGTTTGAAACTCATTCCTAACATGGTCCAAGACCTCTAAGCCCACCCATACACTTTTCTACTATTTATGCTATTTATTTTGATATTTTATTCATTAAAATTCAGAATTAAATAAATAAATAATAGAAATAATGTAAATTTTGATGTGAATCCATTTTGGGAAAGTTTTATGCTGGTTTATGTCAATTGATTTCGTGCAATAACCCTTCAAATATGTACAGGTTCATCCAGGTGTGAAAATGACATAAAATCATCAAATATGGCATTTTTTTAAAATTTTGATCATGGTCTTAAAACACAACTTTATGAGGGAGATTCTTTCCATGATTTCTTGTCTCCTCATTCTCCTCTATAAATATAGATCCATACAAGCTTGAAAGACACGAAATTCCTCTCTAAAAAGTTCTTCAAAAAGCTCTCCAAAAGCTCTTCAAAAAGCTCTCCAGAAATCAAAGAATCGGTGCAAGTCATATCTCGAAGTTCCGGTCTCTCTCGATTGACATCAAGCCTCAAACCATCTTCTTGAAGTCCTCAGGAGTCTTATAAGGCCCAAGAGCAATCCATCACACGCCTAGCACGCCCCCATTTGACAACACCGATTTGGTAAAATTTTAAACTTCAAATATCTAATTTTAATCATATTCCATGGTATGCTAACGTTTGTTTGAGTTTATATAGAACAATTATGGATGGTTGAATCAGAGGTTCCATGCAAGAATCTGAAAACACCATGGTTAGAGCATGAAGCTTTCGAAGATTCGGGCCTAGGGATTTCTGATGATTGCACCCCCTGTTTGCTGTTGCTACTAGGCCCATCTTTATTTTCTTGTTTTATTCATTTCATTTATTTCTTTTAATCCTTTTTTTTTATTTTAATAAATAAACAAATATAAAAATCACATAAAAATAGATTTAGGATTTTTTCTTAATTAAATTTTAATTTTGGTAAATTAATTAACTAATCACTTTAACTTTTTTTTTTAAAAATTAAAATTAATAGAACTTAGGTTTAATTTCATTTTAATTCATTTTCCTTTTCGTAACAAAAATACCAAAAAAATATAGAATTAATTTCTTTTATTTAAATTTCATATTTCTTTAATAATTAACTTTTTTTAAAATATAGATCTAGATCAATTATTTTTTAACTTAAACTATTTTTATAAATTAAAACAAAAAACAACAAAAAGATTTTTTATATCTTAGGATTTTTAGGCATCTTTTCAAATTTGCGCGTTATTATTCTTTCGCACTTCATTTTATTATTGTAACTGTATATTGGGATGTAATAGATGATTAGTAGGACCTTTACCGGTTTTATTTATTTTCCCCCCAGTTTTGGATATGTACATAATCCCCCTCCCCGAAGCCTTGTAATAGCTAGGTTTTATATTTCTGCACTTTTAAATTACTGCAATTATTAACTGTTAGATGTATGACTAATAGGATTGTATGGCAAGAATAATCAAACATTAGAAAACTTAACACAAGACTAAAATAACTGAACATAACACACCTTGCACATATGCACCCTTAGGGGATACCTCACTTGGTTGCCTCGGAAAATAATGGTCATGTCCCTCGAACGTAGGGATGTCTTAGCAAAGACCCTTAATTCTAAAGTCATCATAAAGATCATGGTCCCTAACGTCCCTTGAGTTGCCTACGAGAAAAGATCCTGTCCCTCGATATTGCCTATATGATGACAGTCCTTTCGAATGCTAAGATATCTTTACATGTTTCCTTCGATGACCATAACGTCCCTTTCGATAGTCCCTCAACATCCAACGATAGAGCTACCTACTCACTAATAGTAGGATAATGTTATCTAAATGAAACGAGAAAATGAATAATCTTTTTCGAGTAGGTAGAAACTCTTAAGTACTTGCTCAAAACAATAAAACTCTTTTTCACAAACACTCTCAAAACAGTTTTCAAAAACAACTTCGTCACACTCTTGAGGATAAATACAAGGGTTATCACGAAGTTAAACAAAAACTTTTCAAAACACACACAAGCAATTTCAAAATGAGCAAGTACCTAAGAGCCCGTGGAAAACCACAAATAGAAAGGGTGCTAACAAGTTCCCTTTCTATAATCTACCCCCCGTACTCAGAAACATCTCGAAAAAGGTTTTTTCTGTTCTTTTTCCTTTTCCTTTGTTGGATGAAATGAAATTCGGTGGGGACTCTTGCTTACCGTAACATTTGCGAACAAAAAACGCAAACCAGTATAACATTCGTTTCTGCCACCGTATCACAGTATTTTGGTTTGCAAATTTAAATTTCCCGAAGTCTTTGAAATTATTGCATGCGCATACCATTATCATACACATCATTACAGGTACCATTATAGGTTTCTCATCTTTTTCGCTGTTTATTTCAGCAGAAATGTCTTCCAAACAAAGCATCAAGGATCTTCAGGAACAAAACGCCCAGTTCCAGCAGATGTTCATAAATCTGGAAAATGGACAGGAGGATCTGAAAGCCCTCATTCAGAAAGAGAAGAAGAAAAAGAAGAAGGCTGCTGGTATTCTGAACATGGGCCGAAGGTTTGGAGAGCGGTTGAAGCGACAAGTCGACCTGACCTCTTCATCTAAGGAAGGGGAGAACCAAGAAGAAGAGAAGGACCCTAGTCCTACAGTCTCTGACAATGATACTGATTATAATGATGAGCAATGTCCTCCTGTTGAGGATAGATACAAACAGTTGGAAGATCGTCTGAGTGCCATGGAAGTTCAGAGGATACCTAGATTGGATTTTGAAGAATTGGGTTTGGTATCGGGAGTGGTCATCCCGCAAAAGTTCAAAGCTCCTGTTTTTTCCAAGTATGATGAGGTGTCCTGCCCAAAGCTCTATCTCCACTCTTACGTCAGGAAGATTCATCCCCACACCGCTGATAGAAATCTGTGGGTGCATTTCTTTCAAGATAGTCTGTCAGGGACTCAGCTTGAATGGTTCTACCAGCTGGAGGGAGCCAATGTCCAAAATTGGGAAGATCTGGTTGCTGCTTTCTACAAGCAGTATCAGTATAATGCCGACCTTGCTCCCACTCGTACTCAACTCCAGAGTATGTCCATGGGTGCAGGTGAAGGTTTTAAAGATTATGCACAAAAATGGAGAGACTTGGCTGGGAGAGTTCAACCCCCGTTGTCTGATAGGGAGTTGGTTGATATGTTTCTAGGGACGCTATCTAGACCATTTTTGAATCATTTGACCGACAGCTTATCAGCTGGTTTCACTGAGCTGATCCTAACTGGGGAAAGAGTACAAGCTGGGATTCGAAGCGGCAAAATACAGAAGGATGCTTCGTCAAGTTCAATAAAGAAGCCTTTTGCTGGTAAGAAGGAAGCCAATGTCGTCTATAGCCCGAGGGGCCATGACAGGGCTGAACCTCGTCAGACAGTAAGTGTCGTGATGATACCTAGACCTACAGTTGCTCCACAACGCAACAATCAACAAAGGGTGGAAAGACCACAACGGCAGTTTACCCACATCAACATGACCTTGGCTAAATTTTTACCTCACCTGCTGAGATCCAACTTGGCAACCTTGAGAGAGGACCCCAAGAATCCAAATACTACATCTCCCCGATATAATCCGAATTCCCAGTGTGCTTATCATTCTGAGAGTCCTGGCCATGATACAAATGATTGTTGGGCTCTGAAGAATAAGATACAAGACTCGATTGAAGCTAAGGAAATAGATTTTGATGCTCCGGAGAAGTCAAATGTCATAACTGCTCCCATGCCTAAGCACGACCGTGGAGTCCATGTTATTGATACTAATTTGTTTGTTACCTCTGTTAATGAAGTGTCTACTCCTCTCATGATTGTCAAGAAGAATTTACTATTGGCCGGTTTATTTCCAGGTTATGGTGAAGGTTGCCACATGTGTTCGCTTCTACCTTCTGGTTGCCATTTGCTGAAGTTAGGTATTCAACGCCTGATAGATAGCAAAGAGATTTTGTTTGAGAAAACTATGATTCCTTTTGTTCCCATTGAAGACGTTGCCATTATAACCATTTCCGCCAATCGTTGCAAGGTTTCCTCGAGAAGAACTGTTAGGATTACATCTGCTCCAAGAATTGCTCCACTGATAATCACTGTTCCTGGTCCTGTCCCGTATGTCTCGGACAAAGCTGTCCCATGGCATTATGGTGCCGATGTGTACTATCATGGCATCAAACAAGATTTGAAAGATGAAGAAGTTGATCCTGATATTAATAACATTGTCGAAACAAACAAAATCACCCGAAGTGGAAGGGTCTTCTCTCCCGAGATTTCCCCTAAGACTATTAACAAGCCTATTGTCATTCCATCTGTTGTTGCTGCTGGTACATCAACTATTGTTCCTATTCTTACTCCCGTTATTACCCCTGTCGGCGAATCATCTGATACCCGCGGAAAAGAGGTTGTAGGTGAGCCTGCCCGGACGGAGGCGCCTAAGAAAATTGTTGTGGAAGCCTCTAAGCAAGAAATGGAGGAAATACTGAAAATCATTAAGAAGAGCGACTACAATATGGTCGAGCAGCTGAGGCAGACCCCATCTAAGATATCCATGTTGTCTTTGCTGTTGTGCTCCGAGGCCCATGCGAAGGCTTTGATCGCATTCCTCAAAACTGCGCATGTGCCACAAGAGACTTCATCTGATCATTTCAAAGATTGTGTGGCCAGCCTGACTGCTGATAATGGGCTGGGTTTTTCAGATGAGAATTTGACACCAAAGGGAAGGAAGCATAATGATGCTCTGCATGTCTCGATTGAATGCAGGGGCACCACTATGGCTCATGTGCTGGTAGATACTGGGTCTTCAGTGAATGTTCTTCCGAAGAAGGCGTTGGACCGATTGGATTGCGAGGGTTTAACTCTAAAGCCTAGTAATATTGTGGTAAGGGTTTTTGACGGATCAAAGAGAATGGTGCACGGGGAGGTGGACATCCATGTCAAAGTAGGTTCTCAGACTTTTGGGTCCACTTTCTATGTGATGGATATCAGGCTGTCATATTCTTGTTTGTTGGCTCATCCTTGGATCTACGAGGCTGGGGTAGTCACCTCCACACTCCACCAAATGCTGAAGTATCCGGTGAAAGGAAAGATTGTCACACTGCGGGGTGAAGAAGAATATATGGTGAGTCACCTCAACTCCTTCTGCTACGTAGAGATGGACAGGGAATTCATAGAAACTCCTTGTTAGAATTTTGAAGAGGTCCCTCAAATCTTGGCATCAACTGAAATTACTACCAACAAACCTCCTTTAAAGATGGCTTCTCTCAAGGATGCCAGGGCCGTGGTTGAAGAAGGTGGGTGTGCCAATTGGGGTCAGCTCCCTGATCTCACTCATAAAACTGACAAATTTGGTTTGGGCTTTACTACAGGGTCTCAAAGGGATGTTAGACGCGCCCGGGCTGGAGGACCTCCCCTACACATTAGAAATCATGGGATTAACGCCATTGAAGACAGTGAAGAGGAATCAGACATTAACAGCTAGATCTACCCAACTACCAACGGTGGACCGAGTAACTAGATGGCTAGGGACTTCATACCTGTTTCTTTTATTCTGAAGTAATTGACTTATTTGTTTTAAAATTTGTAATAAATAATTTGAAACTTTACGGCCCGGTGCCTTGCCCGAGGCACCTTGTCCTTGCTTGTAAGGGATGTTATTTGTCATTTCATATATCATTAATAAAGCATTGGACGTTTCTTGCATACAAATTTTGCACTCACTTTTTTCACTTGATCAAAACAGCTATTTCTCTTACACACACTCACGTATCATAATGCAGATCCATATCCACTCTGGATCCCATTGATAACAGCTCTGCTATTGCCAGTTATGACTTCAAAAATCCAATCAACCAAGCCGAGGACGAATGTGAGGATGATTGTGAGGTGCCTGGAGAACTTGCTAGACTGTTACAGCAGGGAGAGAGGGCCGTACAACCTCATGAAGAGTCAGTCGAGATAGTGAACTTGGGTACTAAGGAAGACAAAAAAGAGGTTAAAATAGGTGTGAATCTGGAGCTTAGTGTCAAATAGAGGTTGATACAGATGTTGCACGACTATGTTGAGATCTTCGCTTGGTCCTATGAAGACATTCCTGGTTTAGACACTGATATTGTGGTACATCGCCTGCCGACTAAAGAAGACTGTCCTCCGGTTAAGCAGAAGGTCCGTCGTATGCGCCCCAAAATGTTAGATAAGGTCAAGACAGAGGTTATGAAGTTGTTCGATGCAGGATTCTTAGCTGTCACTTCCTATCCACAGTGGGTTGCCAACGTCGTTCTGGTACCTAAGAAGGACGGTAAGGTACAAATGTGTGTTGATTACAGAGATCTGAACAGGGAAATCCCCAAGGATGACTTCCTACTTCCTCACATTGATGTTGTGGTCGACATCACTGCGAAGCACAACATTTTCTCCTTCATGGATGGTTTCTCTGGCTACAACCAGATAAAGATGGGTCCTGAAGACATGGAGAAGACAACCTTCTTTACACAGTGGGGCACCTTCTGCTACAAGGTGATGCCTTTTGTGTTGAAGAACATTGGGGCAACCTATCAGCGCGCCATGGTCGCTTTGTTCCACGATGTGATTCACCATGAGATTGAAGTTTATGTTGATGACATGATAGCCAGGTCTCAGACTGAGGAAGAGCACCTTGATCATCTCTAGAAATTGTTTGACAGGTTGAAGTCATATAAGCTAAGGTTGAATCCGAACAAGTGTACCTTCGGGGTAAGATCTGGTAAGCCTCTGGGTTTTATCATCAGTGACAAGGGTATTCAGGTAGACCCTGCGAAGGGAAAAGCCATACAAGAGATGCCGATTCCCCGCACAGAGAAAAAGGTTAGAGGTTTCTTGGGAAGTCTGAATTATATTGCCAGATTCATTTCACATCTGACTGCTACTTGTGAGCCAATCTTCAAGCTACTGAATAAAGATCGAGTGGTAAAGTGGAATGATGAATACCAGACCGCTTTCGAAAGAATCAAAGAATACCTTCAAGAACCGCCAATTTTGATGCCTCCAGTTGAAGGAAGACCTTTAATATTATACTTGACAGTGCTAGACAATTCAATGGGGTATGTTTTGGGGCAGCATGACGAGTCTGGTCAAAAAGAGCACGCAATTTATTACCTTAGAAAAAAGTTTACCAACTGTGAGACACGATACTCATTGCTCGAGAAAACTTACTGCACTTTGGCATGGGCTGCTCGCCGACTGAGACAGTATATGCTGACTTACACTACCTTATTGATATCAAAGATGGATTCGATCATGTATATTTTCGAGAAGCCCGCTCTCTCTAGAAGGATAGCAAGGTGGCAAATGATCTTAATAGAGTACGACATACAATATACGACCCAAAAGGCAATAAAGGGGAGCGTATTGGCCGATCATTTGGCTCATCAGGCCGTGGCAGACTACCAGTCTATGAACTTTGAGTTTCCGGATGAGAATATCATGTTGGTAACTGACTATGAAGAACCCGGACCAGATGAAGGACCTGAGGAGGGATCCCGATGTTCCATGTATTTTGATGGAGCCTCTGACGCACTGGGTAACGACATTGCTATTGTGATCATATCTCCCGAGGGTTGTCATACTCCTTTCACCGCCCGATTATGTTTCAATTGCACCGACAACATGGCGAAGTATGAATCATGTAACATGGGTCTTCGAGCTGCTATTGACCTGAGGATTAAGTTCTTGAATGTATTCGGGGATTCCGCTTTGGTGATAAGTCATATCAAAGGCGAGTGGGATACGAAGCACCCGAATATCATTCCTTACAAAGAGTATGTACTGACATTACTCCCACACTTTGAGGAGATAACCTTTAAAAATTTCCCACGAGAAGAGAACCAGTTGGCGAACGTGCTAGCTACCATGTCTTCTATGTTCAAGGTTAGGTCGGACAATAAGGCTCCCAAAATTACCATTGAGAGGTTGGACGAACTAGCACATTGCTGCGAGATCGATACCAAAAGAGTGGCAGACAAACCCTGGTTTCACGAAGTCAAAAGGTATCTCGAGGTTCAGGAATATCCTGAAGGGGCATCTGTCAACGGTAAGAAGTTTCTGAGAAGGTTCGCCGCAAAGTTCTTCCTCAGTAATGGAATCCTATATAAACACAACCATGACTCCACACTACTACGGTGTGTAGACAAGAGCAAAGTAGAGAAGATCATGACCGATATACATGAAGGCACCTTCGGAACCCATTCTAGTGGACATACCGTGGTAAGAAGATCCTACGGGAAGGATATTACTGGTCCACTATGGAAGCCGATTGTTATCAGCACTCTCGAACTTGTCATAAATGCCAAGTCTATACTGATAAGGTGCATGTCCCTCCAGTTCCTTTGAACGTCTTGGCAGCTCCTTGGCCCTTTGCGATGTGGGGTATCAACATGATCGGCGAGATCAGACCTACTGCGTCAAACAGGCATCGTTTCATTCTGGTAGCTATTGATTACTTTACGAAGTGGGTTGAGGAAGCTTCATTTGCTACAGTAACCAAGACTGTCGTGGCGTGTTTTATCCGACACAATCTGATCTGTCGATATGGTGTGCCAGAGAGGATTATTACTGACAATGGTATGAATCTCAACAATAAAATGATCACCGAGCTCTATAAATGGTTCAATATACAACATCATAATTCTTCCCCTACCGGCCGAAGATGAATGGCACTATTGAAGCGGCTAACAAGAACATCAAGAAGATTGTACAAAAGATGACAGTGACATAAAAAGACTGGCATGAGATGTTACCATTTTCTCTTCATGGGTACCTTACCTCAGCACGGACGTCGACAGGGGCAACCCCCTACTCTCTGGTATATGGCATGGAGGCAGTCCTACCCATAGAAGTCCAGATACCCTCTCTCAAGATCATGAAGGATGCAGGTTTGAACAAAGACGACTGGATCCAAACTAGGCTTGATCAGTTAAATCTAATCGATGAAAAGAGAAATACTGCTATATGCCATGGTCAGACGTATCAAAAGTGAATGATTAAGGCTTTTAACAAGAAAGTTAGGCATCAAGAATATCAAGTCGGAGATCTGGTGATCAAACGCATTATACTGCTGCAAGGTGATCCCAGGGGCAAATGGACTCCCATGTACGAAGGGAAATTTGTGGTTAAGAACATTTTCTCGAGAGGAGCTATGATTCTAACCACCATGGACGGTGACATCCTACCTCACCCTGTCAATGCAGAAATAGTGAAAAGATACTACGCATAATCAAAGACCTGCTAGGTCGACTGGCCTAGGCAAAAATAAGGGCTTCCTGGCGAACCAAAAGGGTTCGGGCAAAAGTAAGGGATGAAAATGAAAAAATTTGTACACCCGGCAAGTCGAAAACCCGAAAGGGAGGCTTGGGCAAAAAAGGGTATCCCGGAGGATTGAAAACTCGGAAGGGAAATCCAGGAAAAAGTTAGGGATTAAAGCGTATCACTATGTCTCATTGGATCATCTTGCGACCATACTTCGGTATCAGCTATCAAGCTCGGACGGCGCAAATCAATCTGATCAACCTTCGGCCAAGTAGCAAAGTGATGAGATGCTTGAAGATATGAAGGTAATAGCAAAGTTGGAACCCAATGGGGTTATTTCACATAGTTGTTTTTCCTTTTAAACAAATTGTATAATTTCTATCTTTCGGCGGCGTTCTCTTACTAGGACGTCAGCCTCCTTGTACAAAACGCCTATTATGGGCCAATTTCAAAATCAATACAAGTCATTTTAACAAAACTTCAATCTGTTTTTTTTTCCTTTTTTCGTTTTGTTTTGCAAGAACATCCAATGATTTATTTTTGATATATGCAGTTGAAAGTGATGGCTTCTCATAAATATTTACATAAGAAACAAAAGGCAATTACTCGTAATTCCAGAAACAGGGGAAAATAAGAAGGGCCAAACCCGACGGTTCCTCTGTCCAGCAGGTATCGAGATAGAGCCATCTTTGCAACATGAGTATCAGTACATACATTCCCCACAGAGTAAAAGTACCCAAAAGGAATTGATGCCAGCTTTCCCCGAAATAGGACATAACTATGCCAAGTCGAGGTTCGTAATCGCAGGTGAGCCAACAAATTTCATCCCCCAAGCGGAGTCTATTTCTACAGATACAAAAGCTCAATCTCCAGAAGAGCTCATCACTGCCAGTAATGGAATTTCATCCCTAACTGAGTTTATTCATCCAGATCAGCAGATCTACCAACAGAGTATCTCTTCCCCCAAAGTATGACCCTGCAGAGTTATTCTTCGGCATCTCTTCCCAGTAGAATATTTTCAAATCTCCAGCAACTGTCAGGGATTTATTTTCCCAGACGCGAGCATACCCCAACAGCATTTCATGAACATACATCATGACATACACATACATATCATATACAACATAATCTCGTTTATTTTGAGAACATCATCTCACCCTGCATTTCATGCATTGCATATAACTAACCCTGATATCTTTTCAGGAAACGAGGATTAGCTTCAATGAATCCAACAGTTATACATGTCACATCTACAAACAACTAATGGAAACTTAGTTCCCGAAATCAAACGGGTCAACTAATCTACATTATCATATCAAAACAACCTTACCCCGGTTCATCCTGAAGTTTTACACAAACTTATCTCAAAGTAACCTTACCCCGGTTCATTCTCAAGTTTTACACAAACTTATCACAAAGTAACCATACCCCGGTTCATTCTGAAGTTTTACACAAACTTATCTCAAAGTAACCTTACTCTGATTCATTCTGAAGTTGTACACAAACTTATCTCAAAGCACCTTACCCCGGTTCTTTCTGAAGTTTTACATGAAGTTATCCCAAAGTAACCTGACCTCGGTTCCTCCCAAAGTTTTTACACAAACTTATAACCTTACCCCGTTTCATTCTGAAGTTTTACACGAACTTATCCCAAAGCAACCTTACCTAGGTTCCTTCTCGGTCCAGATGCAGTTTTACCCAAGCTCCTCTAAAAGCAACCCTACTATCCAAGTTCCTTCTCACAACCCTACTATCCAAGATTTCAAATCGAAGTAACCCTACTATCCAGGTTCCTTCTCACAGCCCTACTACCCAGGCTTTCATATCGAAGTAACCCTACTATCCAGGTTCCTTCTCATAGCCCTACTATCCAGGCTTTCATATCGAAGTAACCCTACTATCCAGGTTCCTTCTCATAGCTCTACCATCCAGGCTTTTGTATCGAAGTAACCCTACTATCCAGGTTCCTTCTCACAGCCCTACTACCTAGGCTTTCATATCGAAGTAACCCTACTATCTTAGTTCCTTCTCACATCCCTACTCTCCAGGCTTTCATATTGAAGTAACCCTACTATCCAGGTTCCTTCTCACAGCCCTACTACCCAGGCTTTCATATCGAAGTAACCCTACTATACAGGTTCCTTCTCACAACCATACTATCCAGGATTTCATATCAAAGTAACCATACTATCCAGGTTTCTTCTCACAACCCTACTATCCAGGCTTTCATATCGAAGTAACCCTACTATCCAAGTTCCTTCTCACAGCCCTACTACCCAGGCTTTCATATCGAAGTAACCCTACTATCCAGGTTCCTTCTCACAACCCTACTATCCAGGCTTTCATATCGAAGTAACCCTACTATCCAGGTTCCTTCTCACAGCCCTACTACCCAGGCTTTCATATCGAAGTAACCCTACTATCCAGGTTCCTTCTAACAGCCCTATTATCCAGGCTTTCATATCGAACTAACCCTACTATCCAGGTTCCTTCTCACAACCCTACTATCCAGGCTTTCGTATCGAAGTAACCCTACTATCCAGGTTCCTTCTCACAGCCCTACTATCAAGGCTTTCATATCGAAGTAACCCCACTATCCAGGTTCCTTCTCACAGCCCTACTATCCAGGCTTTCATATCGAAGTAACCCTACTACCAAGGTTCCTTCTCATAACCTTACTACACAGGTTCCTCCTCTCTTATCTCCAAACAGCAGTCCACAACACTGTAAGACCTGGACCTAATCAAACACGATTGGTTTCACACTTCCCCAGTAAGTCGCAATGTAGTTTGTACCTTGACCAGATACGCAGTTCACTTCCGCTTCCTTAAGTCAGAGTTATTTCCCTGCTAGAGTAACGGACAACTGAAGCTCCTAAAATTCTATTTCTCCCAAGACAAATACCAATGTTCCTCAGCAGATTCATCTTCAACAACAGTAATAGGAACTCTCAGCAAAGGAATATCTCAGGGAATCGACATCCTATAGATGGCATCTCCAAGCCCATCTCCGGCAATTCTCCGTCGCATCCAGGATGGAATCTTTAAACCCATCTCCAACAATCTCCTATCATCAATTTCTGAATGGAATTTGTAAGCTCGTTCCCGATATCTCCAAATCAAGTGCCACTTCATGCGAGTGCAAATTTCTGGGCACTCTAGTGTTCAATCATCTTCCACCTTCAGATCACGAAAGGCAGACAACCAACCTACATCCTCAGGTTTAAGAAGATTGAACAGGGGAAGCTGTTATACCCCAAAATTTTCCCTCTCATTTTACTCAATACATGTTCATTGAGATCCTCAATTTGCTCAAGCTTGCCCAAGAGTTCACCAGACAAACTCTCTCCTAAGGCAGTGTACCTCAAATTAGGGTTTCTATTTTCATCAAGATGGGTGAACCACAAAGGCCTTAAATTCTATCCATGGTCTTAATATGTTCTCAAGACCCTACATGTCAAGTTTCATACCTTGCATAAGAAGTTTGCCCAGTCAACTGCTCAGATTCTTGAGAATCGACTATATTAGGTCAAAAGTCAATTGTGGCCCACATACAATCAAACCTCAAGATTTTTGGTCAAAATCAACATTTTGAAGTGACTTCCATAATTTGATCAAGGGTTGATCATGATTCCTCAAGGAATTCTCCAAATTCATCAAAACCCAAAAGTTGCTTAATTAGGGTTTCTTAGTAAAAGTCAACCCAACTTTGACCAAGCATAACATCGACATGCTTTATCAGAAATTTTCCATCCAAAGCTCATTTTTAAGAGGATGCATTTCCCTACAATTCATCTTCAGCTCACAAGTTCAAAATATGCACCCACAAAAAGATATGAATTTTTACATTATAGGTCCTTTTGAAAAGTCAACAAAAACACCTTTTGGGTCAAAGCTTCATACATGAACATGGAATATCCAATTGAGATGAAACCAAAAGGGTTGTTTAGGGGACATCCTACAATTTCTAAAAAGTCCAAAAACACCCTCCTAGGATCAAAATTGAGAGAGTTGTGCATTGTCAAAGTTGGAAATTTTTGAAAAATTGTCAAAAGTCAACATTGATCAAATTTGCATTTTTTTCCAAAGGGGCCCATGTTTTCTTGTTTGAAACATGTTTCTAATAGGACCCACGACCCCTGAGCTTTTCCACCTATTATTTTATTACTTTTATCATTTATTTTGATTTTTTATTCATTTAAATCAAAATAAATCAAATTAAATGGTAAAATAATGAAAACAAATCAAATCTTGGGATTTTTGTGCACATTTGGAGTCCATGTACAGCTAGCATGATGATCAATTCGTGTAAGACTCATTAGGGTTGGAAAATATTGGATTGAAGCTTATTTTAGAAAGATACCATACATGAATCAAATCAAATCATATTTTCATAATTCTCAAAGATATGATGCAAATTTATTGACCTAATATGCTCTACTATATGTATACAACAATTGCAGATCAAAATACAAGGGTTAGCAATCGTAGGAAGCAAGAACAAAAACTCAAAAATTGGATAAAAAGTGTGCACTTGATTTCTGCCCTAGAGGACGATTCCAGGCTATTGAAGGACTCTAATCACTTCCTGGCCATCTCCAGAAGCCAACAACATCATTTGCAGCCTTCAAAATGTCAAGAATCATCGCCTAGACACATCACGATTTTCCAATTTTCTCAAATTTGATTATTACAATTTACGCATCATTAGCACTTTTAATTGTTATATTTGTGATCATCATCATGTTTTCAAGCTGACCACATAGTTTAATTGTGTTTTTGGGACCTTTACACGCATCTGCCATGGTTAGAGTTTCTACATGAATTTCAGGGTCTCTGTGTATAGGAAAAATTGGGCCATGAATCAAGTACCATGATGCTCGTGAGGCCAAGACGAGTTGATTGGTACCATCAGAATTAATTTATCATGCTCGTATGAAATTTTTGAATTTTGCAGGGCTGTAGTTATAGCAAAACGTCAGTAGGTACAAGTATTTTATCAAAAATGACGGTTGCAGCGAAGAAGACGATGTGTGGCAGCCCATGGCTGGCTGATTTGAATTTTGCGCGCTTTTTCTGAATCCATTATTTTGTTTGGCTTATTATGTTTTTTTTTCATTATACAAACAAATTAACCAAGTAGCGCAGCTGGAAACGCATTGTTGTTGGGGAGTATGAGGACCTGGGTTCGATCCCAGGTCCCAACAATTTCCTTGTATTATTTTTTCTTATGTAATCAGGTGTACCACGCTCTCAACCATCCACCATGCGCTAGTAATTCCTGACCACTAGATGCACTGTTGTCCAGATCTAACATTTCCTGCCTGAATGTCCTTGGTGCTCCTCAAGTCAACGTTTACACAGGATCCAACGTGGTTGACTGGGCTTGGAGCTTAATGGGCTTGGAAATTCAATTCCATACCCCCCTTTCAGCTAGCATACATGCCCATTTGGTTATTTTTTATTATTATTTTCTTTAATTTATTTTCTTTATTTCTTTTCCTTTTTTTAATTAATACAAAATTATTTTTTATTAAATTAAACACACAAAAAATCATAAAAAATATCTCTTTTTCTTAATAAATATTTTTGAATTAATTAGTATAATTAATTTAGGGCAATTTAATCTTCTTTTTATAATGAAAAATAATTAGAATTAGGGTTTTAGATTGTGCATAATTTAATTTATTTTCTTTAAAATACATCAAAGATCATTTTTTTCGATAAATATCTATTTCTTTAATTAATTAATTTAGTTAGAAAATTAGATTAATTTAATTTCTTTCATAATTTAAAAACAATTAGAAATTAGGTTTAATTAATTTGCAATTAAATATTTTCTCAAATAAAATCCAAAAATTTTTTTTCTCTCAATTAGGGTTTTAGATTATTTCAATCGTCCTCGCATTTTATTTGTTGCGCGCTTGTTAATTATTTATCCATTATTTTGTAACTGCTCAGGGTTTGTTATAGTTAACCTAGGGTTTTTATTTACTGTTTAAATCCTCGATTTTTGGTTATGTAATTAATCCCCCTCCCCGAAGCCTTGTAATAGCTAGATTTTATTTTATCGCACTTTAAATTCTCGTAACCTTTAATTGTCTAGATGCATGGCTAATAGGATTGTATGAAAAGAATGCTTGAAATTTAAAACGGTAGATCACCTAATATGCAAAGATTAAATAACTGAAACAACTCAAATGCACATGTTCACTCCTAGGGTTTACCTCACCTCGGTTGCCTTCTGTAAACAGTCATTAAGCATAGGAAGTTTTAGTGGTCGCTCTCCAGTCTAAAATATCAAAATGTTGCCTCAAAAATGTTGCCTCGGAAAGATCTTAAGACTCTAGGGTTATTACTAAAGTTTTCTAACTATTGCTTTGGTGATTGTACTCGTCCCTTTCGAATGTCCCTTACAACTCCAACGATGGTGCTACCTACTCCTTAATAGTAGGATAGCGCTGTCTAAAGGAAATAGAATGAACAATCTTTTTTCGAGTAGGTAGAATCTTAATTACTTGCTCAATAAAAACTTTTTCACACAAACACCTTTCAAAAAACAAATTTTCAAAAACAACTTCGTCACACTCTTGAGGACTGATACAAGGGTTATCACGAAGTAAAACATTTTCAAGTCAAACACACACAAGCAATTTGAAAAATGAGCAAGTACTTAAGAGCCCATGGAAAACCATGGATAGAAAGGGTGCTAACACCTTCCCTTTCTATAATCTACCCCCCGTACTCAGAAACATCTTGAAAAAGGTTTTTTCTATTCTTTTTCCTTTTCCTGATTGGATAAAATAAAAGTCGGTGGCGACTCTTGCTTACCGCGACATTTGTGAACAAAAAACGAAAACCAGTATAACAGTCGGTTCTTCCCTCGTATCACAGAACTGGCACATCAGCGGGGGACTAAAATAAAGTGGGGTTTACCTTAGGAACTAGGTCATTTTTAAAATTGCTTTCTTGTTTGTTTTGCCTGCTTTATCTTTAAGGGTTTTTGCTTGGGTATTAATGAAGATCCTACACCCGGATCTGGGGAAACTTTTTAGGTAAACAGAAATAGATCGTGGAGAATATACGGCATAGACCGATATGGTTTAAGTGATGGTTGTGTTGGTGTGACACTTTGGTTGGTACCGGTATCCTTCGTGTGGAAACGAGGAGAATACGAGGCCACCGCGTGGTGTCGTGAAGCACTAACGGACCTTAGAACCTTGGTTGAACAAACTTGGAGATTAGAAAGTAGTGAGATAGCCGGCCTCGGTATAAAGCTGAGGATTGGTTGATACTCGATGCTACACTCATTGAGATCAGACTTTCAGGATACTTCGGCCGCAAGAAAAGATTGCCTGAGCTGAAACAATGCCCGATAAAGGATGATCAGTGGTATTGAGAATCCTTAGAACCCGATTACTTTTCTAAGACAGGTTTGAAACCAACTAAACTTCAAGAGAAGACTTACCTATGGAATTCATGCAAGCCTAAACCTAAGGCTGCTTATGTGACTTGCTTGCTTTCTTTGCCTAATAATTTGAACTCATTGCAGGGCTTTGTTTGTGTTCCTTGCAGGACCTTGTTTGTACGAATCTAATAAATTGGTTTCTTACCCTGCATTTTCGCTTAAAACATAGCATACACATCATAACATAATGCCACAGCATTTCCTTAACCATTTCAAGGATCTCAAGGGTTTGTCATGCAGGTTATGATAAATCAGACGTCTAGCAAGGGGCAAGGGGATTTATTTTCCTCTAGCCAATGCCGTCAAAATACCAAAACGCGACAACTTGAGTCAGGGTCTATGACCCACTTGATATGGTGAGCTTGACTCTCGTAGAAGGACTTTCAACGATACGAAGTTCTTCAATCAAAGCTACAAATTTCAACTTCTGACATTTTCTTGTTTACCACGCGAGATCCTTGAAAACATTGCATGCACGTCATTTGCATAACAGGTCTTCCAGTAAAGGTCTCTCATTTTCTCGTTGTTTATTTCAACAAGGAAAATGGCTCTTCAACAAGACAACAGAGATCTCCAAACTCAAGAGGCTCAATTCATGCAAATGTTCCTAAACCTATTCAAGGGGCAGAAAGAGTTGAAAGCACTCCTCACTGGAGACCTGGCCAAGAAAAGTCTTGAAGACAATAAGGATGAACAGTTGGAACAACTGTAAGCTGAGGTAGAAGCGATGAGAACCCATATGCTGGGGCAGATGGATCTTATCCAAGGCCTTGTCAGGGGACAAGAAGAGCTGAGAGCCATTATCAAGAAACTTCATCAAGACGGCTGCAGCCGTATGAAGCAAATAGTTGAGGTTGGGGACCAAGTCATTGATCAACTCCCGAGAAGACAAGAGGCTGGTTTTGTGAAGAGTGGATTTTTCCAAATTTCTACCACATCACGGGTCCAACAACAACCTCGCCAAAAACAACGGGTTAATGAGAGTAAGCCGGATATACCCAAAAGGTAGTTTACCAAACTTAACATGTCGTTGTCTCAAGCTTTGTAACACCTATTGAGGATGAATCTGATTACGTTTATAGGACCTCATCCGAATCCCAAGACTTCTTCCCCTAACTACAATCCTGATGCAAGATGTGCATACCGCTCTAACAGCCCGGGGCATGATACTGACGACTGTTAGAGGTTGAAATACAAAATTCAAGACCTGATTGATGAAGGAGCATTGGAATTCACACAAGATGGTCAACTGGAATGTTTATGTCATTCCACAAAGGCCCACCATTTGAAGTGACAAGTTCTGACAAGAGGGCTTTTCGTTCATCAAAATTTTCAATTTGTAATTTTATTTTGATTGTTCAAACATTTATTCTTGTCAAACTTTGTTACTTTATCAATGCATTGCATATGTGTGTTTTGAATCAATTCATTTGTATTCACTATATTTAAACTTCTTTCCTTTTTGTGATATTCAACTCTCGATCAAAAGCTCTGAGCCTTTAGAGGGAGGATGATGAAAACGATACCATAATCCATACAGTGTGCTTTTGAACAAACCTTGTTGACGATGTACATGCGTTGTTTCAAATCCTAAATAGTGGAGTAATAAGGAAGATAATCCCTAGTCAACCCCTTTGAGCCTAAGAAGTAGGAGTTTTTATTTTCACACAAATTAAAACCCTTAATCATAACCTGAGGCAGGGTAGTTTGCTCAGTTAATTCAGATGCGTATTCAATCGCAATATTCTACTTCATACATAATGAATGGCATCGAAGACGTCCTTCCAAATCAAAAGATGGTGATGGTTCTGCATAATCATTAAGAAGAGGCAGTCATTATTGTTCAAAAGAAAAGCCTTCTAAGTCAAAACCTATGAAGGATACTTAAGGAAAAAACTGGGGCATCCCGCTGATTGTAACCATAAAAAGAAACAGTTCAGGCAAAAGATAGGGATAGTAAAGAAAGAGGTCCTACAAATCCTCGATAAAAAAGATGAATGCCTATTCAAAATAAACTGTCAGTATCTAAACCATCACCGGAAAATCAAGGACAATATTCTAGAACTCAATTGGGATTCTAAACGTGCAATTAACTGAGCATAGGACTGAAGAACATCACGAAGAGCGAGTGGGTACAAATAAATTTTGAGCCTTTATCCTTTGTTTCTTGAACCGTGAACCAGGACACGTTATAACCCTTAAAAGTCCTAGTTGAAGCATGGGTTAGTTCGAAAGCATATTGTTACAAAAGGTACCCCGACTCCTGTAAGGTGTTCCATAAATCACGAGTTGATATCACTCTCTTGCAAAATCTGTTTTACTAAAAAATTGCATTTTCAAAAAAAAAAAAATTTCAAGACACACATAAGCTTTGCATTCTTAAAATACCATTGTTTGCATATGACTATTTGTACAACAACAGAGAAATTCACACGATGGATATTCGATGAACAAAAACCTTCTCAATGAAAAGGATCACCTCAAGTGGAAAAACACTTCCAACCAAGGGGCACGGCAGGATCATTGTCCATCATCTGAGGCAGTCAAGTCAAGATTCAAGGAATCTCTCAAAGATGCCAAGTAGCCAGGGACAAATCATCATCTGAATCAGTTGGGGAGTTAGACATGAATTCCAACAACGAATCATGTACAATCAAACGAGCATCTTCTGGCAGTGTGGCAACACTTACTACTATGGACAATGACAATTCTCTGTACCCGGTGAACATGGACATAGCTGGAAAATACTATGCATGAACAAAGACCTGCTAGGTTGACTGGCCTAGGCAATAGGAAAGGCATCCCGGCGAACCAAAAAAGGTTCGGGAAAAAATTAGGGATAAAAACAAAAAAATATATATGTACACCCGGCAAGCCGAAAACCTAAAAAGGCGGCTTGAGCAAAAAAGGGTATCCCGGTGGACTGAAAACCCGAATGGTTAGTCCAGGCAAAAGTTAGGGATTTGAAGAGTACGACTATGTCACGTCATCTGGTCAGTTGTCTAATCAGTAGAAGGTTTATTACCCTGATATGTATTCACCAAGGACTCCAAGATTTGGGATAATACTCAAGCCACCCACAAAGCCTCCGCGGGTACTTTCTCCAGCAGGTACAGGGGTAGAAAAGTCCTGATGCAAAGTCATTGTTGTATCCTCAGCATACGACCCTGTGACATCTACACTCCCCACATAGTAGAGGCAACTAAAGCTTTGACATCGGCTTCCCCAAACAGGAGCTACGTTCCCCAACAAAGTTCCTTCAGAGAATTAACATCTATATTCCCCGACTGAATTTCATAATCGCAAGCGGGTCATAAATTTTTCTCCTGAACAGGGTTTATCTCTTTAAATACAGAAGCTCAATCCCCGATAGAGTTTATCCCTTCAGCTATGGAAGCTTCTCTCTCCAACAGAATTATTCCCCCGCAGAGTTGTTCTCAAGCAGAGTCTCTCCTCGGCAAAATATCCGTAAACAAGGAGCAAATCCCCAGCATAGTCATCTCCGGTTCACCATCTCCAGCGGAAGTAGAAGAACCACTTTTTCTACGACAGTTAGGAACTCAATTTCCATTACTCTCCAGCAGCGGTCGGGGATTTATTTTCCCACTCGGATATGTCACAATAGCATTTCATGTTCATACATCATGACGTGCACATACATATTGCATACAACATAATCTCATTTATTTCGAGAACATCGTCATACAATGCATTTCATGCATCACATATAATTAATCATGTACCTTTTCAGGAAAGGTGGTTATCATCAACAATTTCCAATAGGTCCAATATTACCTCCTGAAACTAAATAGAGTAATTATCTGCGCGACCAAATGCAGCTTTACATGGGTTCGTCACGAAGCAACCTTACCTAGGTTCCTTCTCGGTTCCGATATAATTTTACCCATACTCCTCACAAAGCAACCTTACCTAGGTTCCTTCTTGGTTCATATGCAGTTTTACGCAAACTCCCCACAAAGCAACCTTACCTAGGTTCCTTCTCAGTTCAGATGCAGTTTTACCTAAACTCCTCACGAAGCAACCTTACCTAGGTTCCTTCTCAGTTCAGATGCAGTTTTACCCAAACTCCCCATGTAGCAACCTCACCTAGGTTCCTTCTCGGTTCAGATGCAGTTTTACCCAAACTCCTCACGAAGCAACCTTACCTAGGTTCCTTCTCGGTTCAGATGCAGTTTTACCCAAACTCCCCACGAAGTAACCCTACGACCCAGGTTCTTTCCCATAAGCCCTACTATTCAGGCTTTCATCTTGAAGCAACCATACGACCCAGGTTCCTTCCCATAAGCCTTACTATCCAGGTTTTCATTTTGAAGTAACCCTACGACCCAGGTTCCTTCCCATAAGCCCTACTATCCATGCTTTCATCTTGAAGTAACCCTACTATCTAGGTTCCTTCCCATAAGCCCTACCATCCAGGCTTTCATCTTGAAGTAACCCTACTATCTAGGTTCCTTCCCATAAGCCCTACTATCCAGGCTCTCATCTCGAAGTAACCCTACTATCCAGGTTCCTTCTCATATCCCTACTATCCAGGCTTTCATTTCTAAGTAACCCTACCATCCAGGTTCCTTCTCATAGCCCTACTATCCAGGCTTTCATTTCGAAGTAACCCTACTATCCAGGTTCCTTCTCACAACCTTACTACCCAGGCTTTCATTTCGAGGTAACCCTACGACCCAGGTTCCTTCTTATAGCCCTACTATCCAGGCTTTCATATCGAAGTAACCCTATGACCCAGGTTTATTCTTATATCCCTACTATCCAGGCTTTCATCTCGAAGTAACCCTACGATCCGGGTTCCTTCTCATAGCCCTACTATCCAGGCTTTCATCTCGAAGTAACCCTATGAACCAGGTTCCTTCTCATAGCCCTACTATCCAGGCTTTCATCTCGAAGTAACCCTACGACCCAGGTTCCTTCTCATAGCCCTACTATCTAGGCTTTCATCTCGAAGTAACCCTACGACCCAGGTTCCTTCTCATAGCCCTACTATCTAGACTTTCATTTTGAAGTAACCCTACTATCCAGGTTCCTTCTCATAGCCCTACTATCCAGGTTTTCTTTTCGAAGTAACCTTACTATCCAGGTTCCTTCTCGTAACCCTACTATCCAGGCTTTCATTTCGAAGTAACCCTACTATCCAGGTTTCTTCTCATAGCCCTACTATCCAGGCTTTCATTTCGAAGTAACCCTACTATTCAGGTTCCTTCTCATAGCCCTACTATCCAGGCTTTCACTTCGAAGTAACCCTACTATCCAGGTTCCTTCTCATAGCCCTACTATCCAGGCTTTCATCTCGAAGTAACCCTACGACCTAGATTCCTTCTAATAGCCATACTATCCAAGCTTTCATTTCGAAGTAACCCTATGACCCAGGTTCCTTCTCATAACCTTACCATCCAGGTTTCTTCTCTCTTATCTCCAGACAACAGTTTATAACTCTGTAAGATCTGGACCCGAACAGATACGTCGATTTCACATTCCCCTAGTAAGTCGTTGTGCAGCCTAGACCCTGACCAGATATGCAGTTTACTTCCACTTCCTAAATCAGGAGTTAATTCCCCAGTAGAGTAATGGACAGTTGAAGCTCCTATACTCTATTTCCCAGAACCTAAATCAACATTCCCCAGTGAAGTCCTCTTCAATGACAGGTACATGAATTCTCACAAAGGAATCTCTTATGCAACCGATATCTTTTCTGGATGGCATCTTTAAGGCCATCTCTGAAGATTCTCTTCCGACTTCTAAATGGAATCTGTAAGCCCATTCCCGATATCACCAATTAGTATTACTTCATGCGAGTGCAAATTTCTGGACACTCTAGTGTTCAATCATCTTCTACCTTCAGATCACGAAAGGCAGAACAACCAATCTACATCCTCAGCTTTAAGAAGATTGAACAGGGGAAGCTGTTGTACCCAAAAATTTTCCCTCTCATTTTACTCAAAACATACTCCTAGAGGTCCTCAAATTGCCCAAGGATGCTTAAGGATCGACCAGACAAATCCTCCTCCTAAGACAATAAGCCTCAAACTAGGGTTTCACTCCTCATCAAGATGTTTAAGTTTACAAGGGTCCTAAGTGGTTTCCATTGTCCTAATATGTCCTCAATATCATCCATGCCAAGTTTCATGCCTTGCACAAGAAGTTTGCTCAGTCAACTGCTCAAATGCTTGAAAATTAACTATACTAGGTCAAAAGTCAACTGTGACCCACATAAAGTCAAACTTTAAGATTTTTGGTCAACATCAACATTTTGAAGTCATATCCATTATTTTATCAAGGGTTGATCATGATTCCTCAAGGAATGCTCCTAATTAATCAAAACTCAAAAGTTGCTAAATTAGGGATCCTATAGGAAAAGTCAACCAAACTATGACTAGGCATAACTTTCTCATACTTTATCATAAATTTCTCATCCAAGGCTCATTTTTAATAGAATCCAATTACCTACAACCCATCTTCATCCCTAAAGTTCAAGAAATGCACTCATGAAAAGATATAAATTCAGACATTATAGGTCCTTTTCAAAAGTAAACAAAAACACCTTTTGGGTCAAAGCTTCTTACATGAACATGGAATATCCAATTGAGATGAAGCCAAAGTGGTTGCTTAGGGGACATCCTAAGATTTCTAAAAAGTCCAAGAACACCCCTCATAGGACTAAAATTGAGAGAGATATGAATTGTCAAATTTGGCCAATTTTTGAAAAAATGCATGAAGCAAATATTGACCAAACTTAGATTTTTTCCAAATGGTCCTATCTTTTTAAGTTTGAAACTCATTCCTAACATGGTCCAAGACCTCTAAGCCCACCCATACATTTTTCTACTATTTATGCTATTTATTTTGATATTTTATTCATTAAAATTCATAATTTAATAAATAAATAATAGAAATAATGTAAAATTTTGATGTGAATCCATTTTGGGAAAGTTTTATGCTGGTTTATGTCAATTGATTTCGTGCAATAACCCTTCAAATATGTCCAGATTCATCCACGTGTGAAAATGGTATAAAATTATCAAATATGGCTTCTTTTTTTCAAATTTTGATCATGGTCTTAAAACACATCATTATGAGGGAGATTCTTTCCATGATTTCTTGTCTACTCATTCTCCTCTATAAATATATAGCCGTACAAGCTTGAAAGACACGAAATTCCTCTCTAAAAAACTCTCAAAAATCTCTTCAAAAAGCTCTCCCAGAAGCTCTTCAAAAAGTTCTCCAGAAATCAAAGAATTGGTGCAAGTCATATCTCGAGGTTCCGGTCTCTCTCGATTGATATCAAGCCTCAAACCATCCTCTTGAAGTCCTCAGGAGTCTTATAAGGCCCAAGATCAATCCATCACACGCCTAGCACGCCCCCATTTGACAATACTGGTTTGGTAAGATTTTAAACTTTGAATCTCTAATTTTAATCACATTTTATGGCATGCTAACGTTTGTTTGAGTTTATATAGAAAAATTATGGATGGTTGAATCAGAGGTTCCACGCAAGAATATGAAAACACCATGGTTAGAGTGTGAAGCTTTCGAAGATTCGGGCCTAGGGATTTCTGATGATTGCACCCCCTGTTTGCTTTTGCTACTAGGCCCATCTTTATTTTCTTGTTTTATTCATTTCATTTATTCCTTTTAATCCTTTTTTTAATTTTAATCAATAAACAAATATAAAAATCACATAAAAATAGATTTAGGATTTTTTCTTAATTAAATTTTAATTTTGGTAAATTAATTAACTAATCACTTTAACTTTTTTTTTAAAATTAAAATTAATAGAACTTAGGTTTAATTTCATTTTAATTCTTTTTCTTTTTCATAACAAAAATACCAAAAAAACATAGAATTAATTTCTTTTATTTAAATTTCATGTTTCTTTAATAATTAACTTTTTTTTTAAATATAGATCTAGATCAATTATTTTTTAACTTAAACCATTTTTATAAATTAAAACAAAAAATAACAAAAAGATTTTTTATATCTTAGGATTTTTAGGCGTCTTTTCAAATTTGCGCGTTATTATTCTTTCGCACTTCATTTTATTATTGTAACTATATATTGGGATGTAATAGATGATTGGTAGGACCTTTACCGCTTTTATTTATTTTCCCCCCAGTTTTGGATTTGTACATAATCCCCCTCCCCGAAGCCTTGTAATAGCTAGGTTTTATATTTCTGCACTTTTAATTTACTGCAATTATTAACTGCTAGATGTATGACTAATAGGATTGTATGACAAGAATAATCAAACATTAGCAAACTTAACACAAGACTAAAATAACTGAACATAACACACCTCACACATATGCACCCTTAGGGTATACCTCACTTGGTTGCCTCGGAAAATAATGGTCATGTCCCTCGAACGTAGGGATGTCTTAGCAAATACCCTTAATTCTAAAGTCATCATAAAGACCATGGTCCTTAACGTCCCTCGAGTTGCCTACGAGAAAATATATTGTCCCTCGATGTTGCCTGTATGATGACAGTCCCTTCGAATGCTAAGATATCTTCACATGTTGCCTTCGATGACCATAGCGTCCCTTTCGATAGTCCCTCAACATCGAACGATAGGGATACCTACTCACTAATAGTAGGATAGTGCTGTCTAAAGCAAACGAGAAAATGAACAATCTTTTTCCAGCAGGTAGAAACTCTTAAGTACTTGCTTAAAACAATAAAAACTCTTCTTCACAAACACTCTCAAAACCGTTTTTAAAAACAACTTCGTCACACTCTTGAGGACAGATACAAAGGTTATCACGAAGTTAAACAAAAACTTTTCAAAACACACACAAGCAATTTAAAAATGAGCAAGTACCTAAGAGCGCGTGTGTGATATGGTGGCAGAACCCACTGTTTGACGGTGGTTTGCGTTTTGCGTTTTGTGTTTGCAAAATGTCGCGGTAAGCAAGAGTCTCCACTGACTTTTATTTCATCCAATCGGAAAGGAAAAAAGTACAGAAAAATCCTTTTTTCGAGATATTCTGAGTACAGGGGGTAGATTATAGAAAGGGAAAGTGTTAGCACCCTTTCTATCCATGGTTTTCCATGGGCTCTTAGGTACTTGCTCATCTTTTTAAAATTTCTTGTGTATGTGCTTTGTTTTTGAAAAGAGTTTTAACTTCGTGATAACCCTTGTATCAGTCCTCAAAGGTGTGACGAAGTTTGTTTTGAAAGTTTGTTTGAAAAGTGTAAGTGTGAAAAGTTTTGATTTGAGCAAGTACCTACTAGCATCTACCTACTCGAAAAAGGATCATTTCTATTCTTGTTTCCTTTAGACAACACTATCCTACTATTGAGAAATAGGTAGCACCGTTATTGGAGTTGTAAGGGTCAATTCGAAAGGGACGTATGATCACTAAAGCAATATTAGGACAAATTAGTAATAACCATAGAGTCTTAAGATCATATTCAAGGTAACGTTTCTGAGGCAACATTTCCAAGGCAACACTTCCGAGGCAACATTCGAATGGGACGTTTGATCTTTTCCAGACAATAGGGCAACCACTAAGATACCCTATACTTAATGATCGTTGACCGAAGGCAACCGAAGTGAGATTATACCCTAAGAGTGATATGTGCGAGTGATTTGTTTCAGTTATTTGTCTTTGCACATTAGGGTTTTCTAACTGTATTAAATTTGTCATGCATTCTTGTCATACAATCCTATTAGCATACATCTAAACAGTTAAATATTTGCAGGAATTAAAAATACGAGAAAGTGAATCTACGCTATTACAAGGCTTCGGGGAGGGGAATTAATTACATAGCCAAAAAGCCCGGGAAAAAAGCGATAAGTAAAAAACCCTAGATTAAACTATTACAAACCATGAACAGTTACAAAAATATTGGCAAAAATAATTAACACGCGCGCGATGAATTAAATACGAAGCGACTAAGGTTTTGACCCTTGACTAGACCTATTCGCTATTAAAAAAAATGTTTTTGTCATGTTTTTGTTATTTTAAGAAAATAATGAAAAAAATTAAATTAAAAAAATAAAATCCTAGCTCTAATTAATTTTAAATTAAGAAAGATAAATTGATTTTAATCTAAAAAACATATTTTTTGTATTTTTATTCCTTTGAGAAAAAAAAAGAGAAAAATAAAATAAAATTAAATCAAGAGATAACCTAATTTTCTAATTTAATTTTAATTGTTAAAATAAATTACAATTTCCCTAAATTAGAATAAATTAAATTAATTTTGATAATAATAAAAAAAACTAATCCTAATTTTCTTATGAAGTCTTGATTTTATGATTTTATAAAAAAGATTAATTTGTGAATTAATAGTAAATAAAATAAATATCAAAAGAATAAAATAAAATAAAAGAAATAAGAAAAGAATGATGGGCCTGTGCTAGCAATTATGGGGGGTATGCTGTTGAAATTCTGAGCCCCAATGATCCAAGCCCGTTTGACTTTGCCTGATTCAGTATGGCTGTTGACTTGAGGCGTATGGTGGGCCTCTTGCTACTTGAGCACTGGATCCACCTGGCTGATTGATCTGATGGTGGAACACAAGGGCGTATGGTAGGCATACACCACTGCATTGCATGAGATCTGCCTGGAATAAGCAAGAAAATAATAAAATGCACACGCCTGGGATCGAACCCCGGACGTGTGCATCAAAGGCCTTCGCCCCAACCATCTGAGCTATTGTGTTAACTTGTAAGTAATATAAAAAAGAATATAATATGCAAAAACAAGCTAGTGGAGACAACCCAACGTGTGAAATTCAAATAAGCAAATCACACGTTGCCACGCCAGCTTCTTCTTCCTATCTCTGTCGCCTTAGCAAATCAAGCTTTTACCTACAGACGCTTGCTGTAGGTATAACCTTGTCCATCTCCAAAATTGCCTAGGCTCAAGATAAATGACCATGGCTGGTACCAATAAACTCGTATCATCCTCACGAGTATCATGGTACCAGAGTTAACATCCAATTTTGCCTACATAAAAAACCCCTAAACAAGAACACAAAACCCTAGCCATGGAAGTTTCACATATAGTCATCAAAAATGCAATTGAATAGAACGATTAGCTTGCAATCATGATGATAAATATTAGTATGGCAATCAAAAGCACTAAAGGTACGTGGATTAATGAAATCAGAATCAAATTTTTGGACAACCCATGAGAGGCGTAGAACACAATTCTTGAGGTTTTAGGTCATGTGAATGCTTGCTACAGGTTCAGTGCGTGCCTGGGAATATGAATTGATCCTTGGAAAAGTTTGAAACGGCCTCTAGAGCAAGATCCAATATGCACTTTTCTTTGAAAATTTGGAACTTTGTTTGACACTTTGAAGCAAGCTGCGCGTCTGGAAACTTTTGTTCTAGGTCTTTAGGATCCTAGCATAAGTAGTGAATCAATCTAGGGTAATAGAATTAGAAAGAATTCAAAGAATAATGGTATGGTTTTAAGAGAAAATCAAATCTTGAACAATTTCCCAAATATGGATATTTTGTGTCTATTCTTGGCTTGCACGATTTGCTTCTCATTTGACAGCACATAAGATCTTCCTTCAATGCAAAAATCATCCCTAAAACAAATTATATGATTTATTTAGATTTATTTGATTTTATTTGAATTTTAAATGAATAAAAATCAAAATAAAATAAATAAATAAATAAATAAATAATAAAGCATGGAGGGTCCCATAGGTCATGGACTATGCTAGGAATGAGATTCCATCTTGAAAAGATGGGCCCATGTGAAAAAAATGCAATTTTGAGCATTGTTGACTTTGTGAAATTTTGCAAAAAGGTCAACTTGGCCAATGCATAACTCTCTCAATTTTGACCCTAGAGAGGTGTTCTTGGACTTTTTAGAAATCTTAGGATGTCCCATAAGCAACCCTTTTGGTATCATCTAAATTGAGTCTTCCATGTTCATGTATGAAGCTTTGACCCAAAAGGTGTTTTTGTTGACTTTTCAAAATGACCTATAATGTCAAAATTTATATATTTTTGTTAGTGTAAAATTTGTACTTTGGAGTTGAAGATGAATTGAAGGGAATTTCATCCTCTTCAAAATGAGCTTTGGATGGGTCATTTATGATAAAGTATGAAAAAGTTATGCTTGGTCAAAGTTGAGTTGACTTTTCCTACAAAACCCTAATTTATCAACTTTTGGGTTTTAATGAATTGTGAGCAATCCTTGATGAATCAAGATCAACCCTTGATCAAATGATGAATGATACTTCAAAATGAGGATGTTGACCAAAAATATTGAATTTTGAATGTATGTGGGCCACAGTTGACTTTTGACCTAGCATAGTTGATTTTTAGGCCTTTGAGCAATTGACTGAGCCAACTTCTTCTGCAAGGCTTGAAACTTGACATGGATGATCTTGAGAACATATTAGGACAATGGTGAGCATTTGAGTCCTTTGTGGTTCACATATCCTGATAAAAAATGAAACCCTAATTTTAGGTAGACTGCCTTAGGAGAGAGTTTGTCTGGTCAACTCTTGAACTTCCTTGGGCAATTTGAGGACCTCACTTGACATGTATTGATAAATATGTGAGGGGAAATTTTGGGGTACAACACCGTGGAAAACCACAGATATAAAGGGTGCTAACACCTTCCCTTCTATAATCTACCCCCCGTACTCAGAAACATCTCGAAAAAGGTTTTTTCTGTTCTTTTTCCATTTCCTTTGTTGGATGAAATAAAAGTCGGTGGCGAATCTTGCTTACCACAACATTTGCAAAAAAAATAGAAAACCAGTATAACATACGGTTCTGCCACCGTATCACATCATTCTAATTTCACCTCCTCGATCAAGAGTTAATTCCCCAGCATAGTAATGGACAACCGAAGCTCCTAGACACTACTTCCCTGGACATAAATTAAAATTTCCCGACGAAGTCCTCCTTAACCACAGGTACAGGAATTCTCCCCAAGGAATCTCTTATGCAATCGATCTTTTATGGATGGCATCTGCAAGCCCATTCTCGATATCACCAATCAGTATTACTTCATGCGAGCACCAATTTCTGGGTACTCATGTGTTCAATCATCTTCCACCTTCAGGTCACGAAAGGCAGATCAGCCAATCTACATCCTCGGGCTTAAGAAGATTGAACAGGGGCAGCTGTTGTACCCCAAAATTTGCCCTCTCATTTATTAAAGGATCATCCTGGACTCTCAGGTTTGCTTCTATCAAGTTTCAAGTCTTGAATTATAACTTTTCAAGAAAATCACCCACAAGGGCAAAATGGTCAAAAGCACACTAAAAAGTCAAACTTTGACTTTTAGATCAAATCAAGTTTCAACAACTATATTTCATCAAGACATAAAATTAGTTCAAAAAAAAAATCAGAAGTCAGAAATTACTTTGAAAAAAATCAAATTTCTAAACATTTAGAAAATTTTCTAAGTGTTAAGAGAATATGATACTTCAGAACTTCTGGGCCAGCCTCCAAGCAAGTCCATTCAGAAGTTGCAAACATTGTTCAGAATAGAGTTCTTCAATCAGAACAAGACTCTTTAGCATATGCTTCGATTAGAGCATTACCCTTCGAGTTTCACTCTGGTCTTCTTCGATCAGAACATCACAAAGCCCCAAAACCTTGTTTGAACAGCCTACTACACTGCTATAGCACAGTCTTGTAACCAGCTGCCACAACACTCCAAATTGTTGTTGATCTAGTCCATGCCTACATTTTTCTCAAACCCTATATTTGCGCCAAATTAGCATACGAAAATTGTGATTAAAAAGCAATGAAACAGTATACCAAAAGGTTTGAATACCATTTGTCCCCCCCCCCCAAAACCACAACAAACCCATCTATAAATAATTTGCTCCATCACACGTTCAAGGGGCTGGCTTTTAGAGAGAGAAAATCATAAAAAGAGAGAAAAGAAAATTGTGAAACCTTCGTAAAAATCCAGAATTCCCAAACAGAAAACCAAAACTTTTGTTCTTCCCTTTAACTTAAAGAACTTGGCATATTCTATTTCGTTGCTCTTGCTGATTCCAGAACATCTGAAGGCAGTAGTTCAAGCTCCAAGCCCACGCTCTAGGTTCAAGGTAAGTCTTTCTAACTTTACATCTTTCCATTCAGAACATCATTAAAATATGTAAATATCACAGTATTAATGTTGTCCATATCATTGCATAAGTTGGAAAACTGTGGATTAGAACTTCTTGATTAGGGCTAGGCTCAGATTAGGGATTTGAACTTCTATAAATTGTTGTGCTTTTATCTTTCTGACCTGTTGTTTGTTAAATACTGAATAAATTGCTGATGTGCTAATTAATATGAGGAAGGAGTTGAAATGTGGCACAGAACCCCTGTTTTTTCACTCACTGTTTTAGCATAGCACAGAACTTCTGAGTTCTCCCTACACGTTAAACACACCGAACTTCTAGGCTTTCTTATTGTTTTAACACACAGAACTTCTAGGCTTTGTTACTGTTTTAACACACAGAACTTCTGATGCTCACTCACTGTTTTAGCATAACACAATACTTCTAAGTTCTCCCTACACGTTAAACACACAAAACTTCTAGGTTATCTTATTGTTAAACACACTGAACTTCTGATGCTTTCACTCGCTGTTTTAACACACAGAACTTCTAGGCTTTCTTACTGTTTTAACATACATAACTTATGTTGCTCACTCACTATTTTAGCACAACACAGAACTTATGAGTTCTCCCTACACGTTAAACACACTGAACTTCTAGGTTTTCTTACTATTAAGCACACTGAACTTCTAAGGCTTCCACTTGATGTTTTAACACTCAGAATTTCTGATATTCACACGCTGACAACACACTGAATTTATGATGTTCACTCACTATTTTAGCATAACGCAGAACTTCTTACTTTTTGCTCGCTGTCTGAATACCACCCTGAACCTCTGTTTCCTTTCCCTCTAATGTTTCTTGCAGGACCTTAGAGTGTATCAATCAAGAACTTCTGATTCCACTGATGTTCCTTTATGAGTCACAACGCGCCTGGCTTTAGAACTTCCGATCCTTGTTATTTTGCTTGCAGAAGCACGCTGTTTCTATCTTTCATTTATTTTCCTTTTATCATTTTAAATATTAGGCAAAATACTCTTTTTAGTCCTTTAAGTTTACCCCAAGGTCCATTTTGGTCCTTTATCTAAAAAAAGTGTCAAACTGGTCCTATAATTCTTTCAAAAGGACCATAGGAGTCTTTTCCGTCCATTTTGGTCCTTTTTGGTTTAGCCCATCCTTCTTTATTTCAATTTGTAACTCCATTATCTTATGTTTCAGCCCATCCTCCCTTTCCTTTAGATGATGATACTCCATCTTTGCTCCATCAAGCTCATTTTGCAGCTTCTCCAATGAACCAAAAAGGACCAAAATGGACGGAAAGGACTCCTATGGTCCTTTTGAAAGAATTATAGGACCAGTTTGACACTTTTTTTAGATAAAGGACCAAAATGGACCTTGGGGTAAACTTAAAGGACTAAAAAGGGTATTTTGCCTAAATATTAATACTCTTTTTATCTATATAAAAAAGATATGGAAATATTTTCTTTTTACTAACTAATTTATTTCCTCTTTTTAAATCCATTAAGACAAAAAAAACATTTTATAAACAAAGTCATTTTTCTTTCTTACGTTGTACATTTTAATATGGTTGTAATAGTTAAATAGGATTTAAATTCTTGCAACCCCTCATATGTGAAATATGTACCCCCCCATCCCTAAAATATTGTAATAGCGTAGGACTTTTATATTTCCACAATTTAATGCTTTTCCAAATATAAAATGCTAGTAATTAGGATGTGTATGGAAATATATGAAATCAACAAATAGATAACCCTAATCAAGACCAAAATACATGCAATCAAACACACTTCCACACTAGCACCCTTAGGGTAATCCCACCTTGTGGCCTATCTGAAAAATAGTCATATCCCTCGAGCATGGGCGTTTTAGCAAAAGACCCTCGATAAAAGATCGTAGTCCCTCGATGTTGCCTTCGGTAAACGATCTAGTCCCTAAAACAACATTGCTAAAGCATCCCATAGGTTACCTTCAATGACTATACAAACGTCCCACATTCGTCCCTTCACATCCAACGATGAGGCTTCTTACCAAATCAATGGTAAGAAGGAACCTGGATAGTAGGGTTACTTCGATATGAAAGCCTGGATAGTAGGGCTGTGAGAAGGAACCTGGATAGTAGGGTTACTTTGATATGAAATCTGGGATAGTAGGGCTGCTGAGAAGGAACCTGGATAGTAGGGTTACTTCGATATGAAAGCCTGGATAGTAGGGCTGTGAGAAAGAACCCAGATAGTAGGGTTACTTTTATATGAAAGCCTGATAGTAGGGCTGTGAGAAGGAACCTAGATAGTAGGGTTACTTCGATATGAAAGCCTGGATAATAGGGATGTGAGAAAGAACCTGGATAGTAGGGTTGTGAGAAGGAACCTGGATAGTAGGGTTACTTCGATATGAAAGCCATGATAGTATGGCTGCTGAGAAGGAACCTGGATAGGTTGCATTTGTTACCGATGATTACTCTGTTTAGCTTCGAGTGTTGATCATGTACCTGCTGGAATTTGTTGATAATAACTGTCTTTTCGTGAAATAAATACAGGGTTAGTTATGTGCGATGCATGAGATTCATTGTATGATGACGTTTTCAAAATAAATGAGACTATGTTATATGTGATGTATGCACATGTCATGATGTATGAACATGAAATACTGACGTAATAATCTGAGTTCGGGAAAATAAATCCATGACTACTGTTTGGAGAGTATGAGAAGTGATATTCTTGATTGCTGTAAAAACCACAGTTCCTCTACTTCTATTGGGGATGGTGAACAAAGATGACTATGCTGGGGATTTTCCATCCATTCAGCTGGTGAGTATTCTGTCAGAAGCGACCCTGTCTGAGGATAACTCTACGGGGAATAACTCCGTTGGAGAGGAGATACTCTGGGTATAGATTGCTAATTTGGATAAATAAACTCAGCTGGGGATGAATTTCCGTTGCTGGTAGTAATGAATTCCATTGGAGATTGAATTTCTTCTCGTGAGAGAAATAAACTCTGCTTGGGGAACAATTTACCGACTCACTCGGCATTGTGAACCTCAGTTGGGGAGAGTCATGTCCTGCTCAGGGAAGTTGTCATCACCATATTTGGATATTTCTTACTCTGTGGGGAGTGTATATACCACTGCTCATGTTCTCAAGCTGGCTCTATCCTGGTACCTGATGGGCAGAGTAACTGTAAGGTTTGGGCACTTCTTGTTTTTCCTGCTCTTGGAATTACGAGTAATTGTCTTTTGTTTTTAATGTAAATATTTATGAGCAGCAATTATTTTCAAATGCATATATAAAAAATGAACCATTGGATGTTCTAGCAAAACAAAACAGGAAAACAAATCGAAATTTCTTGTGAAAATAAATTGTATTGATTTTGAAGTTGGCCCATAATAGGTGTTTTTGTACAAAGAGGCTAACGTCCTAGTAAGAGAACGCCGCCGAAAGAAATTACAATTTGTAAAAGAAAGAAAAACAGCTATGTAAAACAATCCCATTGGGTTCCAACTCTGCTATTGCCTTTATATCTTCAAGCATCTCATCACTTTTCTGCTTGGTCGAAGGTTGATCAGATTGATTGGTGTCGTTCGAGCATGATAGTTGATACCGAAGTCTGGTTGCGAAATGATCCAATGAAACATAGTGTTACGCTTTAATCCCTAATTTTTTCCTGGACCGCCCTTTCTGGTTTTCGGTCCACCGGGATACCCTTTTTTGCCCAAGTCTCCTTTTCAGGTTTTCGACTTGCCGGGTGTATAGTTTTTTTCATTTTCATCCCTTACTTTTGCCCGAACCCTTTTGGTTTGCCGGGAAGCCCTTATTTTTTCCTAGGCCAGTCAACCTAGCGGGTCTTTGATTATGCGTAGTATCTTTTCACTATGTCTGCATTGACGGGGTGAGGAAGGTCGTCACCATCCATGGTGGTTAGAATTATAGCTCCTCCCGAGAAAATGTTCTTAACCACAAATGGCCCTTCGTATGTGGGGGTCCATTTGCCCCTGGGATCACCTTGTGGTAGTATGATGCGCTTGATCACCAGATCCCCAACTTGATATTCTTGACGTATGACTTTCTTGTTAAAAGCCTTGATCATTCGCTTTTGATACGTCTGACCATGACAAATAGCAGTAAGTCTCTTCTCGTCGATTAGGTTCAGTTGATCAAGTCGGGTTTGGATCCAATCGTCTTTGTTCAAACCCGCATCCTTCATAATCCTGAGAGAGGGTATCTGGACTTCAATGGGTAGGACTGCCTCCATGCCATACACCAAAGAGTAGGGTGTTTCCCCTGTCGATGTTCGTGCTGAGGTACGGTACCCATGAAGAGTGAATGGTAAAATCTCGTGCCAGTCCTTGTATGTCACCGTCATCTTTTGCACAATCTTCTTGATGTTCTTGTTAGCTGCTTCAACAACCCCATTCATCTTCAGCCGGTAGGGAGAAGAGTTATGATTCTGAATATTGAACTATTTGCAGAGCTCGGTGATCATCGTATTGTTGAGATTTGTACCATTGTCATTAATAATCCTCTCTGGTACACCATATCGACATATCAGATTGTGTCGGATAAACCATGCCACGACGTTTTTGGTTACCGTAGCAAAGGAAGCTTCCTCAACCCACTTTGTAAAGTAATCAATTGTTACCAGAATGAAGCGATGTCCGTTAGACACAGTAGGTATGATCTCGCCAATCATGTCGATGCCCCACATTGCAAAGGGCCAAGGAGCTGTCAAAAAATTCAGGGGAACCAAAGGTATATGCACCTTATTAGCATAGACTTGACATTTGTGATAGGTTCGAGAGTGCTGATAACAATCGGCTTCCATAGTGGACCAGTAATATCCTTCCCGTAAGATTTTCTTCGCCATGGTGTGTCCACTGGAATGAATTCCGAAGGTACCCTCGTGTAACTCTACCATGATTCTTTCTGCTTCGCTCTTGTCTACACACCGCAGTAAGGTTGAATCATGGTTACGCTTATAGAGGATACCATTACTGATGAAGAACTTCGCAGCGAACCTTCTCAGAAATTTCTTATCATTAACAGATGCCCCCTCGGGGTATTCTCGAGCCTCAAGATACCTCTTTACCTCGTGAAACCAGGTTTTATCCATCACCTCTTCAGTCTCAATGTCACAGCAATGTGAGGGTTCATCCAACCTCTCAATGGTAATTTGGGGAGCTTCATTGTCCCACCTAACTTTGAACATATAAGACATGGTAGCTAGCGCGTCCGCCAACTAGTTCTCCTCTCGTGGGAAATGTTCAAAGGTTATCTCTGCAAAGTGTGGGAGCAATATCAGTACATACTCTTTGTAAGGAATGAGATTCGGGTGCTTCATATCCCACTCGCATTTGATCTGACTTATCACCAGAGCGGAATCTTGAATACACTCAAGAACTTAATCCTCAGGTCAATAGCAACTCGAAGACCCAAGATACATGCTTCATACTCCACCATATTATTGGTGCAGTTAAAACATAATCGGGCGGTGAACGGAGTATGAAAACCCTCGGGAGATATAATTACAGCGCCAATGTCATTACCCAATGCGTTAGAGGCTCCATCAAAATAAATAGACCATCGGGATCCCTCCTCGGGTTCTTCATCTGGTCCATGTTCTTCGCAGTCGGTTACCAACATGATATTCTCATCCGGGAACTCGAAATTCATGGACTGGTAGTCATCCACGGCCTGATGCGCCAAATGATCCTCCAATACACTCCCCTTAATTGCTTTTTGGGTTGTGTATTGCATGTCGTACTCGGTCAAGATCATCTGCCATCTTGCTATTCTTCTGGAGAGAGCGGGCTTCTCGAAAATATACTTGATCGGATCCATCTTTGATATCAACAAAGTGGTGTGAGTCAGCATATACTTTCTTAGTTGGCGAGCATCCCATGACAAAGCGCAACAAGTTTTCTCGAGCAATGAGTATCGGGTCTCATAGTCGGTAAATTTTTGCTAAGGTAGTAAATGGCGTGTTCTTTTCGGCCAAACTTGTCATGCTGCCCCAGCACACACCCCATTGAATTATCTAGCACTGTCAAGTATAATATTAAAGGTCTTACTTCAACTTGAGGCATCATAATTGGTGGTTCTTGAAGGTATTCTTTGATTCTTTCGAAGGAGGCCTGGCATTCATCATTCCACTTTAACACTTGATCTTTCTTCAACAGCTTGAAGATTGGCTCACAAGTAGCAGTCAGATGTGAAATGAACTTGGAAATGTAATTCATACGTCCCAAGAAACCTCTAACTTCTTTTTATGTGCGGGAAGCCGACATCTCTTGTATGGCTTTTACCTTTGCAGGGTCTACCTGAATACCTTTGTCACTGACAACAAAACCCAACAGCTTACCAGACCTTACCCCGAAGGTACACTTGTTCGGATTCAACCTCAGCTTGTATGTCTTCAACCTGTCAAACTGTTTCTGGAGATGATCAAGATGCTCCTCCTCAGTCTGGGACCTGGCTATCATGTTGTTGTACCCCAAAATTTTCCCTCCCATATTCCTCAAGATTTGTCAAGATTGATTTCCAAATTGTTCAAAATTGCTCAAGGATTAGACAGTCAAACCATCTCCTAAGACAGCTGAAATTAGGATTTTGGTTCTTTCAAGGAATTTGGGGTTTTTAATGGTTCAATAAAGTATCAAGGGCCTATATACATCCTCAAGCATCTACATGCCATGTTTCAAGACTCATAGTACCAATTGGCACAGTCAAAAGCCTCATTTGATCCACAGTCAACTGCAAGGGCAAAATGGTCATTTTGCAGTCAAAAGTCAGAATTTTTGGTCAACATCTTATTTTGAGTCCACAATCATCATTTTATCAAGTTTTGATCATGATTCCACAAGAATAACTCAAAAATCATCAAGATGCAAAAAGTTACTATTTTTGGACAGCAGAAAAGTCAACTGTATCTTGACCAGGGCATAACTTTTTCATGGTTTATCAGAAAAATCCCATCCAATGCTCATTTTGAAGGGGATGCCATTTACTACAATCTATCTTCACATTCCAAGTCCAAGAAATGCTCTCATAAAAGTTATCAATTTCTACATTATAGGTCAAATTCAAAAGTTAACAAAAGTGCACTTTAAGTCAAAGATCATAACTTGAGATTGGTAAATCCAAATGACATGGGACCAAAGGCATTGGTTGGAGGACTTCAAGACCTTTCTAAAATGTCCAAGAACATGGTCATATGATCAAAATTGAGCAAGATATGCATTGGAGAAGTTGGGAAATTTTCATGAATTTGCAAAAGTCAACTTTGCTCAAAACACCTTATTTTTGCTAATGGGCCTCAAATCTCTTCTTGAAACTTCATCCATGTCCTATGCACAACCCATCAAGCTTAATTGAATTTATTTTCTTATTTTTATTGATTAATTGGATTTTTAATTAATATTAATTCATTTAATTAATTTAAATTGTAGGAAAATGTAAGATTTGATTTTTCAATCAATTTGTGAAGCAAATATGGTCAAGATATGCTGGAAAATTCGAGCACCAAGTCAAAGATACAAAATCTCCAAAATTGGCAACTTTGTTCAATCATGAAGATTCAAAAATATTTGATTTCCAATCAAAGATTCAATCATCAATTCAATGGATTTTTGCCCAGTTCTTGACCTAATTCCATTCCCCTATATATATTCAAGCAAATACTAACCTCATAGACAGAAAAAAGCTGCAGAAAAAAGCCATAGCATGTCAAAAAAATTCTAAGAAACTTGAAAACCTATTCTTGTATTCCAGACCAATTCAAGGCAATTTGTTGATTCTAACACCTTGCAGGAGTTCCCAGGAGTGTTTGGCAATCAAATTCAAGCCTTAAAGCTCAAAGAATCGTCCTAGACAGTTTCACGGTTTGGCTTTTTGATCCATAATCGTATATCTTGATTCATGCATATTTGACATAATTTTGTGATTGGTTTGTGTTGATAGGGACCATACGAAGCTAATGGTATAACTGAATTGGATTATAATGCCCTGAATCCAAAGATGCCATGGACGATTTCTAGGGTTCTTAAGCTTTGAAATTGGGGCTTTCTAAACCCAGAAAAATTAGGACTCATAAGACCCGTGGTTGAAATCGTTAGGTCAAGACGAATAAGACTGACCCCTCGCGAAATATTTATGTGAACCACAACGCTAATCGCTATTTTTCGTGCAGCTAGTTAGTGGGGGTTAAAAACCCCCGCTATCTGTTTATGTTTTTTTGCAGGAACATTGAAGAAGATGATGAGGTGTTAACGTATGGTTGGCTGATTTGAAAAAGTGCGCGCTTCTTTTTGTTTTACAGCATAGGGATTAATTTCCCAATATAATAATTGCTTTGTATTTTACTAACAATTGATACAGCTTAGTGGAGTGGTTAGCGTGCTGATCTGGAAGCCTTGGGACCTGGGTTCGAATCCCATGTCCCCCCAAAATGCTTATTCTATTTTTCTTAATATATTCATGTGCAGAGTTCCAAAGGATGTCCACCATACGCTTCCAACTCCTAAGCGCCAGATGGCTTCAAATTCAAATCCAATGGCCAGGATGGAAGGACTATCCTAGTCCTCAGTCAACAAATGCCTAGCTAATCTCAAAGGTCAAACGTGGCTGGAGTTAATGGGCCTGAAAATTACCAAAGATACCTCTTAATTTGGGCCAACACCCCCTGGTTTCATTCTTTCTTTTCTTCTTTTATATTTTTCTTTTAATTATTTTATTACTAATTTTTATTATTATTAGTTAATTAATCAAATTAATTTTTTTCATAATAAATTCAGAAAACTAAAATATTTTTTATTAATTTCACCCTTAATTTATTATTTTTGTAAATAAATACTAATATAATTAATTTAGTTAATTAGGTTAATTTTAATATTTTCACAAATAATTTAAAATCAATGTAGAATTAGGTTTTAATGACTTTTGACCATCTTTTCCTTTTTTCCTTAAAAACATAAAAAAACTCAAAAATATTTCTTTTTTTTTATTAATTAATTAGTTTTAGGTTTAATTTAATTTAATTCATAAATAATCAAATCTCTTTCTTTCTCGAAAAAGGGTCAAAACCCTAAGTAACTCTCCGATCCAATTTTTCTCGCGCATGTCTTTATTTTACTCATATTTTGACCATATAATTGTAATTGCTCCGAGGATGTAATAGCTTTAAATAGGACCTTTTTTATCGCTTTCATTTATTTTCCCGCAATTTACCTTTCAAGGGTTTGTTTTTGGCGATGTAAATACCCGACGCCTTGTAATAGCGTAGATTTATTTTCCGCAACATTTAACTGTTAGATGTATGTTAATTAGGCTATGCATGACAAGACTTATCTCTGAAATTAAAATTAAAACGTAGTTCACCATAACATGTACAAAGATAATATTAATTGAATCCTGACACATGTGCACATGCCACTCCTAGGGTACGCCTCACTTGGTTGCCTCGACGTGGTCATTGAGTATAGGGTGTTTTAGAGGTCGCCCTCCTGTCTAAAGATCCAAGTTGCCTCGAAACGGTTGCCTCGGATAAAATGATCTAAGACATTAGGGTTACCGCTAAGGCGTCCTACCATTGCTTTAGTGACCACATGTCCCTATAATCGAATTGACCCGAAACTCCAACGACGATGCTACCTACTTCTCAATAGTGGGATAGTACTGTCTAAAGGACATTTACACAGCTTAATTTTCTTTGAGTAGGTAGAGGTTCTCAGGTACTTGCTCTTTCAAAACAAAAATACTTTTCGCACCTACACTTTTCTGACAAAAGTTTTCAAACAACACTTCATACACTCTTGAGGACTGATACAAGAGTTAAATCGAAGTTTTCAAATAAACTTTTTCAAAACCCACAAACACAAGAAAAGCAAAACATTTTTGAAAACATAGTGAGCAAGTACCTAAGAGCCAGTGGATAACCACGGATAGAAAGGGTGCTAACACCTTCCCTTTCTATAACCTACCTCCCGAACCGAGAAATATCTCGAAAAGGAATTTTGCTGTGCTTTTGTCCTTTCCTTGTTGGAGAAAATAAAAGACGGTGGCGACTCTTGATTACAGCGACATTTTGCGAACCAGCATTCCAAAACAGTCAGTTCTATTTCCACCGATCACACATGTCATCAACATAAACCTCAATCTCATGGTGAATCATATCATGGAACAAAGCGACCATGACACGCTGATAAGTTTCCCCAGCATTCTTCAACCCGAAAGGCATTACCTTATAACAGAAGGTGCCCCACTGTGTAACGAAGGTTGTCTTCTCTATGTCCTCATGAGCCATCTTGATCTGGTTGTAGCCAGAAAAACCATCCATGAAGGAGAAGATCTTGTGTTGCACGGTGTTGTCGACTAGAACATCAATGTGAGGAAGTGGGAAGTCATCCTCGGGGCTTGCCCTGTTCAGATCTCTATAGTCCACACACATCTGTACCTTACCATCCTTCTTAGGTATCGGAACGAAGTTAGCAACCCATTGCGGATAGGAAGTGACATCTAAGAATCCTGTGTCGAACTGTTTCATGACCTCTGCCTTGATTTTCTCTGGCATTTCAGGGCGCATACGGCGGACCTTTTGTTTTACCAGAGGGAAGTCTTCTTTAGTCGGCAGGCGATGTACCACAATATCAGTGTCTAGACCAGGCATGTCTTCATAGGACCAGGCGAAGATCTCAACATAGTCGTGTAGCATCTATATTAGCCGTTGTTTGACACTAGGCTCCAGATTCGCACCTATTTTAACCTCTTTCCTGTCTTCCTCTGTACCCAAATTTACTGACTCAACTGGCTCTTCATAAGGCTATATGTCCCTTTCATCTAGCAATAACAGTCTAGCAAGTTCTCCAGGCACCTCACAATCATCCTCACATGCGTCCTCGACTTGGTTGATCGGACTTTTAAAGTCATAATTGGCAATAGCAGAGTTGTTATCAATGGGATCCAGAGTGGATATGGATCTGCATTATGATACGTGAGTGTGTGTAAGAGAATAACTGTTTTGATAAAGTGAGAAACAGAAAAGAAAAACAAGGAGCGCAAAATTTGTATGCAAGAAACGTCCAATGCTTTATTAATGATATATGAAATGACAAATAATAGCCCTCACAAGCAAAGCCAAGATGCCTCGGGCAAGGCACCGGGCCGTAAAGTTTCAAACTGTTTATTACAAATCTTAAAACAAAAGTCAATTACTGCGGAATAAAATAAACATGTATGAAGTCCTTCGTCGTCCAGTTATTCAGTCCACCGTTGGTTATTGGGTAGATCCAGCCTTCGATTCCTGAATCCTCTTCACTGTCCTCAATTGCATTAACTCCCCGATTGCTGGTATGTAACGGAGGTCTTCCAGCCCGAGCGTGCCTAACACCCCTTTGAGCCCCTGTAGTAAAGCCCAAACCAAATTTGTCAGTTTTGTTTGTGAAATCAGGGAGCTGACCCCAATTGGTACACCCACCTTCTTCAAACACAGCCCTGGCGTCTTTGAGAGAAGCCATCTTCAATGAAGGTTTGCCGATAGTAACTTCAGTTGATGCTGAGAACTGAGGGACCTCTTCGAAATCCTGACAAGTAGTTTCTATGAACTCCCCGTCCATCTCTACATATCGAAAGGAATTGAGATGACTCACCATATACTCTTATTCACCTTGCACCGTGAAAATCTTCCCCTTCTCCGGATATTTAATTATTTGATGGAGTGTGGAAGTAACTTCCCCAGCCTTATGAATCCAAGGACGACCCAGCAAGCAAGAATACGATAGTCTGATATCCATTACGTAGAAGGTGGACCCAAAAGTCTGAGAACCCACCTTGACAGGGATGTCCACCTCCCCGTGCACCATTCTCTTCGATCCGTCAAAAGCCCTTACCACAATGTTACTAGGCTTTAGAGTCAAACCCTCACAATCCAAACGGTCCAACGCTTTCTTTAGTAGAACATTCAGTGAGGACCCGGTATCCACCAGCACATAGGCCATAGTGGTGCCCCTACACTCGATTGAGACATGCAGAGAATCATTATGATTTCTTCCTTTCGGTGTCAGATCCGCATCTGAAAAACCCATCCCATTTTCAGTAGTCAGGTTGGCCATGCAATCTTTGAACTGATCTGCAGAAGTTTCCTACGGAACATGCGCAGTCTTGAGAAATGCAATCAAAGCCTTCGCATGGGCTTCGGAACACAATAGTAGGGATAACATGGAGATCTTTGACGGGGTCTGCCCCAGCTGCTCGACCATATTGTAATCACTCTTCTTGATAATCTTCAGTATTTCCTCTATTTCTTGTTTAGAGGCTTCCACAACGATTTTCTTAGGTGCCTCCGTTCGGGCAGGCTCACCTATAATTTCTTTGCCCCGAGTCCCAGATGGCTCAGCAGCAGGGGTGATAACTGGAGTAAGAATAGGAATAGTAGTAGGCATAATAACTGGAGTAGGAACAGGGGAAATGTCAGGAGTGCTGGTTGGACCAGCAGTTGGAATAATGGTAGGCTTGATGAGAGTCTTCAGGGAAATCTCGGGAGAGAAGACCCTTCCACTTCGGGTAACCTTACTAGTCCCGACAATATTACTGGAAATAGTATCAACTTATTCATTCTTTAGATCTTGCTTAATACCATGATAATACACACCAACACCGTAATGCCATGGGACAACCTTATCTGAGGTGTACGGGATGGGACCAGGAACAATGATTATTAACGGAGAAATTCTTGGAACAGGTGTAATCCTAACAGGTTTTCTCGAGGAAACTTTGGAAGGATTGGCGGAAATGGTTATAATGGCAACGTCTTCAGTGGGAACAACAGGAATCATAGTCTTCTCGAACAAAATCTCTTTATTATCCACCAGGCACTGAACACCTGACTTCAACAAACAACAACCAGTAGGTATAATCGAACACATGTGGCAGCCTTCACCACAACCCGAAAATAAACCAGTCAACAACAAATTCTTCTTAACAGTCATAAGAGGAGTGGAAATTTCTTCAACAGAGGTCACAAACAAATTGGTGTCAACAGCATTAACTCCACAACCATGTTTGGGCATGGGAGCATTTATAACATTCGGCTTTTCTGGAGCGTCAAACTCTATCTCCTTGGCTTCAAGCAAGTCTTTTACTTTGTTCCTTAGAGCCCAACAATCATTTGTATCGTGGCCTGGACTTTCATAATGGTAGGCGCACCGCGCGTTGGGGTTATATCTGGGAGAATTAGTGTTTGGATTCTTGGGAGCCTCTCTCAAGGTCGCCAAGTTGGATTTCAGCAGGTGAGGCAGAACTTCAGCCAAAGTCATGTTGATGCGGGTAAACTTCCGTTGTGGTCTTTCCACCCTTTGTTGATTGTTGCATTGTGGAGCAAGTGTGGATCTTGGTATCACTACAACATTTACTGTTTGACAGTGTTTAGATCTGTTTTGGCCCCTCGGGCTATAGACTGCACTAGCTTCCTTCTTACCGATGAAAGGCTTCTTTGTAGAACTTGACGAAGCATCCTTCTGAATTTTACCACTTCGAATGCCAGCCTCCACTCTTTCTCCAGTTAAAATCAACTCAGTGAAACCAGATGACGAGCTGCCGATCAAGTGATTGAAAAATGGACCAGATAGCGTCCCCAGAAACATGTCAACCAACTCCCTATCAGACAAAGGGGGTTGGACTCTTCCAGCCAAGTTTCTACACTATTGAGAATAGTCCTTAAAACCTTCACCTGCACCCATGGACATACCCTAGAGCTGAGTATGAGTGGGAGCAAGGTCGGCGTTGTACTGATACTGCTTGTAGAATGCAGCAGCAAGATCTTCCCAGTTTCGGACACTGGCTCCCTCCAACTGATAGAACCATTCAAGCTGAGTCCCTGACATACTATCTTGAAAGAAATGCACCCACAAATTTCTATCAGCGGTGTGGGGCTGGATTTTTCTGACATACGAGCGGAGATGGAGTTTTGGACAGGACACTCCATCGTACTTGGCAAAAACCAGAGCTTTGAACTTATGAGGGATGAACACTCCTGATACCAGCCCCAATTATCCGAAATCCGAACCAGGTATTTTATGAATCTCCGTAGCGCTCAGACGGTTTTCTAGCTGCTTGTACATATCCTCAGCAGGAGGATATTGCTCGTCATCATAATCAGTATCGTTGTCAGAAACTGCAGGACTAAGGTCCTTTTCCTTTTATTGATTCTCTCCGTCCATGGATGAAGAGGTTAGATCAGTTTTATGCTTCAACCTTTCTCTGAATCTTCTACCCATGTTCAGAATACCGACCTTCTTCTTTTTCTTCTTTTCTTTCAGAATAAGGGTCTTCAGATCCTCTTGCCCCTTAGCCAGACTTATGAACATCTGTTTGAACTGGGCGTTCTGTGCCTAAAGATCTTTGATGGCTTGATCAGAAGACATTTCTGCTGAAATAAACAACGAAGAAGATGAGAAACCTGTAGTGGTACCTGTAATGATGTGCATGATAATGGGATGCACATGTAATGATTTCAAAGACTTTGGGAGATTTAAATTTGCAAACCAAAAATAAACAAAACTTTATTAGCTTAACTTTGAAAGGTTCAACAATGCCTTTAAGGCGTTACAAAGAAGTAAATAAAACAAATCTAAAACTAGCAAAAGAAAAATCAAAAGTCCCATGGACGCTTCCTCTTGGTGCTGATATAGTCATTGATCATTCTTTCTTCCTTGAGCTTCCTGGTGAGCTTCAAAACCTTCCTCTCTTGCTCATGGAACTTTTCCCGGTAAGTGTCCCGCTCATTCTTCAGCTGAATCTAAGACCTGTGCAACTCCCCAGGATCAGTGGGTATGTAAGGATAGAGAACTGTGTAAGGAATGCCTTCTTCATTAGTGGGCTCCACAATTACTGGTAATACGGCCGCATAAGCCATCATAAGTTTCTGGGCACGAGCTCGGACCCATTGGAGGTAAGGATGTATAGGAAGGGAAGTCTTTGGTCCCAACTCTTTGGGGTCAGACCTATTTACCATGCCCCAAGCTCGTATGAACCTCCGACGGTGCTCCTTAACGTCATCCTTATAGTCGAATACAATGTCCTCAAGAAGTAACTCATGGGGACCATCTTTCCAAGCACGACCAAATTATCGCAAAGCTAGACAAGGATTGTAAGTTATACACCCTCTGATTCCAATTAATGGGACATTAGGGTATCCCCCACAACGGTCAATAACAACAGTGTCTTCCATAGCCCGGGAAAACTAAAGAATATTTGTATGAGCAAGTGACATTATTCTGTAGGACCAACCCAAACCTTCTTCGTTCTTCAGCACAGACTTAGGGAGGTGCGAAATAAACCACCTCGACAGCAATGGCATGCAGCACATGAGGGTCCCTCTTCTCCTCATAGTACGAGTGTGGAGAGCATGCAAGATATCTCCAAGCAAGGTAGGCACAAGGTTGCGAGAAAGGAAAATCTTGACAACATTCACATTTGTGAAGGGTACCTGTTCAAGGATGGATATGCCAATAGATGAGAGAACTCTTCCAAGGTGGGTACCAACTGGTAATCTGGAAAGGTGAAGCAATGATGCACGGGATCAAATAACTGGAAAAGTACGCTCATCATCTGTTCGTCAAGATTTGAAGTAACCAGGCTGAGAAGTTGACCGTGTCTCTTAATGAACATAGAAGTCTCAGAAACTCTTGAGGCTAGCTCTTTAAGTTGGGCAGGTATCTGCAAAAAGCTGACTCGGATGGTATTTCTACGCACGGAAGCCATGATCTGCAAAACAGAACAAAGATAAATTCCTTTGGTCTTTGAAATGGTTAGTGTAATGAAACATGAATGCCATGTTATGATGCATGTTGTTATGATAAAACACAGGTATAGCAAACACAAGTATTGCAAACACAGTCAAATCAAACAAAGCCCTTATGTTTAAGGCTTGCATGAGGTCAAAGGTAATACCCTCTTGAATTTAAGTTGGTTTCAAATCTCTCCTAGAAAAGTAACCGGGTTCTAGAGGATCTCAATATCACTGACCATCCTCCATCGGTCATGGTTTCAGCTCACGCAATCTTTTCTTGCGGTCGGAACTATTCCGAGAGTATGGTCTCAATGAGTGTAGCATTGAGTAACAACCAGTTCTCAGCTCTACACAAAGGCCGGCTATCTCACTACTTTCTAATGACCAAGTTGGGCGATTAAAGGTTCTAAGGTCAGTTGATGCTTAACGACACCATGCAGCGGCCCCATATTCTCCTCGTTTCTCCACAAGGGATACCGGTACCAACCAATGTGCCACACCAATATAGATACTGCTTCAACCGTATCGGTCTATGCCGTACAGTTCTCTCACAGTCTATTGCTACTTACCTAAAAGGTATCCCTAGATATGGGTATAAGATCTATAGTAACCCCAAACAGAACCCTCAAAAATAAAGCAAACAAAGCAATCAGGAGAAGAAATTATGATGAACTAGATCCTAAGGTATACCCCACTTATTAATTCCCCAACAGAGTCGCCAGTTCTGTGATACGGTGGCAGAACTGACTGTTTGATGCTGGTTTGCGTTTTGGGTTTTGTGTTCGCAAAATGTAGCGGTAAGAAAGAGTCGCCACCGACTTTTATTTCATCCAATCTGAAAGGAAAAAAGTACATAAAAAAAATCCTTTTTTCGAGATATTCTGAGTACGGGGGGTAGATTATAGAAAAGGGAAGGTGTTAGCACCCTTTCTATCCATGGTTTTTCTTGGGCTCTTAGGTACTTGCTCATCTTTTTAAAATTTCTTGTGTATGTGCTTTGTTTTTGAAAAGAGTTTTAACTTCGTGATAACCCTTGTATCAGTCCTCAAAGGTGTGACGAAGTTTGTTTTGAAAGTTTGTTTGAAACGTGTAAGTGTGAAAAGTTTGTTTCCTTTAGACAATGCTATCCTACTATTGAGAAATAGGTAGCACTGTCATTGGAGTTGTAAGGGTCAATTCGAAAGGGACGTACGATCACTAAAGCAATATTAGGAAAAATTAGTAATAACCCTAGAGTCTTAAGATCATATTTGAGGCAACATTTCCGAGGCAACATTCGAATGGGACGTTTGATCTTTTTCAGACAGAAGGGCAACCACTAAGATGCGCTATACTTAATGATCGTTTACCGAAGGCAACCGAACTGAGAGTATACCCTAAGAGTGATATGTGCGAGAGATTTGTTTCAGTTATTTATCTTTGCACATTAGGGTTTTCTAACTGTATTAAATTTGTCATGCATTCTTGTCATACAATCCTATTAGCATACATCTAAATAGTTAAATATTTACAGGAATTAAAAATGCGAGAAAGTGAATCTACGCTATTACAAGGCTTCGGGGAGGGGGATTAATTACATAGCCAAAAAGCCCTGGAAAAAAGCGATAAGTAAAAAACCCTAGATTAAACTATTACAAACCATGAACAGTTACAAAAATATTGGTAAAAATAATTAACACGCGCGCGATGAATTAAATACGAAGCGACTAGGGTTTTGACCCTTGACTAGACCTATTCACTATTAAAAAAATGTTTTTGTCATGTTTTTGTTATTTTAAGAAAATAATGAAAAAATTAAATTAAAAAAAGAAAATCCTAGCTCTAATTAATTTTAAATTAAGAAAGATAAATTGATTTTAATCTAAAAAACCTATTTTTTGTATTTTTATTCATTTGAGAAAAAAGAGAAAATAAAAATAATATTATATCAAGAGATAACCTAATTTTCTAATTTAATTTTAATTGTTAAAATAAATTACAATTTCCCTAAATTAGACTAAATTAAATTAATTTTGATAATAATAAAAAAAACTAATCATAATTTTTTTATGAAGTCTTGATTTTATGATTTTATAAAAAAGATTAATTTGTGAATTAATAGTAAATAAAAAAATATTAAAATAATTAAATAAAATAAAAGAAATTAGAAAAGAATGATGGGCTTGTGCTAGCAATTATGGGGTATGCTGTTGAAATTCCGAGCCCAAATTATCCAAGCCCGTTTGACTTTGCTTGATTCAGTATGGCTGTTGAATTGAGGCGTATGGTGGGCCTCTTGCTACCTGAGCGTTAGATCCACCTGGCTGATTGATCTGATGGTGGAACACAAGAGCGTATGGTAGGCATACACCACTGCATTGCATTAGATCTGCCTGGAATAAGCAAGAAAATAATAAAATGCACATGCCTGGGATCGAACCCAGGACGTGTGCATCAAAGGCCTTCTCCCCAGCCATCTGAGCTATTGTGTTAACTTGTAAGTAATATAAAACAGAATATAATATGCAAAAACAAGCTAGTCGAGCCAACCCAACGCGCGAAATTCAAATAAGTGAATCACACGTTGCCACGCCAGCTTCTTCTTCCTCTCTCCGTCGCCTTAGAAAATCAAGGTTTTAACTACAGACGCTTGTTGTAGGTATAACCTTGTCCATCTCCAAAATTGCGTAGGCTCAAGATAAATGACCATGGCTGGTACCAATCAACTCGTATCATCCTCACGAGTATCATGGTACCAGAGTTAACGCCCAATTTTGCCTTCATAAAAAAGCCCTAAACAAGAACACAAAACCCTAGCCATGGCAGTTTCGCATATAGTCATAAAAAATGCAATTGAATAGAACGATTAGCTTGCAAACATGATGATAAAGATGATTATGGCAATTAAAAGCACTAAAGGTACGCAGATTAATGAAATCAGAATCAAATTTTTGGACAAACCGTGGGAGGCGTAGAACACGATTCTTGAGGTTTCAGGTCGTGTGAATGCTTGCTACAGGTTCAGTGCGTGCCTGGGAATGTGAATTGATCCTTGGAAAATTTTGAAACATCCTCTAGAGCAAGATCCAATATGCACTTTTCTTTGAAAATTTAGAACTTTGTTTGACACTTTGAGGCAAGCTGCGCGTCTGAAAACTTCTGTTCTAGGTCTTTAGGATCCTAGCATAAATAGTGAATCAATCTAGGGTAATAGAATTGGAAAGAATCCAAAGAATAATGGTATGGTTTTAAGAGAAAATTAAATCTTGAACAATTGCCCAAATATGGATATTTTGTGTCTATTCTTGGCTTACACGATTTGCTTCTCATTTGACAGCACATAAGATCTTCCTTCAATGCAAAAATCATCCCTAAAACACAATATATGATTTATTTGATTTTATTTGAACTTTAAATGAATAAAAATAAAAATAAATTAAATAAATAAATAAATAAAGCATGGATGGTCCCATAGGTCGTGGACTATGCTAGGAATGAGATTCAATCTTGAAAAGATGGGCCCATGTGAAAAAAATGCAATTTTGAGCATTGTTGACTTTGTGCAAATTTTGCACAAAAGTCAACTTGGTAAATGCATAACTCTCTCAATTTTGACCCTAGAGAGGTGTTCTTGGACTTTTTAGAAATCTTAGAATGTCCCCTAAGAAACCCTTTTGGTCTCATATAAATTGAGTCTTCCATGTTCATGTATGAAGCTTTCACCCAAAAGGTGTTTTTGTTGACTTTTCAAAATGACCTATAATGTCAAAATTTATATATTTTTGTGAGTATAAAATTTGGACTTGGGAGTTGAAGATTAATTGTAGGGAATTGCATCCTCTTAAAAATGAGCTTTGGATGGGTCATTTCTAATAAAGTATGAGAAAGTTATGCTTGGTCAAAGTTGAGTTGACTTTTCCTACAAAACCCTAATTTAGCAACTTTTGGGTTTTGATGAATTGTGAGCAATCCTTGATGAATCATGATCAACACTTGATCAAATGATGAATGATACATAAAAATGATGATGTTGACCAAAAATCTTGAATTTTGACTGTATGTGGGCCACATTTGACTTTTGACCTAGCATAGTTGATTTTCAGGCCTTTGAGCAATTGACTGAGAAAACTTCTTCTGCAAGGCTTGAAACTTGACATGGATGATCTTGAGAACATATTAGGATAATGGTGAGAATTTGAGTCCTTTGTGGTTCACATATCCTGATAAAAAATGAAACCCTAATTTTAGGTAGACTGCCTTAGGAGAGAGTTTGTCTGGTCAACTCTTGAACTTCCTTGAGCAATTTGAGGACCTCACTTGACATGTATTGAGAAATATGGGCGGGAAAATTTTGGGGTACAACACCGTGGAAAACCACAGATAGAAAGGGTGGTAACACCTTCCCTTTCTATAATCTACCCCCCGTACTCAGAAACATCTCGAAAAAGGTTTTTTCTGTTCTTTTTCCATTTCCTTTGTTGGATGAAATAAAAGTCGGTGGAGAATCTTGCTTACCACAACATTTGCAAACAAAAATCACAAACCAGTATAACAGTCGGTTCTTCCACCATATCACAAAATTCTATTTTCACCTCCTCGATCAAGAGTTAATTCCCCACCAGAGTAATGGACAACCGAAGCTCCTAGACACTACTTCCCTGGACATAAATTAAAATTCCCCAGCGAAGTCCTCCTTAACCACATGTACAGGAATTCTCGCCAAGGAATCTCTTATGTAATCGATCTTTTATGGATGGCATCTGCAAGCCCATTCCCGATATCACCAATCAATATTACTTCATGCGAGCGCAAATTTCTGGGTACTCTAGTGTTCAATCATCTTCCACCTTCAGATCACGAAAGGCAGATCAGCCAATCTACATCCTCAGGCTTAAGAAGATTGAACAGGGGCAGCTGTTGTACCCTAAAATTTGCCCTCTCATTTATTAAAGGATCATCCTGGACTCTCAGGTTTGCTTCTATCAAGTTTCAAGTCTTGAATTACAACTTTTCAAGAAAATCATCCACAAGGGCAAAATGGTCAAAAGCACACTGAAAAGTCAAACTTTAACTTTTAGATCAAATCAAATTTCAACAACTATATTTCATCAAGACATGAAATTGGTTCATCAAAAAATCAGAAGTCAGAAATTACTTTGAAAAAATCAAATTTCTAAACATTTAGAAATTTTTCTAAGTGTTAAGAGAATATGATACTTAAGAACTTCTGAGCCAACCTCCATGCAAGTCCAGTCAGAAGTTGCAAACATCATTCAGAACAGAGTTCTTCAATCAGAACATGAATCTTTAGCATATGCTTCGATCAGAGCATTACCCTTCGAGTTTCACTCTGGTCTTCTTTGATCAGAACATCACAAAGCCCCAAAACCTTGTTTGAATAGCCTGTTGCACTGCTATAACACAGTCTTGCAACCAGCTACCACAACACTCTAAATTGTTGTTGATCTAGTCCACGCCTGCATTTTTCTCAAACCCTATATTTGCGCCAAATTAGCATACGAAAACTGTGATTAAAAATCAATGAAACAATATACCCAAAAGGTTTGAATAACATTTGTCCCCCCCCCCCCCAAAAAAAAAACCACAACAAACCCATCTATAAATAATTTTCTCCATCACACGTTCAAGGGGCTGGCTTTTGGAGAGAGAAAATCATAAAAAGAGAGAAAAGAAAATTGTGAAACCTTCGTAAAAATCCAGAATTCCCAAACAGAAAACCAAAATTTTTTTTCTTCCCTTTGACTCAAAGAACTTGGCATATTCTCTTTCGTTGCTCTTGCTGATTCAAGAACATCTGAAGGCAGTAGTTCAAGTTCCAAGCCCACACTCTAGGTTCAAGGTAAGTCTTTCTAAATTTAAATCTTTCCATTCAGAACATCATTAAAATATGTAAATATCATAGTATTAATGTTGTCCATATCATTGCATAAGTAGGAGAATTATGGATCAGAACTTCTTGATTAGGACTAGGCTCAAATTAGGGATTTGAACTTCTATAAATTGTTGTGATTTTATCTTTCTGACCTGCTGTTTGTTAAATACTTAATAAATTTATGATGTGCTGATTAATATGAGAAAGGAGTTGAAATGTGGCACAGAACCCCTATTTTTTCACTCACTGTTTTAGCATAGCACATAACTTCTGAGTTCTCCCTACACGTTAAACACCGAACTTCTAGGCTTTCTTATTGTTTTAACACACAGAGCTTCTAGGCTTTGTTACTGTTTTAACACATAGAACTTATGATGCTCACTCACTGTTTTAGCATAACATAATACTTCTGAGTTCTCCCTACACGTTAAACACACAAAACTTCTAGGCTATCTTATTGTTAAGCACACTGAACTTCTGATGCTTTCACTCGCTGTTTCAACACACAGAACTTCTAGGCTTTCTTACTGTTTTAACGCACAGAACTTCTGATGCTCACTCACTGTTTTAGCACAACACAAAACTTTTGAGTTCTCCCTACACGTTAAACACACAAAACTTCTAGTATTTCTTACTATTAAGCACACTGAACTTCTGATGCTTCCACTCGCTGTTTTAACACTCAGAATTTCTGATATTCACACGCTGACAACACACTAAATTTCTGATGTTCACTCACTATTTTAGCACAACACAAAACTTTTGAATTTTCGCTCACTGTCTGAATACCATCCAGAACCTCTATTTCTTTTCCCTATAATGTTTCTTGCAGGACCTTAGAGTGTATCAATCCAGAACTTCTGATTCCACTGATGTTCCTTTCTGAGTCACAACGCGCCTGGCTTCAGAACTTCTGATCCTTGTTATTTTACTTGCAGCAGCACGCTGTTTCTATCTTTCATTTATTCTCCTTTTATCATTTTAAATATTAATACTCTTTTTATCAATATAAAAAAGATATGGAAATATTTTCTTTTTACTAACTAATTTATTTCCTCTTTTTAAATCCATTAAGACAAAAAAACCATTTTCTAAAAAAAGTCCTTTTTCTTTCTTACGTTGTACATTTTAATATGGTTGTAATAGTTACATAGGATTTAAATTCTTGCAACCCCCCATTTGTGAAATATGTACCCCCCATCCCTAAAATATTGTAATAGCGTAGGACTTTTATATTTCCGCAATTTAACACTTTTCCAAATATAAAATGCTAGTAATTAGGATGTGTATGGCAAGATATGAAATCAACAAATAGATAACCCTAATCAAGACTAAAATGCATGTAATCAAACACACTTGCACACTAGCACCCTTAGGGTAATCTCACCTTGTGGCCTATCGGAAAAATAATCATGTCCCTCGAGCATGGGCGTTTTAGCAAAATATCCTCGATAAAAGATCGTAGTCCCTCGACGTTGCCTTCGGTAAACGATCTAGTCCCTAAAACAACATTGCTAAAGCATCCCATAGGTTACCTTCTATGACTATACAAACGTCCCACGTTCGTCCCTTCACATCCAACGATGAGGCTTCTTACCAAATCAATGGTAAGATAGCAACATCTAAAGAAGGAGGAAAATAATATCTAAGACCTTTTGAGTAGGTAGATTCGCTCCTAGTTGCTCGCTTACTCACAACAAAAACATTTTATACACCAAAACTCTCATTTTGAAACATTTTCAAAAGACAACACTTTGTATGCGTTCTTATAGATACGAGAACCATTACAAACACATTTTTTTTCAAAATACTTTCAAAAACTCACAACACAAAATCATAACTTTCGAACAAAGCAAGTGATCTAGCAAGCAACTAAGAGCCCATGTAAAACCATGGATGAAAGGGGTGCTAACACCTTCCCTTTTCATAATCTACCCCCAAACTCAAGAAAACATCTCTAAAGGTCTTTCCTGTGCTTTTTCACCTTTCCTCTTTTTTGGATAAAATAAAAGTCGGTGGCGACTCTTGCTATCTGCAACATTTGCGATCAAATGCAAAACAAAAAGTCAGTTCTCCCACCGTATCACACACTCCCTTTTTCTCTTTGGAGATTTTTGTACCCTAAAATTTACACTCTCTTTTTCAAGAAATTCCTCATGAAGGATCTCCAATGCTCAAGGATTCTCAAGGAATTGATCAGACAAAATCATCTCCGAAGCACTGATACTCCAAATTAGGGTTTTTATTGAGAATGATCAATCTTTGACTTTTGACCCAGTACATGACTTATTGGTTCGAAACATGATTTCAAGGGTTCAAGTACATCATTTTGAATTAATCGCATATTTCAATTTGTCTTCCGAGATCAGTGGATTGATAGATGAAATTTGGTCAATTGATGAAAAAATTCAAGTGTACACTGAAAAGTCAAACTTTGACTTTTTGATCAAATTTGAGTTTCAAAGATCACATTTCATCAAGACATTCAAAATATGAAATTTGATCATCAAGAAATCAAGAAAATAAAAAAAAATCAAACTTTGCAAGACTTAGAAATTTTTCTAAGTTGTTTTTATACATGTTAATTGCATGACATCTTTTCATCACGATTCAAAACAATTCAAGTTGTTACAAGCTTTCAAGTAAACAACAAGGCTACATTTTTAAGTTAAAAACTTTTCATGATACAAACAATGTTGGTTAATTTGCTGTTGTATAGAGCCCAAAGTAAGAACCAACCAATCCAAGCATATCAGTCTAAAACTTGTTGTTCCTACAAAAAATAGTCCATGCATAACAATCCAAAAATATGCTGCAACCCTGCATAAAACTGTCCATAAAACTGATGCACAGACCTGCTATCCAGAATAATCCAAGTATTGCAAACCTTGCACACAAATAGGCTAAACCTAACCTGTATCAAGAAAGAAATAAATCAAATTACAAAATTATTTAAAACATATAAGGTTTTTCCCCCCAAAACCCCACTTGACTCACCAATAAAACAGTAGAAAAACAGTAAAAAAAAAGGGAGAGGAGGGATTGGTGAAATGAAAGAGAGAAAAACCAGCAGAGAAGGGAGTTAGAGAGAGTTTTTGGAGAAAAAGAGAGTTTGCTTGTTGAAAGAGAAAGAGAAAAAATTTGAGAAATCTAACAGAAGTTTTGTAACCTCTGCTCATATTCAACTATATTTTCATTCATAGAAAAAGAAAACTCAACCCATTGTTCCACCTTGCAAGCTTTTCACAAACCAACTATCTCAAACACTTCACATCACATAGAGATTGTTCAAACACGAGAATAGTTTATGTAGTGCCATTACTATCACCTTCCAAACACAAACAAAAAATAGTATTGTACCACTTGACTAGATTGGAGTTGGTTCAGTAGCTTTTAATACAAAGTAAGGGTTGTAGCATCTTTCTGGAGGATCACTGAAATACAAGGTAAGCCTTCTTGAATCCAAATGTTTTTCATACACACATCATTATTGGTTTCACTTGTGAAGATAGAATGTAGTAACCATTACCCTTGAATCTAACCATTTGCTTGCTTTCATTTTTGTTGATCATATGTTGAGAACTGGCCTGTACAAATAATAGAACAACGTTAAAGGCAAAAAAATGCAGCATGAGTCGATGCATACTCACATGAGTTGACTCATTTTAGTGTAAAACAGGTTATGGGTTGACACAAAACATGCATGAGTCGAATCATATTAGTTGTAGAACAGGGCATGAGTCGACATAAAGCTTTATGCATCGATGTATAATGTTATCTAGGCATAATACAGAGAGACAAAAGGTGCATGAGTCGACACAAAACACGAATGTGTCGACACAAACAAGAAATGAGTCGACACATACCATTATGTATCGACTCATACTGAGTTGATTTTGTTTTTTTTCCAAAAACAAGCAGTGGCATGTATCGATGCATCAATTTACGTGTAATTACATAAAGTTTGTTTTGCTTTCTTTGTACACTACTTTCCTTTTTATATTTTTCATTACTATTCATTTATTCAATATGGTTGTAATAATTTAATTAGGCTTGTATTTCATCCCCATTTGTAAATTGTACCCCTATCCCCCAAGTGATGTAATAGTGTAGGATTTTAATTTCCGCAATTTATCGCTTTAATATAATTGTTAGTAATTAGGGTGTGTATGGAAGATAAAATCAACCATTAGAAAACCCTAATCTCAAAGACAAAAATGCATACAATCAAACACTTTTCACATGCGCACCTCTAGGGTAATCTCGCTTGTTGCCTCGGAAAAATAGTCATGTCCCTCGAATGCGGGACGCTTTGGAAAAGACCCTCGATAAAAAAAGATCGTAGTCCCTCGATGACCCTTTGACGTTGCCTTCAATAAAACGACCTTAGTCCCTTACGAAAATTGCTAAAATGTCTCATAAGTTGCCTTCTATGACTATACGATGACCCACACTCGTCCCTTCACATCCAATGATAGGGCTTATTATCAATCAATGGTAAGGTAGCAATATCTAAAGGAGGGGGAAAAGAACTAAGACCCTTTTGAGTAGGTAGAACGTTCATAGTTTCTTGCTCACAACATTGTCAAAAAAACATCTTTCAAACACACCAACACTTTCAAAATGAAATATTTCCAAAAGTCAACACTTTGTATAAATTATTATAGAGACGAGAATCATTAAAACTTTTCAAAAAATACTTTCAAAAACAATCATAAACACATTTTAAACAAAGCATTTTCAAAATTGATCTAGCAACTAAGAGCCCGTAGATAATTGCGGATGAAAAGGGTGCTAACACCTTCCCTTTTCATAACCTACCCCCCGAACTCAAAAAAATATCTCAAAAGGTCTTTCCTGTTCTTTTCACCCTTTCCTATATTGGATAACAGAAAATTCGGTGGCAAGTCTTGGTATTCGCAATAATTGAGATAAAACGCAAAACACTCAAGTTAGTTCTCCCACCGTATTATATAACGGGTGACTCTACTGGGGAGTATACTTAAAAGTGGGGTTACCTTAGAGCTAGATCACCTTTTAAATGTTCTCATTGTTTGATTTGTTTGCTTTACATTTATGGGTCCTTGTTTGGGTTTTTGTTGATCCTCCAACCGGATAGGGGAACATTATTAGGTAAGTAGCAATACATTATGGAAACTATACGGCATAGACCAATATGGTTGAAGCAATGGTTACGTTAGTGTGACGCATTTGTTCGTACCGGTATCCCTTGGGTTGAATCGAGGAGAATACGGGGCCGTTGAGCAGTGTCATAAAGCACTAACTGATCATAGAACCTTTAATTGAACAACTTGGCCATTAGGAAGTAGTGAGATATCCGACTTTGGTGCAAAGATGAAGATTGGTTGATACTCAATACTACACTCATTGAGATCAGACTTTTGGGATATTTAGGCTCCAAGAAAAGATTGATTGTGTCGAGACAATGCCCAATAAAGAAATATCAATGATATTGAGAATCCCTAGAAACCGGTTACTTTCTAGGACAGGTTGAACCAACAAAACTTCAAGAGGGTACTTACCTATGAACTCCACGCAAGCCTAAACCTAAGGATTTGTTTGCTTTGCTTGTATATGTTATTTGCACATAACATCATGACATCATACCATAGCATTTTCAATAACCATTTTAAGGATCTCAAGGTTTTGTGATGTAGGGTTATATTGGACCAGACGTCTATCAAGGGGCAAGAGGATTTATTTTCCTCTAGCCAAATACTGTAAAAAAACCAAAGCACGATAACTCGAGTCAAGAGCTATGACCCACTAGACATGGTGAGCTTGATCCTCGTAGAAGGACATTCAACAATGCGAAAGCTGTAATCAAAGTTCAACTTCTAACATCTTCTTGTGTTTACCCCGCGAGATCCTTGAAAACACTACATCCACATACCATGCATCATATCATGACAGGTTTTCCCCGTCCAGGTTTTCTCAGTTGCTTACTGTTTATTTCAGTAAAGATGGCTCTAGAAAAGACTATCAAGGATCTTCAGACCCAAGATGCTCAGCTTTAAGAAATGTTCTTGACCTATCCAAGGGGCAAGAAGAAGTGAAAGCACTCTTCAATAAGATCACGACCAATGACAATCCTGAGGACAACAGGGATAACCAGTTGGAACGATTACAAACTGAAATGGAAACAATGAAAATCCATATGATGGTTCAGCTGGTAGGTCAGATGGCTCTTATACAAAACCTAGCTCGGGGACAAGAAGAGTTGAGAATTCTCGTCAGCAAGCTTCATCAAGATGAACGCAACCATGTGAAACAAATAATTTAGATTGGGGATCGTCATTAATCAACCCCCAATAAGATAAGAAGGAAAACACCTTTCAAAATGGCTATTACACCGCAAGTTCAACAACGACCTCGCCAACCACGACAGGGTGGTCAGGGTAAGCAAGATACGCCCAAAAGACAATTTACAGAGATCAACGTGTCCTTGGCTTAGTATTGCATCATATGATGGAAGCCAAGATGGTTACATTGAGGGAGCCTCCTCAAAAACCTAATACTTATTCTCCCCGCTACAAACACAATTAAAAGTGCACATACCACTCCAACAGTCGGGGACACGACACTAACCACTGTTGGGCATTGAAGAACAAGATTCAAGACCAGATTGACGAAGGAGTGCTGGAATTTACACAAGATGGGCAACTGGAGTTTTTTTGTTACCCCTCAAAGACACACCATCTGAAGCGAGAAGCTTAGACGGAGAAACTTTTGTTTATTCGAATTTTCAGTTGTAATTTCTTTGTTTGCTTAAACATTTGTCCTTATGTCAGACTTTGGTTATTCTCATTAATGCATTGCATATGTTTGTCTTGAGTTAATCCATTCATTTTCACTATACCAAAATTATACTTTTACTCCTTTTTGTATGATATTCACCTCTCGTTAAAAGTTGTAAGCCTTTAGAGGGAGGATGACGAAAGTAATACTATGCTTTTAGATGGACCTTGCTGACGATGTACAAGTGTTGTTTCAAACCCTAAACAGTGTAGTCAATTCAAACGCTCGTTCAGTTGCAAGCTTTCACTTTGTACATAACGAATGACATCAAAAACATCTTTCTGAATAAAAAATAGCGATGGTTCCCTATAAAATAGGTACTCGTTATCTCTCAAAAGAAAAATCCCACTAAGTCAAAGAAAAAACATTAGTCTCAAATAAAAAATAGTTAGGCAAAAATTAGGGATAATAAATATAAAAAAAAAGAGGTCGCTACAAATCCTTGCCAACAGAAAATTTTAGCAAAAATGATTGCCTTCTCCAATAAACTTAACTTATCCGAACCATCACCAAAATGTCATTCCAGATTCAATAGGAGTTCAAACACATAATTAACTGAGTTTAGGACTGAAGAACATCATGAAGAACGGGCGGGTACAAATAAACTTTGAGCCTTATCCTTTGTTTCTGAAACCATGAACTAGGCTATGTTACAACTTTTTAAAAGTCCTAATTGAAGCATGGGTTAGTTCGACAGTATACTGTTACAAAAGGTATCCTGACTCCTGTAAGGCTTACTGTAAATCCTGAGTTGAATTCATATTCTTACAAAATTCTTTGATTTGCTAGAAATGCATTTTCAAAAACTTTAAGACAAAAATAAACTTTGCATTGTTTGAATACCGTTGTTTGATATAGCTAATTGTTTGACAACAGAAAAATTTGCACGACAAATATCCGATGTACAAAAATTTTCTCAATAAACAGAATCACTTCAAATCCAATGAAAAATCCCCCATAGTCAAGGGGAATAACATGCTATTGCCTGACTCACCTATGGCAGTCAAGTCAAGATTCCAAGAAATATCTCATAAAGTCCTGAATTTCCAGGGGCAGGTCACCATTAGAATCACTTAGAGCATTGAACATGAATTCCAGTAAAGGGGCAGGTACGACCAAACAAACATTTTCTGGAAGTGCTACAACCCTTACTAATATGACAATGAAAAATCCCCACAAAGTCCTTTTCATAAGGTGATCGCCGGTGAAGTCGCCAGAGCCATCTCCACAAAGCTATCCCTGACAAGTGCATAAGCATCTTTAAACAAAACTGGGGCATCCTCCAGCCGATGACATAGTCAAACTCACCAGCAGATAGAGGGGTTTGATCTTCTCCCAAACAAACGTACACAACATGCTAGTTCCCAAATAGAGGGAGGTTGCCAATAGTTTACCATATTCTAGATATAGTACAAATATAATCTAAATACAGGTTCATTCTGATGCTCATTCTAGTCTCTCTCGTAGATACAATACAGATACGATCCAAACAAAGATCCATTATGACACTTATTCAAATTCATATTCTTAGATACAGTTCATACACAATCTACATGCAGATTCATTCTCACTTATTCCATATTTTCCTCCGGATACAATCCAGATATGGATGTCATTCTGATACTCGTTCAATATCTCCTCAGATAGAATCAAGACTCATATTCATTCTGACATTCCCCAACTGAGTTGGTCTTAATTGAAAAAAGAAACCTTACGGAGTTCTCCCCAAAATAATTCATCTCCCCAATAACGTCTTTAAAATATTCTCCTTGATGGGGTTTATTTCCCCAACAAACTACAAATTCCCCAGCTTGAGTTGGCTTCTCAGACTATTACAAACCAAGGGACAAAACCCATTAAGCCCCGGTAGAGTCATTGCATTCCCCAACGGAATCGTTACTACTAAAGTAAGTTACTGTAAATATTGGAAACCGACTAGATAACAGTCAACTTCATCCTCTCAAGCAAGTTACTGCGAAGCCTAGTAACTAACTAGATAACAGTGAACTTCATCCTTTCAAGTAAGTTACTGCGAAGCCTGGAAACCAACCAGATAACCGTCAACTTCATCCTTTCAAGCAAGTTAATGCGAATCCTGGAATTTAGTTAGATAACAGTTAACTTCGGTAAGTGATTACGAAGCCTGGAAATTGACAAGATAGAAATTAACATCATTTATCTCAGAAAGCTACTGCAAAGCCTAGAATCCGACCAGATAATCGTTAACTTCAAGTTGATGTGAAGCCTGGAATCCGACCAGATAAGAGTTAACTTCAATTTTCTGCGAAGCCAAGAATCTGATCAGATAACAGTTAATTTCATCTAAGTTGCTGCAAAGCCTAGAATCCGACCAGATACAATTTAACTTCACTTTTCTACGAAGCCTGGAATCCGACCAGATAACAGTTAACTTCAATTTTCTGTGAAGCCTAGAATCTGACCAAATAACAGTTAATTTCATCTAAGTTACTATGAAGCCTGGAATCTAACTAGATAACAGTTTAATTTCAATTTTATGCGAAGCTTAGAATTCGACCAGATAACAGTTTAACTTCAAATTTCTACGAAGCCTGGAATCTGACTAGATAACAGTTAATTTCATCTAAGTTACTACAAAGCCTGTAATCTGACCAGATAACAGTTTAACTTCAATTTTCTGTGAAGCCTAGAATCCGACTAGAAAACAGTTAATTTAATCTAAGTTTCTACTGTTGTACCCAAATTTCCCCCCTAAGATCCCTTCATCATATCATATTAATTCAATTCCAACAAGATCACACTAGGGTTTGGTTCTTCTCCCTATCTTTAGCTTTTGCTCTAGGAGGAATCACCAAGAACCTTGACTTGTATTTTGTGATCATCCATGTTTTGTATTTATTATCCTTTAACTAATAAATACAATATATGCATGCCCTAATTGTTGATGATGTAGGTGAAAGCACAATGCATTCCATCAAAGTTGGTCTTTGGACTCATAAGTTCATTCTTTGTGTCTTCCTTAGCAAAGTTTCATTGAGATTCAAGCCTCATAATTAAATATGTTTGAACTAACATCATGACAAAGCCTATTATGATTCATCATAATTCAAGTTGTCAAAAATAGTTCAAAGGTACAAGGGTTGATTGAATAAGTTTCGCATAGTTGGACAAGCCTTTATTTCCATTGACCACAAGTGCATATCTCCTTCATTTCTCAAGATATGGAAGTGGTGTTGGTTTCTATGACTTCTCATTATCATACTTAATAACTGCTATTTACATTACAAAGGTATTTGTGCAAGAAGTTTGATCAAAATTGCAAAGGTCTCCCAAAGCATTTTCTTGCTCTAAGAGTTAGGGTTTTAAACTTCTAAGGGGTATATCTTGCTCATATTTTTGTATTTTTGAGTGATTCCAAATACATCCTTCTCTTCAAAGGGTTATTAACAAATCACTTCAAAGTTTCAAGGAAATTTTGTGTGTAAGAAACTTGATGATGAAGAAAGATTACAAGTCCTCCAGATCAACCCTCAAATTCCTTTATGTGACTTCAAATGATCACAACTTGATCAATTTTTATCACTTTGAACCCATTATTTTTCCATAATGATCTTTAATGTGTGATATTCAACCCATCTTCAAAGTGCAAAGTGCAAAAGTGGATGGAAGAGGCCCTAAGGATGCAAAAAATTATAGGTCATTTCATGAATTTTTTCCTACTTCAACAAGACATAACTCTCTCAATTTTTGGAGATTTTGAATTTTTCAAGTCTCAAAATGTCATTCAAGAGATCTAATTCATTCCATCTTTTTTTGTCAGGAACGAATTCCAAGTGGAAGGAAATGGTTGGACGCAAGATATTATAAGTCATTTTTGAAGAAAAACTTAGAAATTTTCTAAGTATGGAAAGTCAACTTCTTTTTCCCAACTTTGACTCTTTGCAACTTTCAGTTCAAGCAACCATTTTATCCCATTATTTTACCACTGCAAAGCTTTCAACTTCCCCTTTCTAAAGCTTCAAGAATCATGCTCTAAGACCCCTTGAGTTGAAAATGCCATTGGTTCAAAAATGGTACCTTAGAACTGAAGTTTCTCAAACAGCCAGAATTTGATTTCCATAATACAACTTCTAATCACCAAAATTCCACGCGTTTTACACTTAAACTTGATTAGCGAACGTGTTTGGACAATTTAGCGTGTCAAAACGCATCATTTGGATGAGTTTTGATGCACATGTGATCACAATTTCTTCATGTTCACATGTGTGCACGAATTCCCTCCAAATCGCATCATCCACCCATCCTCTTGATCCCATTCACTTGTCCTATAAATACAGGCTCTATTGCACTCACTTTTCTCAAGCTTGAACATCCAAAATCACTCTTCCAAACTCTCTTCATAGCTCACTTTTCTGCAACTTTGAAATTAATGTTATAGCTTTCTTTAATCCATTTTCTTTATCAGTTCACCTTCCTTGAACCTAACTGAAGCTAACAGAAGAAGAATCAAGTTCTAAAACTCCATGAATCTTGCTAGCCAAGTCCAGTTTCAGAGCTTTGAAACTTAACTTCAATAGGCAGATTCCTCCATCAATTCTCTCAAACTTTGATACTATTGTGAAGCTCTTGTCATCCTGGTTCTAGTCGCAACAATTGCTTTTAACTGGAAGCACGTTTTGACCATGAAATTACAAATCCCTTTTCAAAACTTCTCTTCCAAATTGTTTGAGCTACAGTTTACATAAATTTTTCGCGAAGGTGTGGTTGTCTCCGTCTTGATGAGACGAAGCAAATGGTACCGGTCTCGTGCTCTAATTTTACAATTTGAGCGATCTCATTTTGAGACTGGCTGGAGGTTGAAGATGACCAACGTGTCATCCTTCAACCAATGAAACAACACCATTTGGAATTTTTGAATTTCTGATTTTATATTGAATCATGTGCTTTATTCATTAATGACCATGATATGTACAGCGCGTCAGATCCCTTGGATTTAATTACTAACGCGTTTTGACTCTCATCCAATGGTCCACATATTTTTGAATTTATTTTTTATTTCTAATTTTTATATTTAATTGTTTTAAATTTCAAAAATTCATAGAAAATTCATTTTAACTCCAAAAAATCTGAAAAAATTATGAAAAATACTTTGGATTTTTCTCTTTCTGACTTTTATTTTTTTCAGAATTTTATTTTGTGTTTTGATATTTTTTATAATTTTTCACTTTATTGATTTGTTTTAAATGTTTAAAAATACTTTTATTCATTTTTAAATTCTGAAAAAAAATAGGGAAGGATCCAATGACATTTTGAAAAATATTGGTGACCTCATTTATTTTTTATTTCTGACATTGTTATTTTTTTTATCATTTTTGATTTATTTTACCTATTTCTTTTAATTTTAAAAATAGTTGCTGACTTAAAAAAATTACCAAAAAATTTATAAAAATATTTGAGTTCATTTCTGATTTTTACACGACCTTAATTAATTTTTCTTGATTAATTTTAATATAGTTGCTATTTTTTATCTATGATTTCCATATTATAATCATTTTAAAATCCTTATTCTTTTATTTTTAATACTATTCTATTTTTGTATATTTTCTGGATGATATTGGGTTGAAATTTTGATCATGAACTTTATTAACATCATTGGATCCATGGTGTTGAGTTTAACCCAATAAAAATGGATGAATGATTTTAATAATAGTTTGATTAAATTTTTGGTTCAAATGTGGTTTATTCATTTGCTTTTCCCTCGTCATCTTATCCCATTCTTATTGTACCAAGTGTTATTGGAGCATGATTTACATATCGTGTCTCAAAACATGAAGTGCATAGATTGCTTAACATAACGCTAAATTTTGTCCCGATTTGAGAAAATTATCATTTGTGGCCCAAACCTATGTTTGTAAGCCCAAGTATGTTAATTTGAACCCTTTGATCCAATAACCTTGATATCCTTTGTTATGAGGCTTTGGTTCTACCAATTCTCCAATGGAACTTCATCAGTTTTGGTCAAAATGGACCACTTAAACATCATTGATCATTAAGTGTTACTTTTAAGTTCTTAAATGGATGATATACTTGACAAAAAGAAAATGTAAGTTGTTGTTGAGAGGCTTTGGTTCTACCAATCCTCAAATGAGTTCCAAATGTAAGTTTCAAGATGGTCATCCAACTAACCATTAACTTCTAACAATTGATCTTATTTTATGTTTTTATTTATGGTTTTACTTTACGTACCATTTACCTTAGTGTTGTAACTCAAAATGTTCCCTCTCATTTTTCAAGACATGCTCATAGAGGTCCTCAATTGCTCAAGGTTGACCAAGAATTGACAAGACAAATTCTTCTCACAAGCAATGGATTTCCAACTAGGGTTTCATTTTTCACAAATAAGTTTGGGTTTCAAAGACCTCAAGTGATTTTCATAGTTCCTAATATGTCCCAAAGAATTCTCATGCCTTGCATTACAAGTTTGCTCAGTCCATTGCTCAGATGACTGAAAATCAACTATATTAGGTCAAAAGTCAATTGTGGTTAATATACAGTCAAACTTCAATATTTTTGGTCAACATGAACATTTTGATGTTATATTCATCATTTTATCAAGGGTTGATCATGATTCCTCAAGGAAAGTCCTCAGATCATCAAAAGTCAAGATTTGATAAATTAGGGTTTCCTAGGAAAAGTCAACTGAAATTTGACCAGGCATAACTTTCACATGCTTCATCCATTTTGCCTAAACCAAAGCTCATTAAGAAGAGAATAAAATCCTCTACAACTTTGTTTTTATTCTCAAGTACATAAAATGCATCATTTGGAAGATATGAGCTCATATATTATAGGTCATTTTCAAAAAGTCAACAAAAGACACTTTTTGTCAAGACAAATTACATCAAGATAATGGTTTGCACAAGTTGGGAAAATTTGTGAAAAGTGCATGAAGTTAACTTTGAGCAAAATTGCATTTTCATGTTAATGGACCTAACTTTTAGGGTTTAAACATGTTTATGACATAACCAAGGACCTTTAAACCTAACCATGCACTATTTTGATTTTTATTTCTATTTATTTGAATTTTTATTCATTTAAATATGAACTAAATCAAATAAATTAAATAAAAATTTAAGAAATAATGGGATAATGCATTTGGGCTTGGATTGACCCATCATGGAGCCTAATATTTCGTGTAAAGACCAACAGAAAACTGTCCAGGTTCATGCAGCATCAAGAATGGCAAGAATCATCCAAATATGGCAAACTTTCAATATGTTGGATTTTTGTCTCATGGCCTTGAAAGCTTTGTTTCTTGCCATACTTGCTCTTCTCCTAACTCTATAAATACATAACATTGCAAGCAAGAAAGGGAACGAAATTACTCTTCAAAAATCTCTCCAAAAGCTCTTCACAAATCTCTACAAAATTCTCAAAAGTTCCAAAGTTATCAAAATTCATAGCTATATTTCTAGCCATCCTCGATCCAAACCAGTCACATATTTGTCTTCCTGAGACTCCCAGAAGTCCATATCAATCACTATCCACGCCTGAAGCATCCTAGAACGCATGAATCGAATCACTCCGATTGGGTAAACTTCTCTCATCTGAATCTCTTAATCCATGTAATTTAATTGAATTTGAAGCATATATTGATGTTCATATTGTTATTTAGAACTGATCTAATGTATTACATGAAAGGTTAAATGCTTAAATCACAGGATGCAGTTAAGGAACTCCTCTTCTAGATCCTGGGTTCGGGTCCAAGGTATTACACTTTTGTGTTTCAATATTTTTTTGCAAGTTATTAGGCGTTTGGGCCTTCTTATTGATGGGCTTGGAGATTTCAGACTCACACCCCTCTATTTCTTGTTGCCACGCCTGGACCTAGGACATTAGGCTTGATACATTTCAAGTTCACACACCCCCTATTTACTCTTTGCAGCAAGGCCCATTTCGTTTTTTTTATTTACTTTCATTTAATTCATTTCTTTTTTTAATTAAAATTATAAAAGATTATAAAGTCAAAAAAAACAAAAAATAATTAGAATTAGTTTTTAATTAGATTAATTTTTAATTAATTATTTTAATCACCTTTTTTTAATTAACTAATTAGACTTAGATTTCTTAATTTTATTTAATTTAATTATCTTTTCTAAATAAAAAAACAACAAAAATATTTATTTTATCACTTAGAAATGTTTCTTAGAGTTTTTCTTCATCCTTTCATTTTTATTTCTTTCTCCTCTATGCGTTCATTTATTTATTCACATTATTTTTCATAAATATTATGTAATTGCTTATGGATTGTAATAGATTAACTAGGACGATTTACATATTTCTTTTCCCCATTTTGGTTTGTAATTCCCCCATCCGGAATCCTTGTAATAGCGTAGATTCAAAATTCCCGCACTTTATTTCTATACTTATTCAATTAACTGTTAGATGAATGCTTAATAAGATTGCATGATAAGATCTGAAAACAAACGGTAGAAAACCTAAATGTTTAAAGATAAATAACTGAAACACAACACACTCACACACACTCACCTCTAAGGTACTTCCACTTATTGCCTTCGGATAAATAAACGGTCATGATTCTCGAATGTAAGATATTTTAGTGGCTATCCTTTGGTTTAAAAGATCATAAGTCCCTCAATGACCTTTTTGACGTTACCTCGGTAGGATGATTTTAAAACTTTATGGTAATTACTAAGATATCTTACTAGTTTCCTTTGTGACCGTACGATGACCCTCGATTGTCCCTCAAAACATATGACGATAGGGCTACCTACTCACTAATAGTAGGATAGCACTGTCTAAAGGAAAAGAGGAAAAGAACAAACCTTTTCGAGTAGGTAGATAGTTCTTAGATGCTTGCTCAAAACAAAAACATTTTCCACACCCACACTCCTTTCCAAAAATATTTTCAAAAACACTTTGTATACGTTCTCGACAATACGAGAAACATTACAAAGTTCGCCGCACTAAGGCGTCTTTTTAAAATACTTTTTTTTAACACACAAACACAAGGTATTTTCAAATGAGCTAGCATCTAAGAGCCTGTAGATAACTATGGATGGAAATGGTGCTAACACCTTCCCTTTCCATAATCTACCCCCGTTACTCAAAAATAATCTCGAAAGGTCTTTTTCTGTTCTTTTCACCCTTTCCTTTGTTGGATAAAATAAAAGTTGGTGGCGACTCTTTCTTACTGCAACATTTGCAAATACAACTGTAAATCCAGTATAATAGTCGGTTCTACCACCATATTACAGAACTGACGACTCTGCTGGGGAAATACTAAAAGTGGGGTTACCTTAGAGATAAATCATATTTAAAAATGCTTTTCTTGTTTGACTTGTGTGCTTTACATTTCAGGTTTTATGTTTGGGTTATTCTTAAAGATCCTATACCCGAATCTGGGGCACTTTTAGGTAAGCAGCAATAGATCATAGAGATTGTACGGTATAGACCGATATTGTTGAAGCGGTGGCTGCGTTAGTGTGACACATTTATTGGTATCGGTATCCATTGTGTTAAATCAAGGAGAATACGGGGCCGCTGTGTGGTGTCATAAAGCACTAACTGACCTTAGAACCTTAGTTGAAAAAACTTGGACATTAGAAAAGTAGTGAGATAGCCGGCTTTGGTATAAAGCTTAAGATTGGTTGATATTCGATACTACACTCATTGAGATCAAACTTTTGGGATATTTCGGCCGCGAAAAAAGATCGCCTGAGCTGAAACGATGCCTGATAAAGAAAGATCAGTGATATTGAGACTCCTTAGAATCCAGTTACTATTACTAGGACAGGTTGAGCCAACTAAAACTTCAAGAGGGTACTTATCTACAAACCCCATGCAAGACTGGACCTAATGCTACTTATGTAACTTATTTGCTTTCATTATCTAACAACTTGAACTCCTTGCAGGGCTTGTTTTTTTTCATTATCTAACGATGTGAGTTCCTTGCAGGACTTGTTTGTAGTCATTATCCAATAACATGGACTTCTTGCAAGTCTCACTTGTCTTCATCACCTTACACTTTTACTTGGTGCATAGAATACCATCATGACATTATGTCGTAGCATTTTGTTAAACATTTCAAGGATCTCTAGGGCCTATGATGCAGGTTATGATGAACCAGGCGACTAGCAAGGGGCAAGGGGGTTTATTTTCCTCTTCCCAATTTCGTAAAAAGACCAAAGCAAGATAACTTGTGTCAGAGGCTATGACCCACTCGACATGGTGATCTTGATTCTTGTAAAGAGACATTCAATGATACGAAGTTCTTCCATCAAAGATGCAATATGCAATACGGTGGGAGAAATGACTTGGGTGTTTTGTGTTTTATCGCAATTGTTGCGGATAAAAAGAGTCCCCATCGAATTTTCTTTTATTGAATAAGGAAAGGGTGAAAAGAACAGGTAAGACCTTTGAGATATTTTCTTGAGTTCGGGGGGTAGGTTATGAAAAGGGAAGGTGTTAGCACCCTTTTCATCCATAGTTATCTATAGGCTCTTAGTTTCTTTCTAGATCATTTTTGAAATTGTTTTGTTTGAAATGTGTTTGTGGTGGGTTTTGAAAGTAATTTTGAAAATCGCCTTCGTTTAGGCAAACTTTATAATGATTCTCGTCTCTATAAGAATGCATACAAAGTGTTCACTTTTTGAAAATAATTCATGTTTTTGAAAGTGTTTGGTGTGTTTGAAAAGATGTTTGTTTTTTTGAAGATGGATTGTGAGCAAGCAACTAAGAATGTTCTACATACTCAAAAGTCTTTTTTTCATTTCTCTCTTCCTTTGATATTGTCATCTCACCATCGATTGGTAAGTAACCCTATCTTTGGGTGTAAAGGGACGGGCGTGGGTCATCGTATAGTCATAGATAGCAATATTATGAGATACATTAGAATTTCCTTAAGGGTCTAAGATCATTTATAAGGCAACATTTGAAGCGTCATCGAGGGACTGTGATCTTTTGATTGTTTTTGCTAAAGGGGCAACATTCGAACAATTATCTGGTCGGGTCTAGGTTTCAACAACTCAAACTGTTATCTAGTCGGGTCCAGGTTTCAGCAATTTAATCTTGAGTTTAACTGATATTTAGCCGGGTCTAGGTTACAGCATCTCGAACTGTTATTTGGTCGAATTCCACGCTTCACAATAACTTACTGGGATAGTAACGACTCCGTTGGGGAATGCAATGACTCTACCAAGGATTAAGGGGTTTTGTCCATTGATTTGTAATAGTCTGAGATGAAAACTCGGGCTGGGGAATTTGCAGTTTATTGGGGAAATAAACCCTGTTGAGGAGAATATTTGGAAGACATTATTGGGGAGATGAATTCCTTAAGAAGAACTTCATAAGGCTTCTTATTTTAAGACCAATTCAGTTGGGGAGAGGGTTTTCGAGAGATTGAAACTCTGGTTGGGGATTGCATGAATTTGGCCTTGTGGGATTTGTACCCTTATCTGTGAAGATTATTCTGTGAGGATAACCTTATAGAGGTGGCTCTGGCGACTTCACTGGGATTACCTTATGAAAAGGACTTTGTGAGGATTTTTCATTGTCCATAGTAGTAAGTGTTGTAAAAATAACAGAAAATGTTTTCTTGGTCATACGTGACCCTTTGTTGGAATTCATGTTCAATGCCCCAAGTGATTCAGATGGAGATCTGCCCCTGGCTATTCAAGACATTATGAGAGATTTCTTGGAATCTTGACTTGACTGCCACTGATGAGTTGACGAATAACATGTCATGCCACCTTGATTATGGGAGATTTGTCATTGGAAGTGTCTTCCCATTTGAAGTGATTTTGTTTCTTGAGAGAATTTCCGTTCATTGGATATTCGTCGTGCGAACTTCTCTGTTTGTCAAACAATTATCCATATGCAAACAACAATACACAATGCAAATTTTATGTTTGTCTTGAAGTTTTGAAAATGCATTTTTAGGAAATAAAATAATTATTTAAGAAAATGAATTTGACTCAGGATTTACCGTAAGCCTTACAAGAGTCAGGATACCTTTTGTAACAATATGCTTTCGAACTAACACATGCTTCAATTAGGACTTTTAAGGGGTTATAACGTGGTATGGTTCACGGTTTAAGAAACAAAGGATAAGGCTCAAAGTTTATTTGTACACAACCCGTTCTCCATGATGTTCTCCAGTCGTAAACTCAGTTAATTATGCGTTTGGATTCCAATTGAATCTGGAATAACATTTTGGTGATGGTTCAGATAAGTTAAGTTTATTGGAGAAGGCAGTCATTTTTTGCAACATTTTTCTGTTGTCGAAGATTTGTAGCGACTTCTTTTTGATCCCTAATTTTTTCCTGACTGTTTTTTTATTTTGAGACTACAATTAGCGGGATGCATCAGTTTTTCTTAAGTCTCCTTCGTAGGTTTTAACTCAGTGGGCTTTTCTTTTGAGAGATAAAGACTGCCTATTTTATGGGGAATCATCACCGTCTTTTGATTCATAAGGATGTTTTTTATGTCATTTATTATGTACAAAGTGAAAGCTTGCGACCGAACGCGCATTTAAATTATCTGAGAAACTACCCTTCCTTAGGTTTTGATTAAAGGTTTCAATTTGTGTGAAAAAGAAAAATCCTACTTCTTTGGCTCAAAGGGGTTGACTAGGGATTATCTTCCTTATAACTCCATTGTTTAGGAATTGAAACAAAGCCTATACATCGTCAGCAAGGTCTGTCCAAAAGCATATTGTATGAGATTATGGCACTGTTTTCGTCATCCTCCCTCTAAAGCCTTAAAACTTTTAATGAGAGTTGAATATCACAAAAAGGGAATAAAATCACAATTTAAATATAGTGAAAACGAATGACTTAATTCAAGACAAACATATGCAATGCATTAATGAAACAAAGTTTAACATAATAGATAAGTGTTCGAACAAACAAAATAAATTACAATTGAAAATTCAAAATGAACTGGACGCTCTCAATGATTTAGCATTGGAGCAGTGATCATGTTAGGAGTCTCAGGAGGGTCAAATTCAATCTCCTTGGCTTTAATCATATTTTGAATCTTGTATTTCAGCGCCCAACAATCATTAGTATCATGCCCAGGACTTCCGGAATGATAGGCACATCTTGCATCGGGATTGTAGTTAGGAGAAGAAGTTTTGGGGTTTGAATGAGGTCCTATCAACGTAATCATATGCATCCTCAACATGTGTTGCAATGCTTGAGATAGTGGTACGTTGATTTTGGTAAACTGTCTCTTGGGCTCGTCTTGCTTATGCAGGCCACCCTGTCGTGGTTGGTGAGGTTGTTGTTGGACTCTTGGCGTATTAGCCATTTTGAAAGGTGTTCTTTCAACCTAATCTTCTTGTTTCATCGGAGGCTGGTTAATGACTCAATCCCAATTTCTAAGTTTTGGATAAGAGTCATCTGTCCCAACATCTGGATTCTCATCGTTGCTATCTCTGCTTGCAATTGTTTTATCTGAACGTCCTTGTCGTCTTCAAGATTTTTATTGGTCATGCTCTGAATGAAAAGTGTTTTCACTTCTTCTTGCCCCTTGGATAGATTCAGGAACATTTCTTGAAGTTGAGTATTTTGGGTTTGAAGATCCTTGATAGTTTGTTCTAGAGCCATTTTCTTACTGAAATAAATAGCGAGAAAATGAGAAACATGTCTTGAGAATACCTATTATACAATGAGATGCATGATATGTAAAATGCAAGGTTTTCAAGGATCTCGCGGGGTAAACATAAGAAAATGTTAGAAGTCGAACTTTGATCATAACTTTGAGTGAAGAACTTTGTTTCATTGAATTTCCTTCCACGAGAATCATGCTTACCATGTCGAGTGGGTCATATCCCTTAACTCAAGTTATCATGCTTTGGTCTTTGACGACATTTGGTTAGAGGAAAATAAATCCTCTTGCCCCTTGATAGGTGTCTGATTCAATATAACCTTGCATCACAGACCCTTGATATCCTTGAAATGGTTATTGAAAATGCTATTCGTGATGTAATAATGTTATTTACAAATAAACATATACAAGCAAAGCAAACAAGTCCTTAGGTTTAGGCTTGCATGGAGTTCATAGGTAAGTACCCTCTTGAAGTTTAGTTGGCTCAACCTGTCCTAGAAAGTAACTGAGTTCTAGGGGATCTCAATATCATTGATCTTTCTTCATCGGGCATTATTTTAGCGCAAGCCTTTTTATTGGCGACTGAAATATCCCGAAAGTATGATCTCAATGAGCGTAGCATTGAGTATCAATTAATTTCGAACTGCACCAAAGCCGACTATCTTACTACTTCCTATGGCCAAGTTGTTCAATTAAAGTTTCTAAGGCCAGTTAGTGCTTCATGACACCACACAACGGCCCCGTATTCTCCTTGACTAAACTCAAGGGATACCGGTACCAACAAGTGTGTCACACTAATGTAGCCATCGCTTCAACCATGTCGGTATACCCCGCACAGTCCCCACGATCTATTGCTACTTACCTAATAATGTTCCCCGATCCGGGTAGAGGATCAAAACAAAACCCAAACGAGGACCCAAAAAATGTAAAGCAAGCAAGTCAAACAAGGAAAGAATTATAAAGGTGATCTAGCTCTAAGGTAACCCCACTTTTAAGTTAGTCCCCAGCAGAGTTTCCAGTTCTGTAATACGGTGGGAGAATTGACTTGGGTGTTTTGCATTTTATCGCAATTATTGTGGATAGCAAGAGTCACCACCGACTTTTCTTTTATCCAATAAGGAAAGGGTGAAAAGAACATGAAAGACCTTTGAGATATTTTCTTGAGTTCGGGGGGTAGGTTATGAAAAGGGAAGGTGTTGGCACCCTTTTCATCCATAGTAATCTATGGGCCCTTAGTTGCATGCTAGATCAATTTTGAAATTGTTTTGTTTGAAATGTGTTTGTGGTAGGTTTCGAAAGTATTTTCGAAAAGCACCTTCGTTTAGGCAAAGTTTGTAATGATTCTCGTCTCTATAAGAATGCATACAATGTGTTGGATTTTTTAAAAATATTTCATGTTTTTGAAAGTGTTTGGTGTGTTTGAAAAGATGTTTGTTTTTTGAAGATGGATTGTGAACAAGCAACTAAGAACGTTCTACCTACTCAAAAGTCTTTTATTCATTTCTCTCTTCCTTTGATATTGTTATCTCACCATCGATTGGTAAGTAACCCTATCTTTAGATGTAAAAGGACGGGTGTGGGTCATTGTATAGTCATAGATAGAAATATTATGAGATACCTTAGCATTTCCTTTAGAGTCTAAGATCATTTATAAGGCAACATTCAAAGCGTCATCGAGGGACTATGATCTTTTGATTGTTTTTGCTAAGATGTCTCACATGCATATTATGACAATTTTCTCAAGGCAACAAGTGGAGTTAACCCTAGAGGTGCAAGTGTGCAAGTGTTTATTTTTCATGCTTGATTCGACTTGAATTAGGGTTTTCTAAGCATTGGTTTTAGTCTTTCCATACACACCCTAATTACTAACATTTAGATGAAAGCGGTAAATTGCGAAAAATAAATTTGCTACGCTATTACATCACTTGGGGATGGGGATACAAATGTACAAATGGGTATTTCAAGAAATAAAATTCTAATTATCTATTACAACCATACCGAATTTGAATAAATGAACAAGAATTGAAATGAAAAGAGAATGAACTTTGTTTTGATTTTTGTTAAGGAAAGATTTTGGTTAATTAAAATAATTATGAAAATAAAATATTTATTATGATATTTTTTTATATTCATAAAATAAACATTGTAAATAAATAGTGTGTAAAAAATCAACTCCAAAGGAGTTGTTTTGATTGGTTGGAAAAATGTTTGAAGTTAGTTAAAAAAAAGAAAGGAAACAAATAAAAGGTAAAAACTGTTCTGGTCCTGCCCAGGTTTGAACTCAAGACCTTATGCATAAATGCCTTTCACGCACATTATTTGTACCACTGGGGTGCTCTGTTTCATCTGTTCACAAGATGACTTCAATTAGGTACAAGATGAACTTTTTTCTGGAGGTTTGGAATGCCTAGCTACTTCCTTCGAGTGCAGGAGTGCAAGACTCCCATGTTGAGATTCTAAAGGCTTCAATCCTCAGCCAATCGAAAGATGCAGAAAACCTACCTAAAGTTTGAAAACGAATCTAACAATGTAACTTTCGAAAGCTACAGGCCAGGGGTTAGTACAAATCTATTTAGCACCAAACTCAAGGGCTAACTAGTCAGAGTTGAGATTTTCAACATATAGGCAGTGCTAATCGAAAGTTAGAGCATGGTCAACTTCATAGATGTGATATCTACATTTTTTTCTTTATAATGTATGTACAAATGATGCTGGAATGAAAAGTTTCAAGTTTTATGAAAAGATTTACCTCTTGAAGTTCCAATCGAAAGAGATGTATATGACATCCAGGAATGACTTTATGATGGATTAAGCTTTCTTGGGATCTTCCTTAAGCTAATGGGACCACTTCTCTGCTTGAATCGAAAGGTTGGTATGTAGTAATTATGAGTGAATCAAAGGTTGGTTAAGAGTGAATCGAAGGACTGTTATTTATCAATTAGGGAGTGAATCGAAGGGTTCACTAATGCATGAAGGGATCTGAGAATTTTTGTGAGAGTTTTAGACTTTGAATGTTTGAGAGTTTGAGAGTTTGAGAGTTTGAGAATTTGATAATGTTTGAGAGTTTGAGAGTTTGAGGATTTTTCCACACAGCAAAAATTTGGCCCCTTTATTTGTTAATGGTTTCTCTATTTATAGAGAAAAGGTTTGGGAATTTAAACAAAATATGGTTTGGCTGAAACGTGAATATTAAGTTATGTCAAATTTTCCATGATTCCAAGATGAATTACCAAAGTTGTTGGTTTAAGGGGGCTGATTTCAATGACTTATGGTGGAGTATAATCAGAATTAAGCAAGGTATGGGCTTAAGACAAACTTTGTACTAGCAAGTTTACTTCATGGAAAAACTATTTTGGACAAAGGATTAATTACCTGGATAATAGCTTAATTCATGGTGTAAATAATTAATTATGGAGTAAAACACAAGCATTGAGGCCTGCAAAGTACGATCATGTAGCATAACCTATGGATTTGATCAGTGTTCTTTCAAAATTTTGTCTTCAACTTGTGTGTCGAAGGGTTTTAGAAATGGATCAAAGAAGGTTGCTTCGAAGGGAGCAAAATTCCCAAACGAAGCTTATGGATTAAACTTGATTGAAGGAGGCGTTATGCCCAAACGAAGAATGTAAACCAAACTTGCATCGAAGGAGGCCAAATGCCCAATCAAAGGATGTAAACCAAACTTGGATCGAAGGAGGCCAAATTCCCAATCGAAGGATGTATGCAGGAGGTCCCTTCTTTGTGAATCAAAGAAATCCAGTAGGAGGCCACTGCTTTGTGGATCAAAGCAAACCAGCAGGAGGAAATTGCCCTGTGAATCAAATCAAACCAACAAGAGGCCATTGCCTTCTGAATCAAAGGAAGCCTTCAGGAGGCCATTGCCTTCTGAATCGAAGGAAACCAATAGGAGGCCATTGCTTTGTGCCTTCTGACATGAAGCAACCAATGCTCAGTCGAAGCTTTGTGAAATTGAAGCAAACTTGCAGGGAGCCAAAATCCAGTTTAAGCTTGAGAAATAGAAGCAAGCTTTATGGAGGCCTAATTCCAATCGAAGCTTGTATGAAGATAACTATTTGTTCAATCGAAGCTTGTATGAAGAAAGCATGCAAGAGGCCATTGCCTCAATCGAAGCTTGGGAATTTGAAGGTTGCATCAAAAGAGTTTAAGTGCTCAATTGAAGCCTCTGAATCAAGCTTGCTCGAAGGAAGTTAAGTGCTCAATCGAAGCCTCTGGATTAAAGAGAACTTGCTCTTCTTTCTATTTTATGCTTGAGAGCCCAATATGGAAACTACATGGGTCATTAAAAGTCCAATTGTGCTTGTGTAAATTCAAACTCTAGCTGATCAAACCTTGTGTCGTTTTGACCCAATAGAGATCTTGTGAAAAAATTCTTGAGAAATGAGAGGGTAAATTTTGGGGTACAACCCAATCAAAATTCAAATATTTTCTTGTATGCATGCATGTCATTACATAGCATGTATTCTCAAGACATGGTTCTCATTTTCTCACTATTTATTTCAGCAAGGAAGATGGCTCTCGAACAGAACGATAGAGATCTCCAAGCTCAAGATGCTCAGTTCAAGGAAATGGTCCTGAATCTATCCAAGGGGCAAGAATAATTGAAAGCACTCCTTTCTAGGAACACGACCAAGAAAAATCCTAAAGATAACCAGGATGACCAGGTGGAACAACTGCAAGCTGAGATGGAAAGGATGAGAATCCAGATGAGTAGTCAGATGGCTCTTATCCAAAATTTAGTTTGGGGATAAGAAGAGTTAAGAATCCTCGAACTTCGTCAAGACAGATACGAAGTCTGGGGAAAACTGCTAGAATTTGGGGCCTAATCAACGATCAATCTCTCTTGGCAGACAGGGAATCGGGGGACATGTTCATGCAGGAACATGTTGAAAATAAACTCAAGAGCGAACAAATTTAGGGGAATTCATCTTCAAGTAATCAAAAGAGATCATACAATGGAAAGAAGGAGTCCAGTACTGTGTACGACCAGAAGGGTCGTAATAAGAGTGATCTCAACCAATCTGTGGGGGCAGTGTTGATCTCTAAACCAGCACCAGTGCAACAACAATGACAAGGCAATCAATGTAAGCAGGACGCAGCCAAAAGGAAATTTACCAAAATCAACATGTCCTCGGCTCAATTATTGCAACCCATGTTGAAGATGAAGTTGATAACATTAAAGGATCCTCCTCAGAATCCCAACACCGCCTCTCCTCGGTACAACCCTGATGTGAGATGCACTTATCATTCCAATAGTCTGGGGCATGACACTAATAGCTGTTGGGCATTGAAAAATAAGATTCAGGACTTGATTGATGAAGGGGTGCTAGAGTTCACACAAGATGGTCAGACTTAATTCTTCTGCCATCCCTCAAAGGCACACCATCTGAAGTGATAAGTTCAGACGAAAAGGCTTTTTTTTCATTAGAATTTTCAAATTGTAATTTTCTTTTGATTGTTCGAACACTTATTTTATGTAAAACTTTGTTATTCCATTAATGCATTGCATATGTTTGTCTTGAAGTAATCCATTTGTTTTCACTCTACTATGTTTTTACTTTTGTGACATTCAACTCTCGATTAAAAAACTATAAGTCTTTATAAGGAGGATGACAAAAATAATACCACAATCTTTACAGTATGCTTTGGAACAAACCTTGCTGACGATGTACAGGCGTTGTTTCAAATCCTAAAGTGGAGTTATAAGGAATATAATACCTAGTCAACCCCTTATAGCATAATAAGTAGGAGTTTTCTTTTTCACATAAATTGAAACCTTTAATCATAACCCGGGGAAGGGTAGTTTCTCAGTTAATTCGATGGTGCATTCAATCGCAAGCTTTCCCTTCGTACATGACGAGTAGTGTTGGAGGTATCCTTCCAAAACAAAAGATGGTGATGGTTCTACAAAATCATTAAAACGGGTAGTCATTATCTTTCAAAAGAAAAGCCCGCTAAGTCAAAACCTATGAAGGAGACTTAAGAAAAAAACGTGGGCATCCCGCTGACTGTAATCACAAAAGAAACAGTTCAGGAAAAAGGTAGGGATAATAAAATATATAAAAAAGAGGTCACTACAAATCCTCAACAAAAATAAAATATTACAAAAAATGACTGCCTCCTTAAAATAAATTTTCAGTATCCGAACCATCATCAGAATATCAAGGCAAAGATTCCAGACTCAATTGGGATTTAAACGCATAATTAACTGAGTATAGGACTGAAGAACATCACGAAGAATGGGTTGGGTACAAATAAATTTTGAGCTTTTATCCTTTGTTTCTTAAACTGTGAACCAGGCCACGCTACAACCCTTAAAAGTCCTAGCTAAAGGATGGTTTAGTTCGAAAGCATACTGTTACAAAAGGTATCCTGACTCCTGTATGGTTTACTATAAATCTTGAGTTGAATTCATATTCTTACAAAAATCTGTTTGTTTACTAAAAATGAATTTTTAAAACTTCAAGACGGACATAAGCTTTGCATTCTTTAAATGCCATTGTTTGCATATGACTAATCGTTTGACAGCAGTGAAATTCGCACGACGAAATTTCAATGAACAAAAATCCTCTTATTGGACATAATCACCTCAGATGGAAAGACATTTCCAGTAACAGGCCTTTCATAATCAAGGGGCATGACATGGTGTCTAACTGATTCGGGGGTATTCGTGTCAAGATTCAAGGAATCTCTCAAAAGTGCCAAAGATCCTGGGGAAGATCTCCGTCTGAATCACTTGGGGCATTGAACATGATTTCCAGCAAAGGGCCACGTGCGATCAAGAAAACATCTTTCTGGAAGTGCTATAACACTTACTACTATGGACAATGACCATTCTCCGCACCCTGTGAATGCAACATAGCCAGAAAATACTATGCATGAAAGAAAAAAAACCCTCTAGGTTGAGTGGCCTAGGCAAAAATAAGGGAATCCCGGCGATCCAAAAGAGTTCGGGAAAAATTAGGGATATATAAATAAAATTGTACACCGGCAAGTCAAAAACCTGAAAAGGCGGCTTGGGAAAGAAAGGATATCCTGGTAGACTGAAAATATGAAAGGACAATCCATGAAAAAGTTAGGGATTAAAGAGTACGACTATGTCCCGTCATCTCGTCACTTGTCTATCAGTAGAAGACTTATCGCCCTAGTCAGCATTCACCAAGGGCTCTAGAAGTAGAGGTATGTTCAAGTCTCCACGGATCCCCACAGAGCCACTTCAGGAGGTTTATCCCTACATGGTGATTTTTGTACCCCAAAATTTTCCCTCTCATTTATCAAGACTTTTCTCACAACACCTCTTGGACTCAAGACAAGATTAGGATTTGGTCAGCTCAAGATGCCTCATCTTGCACTGATAACCTGAAATTAGGGTTTGGGTTTGCACAAGGATTTTTGGACCACTAATGCTTCATGTGACTTTCGTACATCATCTTGGACCCCTAAGATTGCTCATGTTAAGTTTCAAGCCTTGAACCACATTTTTGATCAGTCAATTGGACAGTGGACCTAAAAATCAGTTGTATTGGGGAAAAAGTCAACCTTGGCCAATTCACAGTCAGACTTCATAATTTTTGATCCACAACAACCTTTTAGACTCATATTTATCATTTGATCAAGTTTGGATCACAACTCCTCAAGAAATTTGATCAAATCATCAAAAGGGCAAAATGGTCAAAATTAGGGTTTTGATTGAGAAAGGGCAATTTCTGATTTTTAACCTAGCCAATGACCAATTGAGTTCAATCATGGTTTCAAGAGTTCAATGGAAACATCTTGACCTAATTACATGATTCAAAAGATCTCAAGTCCATTGGATTGACAGATGAATTTTGCAGTCAACTGATCAAAAGTCAATTGTACACTGAAAAGTCAAACTTTGACTTTTTGGTCAAAATCAAATGCCAAGGGTCATAATTCATCAAGATATGTCAAAATGTGAAACTTGTTCACCAAGAAAACCAATTTTGAAAATTAGGGTTTTGAATTTGAAAATTTTCATAACTTAGAATTTTTCTAAGTATGGAAATTTTCTTATTTTTTCCCAACTTTTCACCACTTTTTCACCATGATGCAATTTGGTTCAAAGAAAACTTCCAACATGAAAGTTGTAGTCCTCCATGAAATCTACAACTTTTCTTCACAAACGTTTCCCCAAAGATGCTTGGATATCATGTTATGAATTTGTGAATATCGGTCCATGAACTAAATAACTTAGTGAAATTTTGCCCTAATTTAGGCAGGTTTTGGACCCAACTTCATGGACATTTTTCACCTAGTTCCAAGAGGTATCTCAAAATGCATTTCAAAGATGGATTATAGATCACATTGCAAGATTTCCAAAATTTCAGAGAAATCTCCAAGATCATTTGTGGTTAGGGAGAATCGAAGAAGAGAAATTAGCATTTTTATCACTTTTGTTCAAGCCATTTTTACATGAGATCAAGTTGCAAATCAGATCTATGTTGATTGTACCTTGCTTTACAGGTCTTAAACTCATTCTACACTCCATAATTAAATGCAAACTCAGAAGATAAAGGATTTATCTTTGCTTTTGGAGCATTGTAAAAGAAATAATTCCATTTTAGGCATAAAGGTTACAATGCCATTTTCATAAAGGTGAGATTTTGCAACTTTACAAATCTTGAGCCTTGGACCTGTCCCTTTGGTGCAAGCAACTTCCACAGGTCTTAAGCAATTTGTACAAGCCCTTTGCAGCCCTCAAACTAGCCAGTACAAGCATGGTAGCATAAGTCACTTCACTTTACTTCAAAAGCAAGAAAATTGGTGAAAAGGTAAAAGCTTGCACATCTGATGAGGAGTGGACTTTGTATCCATTCTATACATATTCACAAACTTGTTAAAAACTAGAACACGCTTGCTTGACAACTGAAACACTCTAAAACTCAAAAAACTCCATTTTTATGCCAAAATACACAGTTGCTGCAAAATCATAGCCATTTCATTTTTGGCTCGTGCGTTTTGTGGCTTGACACTTGAAACACCTCACACACATCATACCAAAGCTATCCAAGCCCTTGTCCTGGTTCTGTAACCCCTGTTTCAGCCATTGCCATTTTCAAACTTAGAGCTTGCAGCTTGACTTTTGCAGAGAGTTCTGGCCATCCACAAAGCAAGCTAGGCATTGTAATAGCTTGAAGGAAGTTCAAGGAAGCTCACATGATCCTCAGGCCTCCATTAAAGTCCCTACATTGCTCTATACAAATCCAACTGAAGGAGGTATATTTCTTAAACTCTATCTCTGTATTTAGGCATCCTCAAGTCACGATTTGTGAAGAAAAAATGTAGCCCTTGTCATGGTGAAGTTGTATATATGCATACTTTTCATTTATATTAACGATGCTGTGAGAATTTGAAGCTTGAAGTTCATGAAATTTTTAGGTCACGAATTAGGGGTCCCAAAATTCTCTCTGATCTTTGAGAGTTAGGTTACAAATTTTACATGGTTGGAATCGTGAGATTAAATACCACAAGTTTCATGTTATGCGTTTTTGTTTTTGGCAAGCATGAGCAAGTTGCAGGTTTGAAGGAAAACGCGCGCACAAGGACTGGCTGGAGGACAGGGATGAGTGTCCTGGGCTTTTTTGGCAGCTTTGGCCTTTTTGTTTTTACTAACCACACCTCCTGACTTACTTTTACACCCCTTTGACTTATTTCTTATATCTTTGTATTTTTCTTGCATATTTTTATATTTATTACTTGCATTTATTTTTTCTAATGATAAAAAATACCCAAAAATAATTTATTTATTTTCACACTTTTATTTATTTTATTTTTTTTCACATAAAAATAGTTTATTTTGACAAATAGTTTTTATTTTCTTAAATAACTTGTAAATATATTAATAATACTTAATATTTTTATTATATTATTTATACACATAAAATATTATTTTCTACACATACTTATTTTTTAATATTTATATATTTTATTATTTATTATTTTCTTATACAAAAATGGATAAAATAACAATAAGAAACATTATTTTTCTTTGAATTAAAAATTAGGGTTTCACCCCTTTCCAAAAATAATAATATTATTTTTCCTTTTCTCTAGGGTTTAATTAAATTATTTTCTCATACATTAAACAAATACAAAACATTTTCAACATAAATACATTTGCATTGCATTTTAATATTTGTATATTTATTGAATGCGCACAATATTCGATTGGGTTGTAATAATATTTTTAGGTTTATATTTGTGCAATATCCCCATTCAAAACTTGTATCCCCCCTCCCATAATAATTGTTGTAATAGCTTAGTTTATTTTATGCAATTTATTGCTTTCCTATACCATGTTTAGTAAACTAGGGTTTGCATGACAAGACCAAAAACAAACAAATAGAAAAAACCTAATGCAAGACAAAATGCATGAAAAATGACACACCTTTGCACACAAACACCCTTAGGGTTTATCCCACTTGGTTGCCTAAATAAAAATGGCCATGTTACGCATGCAAAGTATCTTGGCAAAACAAAACAAAATAAGATCATAGTCCCTCGATGACGCTATCAAAAGGTTGCCTAAACAAAATGATCTTAGTCCCTCCAAACATGCTAAGATACTTGGCAACATTGTTATTATGGCCATACAATGACCCACGCCCGTCCCGTTTACATCCAAAGATAGGGTTGCTTACCAAATCAATGGTAAGTCAACAATGTCAAAGGAATAAAAATGCACAAGAAAGACATTTGAGTAGGTAGATAACTTCTAAGTTACTTGCTCCATTTCAAAACAATCCTTGCTATTTAAAAAAAAAACAAGCACACACACATTTCCAAACATCTTTCAAAACATTGAAACATTTTTCAAAAGACAAACATCTTTGTATACATTCTTACGAACGAGAACCATTACAAAGATTGCCTAAACGATGGCCTCTTTTCAAAATTCTTTCAAAACCACACCAAGCACCATTTCAAACAAAGCAAAGCAAAGCAACTGATCTAAGCAAGTAACTAAGAGCCCACGGAAAACCATGGATGAAAAGGGTGCTAGCACGTTCCCTTTTCATAATCTACCCCCCAAACTCAAGAAAACATCTCAAAGGTCTTTCCTGTGCTTTTTTACCTTTCCTTTTGGATAAAATAAAATTCGGTGGTGACTCTTGCTAACCGCGACATTTGCGACAAAACGCTAAACCTCAAGTCAGTTCTCCCACCGTATCACAGAACTGGCGACTCTGCTGGGGACTATTATAAAAGTAGGGTTACCTTAGGGTTTAGATCACCTTTACTTGCTTACCTTGTTTGACTTGTTTGCTTTACATTTTGGTTCTATTGTTTGGGTTTGAATCCTCCACCCGTATTTGGGAAACATCATAGGTAAATAGCAATACGTTATGGAAACTGTGCGGGGTATACCGACACGGTCTAAGAAATATCTATGTTAGTGTGACATATTTGTGGGTACCGGTAGCCTTTGAGTCAATCAAAGAGAATACGGGTCCGCTGAGTGATGTCATGAAGCACTAACGAACTTCTAGAACCTTTACTTGACCAACTTGGCCTTTTAGGATGTAGTGAGATGATCGGCTTTGGTGCAGTCCGAAGTTTGTAGATACTCGATACTACACTCATTGAGGGTTAGTTCCTTGGAATATTTCAGTCGCCAGTCAAGAGGCTTAAACTGAAACAATGAACAAGGAAACAATCCAGTGATATTGAGCTCCTTAGAACCCGGTTATTATTACTAGGACAGGTTGAGCCATCTAAACTTCAAGAGGGTACTTACCTATGAAACCCCATGCAAGCCTAAACTGGGATCTTCTGTGATTTGCTTGTACATATATACTTGTGCATAACATCATGGACATCATGAGCATCATATGCATCCACTAACCATTTCAAGGATTTTGGAAATTCATCTTTGTTCTTGTTTTGTAGGATATGGATTCACTTCGCAGGAAAACTATCCAAGTCAACCTTGTAAGAATTCTTCCACAACTCAAGGAGCTAGCTTCAAGGATTCCTGAAAACTCTCCATTCACCGAGAGACATGGTCGTCTACTCAACTTAGTCACATCCAACACAAGGAAGACATGATGAAATTTCTCTTCCAGTTCTTCGATCCTTTGCATCACTGCTTCACATTTCCTAACTACCAGCTTGTGCCTACTTTAGAAGAATTCTCTCAACTCTTGAGGATTCCCATTCTCAATCAACTACCTTTCAACGGTACGGAAAGAGATCCAAATCCAGAAGAGATTGCTCAAGCCCTGCACTTGCACTCATCTGATGTTACAACCCATTGGGAAACTAGAAGTGGTGTCAAAGGCTTCTTGGCAAAGTTCTTGTTTGAGAAGGCCCAAAGTTGTTGGAACTCCTTGGACTTGCAAGCTTTTGATGAGTTTGCAGCTCTTCTCATCTATGGGATGGTCCTGTTCCCTAATCCTGATCAACTCATAGATGTGAGTGCTGTCAAAATCTTCATGTCACGCAACCCGGTGCCTACATTACTTGGGGATATCTTGCACTCTTTTCACACTCGTACAATGAGGAAAAGAGGTGTTCTCATGTGTTGCACTCCTCTCCTGGAAAGATGGTTTATTTCTCATCTTCCCCAATCAGTCTTGAAGAATGAGCAAGGTTTGAGGTGGTCACAACGGTTGATGACACTTACACATTCAAATATTCATTGGTGTTCTCGATCCAAAGAGAATGTTATCATTGTCGACCGTTGTGGGGAATTCCCTAATGTCCCTCTACTTGGCATTAGGGGAGGAATCACCTACAACCCATGCTTGGCTCTAAGACAGTTTGGTTATGCCCGAAGGGATGGCCCACATGATATGCTGATTCTAGGTTTGGTTTTCGACTTCGACAACAACGATCAAGGTCTTCGCCAAAGATTCATCCGAGCTTGGAGGATGCCAAACAAGGTATATAGCAAGACTTTGGGACACAATAATTCCATTCCTCTTGAGCCTTACCTCATGTGGGTACAAATCCGCGCCCAAAGTCTTATGATGCCTTACCCCTCCATTCTCCCAGTGATTATAGAGCCTGTTACGGAAGGAGAGGTTCCATACACCATCCTACATCCTGACATGCCAACATCACTCGAGGATCTACGAAGGAGTTGGATACAGCTCAAGGGAGAACACGATACTTTCGAAGCCCAATTATACGCAAGCGAGAAGAAGGTTTTGGAACTCACTCGGTTACTTCATGAAGAGAAGACTCTCAACACCTACATTGCACCAAAGAGGATGTGCAACGTCTTTTTATCTTAGGATTTTGTATTATTTTGCTCTAGGGGAATTGATGTACTCAAATTCTATTTTATTAATATAACGTGTGTTCCTTTTTGTTTGAAACAAATTTGAATTTTCAAATCCTTGAAAGCATTGCATGAATACATATCATTCAACATGAGCATAAACAGGTCTTTTCAACAAGTTTCCTCACCCTTCTACTATTTATTTCAGCAAGATGCATCTTGAACAGACGGTTAAAGACTTACAAGCTCAAAATTCACAATTTCAACAGTTACTCTTGACCTTAGCCAAGGGGCAGGAGGAGCTAAAGGCTCTGCTAGAGAAAGAGAAAGAGAAAAAGAAGAAGAAGCCAGCTGGTGTGGTTATCATGGGCAGAAGGTTTCAGGGACAAGCCAGAAGGACCTTAGAATTTCCAACAACCTCTAATGAAGGGGAAAGAAAAGGAAAGGAAACGGCAGTTCCATCAGATTCTGAAGCAGAAGAAGAGGAGGAAGAGGACTACTCTGAATAACAATACCCTCCGGCCGATGACAAATACAAACACTTGGAAGAGCGTCTAGATGCTATGGAAGTACAAAGAGTACTGGGTCTGGATTTTGAGGAGTTAGGGCTGGTGTCAGGAATTGTAATCTCGCCCAAGTTTAAAGTGTCTTTATTTGCCAAGTATGATGGGGTGTCTTGTCCCAAAATGCACCTTCGATCTTATGTCAAGAAGATTCAGTTGCATTCTGCTGACAAAGACTTGTGGGTTCACTTTTTCCAGGACAATTTATCAGGAACGCGGCTTGATTGGTTCTACCAGTTGGAGAGGGCTGATGTCCATAATTGGGAAGACTTGGTAGCAGCCTTCTATAAACAATATCAATACAATGCCGATTTGGCACCAACCCGTACTCAACTCCAGGGTATGGCGATGGTATCAAATGAGGGCTTTAAAGACTACGCACAAAAGTGGAGGGATTTAGCCGGAAGGGTGCAACCACCTTTATCTGAAAGAGAGTTAGTGGACATGTTCTTGGGAACTTTGTCAGGTCCTTTCTTTAATCATCTGATTGGGAGTTCCTCTGTAGGGTTTACAGAATTGATTTTAACTAGCGAGAGGGTGGAAGGCGGTATAAGAAGTGAGAAAATTTAGAAAGATGCATCTGCCTCCGCATCTGTAAAAAAGCCCTTCACTGGAAAGAAGGAAGTGTCCGCTATCTACTCACAGAGAAATTAAGGAAGAACAGAGTGCTGACCAACGGTGGGGGCCGTTATGATTTAAAAGCCTGCATCAGACCAGCCAAGGAATGATCAGCTAAGAAATAACCAGCCGAGAAATAATCAACAAAGGGTAGAAAGGCCAATCAAGAAATTCACCAAGATTAACATGACTCCAGCTCAAGTCCTACCACATCTTCTAAAGTTGAATATGGCCATGCCAAAAGAGGCCCCTAAAAATCCCAATACTGCGTCTCCTCACTACCATCCAAATGCCAGGTGCGCATACCATTCTGTAAGTCTAGGGTACGACACCAACAACTGTTGGGCTCTAAAGAACAAGATTCAAGATCTGATAGACGCAAAGGAGGTTGAATTTGAAGCGCCAGCAAAACCAAATGTTATTTCTGCTCCAATGCCTAGGCATGGACACAATGCCAGTGTTATTGAGGAAGACTTATTTGTTTCCACCGTGGATAAATTGTTGACTCCACTCTTGACCGTTAAGTTGAATCTGTTGAAAGTTGGTATCTTCCCAGGTTGTGAAAAAGATTGCCATGTTTGTCGATCCTCATCATTTGATTGTCCTCTGTTTAAAAAAGGTATCCAACAACTGATTGATAACCAAGAAATCTTGTTTGAGAAAGCTCTTGTTTCACCCATTCCAGTTCCAGAAGTTTCAATAATAACCATATACGCCAATCCTTCCAGGGTCCCTAAAAGACTCGTTAGGATTACATCTGCTCCTATGACTACTCCGCTTAAGATAATAATGCCTGGGTCGACCCCTTACAAATAAGATAAAATGGTACCATGGAATTATGGTGGAGAAATCTACTACCATGGTGTCAAACAGATTGAACATATTGCCGAAGAAGAGAGCTCCGAAGAGGACAATTCTGACATCAGTAACTTTACCGGAACAAGCAAAATTACCCGTAATGGAAGAATTTTCTCTCCAGAGGTTGACCCTCCAAAGGCAGTCTTTGGACCCGTGGCCATTCCAAAGATTACCTTTGTACCAGTGATTATACCTGCGTGTGTATCTACTGAAAAAGACAATACAATTCCTATCCCTACTTCCACTGCTGATAATAAAGGAAAGAACGTTCAAGAAGAGCCTGTCCTGATGAAGGCTCAATCACTAGTGTGATCGGTGGAAATAAAACTGACTATTTTTTAGCTGGTTTCGCTAAATGTCGCGGTAAGCAAGAGTCGCCACCGTCTTTTATGTTCTCCAATATGGAAAGGACAAAAGCACAGCAAAATTCCTTATTCGAGATTGTTTCTCGGTTCGGGAGGTAGATTTATAGAAAGGGAAGGTGTTAGCACCCTTTCTATCCATGGTTATCCATGGGATCTTAGGTACTTGCTCTTATGTTTTCAAAATTTGTTTGCTTTTCAAATGTGTGTGTGGGTTTTGAAAAAGTTCGTTTGAAAACTTCTAGGTAACTCTTGTATCAGTCCTCAAGAGTGTATGAAGTATTGTTTGAAAACTTTTTGAAAGTGTAAGGTGTGAAAAGTTGTTTTTGTTTTGTTTTGAAGAGAGCAAGTACCCATGAGTTGTCTACCTACCCTAAGGAATTAAGCTGTGTAAGAGTCCTTTAGATAGTGCTATCCCACCATTGAGAGGTAGGTAGCACCATCGTTGGAGGTGTTCGGGTCAATTCTATTAAGGGACAGTGTGGTCACTGAAGCAACGGTAGGACACCTTAGAAGTAACCCTAATGTCCTAGATCCTTTTTTTATCCGAGGCAACCGTTTCGAGGCGACTGGATCTTTTGGACAGAAGAGCGACCTCTAAGACACCCTATACTTGATGACCACGTCGAGGAAACCAGTGAGGCGTACCCTAGGAGTGGCATGTGCTTTGTGTGTTGTTTTTCAGTTGATTGTCTTTGTACATGTTATTTGTGAGCTACGGATTGGTTTTATTTACATACATTCTTTTATGCATTTTTAACAGTTAGGGGTGCGGGAAGTAAATTGCGGAAATATAAATATTACGCTATTACAAGGCGCGGGTCTATACATCGCCAAAAATACAAAGACCCGTTTTGATAAAGTGCGGAAAGTAAAGAAAGCAATAAACCTAATTACTATTACATTCTTGAAGCAGTTACATAGTAATCAAAATAAAATAAATGCGCGCGAATAAAAATCAATCGGGAATGTCTTAAGGGTTTTGACCATTTTAAGAAAAGAAATGAATTTTTTGTCTTTTTTGAATTAAATGCAATTAATTAAATAAAGCCTAATTACTAATTAATTAATTTATTAAAAGAAAATATTTTTTGTGTTTTTATGTTTTTTAATGAAATAAAATAAAAGAATTAAAATTCTAAGTTAACCTAATTCTAAATTATTTTTATTGATTGTAGAGAAAAAGAAATTAAAGTTGACCTAATTAAACTATTTTATTTGTTAATATTTATTTACAAAAATAAAATGAAATTAATAATAATAATAATGTTAGTTCTTTTTTTGATTTTTTATGAAAATATTAATTAAGTTAATAATACTAATAATTAATAATATTAAAAAAAAAGGTTATAAAAGAAAAGAAAAATAAAGAGATAAAGAGAAATAATAAAACCAAAGGGAGGTATGGGCCAGAAATGGGGTGTTCTGAATTGAATTGTGAGGCCCATTTGAATCCAGCTTTGTTTGACTTTGGAGATTGCCTGCGCCTGTGTTGACTCATGAGCATGGTGTTCTTTCATTTTCTGGCCCTTGGATCTGCTTCTGAGGCCACTTGGCGCCTTCCTGGATGAGGTGTATGATATGCCTTCTATTGGAGCGCTGCAAGCAAGTATGAGGAGAAAAATAATATAACGCGTTAGGGGGACCTGGGGATCGAACCCAGGTCCCAAAGATTACCAAACACGTTGCCAACCACTACACCACTCATGCGCATTTGTTAATATAATGGCCACTAAATATTATATAAAAAGAATGCATTATATGCTGGAAAATAAAAAAGAGCGCGCGTGATTTGAATTAACCAATCCCATCCTTCCACGCCTCATCTTCTTCGTTACTGAAACAAAAAACACAGACAAATAACGGGGGTTTTAAACCCCAAAAAATGACAATGTCCAAAATAGCGATTAGGCATAGGTGCAAGATAAATTGGGCGCGAGGTATGCTTTGGATTCGTCTCATCATGCTGATTTCAACCATGGGTGTTTGGAGGGTTAATTTTACAGTATGGGAAAAACCCCAATTCAAAAGCTTTGAAACCCTAGAACCTAACAATGGAAACTTTCACGTTAGAGCATCATAATCAAATTAAATTATATAGAAAGCTTCGTATGAATGTCAGCAATGCAAAATAGTAATCAAAACGTATTAAGGATGCGTAAAAAATGGATTTCGATTATGAAAAAAATGGTGAACCGTGTGACTGTATGGAGGCGATTCTGATGGCGTTAGGGCTTGTTCTTGATGGAAAAAGGTTCCTGGGAGTGTTGGGAGTGTGTTTGGATCAAAGAAAGTGTCTGAATTGCACTGGAAGATTGATTTCAGTTTGTGACTTTTCTTCCAATTTTTTGAATTTGGTTCTTTTGTTTCAGAGTTTTCTAGGTCGTGAATGATGTATGGGAGGCTTGCATATATGTCTCTGAATGAGAATCAAGCAATTTTATGAGCCTTTAACCCTTGCGATGAAGTTTTGATTTTCTCCATAACCACCATTGAAGAAACTTGCCTTTTTTATCCAAATTTGAATTTTATGCTTAAAATGGACCTTACACGAAAATGGTAGGTGGATTATGATGTATCAAAGCCATTCAAGCCACAAGATATCCCTTAATTAATTTTTTTGATTTTTATTTGAATTTTAAAGATTTAAAATGAATTAAATCAAATAAAATTAAATAAAAATAGAAAAATTAATTTTTAATCTTGAAATAAATCATGGGACACGTGGGTGGCATGGCAAAGCTGAATCAAGTGGAAAAAGTGGGCCCTTTTGTCAAAAATTGAATTTTCAAGGATAGTTGACTTTTGCCATTTCACAAAAATTTCCCAACTTCTCCAATGCATATCTTGCTCAATTTTGATCATATGAACATGTTCTTGGACATTTTGGAAAGGTCTTGAAGTCCTCTAACCAATGCCTCTGGTCCCATGTCATTTTGATTACCAATATCAAGTTATGGTCTTTGAATTAAAGTGCCTTTTTGTTGACTTTTGAAAATGACCTATAATGTTGAAATTGATAACTTTTTGTGAGAGCATTTCTTAGATTTGGAATGTGAAGATGAGTTGTAGGAAATGTCCTCCCCTTCAAAATGAGCATTGGATGGGATTTTTCTGATGAACCATGAAAAATTTATGCCTTGGTCAAGTTACAGTTGACTTTTCAGCTGTCCAAAAATAGAAACTTTTGACACCTTGATGATTTTTGAGCCATTCTTGTGAAATCATGGTCAAGATTTGACCAAATGATGATTGTGGCTTCAAAATGAGATGTTGACCAAAATTTTTGACTTTTGACTGCCAAATGACCATTTTGCCCCTACAGTTGATTGTGAGGCAATTAGGGTTTTTGACTGTGCAACTTGACCTTGTGAGCCTTGAAACTTGACATGTAGGTGCTTGACAATGTATATGAGCATATGGGACTTGATTAAGCCCTTGAAAACTTCAACTTCCTTGCAAGAACCAAAACCCTAATTTGACTGGCTTAGGAGGGTGTTTGACTGTGTAGCCCTTGAGTAGACTTGAGCAAATTGAGATGATGCTTGTAAAACTTTGAAGAATATGGGAGGGCAAATTTTGGGGTACAACAGTTGCCCCTGTTCAATCTTCTTAGACCTGAGGATGTAGATTGGCTTGCGTGCCTTTCGTGATCCGAAGGTGGAAGATGATTGAACACTAGAGTGCCCAGAAATTTGCACTCACATAGTAGAGTATCAGCAGTGTGATGGAGGGAATGGGCTTACAGATGCCATTTGGAAAGATGATGGATAGGGGGATGGGCTTATAGATGCCATCTGGAGATGTGACAGAACCTTGTCGGGAATGGGCTTATAGATGCCATTTGGAACTGTGATGGATAGTTTTGGAGATGGGCTTATAGATGCCATCTAGGTGTCGATCGCGTAAGAGATTCCTTAGCGAGAACTTGCGTACCTGAGAAAGAAAGATAATTACCTGGCCTGTTACAGGGGTTGATCTTCAAACTCTTTATGCAGATATGCCCTGGCTGGATACAGGAATCGAATCTTCAAACTCTTTAGACGTGCCCTGGCTAGATACAGGAATCGAATCTGGAATTAGTCGTCAACAGATATGCCCTGGCTGGATACAAGAATCGAATCTGGAATTAGTCGTCAACAGATATGCCCTGGCTGGATACAGGAATCGAATCTTCAAACTCTTCAGACGTGCCCTGGTTGGATACAGGAATCGAATCTGGAAATAGTCGTCAACAGATATGCCCTGGCTGGATACAGGAGTCGAATCTTCAAACTCTTCAGACGTGCCCTGGCTGGATACAGGAATCGATTTTGGAATTAGTCGTCAACAGATATGCCCTGGCTGGATACAGGAATCGAATCTTCAAACTCTTCAGACGTGCCCTGGCTGGATACAGGAATCGGATCTGGAATTAGTCGTCTATAGATATGCCCTGGCTGGATACAGGAATCGAATCTTTAAACTCTTCAGATATGCCCTGGCTGGATACAGGAATCGAATCTGGAATTAGTCGTCAACAGATATGCCCTGGCAGGATACAGGAATCGAATCTTCAAACTCTTCAGACGTGCCCTGGCTGGATACAGGAATCGAATATGGAATTAGTCGTCTACAGATATGCCCTGGCTGGATACAGGAATCGAATCTTCAAACTCTTCAGACATGCCCTGGCTGGATACAGGAATTGAATCTGGAATTAGTCGTCAACAGATATGCCCTAGCTGGATACAGGAATCGAATCTTCAAACTCTTCAGACGTGCCCTGGCTGGATACAGGAATCGAATCTGGAATTAGTTGTCAATAGATATGCCCTGGCTGGATACAGGAATCGAATCTTCAAATTCTTCAGACGTGCCCTGGCTGGATACAGGAATCGAATCTGGAATTAGTCGTCAACAGATATGCCCTGGCTGGATACAGGAATCGAATCTTCAAACTCTTCAGACGTGCCCTGGCTGGATACAGGAATTGAATCTGGAAATAGTCGTCAACAGATATGCCCTGGCTGGATACAGGAATCGAATCTGGAAACTCTTCAGACGTGCCCTGGCTGGATACAGGAATCGAATCTGGAAATAGTCGTCAACAGATATGCCCTGGCTAGATACAGGAATCGAATCTGGAATTAGTCGTCTACAGATATGCCCTGGCTGGATACAGGAATCGAATCTTCAAACTCTTCAGACATGCCCTGGCTGGATACAGGAATCGAATCTGGAATTGCGACAGTTGATAGTAATTATCTTTGGATTGACCTTTTTTTCCTGAAAAGGCAAAACATCAGTTATATGCAATGTCATGATGTATGAAATGCATGATGTCATGATGTTCTCAAAAATAGATGAGACCGTATGATATGATGCGTATGTGCATGCATTGTGTATGTAAGCAGGATGTATGAAATGTGATATGTTTATGAATGTATTTTCGTCTAGGAAAATAAATCCTTGACGAATGCCGGGAAGCTGAATCCTGGGCTGATGTTGAAGAGTGAAGATCTTTAATTCCGCTGGGGATGATGGTTGCAAGAATAATTCGGTAGGAGAAGATGACTCCGTTGGGGAATAAACTTGGCGAAGAGATTACTCTGCAGGGAAATAATCTGTGGGGAATTACTCTGTGGGAAATTACTCTGTGGGAAGAGATACTTCGCTGAGGTTTGATGATAACTCCGCTGGGGATACCGTTGATGAGTTATGTTGGAATTGATGAACTCCGCTGGGGGTAGGAAGAACTTCGCCGAGGACGATCTTTCCGTGGTTTTTGGCTGAGGATAACCCAATTATAAGCTCTGGTGGAGAATAACCTTTGAATAAAGCCGGGGAGACGCGTTCGTATTTTGCAGGGGATAAGCTTCCAGAATCTACTGGGGATAAGCTTCCAGAATCTACTAGGGAGGTGGATTCAACTCTCCTGGGGAATCTTTTGAACTGTACTGGGGAAGTGGCTCCACTAGGTGTCTGGTATTCCGCCGGGGAACAATCTTAGATTAAGACTGCCGGGGATGCTTGCTTAGGAACATCTGTATACTCCACTGGGGAATATTGAGATTTTCTGGGGATTCCCAACCTCCTTAAGGCTGACAGTAGGCTAACTCTGCTTGGGGAGAGTATTGCTGACTTGCTGGAGATACTGTGCCTTTCGGGGCTGATGGGGATACCAACTCTGCTCGGAGGAGAGTATTGATTGGTCTTACTTTGCGGGGAGTGAAGGTATCTTGGTTATATTCTTCAGCCGAACCTACCTTGGTACCTTGGTTGACAGAGCAACTAGACCGCTTAGACAACTCATTATTGCCCCTGTTTCTAATGTCATCTGTAATTAATCCTTTGTTTCGCATGCAAGTATTTGTGATTAGCAATTAATGTCAAATACATATATCAAAAATTGAACATTGGACGTTCTTTGCAAAACAAAACAGATAAAGGAAAAACAATTGGCAATTTGTCTGGAAAAGTGAATTTGTATTGATTTTTGAATTTGCCTGTAAATAGGTGTTTATGTACAAGAGGCTGACGTCCTAGTAAGAGAACGCCGCCGAACAACATAGAGTTTATACAATTTTTGTGAAAAGGAAAACAAAACAGCTATGTGAAAAATAATCCCACTGGGTTCCAACTCTGCTATCGCCTTTATGTCTTCAAGCGTCTCATCACTTTGCTGCTTAGTTAACGATGAAGCTGACTGATCGATGCCGTCTGAACCTGATAGTTGATACCGGATTTTGGATGCAGGGTGATCCAATGAGACATAGTATTACGCTTTAATCCCTAACTTTTTCCTGGACTGCCCTTTCGGGTTTTCAGTCCACCGGGATACCCATTTTTGCCCAAGCCGCCTTTTCAGGTTTTCGACTTGCCGGGTGTACAGATTTTTTCATTTCATCCCTTATTTTTTCCCGAACCCTTTTGGTTCGCCGGGAAGCCCTTATTTTTGCCTAGGTGTGTCAACCTAGCGGGTCTTTAATCATGCGTAGTATCTTTTTACTATGTCTGCATTGGCGGGGTGAGGAAGGTCATCACCATTCATGGTGGTTAGAATCATAGCTCCTCCTGAGAAGACATGTTTAACCATAAATGGCCCTTCGTATGTAGGGGTCCATTTGCCCCTGGGATCGCCTTGAGGAAGAATGATGCGCTTGATTACCAGGTCTCCGACTTGATACTCTTGGCGTCTGACTTTCTTGTTAAATGCCCTGATCATCCGTTTTTGGTACGTTTGACCATGACAAATAGCGGTGAGTCTCTTTTCATCGATTAGATTTAATTGATCAAGCCGAGTCTGGATCCAGTCATCTTCGCTCAAACCTGCATCCTTCATTATTCGGAGAGAGGGTATCTGGACTTTAATAGGCAAGACTGCCTCCATGCCATAGACCAAGGAAAAGGGTGTTGCCCCTATTGACGTCCGTGCTGAGGTGCGGTACCCATGAAGAGCAAACGGTAACATCTCGTGCCAATCTTTTTAGGTCACTGTCATCTTCTGCACAATCTTCTTGATATTCTTATTAGCTTCTTCTACAGCCCCATTCATCTTCGGCCGGTAGGGAGAAGAGTTGTGGTGTTGTATCTTGAATTGCTCGCAGAGCTCAGTGATCATCTTGTTGTTAAGATTGGTACCATTGTCCGTGATGATCCTTTCCGGGACACTGTATCGACAGATCAGGTTATGACGAATGAACCGTGCCACAACATTCTTGGTTACGGTGGCATAGGAAGCTACTTCAACCCATTTTGTGAAGTAATCAATCGCTACCAGGATGAACCGATGCCCGTTGGATGCCGTAGGTCTGATCTCGCCGATCATATCAATGCCCCACATTGCAAAAGGCCAAGGTGTTGTCAAGATATTCAGAGGTACTGGAGGAACATTCACCTTATCAGCATATATCTGGCATTTGTGACACATCCGAGAATGTTGGTAACAGTCGGCTTCCATTGTGGACCAAAAATATCCTGCCCGAAGGATTTTCTTTGCCATGGTATGTCCACTGGAATATGTTCCGAAGGTACCTTCGTGTAGCTCTGCCATGATCCTTTCTACTTCAGTCTTATCCACACAACGCAGTAAGGTTGAATCATGGTTTCGCTTGTACAGAATGCTGTTGCTGAGGAAGAACTTTGCTGCGAATCTTCTCAAAAACTTCTTATCGTTAACAGATGCGCCTTCAGGGTATTCTTGAGCTTCCAAGTACCTCTTCACTTCATGATACCAAGGTTTTTCTGTTACCTCTTCAGCCTCATGGTCATAGCAATGTGCAGGTTCATCCAGTTTCTAGATAATGATCCGAGGAGCCTCGTTGTCCCAATTGACTTTGAACATAGAAGACATCATAGCCAACGCGTCCGCCAACTGATTCTCCTCTCTTGGGAAGTTTTCAAAATTTATCTCCGTGAAATGGGGGATCAATGTCAACACACACTCTTTGTAAGGAATAAGATTTGAGTGTTTCGTATCCCACTCGCCTTTGATCTGATTGATCACGAGAGCGGAATCTCCGAAGACACTCAGAAACTTGATCCTTAAGTCAATTGCAGCTTGAAGACCCATAATGCATGCCTCATACTCTGCCATGTTGTTGGTGCAGTTGAAACATAGTCGGGCAGTGAGTGGAGTATGAGTGCCCTTTGGGGATATGATTACAGCGCCAATACCATTACCCAAAGCATTTGAGGCTCCGTCAAAGTGCATAGACCATTGGGATCCTTCCTCAGGTCCTTCATCCGATCCAGGTACTTCACAATCAGTCACTACCATGATATCCTCGTCTGGAAATTCAAAGTTCATAGATTGATAGTCGTCCACTGCCTGGTGTGCCAAATGGTCTGCCAATACACTCCCCTTGATTGCTTTCTGAGTTGTATATTTGATGTCATATTCTGTCAAGATCATCTGCCATCTTGCTATTCTTTCGGACAAGGCAGGCTTTTCGAATATGTACTTGATTGGATCCATTTTTGAGATCAACAAAGTAGTGTGAGTCAACATATACTGTCTTAGCCGGTGAGCAGCCCATACCAAAGCGCAACAAGTTTTCTCGAGCAGTGAGTATCGGGTCTCACAGTCGGTAAACTTTTTGCTAAGGTAATAAATGGTGTGCTTTTTTCAGCCAGACTCGTCATGCTGCCCCAGCACACACCCCATTGAGTTGTCTAGTACTGTCAAGTATAGTATCAGAGGTCTCCCTTCAACCGGTGGCATAAGAATGGGTGGTTCTTGGAGATACTCTTTGATTCTTTCGAAAGCGGCCTGACATTCATCATTCCAACGTACTACCTGATCTTTCTTCAGCAACTTGAAGATTGGTTCACAGGTAGCAGTTAGGTGCGAGATGAATCGGGCAATGTAATTCAGTCGTCCTAGAAAGCCTCTGACTTCTTTCTCTGTCTTGGGAGCTGGCATCTCTTGTATGGCTTTCACCTTTGCAGGGTCCACTTGAATACCTTCGTCACTTACGACGAAGCCTAACAGTTTTCCAGATCTCACCCCAAAGGTGCATTTGTTTGGGTTCAACCTCAGCTTGTACAACTTCAGACGGTCAAACAGTTTCCGTAGATGGTCAAGGTGTTCCTCCTCAGTTTGGGACCTTGCAATCATATCATCGACATACACTTCTATCTTATGATGGATCATGTCATGAAACAAAGCAACCATGGCACGTTGGTAGGTTGCCCCAGCGTTCTTCAACCCAAAAGGCATGACCTTGTAGCAAAAGGTGCCCCACTGAGTAACAAAAGTGGTCTTCTCCATGTCCTCAGGAGCCATCTTGATTTGATTATAACCGGAGAACCCGTCCATGAAGGAGAATACTTTATGCTGAGCAGTATTGTCAACCAGAATGTCGATATGAGGTAAAGGGAAGTCATCTTTAGGGCTGGCCCTGTTCAAATCCCTGTAATCAACATACATTCGGACCTTACCATCTTTCTTCGGCACTGGAACCACGTTGGCAACCCACTGAGGGTAAGAAGTCATTGCTAGAAACTCGGCATCAAATTTCTTCATAACCTCAGCTTTGATTTTCTCGGACATCTCTGGACGCATACGGCAGACCTTCTGTTTAACCGGAGGCCAGTCTTCCTTGGTAGGCAGGTGATGAACCACAATGTCGGTATCCAACCCAGGCATGTCTTCGTAAGACCAGGCAAAGATTTCCATGTAGTCATGCAGCATCTGGATCAACCGTTGTTTCACACTGAGCTCTAGATTGGCACCAATCTTGACTTCCTTTTTGTCTGTCTCAGTACCCAAATTTACCGTTTCCACTGGCTCTTCATGTGGCTGAATGGCCCTCTCTTCCTGGAGTAGCAGTCTTGCAAGCTCACCAGGAACTTCACAATCATCTTCACCTTCGTCTTCGGCTAAGTTGATTGGATTTTCGAAGTCATAACTGGCAGTAGCAGAGTCGTTACCAGTGAGATCCAGAGTGGATTGAAACCTGTATAAGTGAGTGTGTGTAAATATAGCTGTTTTGCAATATGTAAAGAAAGAAAGGGAGCACAAGATTTGAAATGTGAAAAACTTCCAATGCTTTTATTCATGATATATGAAAGTGACAAATAATAAGCCCTCACAAATGACGCCACGGTGCCCCGGGTAAGACACCGGGCCATAGAGCTTCAAATTATTATTTGTTACAAATTCAAAACAAAATAGTTCATTACTGTGTGACAAAAGTAACAGGCATAGAGTCTTTGGCAGTCCAGTTGCTTGGTCCACCGTTGGTCGTTGAGTAGATCCAGCTGTCAAACTCGGATTCTTCCACTTCGACTTCATCCCCAATAGCATTTACTCCATGGTTAGGCATGGGAGCAGTCACCACATTAGGCTTCTCGAGCGCCTCGAACTGAACCTCTTTAGCATCAATAAGGTCTTGAACCTTATTCCTCAGAGCCCAACAATCATATGTGTTATGTCCCGGGCTATCCGAGTGATAAGCGCAACAGGCGTTGGGGTTGTACTTCGGAGATGCTGCGTTTACCACCTTCGGAGCTTCCTTGACAGTTACCAGGCTGGTTGACAGCAGTTGCGGTAAATATCTGAGAGAGAGTCATGCTGAGCCGAGTATATTGTCTTTTGGGCCTCTCAACTCTTGGCTGGTTGTACTACTGAGGAGCAGCAGGCTTAGAAATAACCACCGCGTTGACAGCTTGGCGGCGTTCTGGTTTGTTCTGTCTTCTGGGACCATACACAGCACTAGCTTCTTTCTTGAAGGGCTTCTTTTCAGTATTTGAGGAGGCACTCTTCTGTATCTTTCCCGATTTTATACCAGCTTCGATCCTTTCACCAGTCAGGATCAGGTCAGTAAACCCAGCAGAGGAATTACCAATGAGATGGTTGAAGAATGGACCAGATAGGGTCCCCAAGAACATGTCCACTAGTTCACGATCCGTCAACGGTGGCTGCACCCTGCCAGCCAGGTCTCTCCATTTCTGTGCGTACTCCTTAAAACCTTCGCCCGTTCCCAGTGACATACCCTGGAGCTGGGTACGCGTGAGAGCGAGGTCGGAATTGTACTGATACTGCTTATAAAAAGTAGTAGCCAAGTCCTCCCAGTTACGAATGTTGGTTCCATCCAGCTGATAGAACCATTCGAGATGAGTCCCTGAAAGACTCTCCTGGAAGAAATGGATCCATAAGTTCTTGTCTGCAGTGTAAGGATGGATCTTCCTTACATAGGAGCGGAGGTGCAGTTTAGGACAGGAAGCCCCGTCGTACTTCACAAAGGCAGGCGCCTTGAACTTGTGTGGGATCACCACCCCAGAAGATAACCCCAAGTCTCCAAAATCCTACCCAGGCACCCGTTGGATCTCCATAGCATTTAACCTGTCCTCCAGCTGTTTGTACCGGTCGTCAGCAGGAGGGTATTGTTCATCATTGAAGTCTGTCTCAATGTCAGAGACCACAGGACTAGGAACCTCTCTCCCTTGGTGACTGCCTTCCCCCACAGATGGAGTAGTCCTCTCAGCTTCATTCTGCAGTGTATTCCCGAGTCTGCGCCCGGTGTTGAATAGCACAGTCCTCTTCTTCTTCTTCTTCTTCTTCAGGAGCAAAGCCTTCAACTCATGTTGTCCTTGGGCCAAGTTCATGACCATCTCCTGAAACTGGGCGTTATGGGCCTGGAGGGCCTTGATAGCTTGCTCGGTAGTTGGTTCAGGATTCATGATGACTGAGTGCTGAAATAAACAGCGAAGAAGATTAAGTAACCTGTAGGAAAAGGGTACTTGTGATACATATGATGAATAAAATGCGTATGAATCATGTTTTCAAAGACAATCGGGAATCAACTTTGTAGACAAAAGGAACACACTTTATTAGATTTAAACTTTGGAATTTAAATTGTTCAACAAATTGCCCTTAGGCGTTACAGGAATGAAAATACTGAAAAGGAAATAAAAGTTGTAAAGGAAAAATCCAAAGCCCATCAGTGCTCCCATGGCCTCCTCTTCTCAGTACGGATATAGTCATTCATGATCCGCTCGTTCTCCAATTGCTTGGTCAGCTTCTGGATCTTCTGTTCCTGTTCGTTGAACTTTTCCCGATAATAATCTCGCTCTTCCTGTAGTTGCACCCAATACCTCTTTAGTGTATCAACATCAGTGGGTATCTGAGGAGGGAGTATGGTTGGAGGAACCCCGTCTCTATCAGGAATTTCAAGAATGATAGGCCTGACAGCTTCATATGGCATACCTAACTTCTGAGCACGGATGCGGACCCATCTGTGATAGGGTTCCATTGGTAGAGAAGTCTTCGGTCCCAACTCATGTGGGTCAGCTTTGTGAATTCTGTCCCAAGCTTTGATGAATCTACGGCGCAATTCGTCACTATCTACCTGAAACTCAAAACTGATGTGAGGTACCAACATCTCATGAGGCCCTGCTCTTCTGGCTCTTCCAAATTGACGGAGAGCTAAACATGGATTATAAGAGATTCCTCCCTGGGTACCGATCAATGGAACATTAGGATACTCTCCGCAACGATCAATAACAGCCACCTCATCTAAACCTCTGAGAGTCCAAATGATGTCATTATCAGTGAGAGACATTAACCTATGAGCCCAGCCTCTTCCTTCTTGGTTCTTCAGCATGAACTTAGGGAGGTGTGAAATAAACCACCTCACTAATAAAGGAGTACAACACCACAGAGTTCCTCGTCTTCGGGCAGTACGAGCATAGAGTTGTTGCAGGATATCACCCAAGAGAGTGGGTATAGGGTTCCGAGACATGAAGATCCTTATGGCATTGATATTGACAAAGTTATCAGGATTTGGAAACAATACTAGACGATAGATTAAGAGAGCCAGAATGTCCTCGTACGCCCTGAAGTCTAAGTCATTCCAGAAACTGTTAGCTTTACCAATCAGAAACTTAGCCAAGAAGCCCTTAACTCCGATTCTAGTCACCCAGTTGTCCATTACCTCCTTGTTGGTCAAAGGAAGGGCTGCTGCAATCTCCTCAAGTCTAAGAGCCTTTTCCCAGCCAGTGAATGGGGTCTGATCCAAGATAGGGATACCAAGCAAATCAGAGAATTCTTCCAGGGTAGGGACCAGCTGGAAGTCTTGAAAGGTGAAGCAATTGTACAAGGGATCATAAAACTGGGTCAAGACACTCATCAGTTGTTGGTCCCACTTTGAAGTGACTAAACCGAGAAGAGAACCATGCCTCTGGATGAAGGAAGCAGTGTTTGGAATTCTGTCAACCAACTCTTTGAGCAGATCAGGTGGGTGGACAAAGTTGAGTCGGATAGTGTTCCTTCGCACAGGCATCATGATGTCCTACAAAACAGAGCAAAGGTGAAACCCTCTTGTCTTTGAAATAGGTCAGTCCTTATGCAGGATGCATGCAATGGTATGATGTTATGATGTTATGATAAAGCACACCACAAATATTCAGAAAGGCAAACATGATAAGGCACACAAGTCACACAAGACAGCCCTTAGAGTTTAGGCCAGCATGAAGTTCAGGTACTACCCTCTTTCAGTTTCGTTGGTTAAGACCTGTCCTATCAAAAGTAACCAGGTTCTAGAGGATCCCAATATCACTGACTACCCTCAATCGGTCATAACTCCAGCGTCGCAATCTTTTCTTGCGGCCAGAACCATCGCGAGGGTTTAGCCTCAATGGGTGTAGCATACTGCTACTGTTCTATGGCCAAGTTGGGTCACATTAGGGTTCTAAGGTCGGTTGGTGCTTAATGACTCCTTAGAAGACCCATATTCTCCTCGTTGCAACACAAGGGATATCGTTACAGACCAAGGTGCCACACCAATGTAGCCACTGCTTCACCCGTGTCGATCTACGCCGGACAGGTCCCTCACAGATTATGCTACCTAAAAGGGTATCCCCAGATCCGGGTTAGGATCTATGAAACTCCAAGACAATGCCCACAATAATAAAGCAAACAAAACATTCAATTGAAAACATAAGTATGATCTAATCCTAAGGTACACCTCACTTATTAATAGTCCCCAGCAGAGTCGCCGGTTCTGTGATCGGTGGAAATAGAACTGACTGTTTTTTAGCTGGTTTCGCGAAATGTCGCGGTAAGCAAGAGTCGCCACCGTCTTTTATGTTCTCCAATATGGAAAGGACAAAAGCACAGCAAAATTCCTTATTCGAGATTGTTTCTCGGTTCGGGAGGTAGATTTATAGAAAGGGAAGGTGTTAGCACCCTTTCTATCCATGGTTATCCATGGGCTCTTAGGTACTTGCTCTTATGTTTTCAAAATTTGTTTGCTTTTCAAATGTGTGTGTGGGTTTTGAAAAAGTTCGTTTGAAAACTTCTAGGTAACTCTTGTATCAGTCCTCAAGAGTGTATGAAGTATTGTTTGAAAACTTTTTGAAAGTGTAAGGTGTGAAAAGTTGTTTTTGTTTTGTTTTGAAGAGAGCAAGTACCCATGAGTTGTCTACCTACCCTAAGGAATTAAGCTGTGTAAGAGTCCTTTAGATAGTGCTATCCCACCATTGAGAGGTAGGTAGCACCATCGTTGGAGGTGTTCGGGTCAATTCTATTAAGGGACAGTGTGGTCACTGAAGCAACGGTAGGACACCTTAGAAGTAACCCTAATGTCCTAGATCCTTTTTTTATCCGAGGCAACCGTTTCGAGGCGACTGGATCTTTTGGACAGAAGAGCGACCTCTAAGACACCCTATACTTGATGACCACGTCGAGGAAACCAGTGAGGCGTACCCTAGGAGTGGCATGTGCTTTGTGTGTTGTTTTTCAGTTGATTGTCTTTGTACATGTTATTTGTGAGCTACGGATTGGTTTTATTTACATACATTCTTTTATGCATTTTTAACAGTTAGGGGTGCGGGAAGTAAATTGCGGAAATATAAATATTACGCTATTACAAGGCGCGGGTCTATACATCGCCAAAAATACAAAGACCCGTTTTGATAAAGTGCGGAAAGTAAAGAAAGCAATAAACCTAATTACTATTACATTCTTGAAGCAGTTACATAGTAATCAAAATAAAATAAATGCGCGCGAATAAAAATCAATCGGGAATGTCTTAAGGGTTTTGACCATTTTAAGAAAAGAAATGAATTTTTTGTCTTTTTTGAATTAAATGCAATTAATTAAATAAAGCCTAATTACTAATTAATTAATTTATTAAAAGAAAATATTTTTTGTGTTTTTATGTTTTTTAATGAAATAAAATAAAAGAATTAAAATTCTAAGTTAACCTAATTCTAAATTATTTTTATTGATTGTAGAGAAAAAGAAATTAAAGTTGACCTAATTAAACTATTTTATTTGTTAATATTTATTTACAAAAATAAAATGAAATTAATAATAATAATAATGTTAGTTCTTTTTTTGATTTTTTATGAAAATATTAATTAAGTTAATAATACTAATAATTAATAATATTAAAAAAAAAGGTTATAAAAGAAAAGAAAAATAAAGAGATAAAGAGAAATAATAAAACCAAAGGGAGGTATGGGCCAGAAATGGGGTGTTCTGAATTGAATTGTGAGGCCCATTTGAATCCAGCTTTGTTTGACTTTGGAGATTGCCTGCGCCTGTGTTGACTCATGAGCATGGTGTTCTTTCATTTTCTGGCCCTTGGATCTGCTTCTGAGGCCACTTGGCGCCTTCCTGGATGAGGTGTATGATATGCCTTCTATTGGAGCGCTGCAAGCAAGTATGAGGAGAAAAATAATATAACGCGTTAGGGGGACCTGGGGATCGAACCCAGGTCCCAAAGATTACCAAACACGTTGCCAACCACTACACCACTCATGCGCATTTGTTAATATAATGGCCACTAAATATTATATAAAAAGAATGCATTATATGCTGGAAAATAAAAAAGAGCGCGCGTGATTTGAATTAACCAATCCCATCCTTCCACGCCTCATCTTCTTCGTTACTGAAACAAAAAACACAGACAAATAACGGGGGTTTTAAACCCCAAAAAATGACAATGTCCAAAATAGCGATTAGGCATAGGTGCAAGATAAATTGGGCGCGAGGTATGCTTTGGATTCGTCTCATCATGCTGATTTCAACCATGGGTGTTTGGAGGGTTAATTTTACAGTATGGGAAAAACCCCAATTCAAAAGCTTTGAAACCCTAGAACCTAACAATGGAAACTTTCACGTTAGAGCATCATAATCAAATTAAATTATATAGAAAGCTTCGTATGAATGTCAGCAATGCAAAATAGTAATCAAAACGTATTAAGGATGCGTAAAAAATGGATTTCGATTATGAAAAAAATGGTGAACCGTGTGACTGTATGGAGGCGATTCTGATGGCGTTAGGGCTTGTTCTTGATGGAAAAAGGTTCCTGGGAGTGTTGGGAGTGTGTTTGGATCAAAGAAAGTGTCTGAATTGCACTGGAAGATTGATTTCAGTTTGTGACTTTTCTTCCAATTTTTTGAATTTGGTTCTTTTGTTTCAGAGTTTTCTAGGTCGTGAATGATGTATGGGAGGCTTGCATATATGTCTCTGAATGAGAATCAAGCAATTTTATGAGCCTTTAACCCTTGCGATGAAGTTTTGATTTTCTCCATAACCACCATTGAAGAAACTTGCCTTTTTTATCCAAATTTGAATTTTATGCTTAAAATGGACCTTACACGAAAATGGTAGGTGGATTATGATGTATCAAAGCCATTCAAGCCACAAGATATCCCTTAATTAATTTTTTTGATTTTTATTTGAATTTTAAAGATTTAAAATGAATTAAATCAAATAAAATTAAATAAAAATAGAAAAATTAATTTTTAATCTTGAAATAAATCATGGGACACGTGGGTGGCATGGCAAAGCTGAATCAAGTGGAAAAAGTGGGCCCTTTTGTCAAAAATTGAATTTTCAAGGATAGTTGACTTTTGCCATTTCACAAAAATTTCCCAACTTCTCCAATGCATATCTTGCTCAATTTTGATCATATGAACATGTTCTTGGACATTTTGGAAAGGTCTTGAAGTCCTCTAACCAATGCCTCTGGTCCCATGTCATTTTGATTACCAATATCAAGTTATGGTCTTTGAATTAAAGTGCCTTTTTGTTGACTTTTGAAAATGACCTATAATGTTGAAATTGATAACTTTTTGTGAGAGCATTTCTTAGATTTGGAATGTGAAGATGAGTTGTAGGAAATGTCCTCCCCTTCAAAATGAGCATTGGATGGGATTTTTCTGATGAACCATGAAAAATTTATGCCTTGGTCAAGTTACAGTTGACTTTTCAGCTGTCCAAAAATAGAAACTTTTGACACCTTGATGATTTTTGAGCCATTCTTGTGAAATCATGGTCAAGATTTGACCAAATGATGATTGTGGCTTCAAAATGAGATGTTGACCAAAATTTTTGACTTTTGACTGCCAAATGACCATTTTGCCCCTACAGTTGATTGTGAGGCAATTAGGGTTTTTGACTGTGCAACTTGACCTTGTGAGCCTTGAAACTTGACATGTAGGTGCTTGACAATGTATATGAGCATATGGGACTTGATTAAGCCCTTGAAAACTTCAACTTCCTTGCAAGAACCAAAACCCTAATTTGACTGGCTTAGGAGGGTGTTTGACTGTGTAGCCCTTGAGTAGACTTGAGCAAATTGAGATGATGCTTGTAAAACTTTGAAGAATATGGGAGGGCAAATTTTGGGGTACAACAGTTGCCCCTGTTCAATCTTCTTAGACCTGAGGATGTAGATTGGCTTGCGTGCCTTTCGTGATCCGAAGGTGGAAGATGATTGAACACTACAGTGCCCAGAAATTTGCACTCACATAGTAGAGTATCAGCAGTGTGATGGAGGGAATGGGCTTACAGATGCCATTTGGAAAGATGATGGATAGGGGGATGGGCTTATAGATGCCATCTGGAGATGTGACAGAACCTTGTCGGGAATGGGCTTATAGATGCCATTTGGAACTGTGATGGATAGTTTTGGAGATGGGCTTATAGATGCCATCTAGGTGTCGATCGCGTAAGAGATTCCTTAGCGAGAACTTGCGTACCTGAAAAAGAAAGATAATTACCTGGCCTGTTACAGGGGTTGATCTTCAAACTCTTTATGCAGATATGCCCTGGCTGGATACAGGAATCGAATCTTCAAACTCTTTAGACGTGCCCTGGCTAGATACAGGAATCGAATCTGGAATTAGTCGTCAACAGATATGCCCTGGCTGGATACAAGAATCGAATCTGGAATTAGTCGTCAACAGATATGCCCTGGCTGGATACAGGAATCGAATCTTCAAACTCTTCAGACGTGCCCTGGTTGGATACAGGAATCGAATCTGGAAATAGTCGTCAACAGATATGCCCTGGCTGGATACAGGAGTCGAATCTTCAAACTCTTCAGACGTGCCCTGGCTGGATACAGGAATCGATTTTGGAATTAGTCGTCAACAGATATGCCCTGGCTGGATACAGGAATCGAATCTTCAAACTCTTCAGACGTGCCCTGGCTGGATACAGGAATCGGATCTGGAATTAGTCGTCTATAGATATGCCCTGGCTGGATACAGGAATCGAATCTTTAAACTCTTCAGATATGCCCTGGCTGGATACAGGAATCGAATCTGGAATTAGTCGTCAACAGATATGCCCTGGCAGGATACAGGAATCGAATCTTCAAACTCTTCAGACGTGCCCTGGCTGGATACAGGAATCGAATATGGAATTAGTCGTCTACAGATATGCCCTGGCTGGATACAGGAATCGAATCTTCAAACTCTTCAGACATGCCCTGGCTGGATACAGGAATTGAATCTGGAATTAGTCGTCAACAGATATGCCCTAGCTGGATACAGGAATCGAATCTTCAAACTCTTCAGACGTGCCCTGGCTGGATACAGGAATCGAATCTGGAATTAGTTGTCAATAGATATGCCCTGGCTGGATACAGGAATCGAATCTTCAAATTCTTCAGACGTGCCCTGGCTGGATACAGGAATCGAATCTGGAATTAGTCGTCAACAGATATGCCCTGGCTGGATACAGGAATCGAATCTTCAAACTCTTCAGACGTGCCCTGGCTGGATACAGGAATTGAATCTGGAAATAGTCGTCAACAGATATGCCCTGGCTGGATACAGGAATCGAATCTGGAAACTCTTCAGACGTGCCCTGGCTGGATACAGGAATCGAATCTGGAAATAGTCGTCAACAGATATGCCCTGGCTAGATACAGGAATCGAATCTGGAATTAGTCGTCTACAGATATGCCCTGGCTGGATACAGGAATCGAATCTTCAAACTCTTCAGACATGCCCTGGCTGGATACAGGAATCGAATCTGGAATTGCGACAGTTGATAGTAATTATCTTTGGATTGACCTTTTTTTCCTGAAAAGGCAAAACATCAGTTATATGCAATGTCATGATGTATGAAATGCATGATGTCATGATGTTCTCAAAAATAGATGAGACCGTATGATATGATGCGTATGTGCATGCATTGTGTATGTAAGCAGGATGTATGAAATGTGATATGTTTATGAATGTATTTTCGTCTAGGAAAATAAATCCTTGACGAATGCCGGGAAGCTGAATCCTGGGCTGATGTTGAAGAGTGAAGATCTTTAATTCCGCTGGGGATGATGGTTGCAAGAATAATTCGGTAGGAGAAGATGACTCCGTTGGGGAATAAACTTGGCGAAGAGATTACTCTGCAGGGAAATAATCTGTGGGGAATTACTCTGTGGGAAATTACTCTGTGGGAAGAGATACTTCGCTGAGGTTTGATGATAACTCCGCTGGGGATATCGTTGATGAGTTATGTTGGAATTGATGAACTCCGCTGGGGGTAGGAAGAACTTCGCCGAGGACGATCTTTCCGTGGTTTTTGGCTGAGGATAACCCAGTTATAAGCTCTGGTGGAGAATAACCTTTGAATAAAGCCGGGGAGACGCGTTCGTATTTTGCAGGGGATAAGCTTCCAGAATCTACTGGGGATAAGCTTCCAGAATCTACTAGGGAGGTGGATTCAACTCTCCTGGGGAATCTTTTGAACTGTACTGGGGAAGTGGCTCCACTAGGTGTCTGGTATTCCGCCGGGGAACAATCTTAGATTAAGACTGCCGGGGATGCTTGCTTAGGAACATCTGTATACTCCACTGGGGAATATTGAGATTTTCTGGGGATTCCCAACCTCCTTAAGGCTGACAGTAGGCTAACTCTGCTTGGGGAGAGTATTGCTGACTTGCTGGAGATACTGTGCCTTTCGGGGCTGATGGGGATACCAACTCTGCTCGGAGGAGAGTATTGATTGGTCTTACTTTGCGGGGAGTGAAGGTATCTTGGTTATATTCTTCAGCCGAACCTACCTTGGTACCTTGGTTGACAGAGCAACTAGACCGCTTAGACAACTCATTATTGCCCCTGTTTCTAATGTCATCTGTAATTAATCCTTTGTTTCGCATGCAAGTATTTGTGATTAGCAATTAATGTCAAATACATATATCAAAAATTGAACATTGGACGTTCTTTGCAAAACAAAACAGATAAAGGAAAAACAATTGGCAATTTGTCTGGAAAAGTGAATTTGTATTGATTTTTGAATTTGCCTGTAAATAGGTGTTTATGTACAAGAGGCTGACGTCCTAGTAAGAGAACGCCGCCGAACAACATAGAGTTTATACAATTTTTGTGAAAAGGAAAACAAAACAGCTATGTGAAAAATAATCCCACTGGGTTCCAACTCTGCTATCGCCTTTATGTCTTCAAGCGTCTCATCACTTTGCTGCTTAGTTAACGATGAAGCTGACTGATCGATGCCGTCTGAACCTGATAGTTGATACCGGATTTTGGATGCAGGGTGATCCAATGAGACATAGTATTACGCTTTAATCCCTAACTTTTTCCTGGACTGCCCTTTCGGGTTTTCAGTCCACCGGGATACCCATTTTTGCCCAAGCCGCCTTTTCAGGTTTTCGACTTGCCGGGTGTACAGATTTTTTCATTTCATCCCTTATTTTTTCCCGAACCCTTTTGGTTCGCCGGGAAGCCCTTATTTTTGCCTAGGTGTGTCAACCTAGCGGGTCTTTAATCATGCGTAGTATCTTTTTACTATGTCTGCATTGGCGGGGTGAGGAAGGTCATCACCATTCATGGTGGTTAGAATCATAGCTCCTCCTGAGAAGACATGTTTAACCATAAATGGCCCTTCGTATGTAGGGGTCCATTTGCCCCTGGGATCGCCTTGAGGAAGAATGATGCGCTTGATTACCAGGTCTCCGACTTGATACTCTTGGCGTCTGACTTTCTTGTTAAATGCCCTGATCATCCGTTTTTGGTACGTTTGACCATGACAAATAGCGGTGAGTCTCTTTTCATCGATTAGATTTAATTGATCAAGCCGAGTCTGGATCCAGTCATCTTCGCTCAAACCTGCATCCTTCATTATTCGGAGAGAGGGTATCTGGACTTTAATAGGCAAGACTGCCTCCATGCCATAGACCAAGGAAAAGGGTGTTGCCCCTATTGACGTCCGTGCTGAGGTGCGGTACCCATGAAGAGCAAACGGTAACATCTCGTGCCAATCTTTTTAGGTCACTGTCATCTTCTGCACAATCTTCTTGATATTCTTATTAGCTTCTTCTACAGCCCCATTCATCTTCGGCCGGTAGGGAGAAGAGTTGTGGTGTTGTATCTTGAATTGCTCGCAGAGCTCAGTGATCATCTTGTTGTTAAGATTGGTACCATTGTCCGTGATGATCCTTTCCGGGACACTGTATCGACAGATCAGGTTATGACGAATGAACCGTGCCACAACATTCTTGGTTACGGTGGCATAGGAAGCTACTTCAACCCATTTTGTGAAGTAATCAATCGCTACCAGGATGAACCGATGCCCGTTGGATGCCGTAGGTCTGATCTCGCCGATCATATCAATGCCCCACATTGCAAAAGGCCAAGGTGTTGTCAAGATATTCAGAGGTACTGGAGGAACATTCACCTTATCAGCATATATCTGGCATTTGTGACACATCCGAGAATGTTGGTAACAGTCGGCTTCCATTGTGGACCAAAAATATCCTGCCCGAAGGATTTTCTTTGCCATGGTATGTCCACTGGAATATGTTCCGAAGGTACCTTCGTGTAGCTCTGCCATGATCCTTTCTACTTCAGTCTTATCCACACAACGAAGTAAGGTTGAATCATGGTTTCGCTTGTACAGAATGCTGTTGCTGAGGAAGAACTTTGCTGCGAATCTTCTCAAAAACTTCTTATCGTTAACAGATGCGCCTTCAGGGTATTCTTGAGCTTCCAAGTACCTCTTCACTTCATGATACCAAGGTTTTTCTGTTACCTCTTCAGCCTCATGGTCATAGCAATGTGCAGGTTCATCCAGTTTCTAGATAATGATCCGAGGAGCCTCGTTGTCCCAATTGACTTTGAACATAGAAGACATCATAGCCAACGCGTCCGCCAACTGATTCTCCTCTCTTGGGAAGTTTTCAAAATTTATCTCCGTGAAATGGGGGATCAATGTCAACACACACTCTTTGTAAGGAATAAGATTTGAGTGTTTCGTATCCCACTCGCCTTTGATCTGATTGATCACGAGAGCGGAATCTCCGAAGACACTCAGAAACTTGATCCTTAAGTCAATTGCAGCTTGAAGACCCATAATGCATGCCTCATACTCTGCCATGTTGTTGGTGCAGTTGAAACATAGTCGGGCAGTGAGTGGAGTATGAGTGCCCTTTGGGGATATGATTACAGCGCCAATACCATTACCCAAAGCATTTGAGGCTCCGTCAAAGTGCATAGACCATTGGGATCCTTCCTCAGGTCCTTCATCCGATCCAGGTACTTCACAATCAGTCACTACCATGATATCCTCGTCTGGAAATTCAAAGTTCATAGATTGATAGTCGTCCACTGCCTGGTGTGCCAAATGGTCTGCCAATACACTCCCCTTGATTGCTTTCTGAGTTGTATATTGGATGTCATATTCTGTCAAGATCATCTGCCATCTTGCTATTCTTTCGGACAAGGCAGGCTTTTCGAATATGTACTTGATTGGATCCATTTTTGAGATCAACAAAGTAGTGTGAGTCAACATATACTGTCTTAGCCGGTGAGCAGCCCATACCAAAGCGCAACAAGTTTTCTCGAGCAGTGAGTATCGGGTCTCACAGTCGGTAAACTTTTTGCTAAGGTAATAAATGGTGTGCTTTTTTCAGCCAGACTCGTCATGCTGCCCCAGCACACACCCCATTGAGTTGTCTAGTACTGTCAAGTATAGTATCAGAGGTCTCCCTTCAACCGGTGGCATAAGAATGGGTGGTTCTTGGAGATACTCTTTGATTCTTTCGAAAGCGGCCTGACATTCATCATTCCAACGTACTACCTGATCTTTCTTCAGCAACTTGAAGATTGGTTCACAGGTAGCAGTTAGGTGCGAGATGAATCGGGCAATGTAATTCAGTCGTCCTAGAAAGCCTCTGACTTCTTTCTCTGTCTTGGGAGCTGGCATCTCTTGTATGGCTTTCACCTTTGCAGGGTCCACTTGAATACCTTCGTCACTTACGACGAAGCCTAACAGTTTTCCAGATCTCACCCCAAACGTGCATTTGTTTGGGTTCAACCTCAGCTTGTACAACTTCAGACGGTCAAACAGTTTCCGTAGATGGTCAAGGTGTTCCTCCTCAGTTTGGGACCTTGCAATCATATCATCGACATACACTTCTATCTTATGATGGATCATGTCATGAAACAAAGCAACCATGGCACGTTGGTAGGTTGCCCCAGCGTTCTTCAACCCAAAAGGCATGACCTTGTAGCAAAAGGTGCCCCACTGAGTAACAAAAGTGGTCTTCTCCATGTCCTCAGGAGCCATCTTGATTTGATTATAACCGGAGAACCCGTCCATGAAGGAGAATACTTTATGCTGAGCAGTATTGTCAACCAGAATGTCGATATGAGGTAAAGGGAAGTCATCTTTAGGGCTGGCCCTGTTCAAATCCCTGTAATCAACATACATTCGGACCTTACCATCTTTCTTCGGCACTGGAACCACGTTGGCAACCCACTGAGGGTAAGAAGTCATTGCTAGAAACTCGGCATCAAATTTCTTCATAACCTCAGCTTTGATTTTCTCGGACATCTCTGGACGCATACGGCAGACCTTCTGTTTAACCGGAGGCCAGTCTTCCTTGGTAGGCAGGTGATGAACCACAATGTCGGTATCCAACCCAGGCATGTCTTCGTAAGACCAGGCAAAGATTTCCATGTAGTCATGCAGCATCTGGATCAACCGTTGTTTCACACTGAGCTCTAGATTGGCACCAATCTTGACTTCCTTTTTGTCTGTCTCAGTACCCAAATTTACCGTTTCCACTGGCTCTTCATGTGGCTGAATGGCCCTCTCTTCCTGGAGTAGCAGTCTTGCAAGCTCACCAGGAACTTCACAATCATCTTCACCTTCGTCTTCGGCTAAGTTGATTGGATTTTCGAAGTCATAACTGGCAGTAGCAGAGTCGTTACCAGTGAGATCCAGAGTGGATTGAAACCTGTATAAGTGAGTGTGTGTAAATATAGCTGTTTTGCAATATGTAAAGAAAGAAAGGGAGCACAAGATTTGAAATGTGAAAAACTTCCAATGCTTTTATTCATGATATATGAAAGTGACAAATAATAAGCCCTCACAAATGACGCCACGGTGCCCCGGGTAAGACACCGGGCCATAGAGCTTCAAATTATTATTTGTTACAAATTCAAAACAAAATAGTTCATTACTGTGTGACAAAAGTAACAGGCATAGAGTCTTTGGCAGTCCAGTTGCTTGGTCCACCGTTGGTCGTTGAGTAGATCCAGCTGTCAAACTCGGATTCTTCCACTTCGACTTCATCCCCAATAGCATTTACTCCATGGTTAGGCATGGGAGCAGTCACCACATTAGGCTTCTCGAGCGCCTCGAACTGAACCTCTTTAGCATCAATAAGGTCTTGAACCTTATTCCTCAGAGCCCAACAATCATATGTGTTATGTCCCGGGCTATCCGAGTGATAAGCGCAACAGGCGTTGGGGTTGTACTTCGGAGATGCTGCGTTTACCACCTTCGGAGCTTCCTTGACAGTTACCAGGCTGGTTGACAGCAGTTGCGGTAAATATCTGAGAGAGAGTCATGCTGAGCCGAGTATATTGTCTTTTGGGCCTCTCAACTCTTGGCTGGTTGTACTACTGAGGAGCAGCAGGCTTAGAAATAACCACCGCGTTGACAGCTTGGCGGCGTTCTGGTTTGTTCTGTCTTCTGGGACCATACACAGCACTAGCTTCTTTCTTGAAGGGCTTCTTTTCAGTATTTGAGGAGGCACTCTTCTGTATCTTTCCCGATTTTATACCAGCTTCGATCCTTTCACCAGTCAGGATCAGGTCAGTAAACCCAGCAGAGGAATTACCAATGAGATGGTTGAAGAATGGACCAGATAGGGTCCCCAAGAACATGTCCACTAGTTCACGATCCGTCAACGGTGGCTGCACCCTGCCAGCCAGGTCTCTCCATTTCTGTGCGTACTCCTTAAAACCTTCGCCCGTTCCCAGTGACATACCCTGGAGCTGGGTACGCGTGAGAGCGAGGTCGGAATTGTACTGATACTGCTTATAAAAAGTAGTAGCCAAGTCCTCCCAGTTACGAATGTTGGTTCCATCCAGCTGATAGAACCATTCGAGATGAGTCCCTGAAAGACTCTCCTGGAAGAAATGGATCCATAAGTTCTTGTCTGCAGTGTAAGGATGGATCTTCCTTACATAGGAGCGGAGGTGCAGTTTAGGACAGGAAGCCCCGTCGTACTTCACAAAGGCAGGCGCCTTGAACTTGTGTGGGATCACCACCCCAGAAGATAACCCCAAGTCTCCAAAATCCTACCCAGGCACCCGTTGGATCTCCATAGCATTTAACCTGTCCTCCAGCTGTTTGTACCGGTCGTCAGCAGGAGGGTATTGTTCATCATTGAAGTCTGTCTCAATGTCAGAGACCACAGGACTAGGAACCTCTCTCCCTTGGTGACTGCCTTCCCCCACAGATGGAGTAGTCCTCTCAGCTTCATTCTGCAGTGTATTCCCGAGTCTGCGCCCGGTGTTGAATAGCACAGTCCTCTTCTTCTTCTTCTTCTTCAGGAGCAAAGCCTTCAACTCATGTTGTCCTTGGGCCAAGTTCATGACCATCTCCTGAAACTGGGCGTTATGGGCCTGGAGGGCCTTGATAGCTTGCTCGGTAGTTGGTTCAGGATTCATGATGACTGAGTGCTGAAATAAACAGCGAAGAAGATTAAGTAACCTGTAGGAAAAGGGTACTTGTGATACATATGATGAATAAAATGCGTATGAATCATGTTTTCAAAGACAATCGGGAATCAACTTTGTAGACAAAAGGAACACACTTTATTAGATTTAAACTTTGGAATTTAAATTGTTCAACAAATTGCCCTTAGGCGTTACAGGAATGAAAATACTGAAAAGGAAATAAAAGTTGTAAAGGAAAAATCCAAAGCCCATCAGTGCTCCCATGGCCTCCTCTTCTCAGTACGGATATAGTCATTCATGATCCGCTCGTTCTCCAATTGCTTGGTCAGCTTCTGGATCTTCTGTTCCTGTTCGTTGAACTTTTCCCGATAATAATCTCGCTCTTCCTATAGTTGCACCCAATACCTCTTTAGTGTATCAACATCAGTGGGTATCTGAGGAGGGAGTATGGTTGGAGGAACCCCGTCTCTATCAGGAATTTCAAGAATGATAGGCCTGGCAGCTTCATATGGCATACCTAACTTCTGAGCACGGATGCGGACCCATCTGTGATAGGGTTCCATTGGTAGAGAAGTCTTCGGTCCCAACTCATGTGGGTCAGCTTTGTGAATTCTGTCCCAAGCTTTGATGAATCTACGGCGCAATTCGTCACTATCTACCTGAAACTCAAAACTGATGTGAGGTACCAACATCTCATGAGGCCCTGCTCTTCTGGCTCTTCCAAATTGACGGAGAGCTAAACATGGATTATAAGAGATTCCTCCCTGGGTACCGATCAATGGAACATTAGGATACTCTCCGCAACGATCAATAACAGCCACCTCATCTAAACCTCTGAGAGTCCAAATGATGTCATTATCAGTGAGAGACATTAACCTATGAGCCCAGCCTCTTCCTTCTTGGTTCTTCAGCATGAACTTAGGGAGGTGTGAAATAAACCACCTCACTAATAAAGGAGTACAACACCACAGAGTTCCTCGTCTTCGGGCAGTACGAGCATAGAGTTGTTGCAGGATATCACCCAAGAGAGTGGGTATAGGGTTCCGAGACATGAAGATCCTTATGGCATTGATATTGACAAAGTTATCAGGATTTGGAAACAATACTAGACGATAGATTAAGAGAGCCAGAATGTCCTCGTACGCCCTGAAGTCTAAGTCATTCCAGAAACTGTTAGCTTTACCAATCAGAAACTTAGCCAAGAAGCCCTTAACTCCGATTCTAGTCACCCAGTTGTCCATTACCTCCTTGTTGGTCAAAGGAAGGGCTGCTGCAATCTCCTCAAGTCTAAGAGCCTTTTCCCAGCCAGTGAATGGGGTCTGATCCAAGATAGGGATACCAAGCAAATCAGAGAATTCTTCCAGGGTAGGGACCAGCTGGAAGTCTTGAAAGGTGAAGCAATTGTACAAGGGATCATAAAACTGGGTCAAGACACTCATCAGTTGTTGGTCCCACTTTGAAGTGACTAAACCGAGAAGAGAACCATGCCTCTGGATGAAGGAAGCAGTGTTTGGAATTCTGTCAACCAACTCTTTGAGCAGATCAGGTGGGTGGACAAAGTTGAGTCGGATAGTGTTCCTTCGCACAGGCATCATGATGTCCTACAAAACAGAGCAAAGGTGAAACCCTCTTGTCTTTGAAATAGGTCAGTCCTTATGCAGGATGCATGCAATGGTATGATGTTATGATGTTATGATAAAGCACACCACAAATATTCAGAAAGGCAAACATGATAAGGCACACAAGTCACACAAGACAGCCCTTAGAGTTTAGGCCAGCATGAAGTTCAGGTACTACCCTCTTTCAGTTTCGTTGGTTAAGACCTGTCCTATCAAAAGTAACCAGGTTCTAGAGGATCCCAATATCACTGACTACCCTCAATCGGTCATAACTCCAGCGTCGCAATCTTTTCTTGCGGCCAGAACCATCGCGAGAGTTTAGCCTCAATGGGTGTAGCATACTGCTACTGTTCTATGGCCAAGTTGGGTCACATTAGGGTTCTAAGGTCGGTTGGTGCTTAATGACTCCTTAGAAGACCCATATTCTCCTCGTTGCAACACAAGGGATATCGGTACAGACCAAGGTGCCACACCAATGTAGCCACTGCTTCACCCGTGTCGATCTACGCCGGACAGGTCCCTCACAGATTATGCTACCTAAAAGGGTATCCCCAGATCCGGGTTAGGATCTATGAAACTCCAAGACAATGCCCACAATAATAAAGCAAACAAAACATTCAATTGAAAACATAAGTATGATCTAATCCTAAGGTACACCTCACTTATTAATAGTCCCCAGCAGAGTCGCCGGTTCTGTGATCGGTGGAAATAGAACTGACTGTTTTTTAGCTGGTTTCGCGAAATGTCGCGGTAAGCAAGAGTCGCCACCGTCTTTTATGTTCTCCAATATGGAAAGGACAAAAGCACAGCAAAATTCCTTATTCGAGATTGTTTCTCGGTTCGGGAGGTAGATTTATAGAAAGGGAAGGTGTTAGCACCCTTTCTATCCATGGTTATCCATGGGATCTTAGGTACTTGCTCTTATGTTTTCAAAATTTGTTTGCTTTTCAAATGTGTGTGTGGGTTTTGAAAAAGTTCGTTTGAAAACTTCTAGGTAACTCTTGTATCAGTCCTCAAGAGTGTATGAAGTATTGTTTGAAAACTTTTTGAAAGTGTAAGGTGTGAAAAGTTGTTTTTGTTTTGTTTTGAAGAGAGCAAGTACCCATGAGTTGTCTACCTACCCTAAGGAATTAAGCTGTGTAAGAGTCCTTTAGATAGTGCTATCCCACCATTGAGAGGTAGGTAGCACCATCGTTGGAGGTGTTCGGGTCAATTCTATTAAGGGACAGTGTGGTCACTGAAGCAACGGTAGGACACCTTAGAAGTAACCCTAATGTCCTAGATCCTTTTTTTATCCGAGGCAACCGTTTCGAGGCGACTGGATCTTTTGGACAGAAGAGCGACCTCTAAGACACCCTATACTTGATGACCACGTCGAGGAAACCAGTGAGGCGTACCCTAGGAGTGGCATGTGCTTTGTGTGTTGTTTTTCAGTTGATTGTCTTTGTACATGTTATTTGTGAGCTACGGATTGGTTTTATTTACATACATTCTTTTATGCATTTTTAACAGTTAGGGGTGCGGGAAGTAAATTGCGGAAATATAAATATTACGCTATTACAAGGCGCGGGTCTATACATCGCCAAAAATACAAAGACCCGTTTTGATAAAGTGCGGAAAGTAAAGAAAGCAATAAACCTAATTACTATTACATTCTTGAAGCAGTTACATAGTAATCAAAATAAAATAAATGCGCGCGAATAAAAATCAATCGGGAATGTCTTAAGGGTTTTGACCATTTTAAGAAAAGAAATGAATTTTTTGTCTTTTTTGAATTAAATGCAATTAATTAAATAAAGCCTAATTACTAATTAATTAATTTATTAAAAGAAAATATTTTTTGTGTTTTTATGTTTTTTAATGAAATAAAATAAAAGAATTAAAATTCTAAGTTAACCTAATTCTAAATTATTTTTATTGATTGTAGAGAAAAAGAAATTAAAGTTGACCTAATTAAACTATTTTATTTGTTAATATTTATTTACAAAAATAAAATGAAATTAATAATAATAATAATGTTAGTTCTTTTTTTGATTTTTTATGAAAATATTAATTAAGTTAATCATACTAATAATTAATAATATTAAAAAAAAAGGTTATAAAAGAAAAGAAAAATAAAGAGATAAAGAGAAATAATAAAACCAAAGGGAGGTATGGGCCAGAAATGGGGTGTTCTGAATTGAATTGTGAGGCCCATTTGAATCCAGCTTTGTTTGACTTTGGGGATTGCCTGCGCCTGTGTTGACTCATGAGCATGGTGTTCTTTCATTTTCTGGCCCTTGGATCTGCTTCTGAGGCCACTTGGCGCCTTCCTGGATGAGGTGTATGATATGCCTTCTTTTGGAGCGCTGCAAGCAAGTATGAGGAGAAAAATAATATAACGCGTTAGGGGGACCTGGGGATCGAACCCAGGTCCCAAAGATTACCAAACACGTTGCCAACCACTACACCACTCATGCGCATTTGTTAATATAATGGCCACTAAATATTATATAAAAAGAATGCATTATATGCTGGAAAATAAAAAAGAGCGCGCGTGATTTGAATTAACCAATCCCATCCTTCCACGCCTCATCTTCTTCGTTCCTGTAACAAAAAACACAGACAAATAACGGGGGTTTTAAACCCCCCACAAAATGACAATGTCCAAAATAGCGATTAGGCATAGGTGCAAGATAAATTGGGCACGAGGTATGCTTTGGATTCGTCTCATCATGCTGATTTCAACCATGGGTGTTTGGAAGGTTAATTTTACAGTATGGGAAAAACCCCAATTCAAAAGATTTAAAACCCTAGAACCTAACAATGGCAACTTTCATGTTAGAGCATCATAATCAAATTAAATTATATAGAAAGCTTCGTATGAATGTCAGCAATGCAAAACAGTAATCAAAACGTATTAAGGATGCGTAAAAAATGGATTTCGATTATGAAAAAAATGGTGAACCGTGTGACTGTATGGAGGGGATTCTGATGGAGTTAGGGCTTGTTATTGATGGCAAAAGGTTCATGGGAGTGTTGGGAGTGTGTTTGGATCAAAGAAAGTGTCTGAATTGCACTGGAAGATTGATTTCAGTTTGTGACTTTTCTTCCAATTTTTTGAATTTGGTTCTTTTGTTTCAGAGTTTTCTAGGTCGTGAATGATGTATGGGAGGCTTGCATATATGTCTCTGAATGAGAATCAAGCAATTTTATGAGCCTTTAACCCTTGCAATGAAGTTTTGATTTTCTCCATAACCACCATTGAAGAAACTTGCCTTTTTTGTCCAAATTTGAATTTTATGCTTAAAATGGACCTTACACGAAAATGGTAGGTGGATTATGATGTATCAAAGCCATTCAAGCCACAAGATATCCCTTAATTAATTTTTTTGATTTTTATTTGAATTTTAAAGATTTAAAATGAATTAAATCAAATAAAATTAAATAAAAATAGAAAAATTAATTTTTAATCTTGAAATAAATCATGGGACACGTGGGTGGCATGGCAAAGCTGAATCAAGTGGAAAAAGTGGGCCCTTTTGTCAAAAATTGAAGTTTCAAGGATAGTTGACTTTTGTCATTTCACAAAAATTTCCCAACTTCTCCAATGCATATCTTGCTCAATTTTGATCATATGAACATGTTCTTGGACATTTTGGAAAGGTCTTGAAGTCCTCTAACCAATGCCTTTGGTCCCATGTCATTTTTATTTACCAATCTCAAGTTATGGTCTTTGACTTAAAGTTCCTTTTTGTTGACTTTTGAAAATGACCTATAATGTTGAAATTGATAACTTTTTGTGAGAGCATTTCTTGGATTTGGAATGTGAAGATGCGTTGTAGCAAATGTCCTCCCCTTCAAAATGAGCATTGGATGGGATTTTTCTGATGAACCATGAAAAAGTTATGCCTTGGTCAAGTTACAGTTGACTTTTCAACTGTCCAAAAATAAAAACTTTTGACACCTTGATGATTTTTGAGCCATTCTTGTGAAATCATGGTCAAGATTTGACCAAATGATGATTGTGGCTTCAAAATGAGATGTTGACCAAAAATTTTGACTTTTGACTGCCAAATGACCATTTTCCCCTACAGTTGATTGTGAGGCAATTAGTGTTTTTGACTGTGCAACTTGACCTTGTGAGCCTTGAAACTTGACATGTAGGTGCTTGACAATGTATATGAGCATATGGGACTTGATTAAGCCCTTGAAAACTTCAACTTCCTTGCAAGAACCGAAACCCTAATTTGACTGGCTTAGGAAGGTGTTTGACTGTGTAGCCCTTGAGTAGACTTGAGCAAATTGAGATGATGCTTGTAAAACTTTGAAGAATATGGGAGGGCAAATTTTGGGGTACAACAACTAGCTATTCCTGAAACATCCAAGAAGGAGATGGAAGAAATCCCGAGGATAATCAAGAAAAGTGATTATGATGTAGTTGAACAACTGGTGCAGACCCCCTCCAAAATCTCTATGTTAGCATTATTGTTGTGGTCTGAGGCACATGCAAAAGCTTTGGTCAAGTTTCTGAAGATAGCTCACATGCCGCAAGAGACGTCGGCTGACCAATTCCAAGAGTGTGTGGCCAGTCTGACAACTGATAATGGCCTGGGTTTCTCTGATGCTGACTTGACGCCCAAAGGGAGAAAACACAACGAGGCGCTACATGTCTCAGTGGAGTGTGGAGGGACGACCCTAGCCCATATCTTGGTAGACACGGGGTCATCTCTGAACGTCTTACCAAAGAAAGCCCTTGATAGGTTGGATTGTGAAGGCCTAACCCTGAAACCCAGTAATATAATTGTGAGAGCATTTGACGGCTCTAAGAGGATGGTCCATGGGGAGGTGGACATCCCGATCAAAGTGGGAACTCAGACCTTCAATTCAATGTTCTATGTGATGGACATCCGTCCTTCTTACTATTGTCTGTTGGGACGCCCCTGGATTCACAATGCCAGAGATGTCACCTCCACTTTGCATCAGATGCTGAAGTACCCTATCCAAGGGAAGATCATAACTGTCCATGGGGAAGAGGAATACATGATTAGTCATCTGAATTCATTCCGATATGTGGAGTTAGATGGCGAGTTCATTGAAACCCCTTTCCAACATTTTGAAGAAGTCTCTCAAGAAATAGCAGCGACCTAGGCGGTATCCTCAACTTCTATGATCACAAGACCTCCACCTCGAATGTCATCTCTAAAGGATGCAAAGGCAGTAGTGGAAGAAGGCGGATCCACCATCTGGGGGCAGCTTCCAGACATCCCGTACAAATCAGACAGGTTTGGCTTGGGGTTTACTTCGACTACTCAGAAGGCTGTGCACCGCGCCCGTGCTGGAGGGCCACCTGTGAAGATTAGCCACCAAGGGGTCAATGCAGTAGAAGACGGTGAAGAAGATGGCAGTTTGGAAGATTGGATATTTCCTACTGTCAGCAGAGGACTTTGCAACTGGGAAGCCAAAGACTTTGTTCCCATCACTTTCATATCGCAATAATTTATCTTTTACATTTCTGTTGGACTTGTAATAATTCACGAACAATTCGCACATTTTCAACCTTGTGTCTTACCCGAGGCACAACGGTCCATTTGTAAGGGTTTTTATTTCATTTTCAGATGTCATTTCAATGAATCATGGACGCTTTTTCATATATAAACCTTTTGTGCTCATTGTATTTCTTTTACATTTTATTGTTTTAAGATGGCTATACCCTTACACACACCCACACTCACAAATGCAAATACCCTTCCATTCCGGATCCCATGGGTAACGATACTGCTATATCCTTCAGTGACTCTAAAGATCTGACCTACCAAGCCGAATACGAAGGTGAGGAAGATTGTGAGGTGCTAGGGGAATTGGCCAGATTACTACAACAAGAGGAAAGAGCTATTCAACCTCACGAGGAGCTGTTGGATACAATCAACTTGGGTACCGAGGAAGATAAAAAGGAAATCAGAGTGGGTGCCAATCTAGAGCCGAGTGTCAAGGAGCGCCTAATTCAGCTGTTGCAGGATTATGTTAAGATCTTTGCCTGGTCATACAAAGACATGTCGGGACTCGATACAGACATTGTGGTACACCGTCTACCCACAAGAGAAGACTGTCCACCAGTGAAGCAAAAAGTCCGCCGCACGAGACCTAACATGTCAGAGAAGATCAAAGCAGAAGTTATGAAACAGTTCAATGCTGGATTTCTGGTTGTTACTTCCTATCCACAATGTGTTGCTAACATTGTTCCCGTGCCTAAAAAGGATGGCAAAGTAAGAAGGTGCGTGGACTATCGAGATTTAAACAAGGCCAGCCCTAAAGATGATTTTCCACTTCCGCACATCGACATCCTGGTTGACAATACAGCTCAGCACAAAGTATTTTCTTTCATGGACGGATTCTCAGGCTAAAACCAGATCAAAATGGCACCTGAGGACATGGAGAAAACTACATTTGTTACATAGTGGGGTACGTTCTGCTACAAAGTGATGCCATTCGGACTAAAGAATGTCGAGGCAACCTATCAATGCGCCATGGTAGCTTTGTTTCATTATATGATACATCATGAGATAGAGGTCTACGTAGATGACATGATAGCCTGATCACAAACTGAAGAAGAACACCTTGATCACTTACAAAAGTTGTTTGTCAGGTTGAAGGAGTACAAGCTAAGGTTGAACCCTAACAAGTGTACATTCGGAGTCCGGTCCGGTAAACTCTTGGGTTTCATTGTCAGCAACAAAGGCATCGAGGTTGATCCTGCCAAAGTCAAAGCCATATAATAAATGCCTGCTCCTCGCACTAAAAAGGAAGTCAGAGGATTCTTGGGTCGCCTAAACTATATTGCCAGGTTCATTTCTCACCTAACATCTACTTGTGAGCCAATCTTCAAGCTGTTGAAGAAAGATCAGGTAGTTAGATGGAATGATGAATGTCAGATTTCCTTTAACAAAATCAAGGAGTATTTACAAGAGCCTTCTGTCTTGATGCCACCGGTCGAGGGAAGACCGCTAATCATGTATCTGACCGTCTTAGAGAATTCAATGGGGTGCGTATTGGGGCAGCATGACTAGTCTGGCCGAAAAGAGCATGCTATTTATTACCTGAGCAAAAAGTTTACCGACTGTTAAACCAGATATTCACTGCTCTAGAAAACTTGTTGCGCTCTGGTATGGGCTGCTCGCCGGCTAAGACAGTATATGTTGACTCATACCACTTTGCTGATATCTAAGATGGATCCGATAAAATACATCTTTGAGAAGACTGCTCTGTCTATGAGGATAGCTAGATGGTAGATGATCCTAATAGAATATGACATACAGTACACGACCCAAAAAGCTATAAAGGGCAGTGTGCTAGCTGATCATCTTGCTCACCGAGCTGTAGAGGATTATCAATCCATGAAGTTTGAATTCCCCGATGAAGACATCATGACAATAGACAACAGTAAAGGAATCAGACCATATGACGGACCTGAACAAGGATCCCGATGGACCCTATACTTTGATGGGGCATCCAATGCACTTGGTAACGGTATCAGCGATGTACTTATATCTCCGGAAGGATGCCATACTCCTTTTATTGCCATACTTTGCTTCAACTGTACGAACAACATGGCAGAGTACGAAGCATGCATATTTGGTCTCAAGGCTTCCATAGACTTGAGAATCAAATCTTTAGTTGTGTTTGGGGATTCAGCTTTGGTCATCAGTCAGATCAAAGGAGAATGGGACACTAAGCATCCAAACCTTATCCCTTACAAAGAACATGTCTTGACATTGTTACCACATTTTAAGCAGATTACCTTCGAGCACTTCCCGCAAGAAGAAAATCAGCTAGCAGATGCTCTAGCTACAATGTCATCTATGTTTAAACTTGATTGGGATAACGAGGCTCCCCAGATCACCATTGAACGAATGGACGAACCAGCACACTGTCACGAGATTAATACCGAAGAAGTAGTGGACCAGCCTTGGTTTCATGAAGTCAAAAGGTATCTCGAGGCTCAAGAATATCCAGAAGGAGCTTTAGTCAATGATAAAAAGTTCTTCAGGAAATTCTATGCTAAGTTCTTCCTGAGTAATGGCATCCTGTACAAACGTAATCATGATTCTATTCTGCTCCATTGTGTGGATAAGATTGGAGCTGAAAAGATCATGGCTGAATTGTATGAAGGTACCTTTGGCACTCACTCTAGCGGGCATACGATGGCAAAGAAAATCCTACGGGCAGGCTATTATTGGTCTACCATGGAAGAAGACTGCTATCAACACTCCCGGACTTGTCATAAATGTCAAATGTATGCAGACAAGGTACACGTGCCTCCGGTTCCTCTAAATGTCTTAACAGGTCATTGGCCCTTCGCTATGGGGGAATCGATATGATTGGAGAGATCAAGCCTACAGCCTCCAATGGACACCGCTTCATTCTAGTGGCCATTGATTATTTCACAAAGTGGGTCGAAGAAGCCTCCTTCACACCCGTTATAAAGAAAGTTGTTGCCCGCTTCATCAAGCAGAATCTCATTTGCCGGTACGGTATCCCAGAAAGGATCATCACTGATAACGGTACAAACCTTAACAATACTATGATCACCTCCTTGTGCAAGCAGTTCAAGATTCAACATCGCAATTCATCCCCCTATCGGCCAAAGATGAATGGTGCAGTCAAAGCTGCTAATAAAAACATTAAAAAGATCATACGGAAAATGATAGTCACCTACAAGAACTGGCATGAGATGCTACCGTTTGCTCTCCATGGGTACCGTACCACGGCCCGCACATCAACTGGGGCAACACCCTATTCTTTGGTTTATGGCATGGAGGTTGTTTTACCTATTGAGGTTCAGATCCCCTCTTTAAGAATCATGAAGGATGCAGGTTTGAGTGAAGACGATTGTATTCAAACCCGACTTGATCAGTTAAACTTAATTGACGAAAAAAGACTTACTTCTATTTGCCACGGTCAGACGTATCAAAAACGAATGATCAAAGCTTTCAACAAGAAAGTCATACGCCAAGTGTATCAAGTTGGAGACCTAGTGATCAAGCGCATCATATTTCCACAAAGTGGTCCCAGGGGAAAATGGACTCCTACCTATGAAGGACCATTTGTAATCAAGAACATCTTTTCTGGTGGGGCAATGATCTTAACCACCATGGACGGTGACGACCTGCCGCACCCTGCGAACGCAGACATAGTCAAAAGATATTATGCATAAAAGACCCACTAGGTTGACACACCTAGGAAAAACAAGGGCATCCCGGCGAACCAAAAGGTTCGGGAAAAAATTAGGGATAAAATAAAAAATCTGTACACCCGGCAAGTTGAAAACCCGAAAGGGCGACTTGGGCAAAAAAGGGTTTCCCGGTGAATCAAAAACCCGAAAGGGCGGTTCAGGCAAAAGTTAGGGAATTAAAGCGTATGAATATGTCTCGTCGGATCACTTTAAGGAAAATCTCTTCATAGACAAACTCGGAGCTTTTGATTAATTCAATCATCTTCGGACAAAGCGATGAATGGACAAGGTATTCAGAGATACGAAGGCTATAGCAGAATGGGAACCCCATGGGATTTTTTACACATAGCTATCTTTCTTTGTATAAATTTTTCTTACTTTTATGACACCATCCTCTTACTAGGATGTCTGTCTCCTTTGTACAAAATACTTATTCAAAGTAAATACAAAGATATCTCTTTAAAGTACAAAAAAACTATTTGTCTTTTTCTTTTTACACTTGTGTTTTTATTTGCAAAAACGTCCAATGATTCATTAATGAACATATGAATTTGAACATAATTACTGTTTACAAATAAACGAAATGGAAAAGAACGATTACTGATAGGTTGAAAGAATAGGAAAACGTCTTTGGGCTATTCCATGAACAATCCCTACAGTACGTCATTAAGATCCCCAGCGGAGCTAAAACAGATCCCCAGCGGAGCTAAAACTTCAAACCATTAATCCCCAGTGGAAACCATTCAGTTTCTCCAAACTCCCCAGTAAGTTGCCTTGAAGCTTGAAAATCAACCGGATAACAGTTAACTTCTGTCTCTTCCCAACCTAGGATAATTCCCTAGTAGAGTGGCAGACAACCGAAACTCCTGAACTTTTTCCGAACATGAATAAGCTTTTCCCCAGAGTTTTCTTTGTTCCCCTACAGAACAAGGATTCCCTTTGTTTAATTCCCAGCAGAAGTCATCAAAGTTCTCTGGATTCCCCAACAGAATGAAGATTCTCATTTTTAATTCCCCGGTAGAAGTCATCAGAATTCTCTGGATTCCCCAAGCAGATTACTCAAGCAGTATATGGCATTACTCTTATAACGGAATTTTGTCAATACTCCAACTTCAAGACATGATGAATCCCTATATCCCCAGTGAAGTCGCCAATGATTTCTTATCCTAAGCAGTCAAGGATTTATTTTCCTCAGCAATACAGTAAATCAGCTTACATGCGCATACATTACATTCATATATCATAAACATTGATAAAACACATATATTGCATCATACATTTCATGCAACATAACTTCGTGTTTCAGCTACCATTTTACCCTATTTCAGGATAAGATTAACAGCTACCATTAACAATATTCAAAGATTTCAGATATAGTACAGATACACTCCAGACACGGAAGTCATTCTGATACTCATTCAGATTTCAACATCAAGATACAGTCCAGATACACTCCAGACACGGATGCCACTCTGTCACTTATTCAGATTCAGCTTTCGGATATAGTTCAGATACACTCCAGACACGAAAGTCATTCTGTTACTCATTCGGACCTCAATTTCAAGATACAGTCCAGATACGCTCCAAACACAGTTGCCATTATGTCACTTATTCAGATTCAACTCCAAGATACAGTACGGATACACTCCGGACATGGAAGTCATTATGTTACTCATTTAGATTCTAGTTCAGATACAGCTCGGATACGCTCCAGACACGGATGTTATTCCATTGCTCAAACAAATTCAGTCTCCAGATACAGTTCAGATACGTTTCAGATATGGACACCATTATGATACTTATTCTTCTGACTTACAATTTAAAATTCAACAAACATTCTTGGATGACATCTACAAGCCCATCTCCAACAATATTCTATCACCTCTCCAAATGGAATCTTTAAGCCCATTCCCTCAACTACACTTTGACGAGTGCAAATTTACGGGCACTTTAGTGTCCAATCATCTTTTACCTTCGAGTCACGAACGACAAAACTCGCCAATCTAACTATTCAGGTTCAAGAAGATTGAACAGGGGCAGCTGTTGTACCCCAAAATTTCCCCTCTCATTTATCAAGACTTTTCTCACAAGACCTCTTGGACTCAATACAAGATTAGGATTTGGTCAGCTCAAGATGCCTCATCTTGCATTGATAACCTGAAATTAGGGTTTGAGTTTGCACAAGGATTTTTTGACCACCAATGATTCATGTGACTTTCATACATCATCTTGGACCCCTAAGATTGCTCATGTTAAGTTTCAAGCCTTGAACCACATTTTTGATCAGTCAATTGGACAGTGGACCTAAAAATCAGTTGTATTGAGGAAAAAGTCAACCTTGGCCAATTTACAGTCAGACTTCATAATTTTTTATCCACAATAACATTTTAGACTCATATTTATCATTTGGTCAAGTTTGGATCACAACTCCTCAAGAAATTTGATCAAATCATCAAAAGGGCAAAATGGTCAAAATTAGGGTTTTGATTGAGAAAGGGCAATTTCGGATTTTTAACCTAGCCAGTGACCAATTGAGTTCAAGCATGGTTTCAAGGGTTAAATGGAATCATCTTGACCTAATTACATGATTCAAAAGATCTCAAGTCCATTGGATTGACAGATAATTTTGCAGTCAACTGATCAAAAGTCAACTGTACACTGAAAAGTCAAACTTTGACTTTTTGGTCAAAATAAAATGCCAAGGGTCATAATTCATCAAGATATGTCAAAATGTGAAACTTGTTCACCAAGAAAACCAATTTTGAAAATTAGGGTTTTGAATTTGAAAATTTTCATAACTTAGAATTTTTCTAAGTATGGAAATTTTCTTATTTTTTCCCAACTTTTCACCACTTTTTCACCATGATTCAATTTGATTCAAAGAAAACATCCAACATGAAAGTTGTAGTCCTCCATGAAAACTACAACTTTGCTTCACAAACTTTTCCCCAAAGATGCTTGGATCTCATGTTATGAATTTGTGAATATGGGTCAATGAACTAAATAACTTAGTGAAATTTTGCCCTAATTTAGGCAGGTTTTGGACCCAACTTCATGGACATTTTTCACCTAGTTCAAAGAGGTATCTCAAAATTCATTTCAAATATGTATTATAGAGAACATTGCAAGCTTTCCAAAATGTCCAAGAACTCTCCAAGATCATTTGTGGTTAGGGAGAATCGAAGAAGAGAAATTAGCATTTTATCACTTTTGTTCAAGCCATTTTTACATGAGATCGAGTTGCAAATCAGATCTATGTTGATTGTACCTTGCTTTAAAGATCTTAAACTCATTCTACACTCCATAATTAAATGCAAACTCAGAAGATAAAGGCTTTATCTTTGCTTTTGGAGCATTGTACAAGAAATAATTCCATTTTAGGCATAAAGGTTACAATGCCATTTTCATAAAGGTGTGATTTTGCAACTTTACAAATCTTGAGCCTTGGACCTGTCCCTTTGGTGCAAGAAACTTCCACAGGTCTTAATTAATTTTTACAAGCCCTTTGCAGCCCTCAAACTAGCCAATACAAGCATGGTAGCATAAGTCACTTCACTTTACTTCAAAAGCAAGAAAGTTGGTGAAAAGGTAAAAGCTTGCACATCTGATGAGGAGTGGACTTTGTATCCATTCTATACATATTCACAAACTTGTTACAAACTAGAACACGCTTTCTTGACAACTAAAACACTCAAAACTCAAAAAACTCCATTTTTCTGCCAAAACACACAGTTGCTACAAAATCATAGCCATTTCATTTTTGGCTCGTGCATTTTGTGGCTTGACACTTGAAACACCTCACACACATCATACCAAAGCTATCCAAGCCCTTGTCCTAGTTCTGTAACCCCTGTTTCAGCCATTGCCATTTTCAAACTTGGAGCTTGCAGCTTGACTTGTGCAGAGAGTTCTGGCCATCCACAAAGCAAGCTAGGCATTGGAATAGGTTGAAGGAAGTTCAAGGAAGCTCACACGATCCTCAGGCCTCCATTAAAGTTCCTACATTGCTCTATCCAAATCCAGCTGAAGGAGGTATATTTCTTAAACTCTATCTCTGTATTTAGGCATCCTCAAGTCATGATTTGTGAAGAAAAAATGTAGCCCTTATCATGGTGAAGTTGTACATATGCATACTTTTCATTTATATTAACTATACTGTGAGAATTTGAAGCTTGAAGTTCATGAAATTTTTAGGTCACGAATTAGGGGTCCCAAAATTCTCTCTGATCTTTGAGAGTTAGGTTACAAATTTTACATGGTTGGAATCATGAGATTAAATACCACAAGTTTTATGTTATGGGTTTTTGTTTTTGTGCAAGCATGAGCAAGTTGCAGGTTTGAAGGAAAACGCGCGCGCAAGGACTGGCTGGAGGACAGGGATGAGTGTCATGGGCTTTTTTGGCAGCTTTGGCCTTTTTGTTTTTACTAACCACACCTCCTGACTTACTTTTACACCCCCTGACTTATTTCTTATATTTTTGCATTTTTCTTGCATATTTTTTTATTTATTACTTGCATTTATTTTTTCTAATGATAAAAAATACCCAAAAATAATTTATTTATTTTCACACATTTATTTATTTTTATTTATTTTTCACATAAAAATAGTTTATTTTGACAAATAGTTTTTATTTTCTTAAATAACTTGTAAATATATTAATAATACTTAATATTTTTATTATATTATTTATATACATAAAATATTATTTTCTACACATACTTATTTTTTAATATTTATATATTATATTATTTATTATTTTCTTATACAAAAATGGATAAAATAATAATAAGAAATATTATTTTTCTTTGAATTAAAAATTAGGGTTTCACCCCTTTCCAAAAATAATAATATTATTTTTCCTTTTCTCTAGGGTTTAATTAAATTATTTTCTCATACATTAAACAAATACAAAACATTTTCAACATAAATACATTTGCATTGCATTTTAATATTTGTATATTTATTGAATGCGCACAATATTCGATTGAGTTGTAATAATATTTTTAGGTTTATATTTGTGCAATATCCCCATTCAAAACTTGTATCCCCCCTCCCATAATAATTGTTGTAATAGCTTAGTTTATTTTACGCAATTTATTGCTTTCCTATACCATGTTTAGAAAACTAGAGTTTGCATGACAAGACCAAAAACAAACAAATAGAAAAAACCTAATGCAAGACAAAAAGCATGAAAAATGACACACCTTGGCACACAAGCACCCTTAGGGTTTCTCCCACTTGGTTGCCTAAATAAAAATGGCCATGTTACGCATGCGAAGTATCTTGGCAAAACAAAACAAAATAATATCATAGTCCCTCGATGACGCTATCAAAAGGTTGCCTAAACAAAATGATCTTAGTCCCTCCAAACATGCTAAGATATTTGGCAACATTGTTATCATGGTCATACGATGACCCACGCCCGTCCCATTTACATCCAAAGATATGGTTGCTTACCAAATCAATGGTAAGTCAACAATGTCAAAGGAATAAAAATGCACAAGAAAGACATTTGAGTAGGTAGATAGCTTCTAAGTTACTTTCTCCTTTTCAAAAAAATCCTTGCTATTTTAAAAAAAAACAAGCACACACACATTTCCAAACATCTTTCAAAACATTGAAGCATTTTTCAAAAGACAAACATCTTTGTATACATTCTTATGAACGAGAACCATTACAAAGATTGCCTAAACGATAGCCTCTTTTCAAAATACTTTCAAAACCACACCAAGCACCATTTCAAACAAAGCAAAGCAAAGCAAGTGATCTAAGCAAGTGATCTAATAGCCCATTGAAAACCATGGATGAAAAGGGTGCTAGCACCTTCCCTTTTCATAATCTACCCCCCGAACTCAAGAAAACATCTCAAAGGTCTTTCCTGTGCTTTTTTACCTTTCCTTTTGGATAAAATAAAAGTCGGTGGCGACTCTTGCTAACTGTGACATTTGCGATAAAACGCAAAACCTCAAGTCAGTTCTCCCACCGTATCACAGTGATCTTAGCAAAGTTCACACATTCCCCACAATTTTCCCAGCAGATCAATCTGAAAGATGAAGGAGTGAAGGCTTTCTCCCAGTAATATTACTTATCTACAGAATTCCAATCATTATAGTTTATGGGAATTTTTATCCAACTGAGTTTTCAAAATTGTAAAAGCCCTTGCAGACTACTTCTCTCTAGCAGAGCTCATTCTCCTCAGCAAATAATTTCCCTCGGTAGGATATACCTCCATTAGCAGGGTTTATTTCCCAGCGAATTCCATACTTCCATCAACAGGGTTTATTTCCCCAACATGGATTATTTCCCTAATGAGGTCCAATCTCCCCAGCTTTAGTCTTTTCCTCAGATGGCCATAAGTTACTAGCAAAACTCCCTTCCCCAGTGAAGTCGTCACTATCCACAAGGAGTTGCTATGGAACCTGAAATCGGACCAGATGTCAGTCAACTTTATCCTCCCCAAGCGAGTCAGGAGGAATATTCATCTTTTTTATCCCTAGTCAGGGTATAAACTCCCCAGTAGAGAAATGAACAACTGACGTTCTTAAACTCTTCTCCCCAAGAAGGAATTAACACTCTCCAACAGAGTTTCCTCAAGCAAAAAGTAAGAATTCAATGTTCCCCAGCGGAGTTTCCTAAAACAAGAAAGCAGGAGTCCCCAGCAGAAACAATCCCTAGAAGATCGAAGATACACATACTCTTCATCCCCAGCAACAATTAGGGATTTATTTTCCCCAGTTCAACGACACTCCAAAGAACAACTGATACATTCACATATTGCATTCATACATCATTTTACAAGCGTCATAGCATATACATGTAAAATGCATATATCACAGTCCTATTTATTTTGAGAACAACATTACCCAATGCATTTCATGAATCATGACATTTCATACATCTAAATCTTTACCTTTTCAGGAAAGATCAATAGACGAATATCATCATCGATTTTCAACAGTTCCAATTTAATTCCTGAAACCAGACAGGGCAACTATCTCAATAACCAACAAAAGTAGGTTCCAAATTAATTCCCGAAATAAGATGGGGCAGCTATCTTAAGTAACAGCTCAACAATACGACCAGAGGACGATTGATTCGATTTACTATAAAGCCTGAAATTTGACCAGATAACATTTTAAGTTACTATGAAGCCTGGAATCCGACCAGATAACAGTTAATTTCATATTCCCTAGTAAGTTATTGTGAAGCCTGGAATACGATCAGATAATAGTTTAATTTCAATTTACTATGAAGCCTGGAATCCGACCAGATAGTAACTCACCTCGTCCTTACATCCAAGTTGTTGCAAAGCCTGGAATCCAACCAGATAGCAATTAACTTCTATCCTTTCAAGAAAATTACTGCGAAGCCTGGAATATGACCAGATAACAGTTTAACTTCATTTTTTTGCGAAGCCTGGAATCCGACTAGATAACAAATTAATTTCAGTAAGTTGTTGCAAAGACTGGAATCTGACCAGATAACAATTAGCTTCATCCTTTCATCTAAGTTCCTGCAAAGCCTGAAATTCGACCAGATAACAGTTAACCTTAAGAAAGTTACTGCGAAGCCTGGAATTCGACCAGATAACAGTTAATTTCATATTCCCCAGTAAGTTGTTGTGAAGCCTGGAATACGGCCAGATAGCAGTTAACTTTATTATCCTTAGCAAGTTACTCTGAAGCCTGGATTTTGACCAGATAAAAATTAACTTTCATTCTCCCCAATCAAGAAATAATTCCCACGCGGAAACATTCTAAAAAAAGAGATATAGTTCAGATGTGCTCTAGATACGAATGTCATTCTGATGCTCATTCAATATATCTTTTAGTTCAAATACGATCAAGATATAGATTCATGATGATACCCATACTCAATACATCTCCAGATACAATCATGACATAAATTCATCCTGACACTCCCTAACACATCTGCTAAGATACAATCAGACACAAGCTTATTCTAGTATACTTCTCATACGAAGTCAGACGAAGAGACCTCTTATGGCTCAGGGTAAATTGACCAAAGATTTATTCTAATAATTCTTCCAGTTTGAAGTAAACATTTATTTTGGATGGCATCTATAAACCCATCTCCGAAGAATCTCTGTCATCTTCTCTAAATGGCATCTATAAGTCTATTCCCGATATCATCAACCAACATCATCACTTCGTACTCAGGCGAGTGTAAATTTCTGGGCACTCTAGTGTTCAATCATTTTCCACCTTCAGATCACAAAAGGCATACAAGCCAATCTAAATCCTCAGGTTTAAGAAGATTGAACAGGGGAAGATATTGTACCCTAAAATTGGCCCTCTCATTTTTCAATACATGCTCATAGAGATCCTCAATTGCTTAAGGTTGACCAAGAACTGACCAGACAAATTCTCCGCATAAGCAATAGATTTCCAACTAGGGTTTCATTTTTCACAAAGAAGTTTGGGTTTCAATTACCTCAAGTGATTTCTATAGTTCCTAATATGTCCAAAAGGATGCTCATGCCAATTTTCATGCCTTTCATTACAAGTTTGCTCAGTCAATTGCTCAGATGACTGAAAATCAATTGTATTAGGTCAAAAGTCAATTGTGGTCAATATACAGTCAAACTTCAAGATTTTTGGTCAAAATCAATATTTTGAATTGATATTCATCATTTCATCAAAGGTCGATCATGATTCCTCAAGGAAAGTCCTTAGATCATCAAAAGTCAAGATTTGCTAAATTAGGGTTTCTTAGGAAAATTTAATTGGACTTTGACTAGGCATAACCTTCACATGCTTAATCCATTTTGCCCCAACCAAAGCTCATTGTGAAGATAATACAATCCTATAAAACTTTGTTTTTATTCTCAAGTTCATAAAATGCATCATTTGAAAGATATGAGCTCATACATTACAGGTCATTTTCAAAAAGTCAACAAAAAGACACTTTTATCAAGACAACTTACATCAAGATAATTTCTTTAGTTGCAAAACTAATCAACATAGAGATTGTAGAGGACACCTTGGGCTTTCCAAAAAGTCCCAGATCATTTTCAAAAGATGAAAATTGAGCAAGTTATGTTTTGCACAAGTTGGGAAAATTTATGAAAAATGCATGAAGTCAAGTTTGAGCAAAATTGCATTTTTTAGGTTAATGGACCTAACTTTTATGGTTGAAACATGTTTATGACATACCCAAGGACCTATAAACCTAACCATGCACTATTTTTATTTTTATTTCTATTTATTTTAATTTTTATCCATTTAAATATGAATTAAATCAAATAAATTAAATAAAAATATAAGAAATAATGGGCTAATGCATTTGGGCTTGGATTGACCCATCATGGAGCCCAATATTTCGTGCAAATACCAATAAAAAACTGTCCAGGTTCATGTAGCATCAAGAATGGCAAGAATCATCCATATATGACAAACTTTTAATATGTTGGATTTTTGTCTCATGGCCTTGAAAGCTTTGTTTCTTGCCATACTTGCTCTTCTCCTAACTCTATAAATACATAACATTGCAATCAAGAAAGGGCACAAAATTACTCTTCAAAAAGCTCTCCAAAAGCTCTTCACAAAGCTCTACAAAATTCTCAGAAGTTCCAAAGTTGTCAAAATTTGTAGCTGTATTTCTAGCCATCCTCGATCCAAACCAGTCACATATTTGTCTTCCTGAGACTCCCATAAGTCTATATCAATCACTATCCACGCCTGAACCATCCTAGAACACACGAACCGAATCACTTTGATTGGGTAAACTTCTCTCATCTGAATCTCTTAATCCATGTAATTTAATTGAATTTGAAACATATATTGATGTTCATACTGTTATTTAGAACTGATATAACATATTATATGAAAGGTTAAATGCTTAAATCATAGGATGCAGTTAAGGAACTCCTCTTTTGTGTTTCACTTTTGTGTTTTAATATTTTTTTGCAGGTTATTGGCCGTTTGGGCCTTCTCATTGATGGGCTTAGAGATTTCAGACTCACACCCCTCCATTTCCTGTTGCCACGCCTGGACCTAGGACATTGGGCTTGAGACATTTCAAGTTCTCACACCCCCTTTTTACTCTTTGCAGCAAGGTCCATTTCGTTTTTTTATTTTCTTTCTTTCATTTAATTTATTTCTTTTTTCAATTAAAATTATAAAAGGTCATAAAGTCAAAAAAAACCAAAAAATAATTAGAATTAGTTTTTAATTAGATTAATTTTTAATTAATTATTTTAATCACCTTTTTTTAATTAACTAATTAGACTTATATTTATTAATTTAATTTAATTATCTTTTCTAAATAAAAAATAACAAAAATATTTCTTTTATCACTTAGAAATTTTTCTTAGAGTTTTTCTTCATCCTTTCATTTTTATTTCTTTCTCCTCCATGCGTTCATTTATTTATTCGCATCATTTTTCATAAATATTATGTAATTGCCTATGGAGTGTAATAGTTTAACTAGGGCCATTTACATTTCTTTTCCCCGTTTTGGTTTGTAATTCCCCTATCCCAAAGCCTTGTAATAGTGTAGATTCAAAATTCCTGCACTTTATTTCTATATTTATTCAATTAACTGTTAGATGAATGCTTAATAGGATTACATAATAAAATCTGATAACAAATGGTAGAAAACCTAAATGTTTAAAGATAAATAACTGAAACACAACACACTCGCACACGTGCACCTCTAAGGTACTTCCACTTGTTGTCGTCGGATAAATAAACGATCACAATTCTCGAATGTAAGAGATTTTAGTGGCTACCTTTTGGTTTAAAAGATCATAATTCTCTCGACGACCCTTCCGATGTTGCCTCAGTAAAATAATCTTAAAACCTTAGGGTAATTACTAAGATATATTACTAGTTGCCTTTGTGACTGTACGATGACCCTCAATTATCCCTTAAAACATCCGACAATAGGGCTACCTACTCACTAATAGTAGGATAGCACTGTCTAAAGTAAAATAGGAAAAGAACAAACCTTTTCGAGTAGGTAGATAGTTCTTAGATGTTTGCTCAAAACAAAAACATTTTCCACACCTACACTCCTTTCCAAAAATATTTTCAAAAAAACTTTGTATACGTTCTCAACAATACGAGAATCATTACAAAGTTCGCCGCACTAAGGCGTCTTTTCAGAATACTTTTTTTCAAACACACAAGCACGAGGTATTTTCAAATGAGCTAGCATCTAAGAGCCTATAGATACCTAAGGATGGAAAGGGTGCTAACACCTTCCATTTCCATAATCTACCCCCTTACTAAGAAATAATCTTGAAAGGTATTTTTCTTTTCTTTTCACCATTTCCTTTATTGGATAAAAGAAAAGTCGATGGCGACTCTTTCTTACTGCAACATTTGCAAATACAAACAAAAAACCAGTATAACAGTCATTTCTGCCACCGTATTACACTTAGCATCTACATTTCATGCTATTTTCATCTTTCCTCACTTGAGCCTTTATATTCATGTCATTTTTAATTTGCTCACTTGAGATTTTCATTTCTTTTTGAAGATACCTAATAATCAACTTAAACCCTAAAAAAAACTTTAATGTTACTTGGAGTACTTGGTTACTATCCTTGGCATTGTGGAGTTATGGACTTCTTGGACTTAGGAATAGAAACCCTGACCTATGTTGAAGACCTTGAGACCGTGATTGTTATTTTGTCTGGAGTTCTTGGGGTTTACCCTAATACATTGGGTTGTTTGTTTCTTTTGTGTGCAGGTTATTGTGATTACATGTTTTGTCAGTGATCTGGAATTCATCTGTATACAGCTGTTACTCTGCCCAATTTTTGTGAAGGCTTAATGCAATTGAAGTTTGGTATTCTTAAGAGGTTTATTAATTGTTTACTTGGTTTCAAATCCAAAGGATGGGATTCTACATTGACTCATTATGTCAAGTGTTGGCTTCTTGTTTAGTTAGATGGTTCTTCTCCTTAGCTTTTACCTTATCCTTTAGGATAGTCTCTTCATCTCCTTCCATCTTCTTTAATTTCAAAAATCTTCTCCCTCCTTTTGAAAAATATTCTTGTTTTAAAACTTGAACCATTTCATAATAAACTTGGACTTATGTCCTGAATTTTCAACAAAAAAATTATTTCTTAGTCAAATTTCAATTAACTTAACAATACCTTGACATTTTTTGTGAGAAGACTAAAAGTCAACGAATCTCATTCAACTATTTTTCCATTTTGGCTCTTATCTTTATAAAACTTTTCTCAAAAAAGATTAGACTCTTGTGAATCCTTGTAGTGATGCAAACAACTATACTTCTATAATATGTAGTGAAGTGAGATATTTTCCACTTGGGTGTTGAGTGAGGCATTGTTGATTTTAAAATCCAAGCCATATCCTTTACTTTGAGATTATGAAAATTTTCCTTTCTCATAATTGTGGGTAGTAAGTATGTTTTCCACACGGACAATGACAATGACGTCTTATCTCTCAAAATTAACCAACATACTTGTGTTTTAAATTTTTAAAGAGGAACTATGTGTACCCTGATCCTCTATTGCACAGAAGGTGGTACATAGACATTAAAGGTTCGCAACCGCGGTGGGTGAAAAAATCATAAAAAATATACTTCTTTTTCTCATCCCTACAATCTATTTTACATACAATATTTTATAGCCAAAATATACAGATTTATAAAGAGGTTCCCGCGGAGTACCATAGATGTTTAGGGTGTTAATACCTTCCCTTTGCATAACATACCCCCTTACCTAGAATCTTTCTCCCTCTTTTGGGTTATTCACTCTTTTCCCGTTCCTTTGGAAACAATAAAGCGCGATGGCGATTTTCATTTTGATCTGTAAAAGTCAAGTCAATCCAATGGCTTTGTCTTAACATTTCTACCGCTATAGAAAAATGGTGACTTCATTGAGGAAAGATTGACCTGTTCCTGCTCCATCCCTAAGTGGGTTGAGCCTATCTTTGTTTATATATGTATATATGCTATTATGTTTTATATCTTATATGTTGTATATATGGTTGTCTGGATTTTCCTGGTTTTCAGGTTGCTTGGTGATTTCTCATAAGTCTTATACCCGGACTTGGGAAAACCTAAGATAGGACGGGCGGTATAGTCATGTTAACTTTGAGGGAGTAATCCCAAAAGAGGTGGCATGAGATCCCCCACTTGGTGGAGGCCCCTTTGACTGTAGTGTCGTTTACCGAGTAATCGGGAAGACATGCTGCTTTCGACCTAGGAGCCTGCTGAAACTGAGGACCGTAGAATACCTAACCCATATTGGCATTTTAGGTGTAGTGCGGAAGCTATGAAGGAGTAATCCGGAAGTAGTTGTCACGTGATACTACGCTCAAACAAGTTTTTCTTGAGAATATTGCTAATTACCGAGTTAATTGGGAGGTTGGTAATATCCGAAGGAAGGATGTAGACTCTAGGAACCTCTAGAACCTTGTTCCGTAGGTGATAAATTTTAGACCATACCTTATGGGTAGTACCTTCGACCTCATGCTCGTGACGTTGAACATATGAACCCTATGTTTGTGACCTTGTTTGTTATTGTTGCATCATGCATTCATGCACCCATGAGCATCTCTTAAAGGACATCTTATTTCAAGGGACTTAAAAGTTGACTATTTGTGAATATCTCAGGTACTTTTTAACTATGGATTCTGGATTAAGAAAGACCAGGAAGTACAGTTTCAAAGATCCCAAGATAGATGAGTTGATGAGTCTGATTCCCGAGACTGAGTGTTCTGCATATTTTCAGAGGAAGTATGGGTCCATCATTTCTCTCATGAAGCTCAGGATGAAGGAGGGTATTCTCTCGACCTTGGTCCAGTTCTATGATCCGATGTATGGATGCTTTACTTTTCCTGACTATCAGTTGATGCCTACACTAGAGGAGTATTCTTATCTACTGGGTTTACCTATTATCGATCGTGTTCCTTTTACTGGTTTGGAAGGGGAGCCAAAATCACATGAGATTGCTGCTTTGATTCATTTGGTAAAGTCTGAGGTTGAAGCCCACATGACTAACAAAGGAGGGATAAGAGGATTACCAGCTCATTTCTTGTTGTAGAAAGCACACTACTTTTCTAGGATGAAGAGTACGGTTTATTTCGAAGCCATCTTTGCTCTACTTGCTTATGGTATATTCTTAATATGGTATGTTCTTATTTCCCAATGTAGACAAATTTGTTGATATCAATGCCATCAGGATCTTTATGATTTGAAATCCAGTTTCTACATTGTTGGATTATGCTTATTACTTTATTCATCTTAGGGATTCTTATCATGAAGGGATGATCATATGTTGCACACCTCTTTTGTATCAGTGGTTTACTTCTCATTTGCCTTGATCTGATGCTTTCTGAGATGTCAAGAATGAACCTTGTTGGGCTCCAAAGATCATGGCACCTACTCATTCAGATATTGTTTGGTATCATCAGGCTTATCATGATGTAGAGATTGTTGACAATTTCGGTAGTTTCCCCAATGTACCTCTTCTTGGTACAAAGGGGGGAATTAACTACAACCATGTTCTTGCACGATGATAACTTGGATATCTAATGAGGGATAAGCCAAATAGTATTCATTTGAGTAGTTTCTTACTGAAAGAGGGAGGAGACCGTAAGGAAACTAGGGAGAATATTGCAAAGTCATGGCGTCACATTCACAGGAAAAGTAGGAAGAACTTGGGACCTATAGGGGTTGTTTCTTTGGAGCCTTATCTACAGTGGGTACAAGCAAGAGCTATTCAGTTGAAGATGACATATTCTCGAGAAGAAAATATGCCTGATATGTTTGTGAAGTCCACTACTCCCCTATTGGATAATTTAGAAGAGCTCCAGCTTGCTTTAGTCAGGATGCATCAGGAAAAGGAAGCTTGGAAGAATAACTGCCAGACTCTAGAGGTTTCTCACCGAGCAGACTTGAAGGAGAAAGACGACTTGATTGAGATTCTTGAGAGTCGGGCTATTAAGATGATAGAGAGACAAGGGGATTTATTTTCTCCTAAGCCTTAATCAGACACTACCTTCTCACTTCCTGGTTCAAATGATTGGGAAGAGGTCGCTACCAGATATGCGGAAGAAAACCAGAGGTTAAAGGCTCAGATTGCCATACTTACCGGGAAGCGTCAACGTATAGAGTGATCTCCATCAGCTTTGCTTCTTAGGGTTTTAGAATTTATTTTCATCTTGTACTTGGGATTATTGAAACTTGTAATCCATTTTGAACTTATTATAATAAATTTTTTTCAATGTTTCAAATGTGTTATTAATTTGATATTTGCAAATTGTTTATAAATCTTTAAGTCCATTGAAATAATAATAAAATGAATCATGTGCATTTCACATCATGCATCATATTGTACATACTTCTTTCATTTTTTATGCATATCCAGGTGTCTTACTGAGCTTCTTTACTTCGAGCAGCAAGTTGTCTCATCAGTTAATACCCGAGCTAATCTCAGAAGGAAGATGGATAACCTAGAACAACATAATCGTGAGCTACACAATGAAGTTTCTACTATGAAGACCGGCATGGACAATCTCATTGCTCTGATGGAATCTCTGGTGGCTGCTCAAAATCAGCCACCGATTATTCAACTTCAATAGACAATGGTTACTACTGAAGCTCCAATTGTCCCTGTTTCTACTACTCTAGTTGTTGTCCAGAATCGTATGCCTCTGGGATATCCTTAGGGAATTCTAGAAAACTTTATGCCAGAAGGTTTTAATCAGGATCCTCAGATTGCTCCACTAACTGAGACTGTTGTTGCTCCTGCACCTCTTGTGGTGCATGTTACCCCTGTTGCTAGAAACGAAGTCCACTATGTTGCACCTCCCTCGGTGAATGTGGTTATGTTCACTAATGATGAATTATATCTCCTTATTCCACCACTAAGTGAAATCTTTGGTTTTTATTATCGAATGGACGATTTCCAAAACAAGTTTGACAAAATGCAGAAAGAGTTGAAGGCCCTCAGGGGAAAAGAGCTATTTGGGCAGAATGTGAATGATATGTGCTTGGTTCCCAATGTGGAGATACCTGCAAAGTTTAAAGTACCGGTGTTCCAAAAATAAAAGGCCAACACTTGTCCTTGTGCTCACTTGGTGATGTATGTAAGAAGAATGTCTACTCATACAGATGATCAGCTCTTGTTAACTTATTTCTTTCAATACAGTTTAACCGGTGCAACATTGAAATGGTACATGAGCCTGAACAGTTCCAGTATTCATTCTTTTAATGACTTGGGGAAGCATTTATCAGACAGTACAAATATAATATGGACATGGCTCCTGACCAAGATCAACTCAGGGCCATGGTCCAAAAGGACAGGGAATCATTCAAAGAATATGCACAGAGATGGCGTGAGGTAGCTTCCCAAGTGATTCCTCCAATGGAGGAAAAAGAGATGACAAAGATTTTCCTAAAGACACTAGGTGCATTTTACTATGAGAGAATGGTGGCGAGTGCGCCCAGTGATTTTACTGAAATGGTGAGAATGGGTGTTCGTCGGAAGAGGCTGTGAGAGAAGGTCATCTCATAAAAAGTGAAAGTTCCAGCAATGTGAAGAAGCCATCATATAGATTTCTTAAGAAGAAAGAGGGAGAGACAAATGATGTTATTCAAGAAATAAGGGTTAACACCTCTAGAAGAAATCATCAGCACCCTCAACAGGTTGCATCGGTAACTCCAGTTGTAAATGCGGCACTGACTACAATTGCTTATCAAAGGCCAGCCCCTCAGGGAAGCCAAAGGCAGAATCAGAGGAGAGAACCTTTTGACTCTACCCCTATGAGTTATGCAGAGCTACTTCCAGCATTAACCCAGAAAATTTTGGTCCAGACTAGGCCACCTCCTGCTATGCCACCCCTTTTACCTTGGTACTATAAGGAAGATCAGACGCGTGCTTTTCATCAGGGTGCGCCAGGGCATAATGTGGATAATTGTTATCCTCTAAAGTCTGAGGTACAGAAAATGGTTAGATTTGGTCTTTTATCTTTTAAAGATGTTAGCCCTAATGTAAAAGATAACCCTCTCCCAAAACATGGAGGAGCGAATGCTATTAACATGGTTGATGGTTATCCAGGGGACTTCCACATCTATGATATTAACCTGGTCAGAGGAGACTTAGTAAAGATGCATGCAGACCTTTGCGAGTTTAGTTACTATAATCATGACCATGCTGGTTGTGGTATATGTAGTACTAATATACAAGGTTGTGATAAGATAAAGGTTGATTTGTAGGAGATGATGGATGATGGCCTTATCCATATAATCAGGCCTAGAGCAGAGTATGAAGAGGAAGTTAACATGCTTTCTGGATGTCCTGGAGAGTTTATAATCTTTGATGTAGAACATATGAATGATGATCTCGTACAATTACACACTACTTTCTGCCATATGGCTGGTCAGCTAGAGCACCATTATGGATCTTGTCGGGTTTGCTGCAGGAACTCCCAAGGATGTTCAATTGTAAGGAAAGGAATTCAGTTGTTGTTGGATAACGGAACCATCAAGGTTTCAAGGCAAAGAGATGATTACCATGAGGTTAATGGGATGGAGGTTTTCCTAGCCGAGGAAGAATCAGATGATGAATATGCTTCTGCGAATGAATCCTTCTCCTCAAATGAGGGTATATTCTCTGGTGATAATTCTTTAATGTCAGAATTTTATGAGGAATATGTGAAAGTGATTGTATCGTGTTTCAATGATTCTACCCATGTTGAAATTGAATATTGTAGTAAGCCAGTTGTTGCCCCTATGGTCATTTGCTTACCGAGGCTCGTTCCTTACAAATCCGACAAGGTTGTACCATACAAGTATAATGCTACAATTTTAGAAGACGATGTGGAAGTTCTCATCTAGCCTATCTCTAATGTTGGAAATATTGCTGAGACTAGTAGGGTGACCCGCAGCGGTCGTGTGTTTGAACCAGTTGTTCAGGGAATTGATAATGCTGGAAAGAAGGTTGTGGAAAGTGTTGAAGATAAGAATGTTACAGGGGAATATATTGGTGCTACCCTAGAGAAGGACATAGATGATATTTTAAAGATAATCAAAATGAGAGACTACTGAATTATGGATCAGTTATTGCAGACTCCTTAAAAAATATTTATCTTGGCATTATTAATGAATTTTGCCGCTCATAGGGAATCTTTAATGAGGGTGTTGAACCAGGCCTTCATGGAGTATGACATGCCGTTAGATCAATTCAACATTGTGGTAGGTAATATTAAATCATGTAATAACCTAATCTTTTGCGATGATGAATTGTCTGACAAGGGGAGGAATCACAATTTGCTCTCCACATGTCCATGAACTACAAAAGTGATTCATTATCAAATGTGCTAATTGATAATGGATCCGCCTTGAATGTGATACCAAGGAGTACACTAATGAAGTTGAAATATCAAGGGGCTCCTATGCGCCCAAGTGGTATTATTGTCAAAGCTTTCGATGGGTCAAGGAAGTCGGTTATTAGGGAGATTGATTTGCATATTCACATAGGCCCGCATTTGTTCCAGATCACTTTCCAAGTCATGGATATTGTGCCTGCATATAGTTGTCTATTGGGAATACCATGGATACATGAAGCAGGGGTTGTTACCTCTACTTTGCACCAAAAGTTGAAATTTGTGTGTGAAGGTAAAGTGGTTATTATAAACAGTGAGCAAGCATTGTTTATATCTCATTTATCATCTTTCAGTGTTGTAGAGGCAGATAAAGCTGGTGTGGGGACGCAGTTCCAGGCTCTGTCTATTGATAATGTAAAAGGGAATGAGAACCCTATGACTTCATTCAAGGATGCTCAATAGGTTATATGCAATGGTCCAAGTAAAGTATGGGGACAGGTCATTGATCTTCCAGTAAATAAGAACATGGTTTGTTTGGGGTTCTTAACCAAGAACGGCAAAAGCGAAAGTCTGAAGCCAAAGTCTACTATGAGCAACTCTCATGATGTCTTCTGCAGCGGAGGCTACCTCCATCCAACTATTTCTGGGGTTAATGCTATTGAGGATGATGAAGAAGATCAGGAAATGCCGAGTTATGTAACGCCTGGAGTCAGAATCCAGAACTGGGTCACTTATGATGTTCCTTCTTGCATCCATGTTTCAAAGTAATTTGTTTTCTTTTACAAAAACCTTTCATTCTGCCCAAGATGAAAGTTAATATTATATGGGCTTATCTGTTTGCTTCGATCATTAAAATCATAAATAAAAGTTGTCTTTGATTCTCAAAATTGTGTCTTTTATTTTTCTGCTATTTCATGGAAAATGGTAATAATAATAAATAAATAAAACCCTTTTGAATTGAGTAATAAGTGAAAATAAATATGCATAATCACTTGATATATGTGTCTGTTTCTAAAAGAAATCGCAAATCACATGTGCAGATTAATTAATAAACCTGTTGAATACAATGACCCTGCACCCTCTCCCAACTTTGAATATCTTGTGTTTGGGACGGATGAAGAAGAATATGATGAGATTTTAGAAGAGGTTTCACGGTTGCTCGAGAAAGAGGAAAGTACCATTAATCCGTATAAAGAGTCATTGGAAACAATCAATCTGGGTTCAGAAGAAGAGCCAAAGGAAGTTAAAATTGGAGCATCGTTGCATTCGGATATGAAGAGCAGGTTGATTGAGATATTGAAAGAGTATGTGGACATCTTTTCTTGGTCTTACCAAGATATGTCGGGTCTAGATACTGATATTGTGGAACATCATTTGCCTTTGAGAGCAGAGTACCCGCCCATCAAGCAGAAGTTGAGAAGAACTCACCCTGATATGGCAGTAAAAATCAAAGAAGAAGTGTTAAAGCAGATAAATGTCGGTTTTCTTGTGACATTAGTGTATCCTCAATGGATAGCCAGCATTCTGCTTGTACCAAAGAAAGATGGAAAAATTTGCATGTACGTAGATTACAAAGATCTAAATAAAGCTAGTCCAAAATATGATTTCCCATTGTCGCACATTGATATGCTGGTTGATAGCACAACAAAATTCAAAGTATTCTCGTTCATGGACAGATTTTACGGATATAATCAAATAAGAATGGCTCCCGAGAACATGGAAAAAACAACGTTTATCACACCCTGGGGAACATTCTATTACAGAGTGATGACCTTCGGGTTGAAGAACGTTGGTGAAACGTACCAGAAGGCTATGAAAACCATATTCCATGATCTGATGCATAGGGAAATTGAGGTATATGTTGATGACATGATTGACAAATCACAGACCTAAGAAGGGAATGTGGAAGATTTGTTAAAGTTATTCCAGCATTTGAGGAAGTATCATCTCCGCTTGAATCCAAATAAATGCACCTTCGGCGTCCGATCAGGGAAGTTGTTGGGTTTCATTGTCAGCAAAAATGGATTGAAGTGGACTCAGATAAGGTCAAAGTGATCCAAGAAATGCCTGCGCCAAGGACTGAGAATCAAGTTAGAGGTTTCCTTGGGCACTTAAATTATATTTCTAAATTCATCTCCCACATGACCGTAACATATGAACCAATCTTTAAGTTTCTAAAGAAAGATCAGGGTTATATGTGGACAGAGGATTGCCAAAAGGCATTTGAAAGTATCAAAGAATATCTTCTTGAACCTCCTATTTTGCTCCCTCCCATTGAAGGAAGACCATTGATCATGTATCTAAGAGTGTTATATAGTTCTATGGGATGTATTGTGCGACAACAAGATGAAACAAGAAAGAAAGAATATGCCATTACTACCTCATTAAGAAATTTACTGATTGTGAGTCATGGTATTCTATGTTGGAGAAGACATGCTGCACTTTGGCTTGGGCGGAAAAGCAGTTGCGACAATATATGTTGAATAATACTACTTGGTTGATTTCCAAAATGGATCCAATTAAGTATATTTATTGAAAAGCCTGCTCTCACGGGGAGAATTGCATGCTGGCAAATGTTATTGTCTGAATACGACATTGAGTACCACACTCAAAAGGCCATAAAAAGCATTGTGCTGGCGGATTATCTGGCTCACCAACTGGTAGATGACTATTAATCTGTCAAGATTGATTTCCCCGATGAGGATGTGATGTTCTTGAAGACAAAAGATTATGATGAGCATTTACCTGGAGAAGGTCCAAATCCTAAATCTCGTTGGGGCAGGGTATTTAATGGAGTAGTGAATGCTTATGGAAAAGGAATTGGCGTGGTGATCATCACTCCACATGGATCACACATTCCTTTTACTACAAGGTTGAAATTCGATTTTACAAATAATATGATGGAATATGAGTCTTGCATTACGGGTCTCGAGGAGGCCATTGATCTCAGAATTAAGATTCTAGATGTATATGGTGATTCAGCTTTGGTTGTTAATCAGATTAAAGGAGAATGGGATACTCATCACCCTGGCTTGATCCCTTACAAAGATTAAGCTAGAAGACTATTACCTTCCTTCAACAAAGTTGAATTCCATCATATTCCAAGAGATGAAAATCAGATGGTGGATGCTTTGGCAACTCTGGCTTCTATGTATCAGGTTAATACTTGGAATGATGTGCCTCGTAATACGGTACGATGTTTGGATAGACCGGCTCATGTGTTTACAACAGAGGATATGGTAGATGAAAAACCTTGGTATTCTGATATCAAGCATTTTCTCCGAACCAGGAATACCCAATTGGTACATCAAATAAAGATAGAAAGACATTGAGAAGGTTGGCAGGCAACTTTTTCCTTAACGAAGATGTAATGTATAAGAGAAATCATGACATGGTTTTGCTCAGATGCATGGATAGACACGAAGCAGACATGTTGATGCATGAGGTTCATGAAGGTTCATTTGGTACCCATGCCAATGGACATTCAATGGCGAAAAAGATGCTTATAGCAGGTTAGTATTGACTAACAATGGAATCTGATTGTTACAAATTTGCGAAGAAATGCCATAAATGACAAATTTTGCTGATAAAATTCATGTACCTCTAAAACTCCTCAATGTTATTTCCTCCCCGTGGCCTTTCTCTATGTGGGGTATTGACATGATCGGGATGATTGAACCAAAGGAATTGAATAGGCATCATTTTATCTTAGTAGCAATTGATTATTTTACCAAATGGGAGGAGGCAACTTCATATGCTAATGTCACTAAACAGGTGGTAGTGCGCTTCATCCAGAATAACCTCATATGTTGGTATGGTGTGCCAAGAAGGATTATCACTGACAATGGCTCAAATCTGAATAACAAAAATGATGTCTGAACTTTGTAAGGAATTTAAGATTCTCCATCATAATTCATCTCCCTACAGGCCAAAGATGAATGGGGCTGTTGAAGCGACCAATAAGAACATCAAGAAGTTCATCCAGAAAATGGTTGTTACTTATAAAGATTGGAATGAAATGCTCCATTTTGCTCTACATGGGTATCAGACATTTGTACGCACTTCAACAAGGGCAAACCTGTTCTCTCTTGTATATGGTATTAAAGCAGTGCTCCCCATTGAAGTCGGGATTCCCTCTTTGCGTCTAATAATGGAAGCCAAGTTGTCAGAAGCTGAATGGGTCCAGAAAAGGTTTGACCAATTGAATTTGATAGAAGAGAAAAGAATGACGGCTTTGTGTCATGGCCAATTATACCAAAAGGTAATGAAGAAATATTTTGATAAGAAGTTCAAACCTCTTGAATTCAGAGAAGGCGACCTCGTGCTCAGGAAGATCACGTCTTTTAATGTTGATTCTAGGGGCAAGTGGACTCCCAATTTTGAAGGCCCATATGTTGTCAGGAAATCCTTCTCTGGCGGTGCAATGATTCTTGAAACAATGGATGGAGAGTGTTGTACCTCAAAATTTTCCCTCTCATTTATCAAGTAATTTCTCACAAGATCTCCTTTGGTTCAAGACTGCACTGGGGTTGATCAACTCAAGACACCCCCTCAAGCTCTAATGACTGAAAATAAGGGTTTGAGATGCACAAGGATAATTGAACTTTTAATGCCTCATATGACTTTCATGGATCATTATGGACCCTCAATATTTCTCATGTCAGGTTTCAAGTCTTGGATCACATTTTTGCTCTGTTAATTGATCAGTTGACCTAAAAATCAATTGTATTGGGGGAAAAGTCAGTTGTTGTCAATTTACAGTCAAACTTCATAATTTTTTATCCATGTCAACATTATAAGCTCATATATGTCATTTGATAAAGTTTTGACCATAATTCCTCAAGAAATTTGATCAGATCATCAAAAGGGAAAAATGGTTAAAATTAGGGTTTTGATTGAGCAAAGGAAAATTTTGATTTTTGACCTAGAAAATGGTTGATTGGTTGGACACATGATCTCAAGGATTTAATTGCATCATTTTGACCTAATGGAATGACTCAAAACTTTCCTCAAGATCAATTAATTAATAGTTAATTTTCAATCAACTGATCAAAAGTCAATTGATAACTGAAAAGTCAAACTTTGACTTTTTGGTCAAAATCAAGTGTCAAAGATCACAATTCATCAAAACATATAAAAACATGAAACTTGTTCATCAAGAAATCAAAAAAGTCAAGATTGCATTTTGAAAGGTCAAAGTTTCCAAACTTAGAAATTTTTCTAAGTGTTGATAACTTCATATTTTTTCACAACTTTGAGCCATTTTTTCACCATGATGCAAGATGATTAAAAGGAAACTTTCAAAATGAAAGTTGTAGATCTAATTGAGATATAAAATATTGATGAACACAACTCCTCTTATAAATTCTTGGATTTCAAGTTACTAATCCATGCAATCATGGTCATGAAACTAAAACACTTAGTGAAATTTTGAGCATTTTGGTCAGGATTTTGACCTAACTTCTGGGCCAAGTTTCACATAGTTCCATTTGGATTTTGAAAAATTGATTCAAATAGGGATTGTAGAGCACATTACAAGTTTTCAAAATTTCCAAGAACTCCTTGAGATAATTTTTGAGCAAGGAGAATCGAAGGCCAGAAGTTAGGGTTTCAAGTTGTTTTACAAGGCAGAATTTGTGATGCACAATGGACCAATTCACATAGCCATGCTGCATAATCTCACTTTGCAGGCTTCTTACTTGCAATTCACTCCTTAATTAAATGTTTACACAACATATTGAGCCATTTTCCAAGCATTTGAACCATTATCCAAGTTGCATTTCCATTTTTGGAAGAAAGGCACCATTATTATTCTTGAAAAGTGGCTTTAATCATAAAGTCCACTCTCCTTGAGCATTGAACTTGTTCTTTCTGCACACACAAACCCTATAAATGAAAATCAAGCATGTCTAAAGTACTAACCACTCTAAGTAGCCCTGTACCATGCCTTTGAACAAGATGTTTCAACTTTACTTCAAAAACAAGTAAAGATGCTAAAACTTGATTTTTCAAATTCTGGCTTGTTTAACACACAAGACCTCTTGCCTATAAATATATAAGTCATTTGCAAGCTAACAGACGCATGCTCAAGCCCTGAAAACCCCCTAAAGCACAGAACCACCAAAAACATCTCAAAACATGCCATTCTGAGTTTTGAACCCAATCTCTAAATTTGCTCGTGCGTTTTTTGGTCTTTTACTTTCAAAAGCTTCTAAATAACATATACAAACAATTCAAACACCTACAACACAACTGTAACACCTCCATCACCATCCACCATTTTCAAAAACAACACCTTGCAACTTGACTTCTCCAGAACTCTTCAGCCACTTTCGGCTCAAGTCAAGCATCACATTAGCTTCTTGGGAACTTGAGGAAGCTAACCCAATCATTAGAACTCATCAAAAGCTGCTCAAACTCAAAACATGATACCCTCTTGCAAGGTGAGTTTTCTGACTTTTGAACTATTCATATAGGCATTGTTAGGCTTCCATTTTCAAAGATAAAATGTAGACCTCATTGTCACGAAGCTGTACATATCCATAGTTTGCATTTATATGGCTTGAACTTAGAGAATTTTGGAGTTGAAGTTTCTGAAATTTTTAGGTTTTAAATTAGGGCCAGAAAAATTCTCACTCATCTTTGATTTTTAGCTTTAGTTATTTATATGGTTGGATTCGTGGGAAGAAATGCAACAACTTTCATGTTGTCATCTTCCATTTTTGTTGAGAAATGAGAAAGTTGCAGGTTGTCTGGCTGGGCGTGAGGTTGAAGATGAAGTTCAGGCCATGGACTTGATTTGTAATATATATTTATGGTTTGATATAAGTAAACAGATGTATCACCACCCTAGTGGTTAAAGCGCGCACCTGTAACTAGAGGGACCTGGGTTCGAGTCCCAGTGGTACCCTTTTGGTTGTTGTCTCATATTTTCACTTTTTTTTGTTTTTTGTTTGCAGCACCTGGGCCCCAAACATTGGGCTTTCATTATTTTTGCTGACTTTCCCCCGTGATTATGTTTCTTACCCCCCTGACCCATTTTATTTCTTTATTTCATTTTCATTTTTTATTTTAGTTTATTTTACTTTCATATTTTTCTTGTTATTACTTTTATTACTAATATTAGTTTTTTTTATTATTAATAAAAAATCCAAAAAATATGTATTTTACTATTTTTGCACTAAAAAGAACAAAAACAATTTTCTTAACAATTCAATTTATTTCTTTTATTAATATTTAGATAATTAGGTTTAATTATTATATTATATTATTTTCTTGTAAACTAAAATTAATTTAGAATTTAGGTTTATTTTAATTAATTATTTTTTACGTATTTTTATATTATTCTTAAAACCTTTTCATAAAAAAAACCATAAAAAATCTTTTTTAGTTAATTTCTTTTTTAATTAGTTTAAGTTAATTTTATTTGATTTTTATTAATTATTTTCTTAATTAGGTTTAGGTTAAAATACTTTCATAAAAACCAAACAAAAATCATTTCTTTTTCCATTTTTGCATTCATGCATTATATTTTTAATTTTGTACGATATTCAATAAGGTTGTAATAGTTAATTAGATATAATTTTCTTGCAAAATCCCCATTTGTAAATTTGTACACCCCCTCCCCTATTGATGTTATAGCTTAGTATTTTCATTTTCAGCAATTTAATGCTTTATATATACATGCTACTAAATTAGGGTTTGTATGGAAAGATTAAAATCAACAAGTTAGCAAACCCTAATTCAAGACAAAATAATGCATGTAAATTAACACACTTGCACACTTACACCCTTAGGGTAAATCCACTTTGTGGCCTTACAAAAATGGCCATGTTAGGCATGTGGAATATCTTAGAAAAATCAATATAAAAATACAAGATCATAGTCCCTCGATGACACTATCAATGTTGCCTTTCAAAATGATCTTAGTCCCTCAAAGAGAATTGCTAAGATATTTCACAACATTACTATCATGGCTATACGATGACCCATGCCCGTCCCTTTACATCCAAAGATAAGGTTACTTACCAATCCATGGTAAAATAGCAATGTCAAAGGAAAGAGGAAATAAAGAAGAAAGACTTTTGAGTAGGTAGAATGTTCCTAGTTGCTTGCTCATTTTCAAACCAAAACATCCTTGTTATTTTTAAAACGAACACCAACACTTTCAAAACATCTTTCAAACTTGAAACATTTTCAAAAGATCAATACTTTGTATACATTCTTACAAACGAGAATTTATTACAAAGTTTGCCTAAACGATGGCGCCTTTTCAAAACACTTTCAAAAACCAGACAAAGCATATTTTCAAACATAAGCAAGTGATCTAGAAAGAAACTAAGAGCCTGTAGATAACTATGGATGAAAAGGGTGATAATACCTTCCCTTTTCATAATCTACCCCCCGAACTCAAGAAAACATCTCTAAAGGTCTTTCCTGTTCTTTTTAGCCTTTCCTTTTGGATAAAAGAAAAGTCGGTGGCGACTCTTGCTATCCGCACAATTGCGATCAAACGCAAAACATCCTAAGTCATTTCTCCCACCGTGTTACAAAACTGGCGACTCTGCTGTGGACAATTTTAAAACTGGGGTTACCTTAGGGCTAGATCACATTTACTTTCTTTCATTGTTTGATTTGTTTGCTTTACATTTTGGTTCTTTGTTTGGGTTTAAATCCTCTACCCGGATTTGGGATACCTTATAGGTAAGTAGCAATACATTGTGGAAACTGTGTGGGGTATACCGACATGGTCTAAGCAATAGCTACGTTAGTGTGACATATTTATGGGTACCGGTAGCCCTTGAGTAGTCAAGATGAATACGGGGCCGCTGAGTGATGTCATGAAGCACTAACTGACTTCTCGAACCTTTACTTGACCAACTTGGCCATTAGGACGTAGTGAGATGATCGGATTTGGTGCAGTTCGAAGTTGGTAGATACTCGATACTACGCTCATTGAGGTTTGGTTTTTTGGGATATTTCGGTCTCCATTAAAAAGGCTTGTGCTGAAATAATGCCCGAGAAGACAAACTAGTGATATTGAGCTCCCTTAGAACCCGGTTACTATTGCTAGGACAGGTTTGAGCCAACTAAACTTCAAGAGGGTACTTACCTATGAGACTCCATGCAATCATAAACCTAAGTACTTGTTTGTTTTGTTTGTATATATTTACTTGTACATAACATCATAAACATCATAACATCATACTTATACTCACTAACCATTTCAAGGATTTTTAGGATTCATCTTTGTTTTGTTTTGTAGGACATGGATTCTATTCACAGGAAAACCATTCAAGTCAATCTCGTAAGGATCCCTCCTCAACTTAAAGAGTTAGCATCAAGGGTTCCTAAGAATTATCCATTTACCGAAAGACATGGTCGCCTCATAAACTTGGTTACCTCTAACACTAATGAAGATATGATGAAGGTGCTCTTCCAATTCTTTGATCATCTACACCATTGCTTCACATTTCCCGATTATCAACTTGTGCCAACTTTGGGAGAATTCTCCCAACTCTTGAGGATTCCCATTCTCAATCAACTACCCTTCAACGGTACAGAAAGAGATCCAAAACCAGAAGAGATTGCTCAAGCCCTACACTTGCAACAATCTGATGTCACAACTAATTAGAAAACAAGGAGTGGTGTCAAAGGTTTCTTAGCCAAGTTCTTGTTTGAGAAAGCTCAAGACTGTTGGAACTCCTTGGACTTGCAAGCTTTTGAGGAAATTGTGGCCCTCCTCATCTATGGGATGGTTTTGTTTCCAAATCCTGACCAACTCATAGATGTAAACACCGTCAAAATCTTCATGTCTCATAACCCAGTGCCTACTTTGTTAGGAGACATACTACATTCTTTTCACACTCGCACTATGAGGAAAAGAGGTATCCTCATGTGTTGTACTCATATCTTGGCAAGATGGTTTATTTCGCATCTTCCCCAATCTGTATTGAAGAACGAGCAAGGTTCAAGGTGGTCCCATAGGTTGATGACGCTCATACATTCATATATTCATTGGTGTTCCCGATCTATGGAGAATGTTACTATCGTTGACCGTTGTGGAAAATTCCCTAATGTTCCCCTACTTGGCATTAGAGGAGGTATCACTTAAAACCCTTGCTTTTCCTTATGGAAGTTTGGTTACGCCCAAAGGGATGGTCTACATGAGATGCTTATTCAAGGGTTGGTATTTGATTACGAGAATGACGATCAAGGTTACCGCCAAAGGTTTATCCGAGCTTGGAGGATGTTGAACAAGGTAGATAGAAAGACGCTGGGGCACAATAATTCCATCCCCCTTGAGCCTTACCTTAAGTGGGTGCGAGCTCGTACTCAGAAACTTGTGATGCCTTATCCTTCCATCTTACCAGTTATCATAGAACCTATTATGGAAGGAGATGTCCCATACACTATCCTTCATCCTAACATGCCCACCTCTTTCGAAGACTTGCAAAGGGATTGGATACAGCTTAAGGGGGAGCACGACACTTTCGAGGCCCAATTCTATGCCAGCGAGAAGAAAGTTCTGGAACTCACCAAGCAGCTTCATGAAGAGCGGAGTCTGAACGCCTACATCGCACCAAAGAGGATGCGTTCAACTTTTTGTCTTAAAGTTTTGTATTTTATTTCTTTGTAAGCCCAAAGAGGCATGATGTACTCAAACTTTGATTCATTAATATAACGTGTGTTCCTTTTTGTCTAAAGCAAATTTAAATCTCTAATTTCCTTGAAATCATTTGCATATGCATCTTCATTCATCATAACACAAATAGGTTTCTTGCAACAGGTCTCCTTATCTTTCTACTGTTTATTTCAGTAAGATGGATATTGAATAGACAGTAAAAGATCTTCAGGCGCAGAACGCCAAGTTTCAACAAATGTTCTTGACTCTAGCAAAAGGACCAGATGAGTTGAAAACCCTGCTGATCAAAGAAAAGAAGAATAAAATGAAGAAATCAACCGGTGTTTTCAATCTAGGAAGAAGGTTCAAAGGACCAGCTAGACGGACTCTAAACTTCGCAACATCATTAGGTGAAGGGGACAATTAAGAAGGGAAAAACAAAGAAGTGACTAACCATCCAGAATCTGAAGAGGAAGAAGAGGTTGATTACTCTGAAGAGCAGTATCCTCCAGCTAACGACAAATAGAAACAGTTGGAAGATCGCTTAAATGCTATGGAGATCCATAAAGCACCCGGGTTGGATTTTAAGGAGCTAGGACTTGTCTCAGGGGTGGTCATACCGCAGAAATTTAAGGTCCCCACTTCCACTAAATATGACGGTGTCTCTTGCCAAAGATGCATTTGAGATCATAAGTCAGGAAAATTCAACCCCATACCGCGGATAGGAATCTATGGGTGCATTTCTTCCAAGAAAGCTTGTCAGGTACGCAGTTGGATTGGTTCTATCAGTTGGAAGGGACCAACATCCGCAATTGGAAAGATTTGGCAGCCGCTTTTTACAAGCAATACCAGTATAATGCTGACTTAGCTCCAACATGGACACAGTTGCAAGGAATGTCTATGGGTGCAGGTGAAGGTTTCCAGACCTATGCTCAAAAATGGAGGGATCTCAAGGGAAGGGTCCAACCCCCTCTATCTGACAGAGAATAGGTGGATATGTTCTTAGGCACGCTATCTGGTTCATTCTTTAAACACTTGATTAGAAGCTCCTCGGCTGGATTTACCGAATTAATCATGACCGGTGAACGGGTAGAAGTAGGTATAAAAAGTGGCAAAATTCAAAGAGACGCATCCTCGAGCGCAGTAAAAAAGCTCTTTATCAGAAAGAAGGAGGTCAGTGTTGCATATGACCATAGAAATCAGGACAAAACTGAACGCCGTCCAACGGTAGGGGCTGTCATGATCTCTAAGCCTGCACTTATTCAACAAAGGAACAACCATCCTAGAACGGAAAGACCGATAAGACATTTTACCCGGATAAATATGACGTTGTCTCAAGTCTTGCCGCAATTATTGAAATCTAATCTGGTGACCTTGCGGGAAGCTTCGAAGAATTCCAACATTGCCTCTCCCTGTTATAACCCAAATGCCCGTTGTGCTTACCATTCAGAAAGTCCAGGTCATGATACAAACGACTGTTGGGCTTTGAAAAACAAGGTGCAAGACCTTCTCGAGGAAGAGGAAATTGAATTTGACGCTCCTGAGATCCCAAATGTTATCACCGCTCCTATGCCCAAGCACGGTCGTGGTGGCAATGCTGTTGAAGATGATGTGTTTGTTGTTGTTATTGATGAACTTTTTACTCCTCTCTTAACCGTCAAAAGGAACCTGTTGAAGGTCGGTTTATTTTTGGGCTATGGCGAAGGCTGCCACTTCTATTTATCCCTACTGACTGGTTGTCATTTATTGAAGGCAAGTGTCCAGTGCCTGATGGATGACAAAGAGATTTTGTTTGAAAAGACTCCCGTTCCAACCATTGCTTACAAGGATGTTTTAATAGTAACAATTTCCGCCAATCCTCCCAGGGTCTCCACCAAAAATCCCGTTAGGATTAAATCTATTCTGAAGGTGACTCCACTGATAATTACTATGCCATGGTAGATCCCGTACTCCTCAGACAAAATTGTTCCCTGGAACTATGGGGGTGACGTTTACTACCATGGCGTCAAGCAAGAATGGCTGGCTGTTGAAGACCCGGTTTTTGAGAGGGTTGACCCCGACATCAGCAACATTGTGGAAACCATCAAAATAACCATAAGTGGAAGAGTGTTCTCCCCTGAGATTTCTCCTCCAAAAGCTGTTACCGGTCCTGTGATCATACCTGCTTTTGTTCCTGCTGATACTACTACTATAGTTCCTGTGGTTACCCCTACTGACACCCCTATCGCCGAGTCGACCGAGACTCGGGGCAAAGGAATTTTGGTTGAACTTGTCCGGATGAAGGCGCAATCAGTATCTATCCTAGAGGCTTCCAAGAAGGAGATGGAAGAAATTTTGAAAATTATAGAGAGAAGCGACTACAATGTAGTCGAACAGCTAGGGCAGACCCATTCAAAGATTTCTATGCTAGCTTTACTGTTATGCTCTGAAGCTCATGCGAAGGCCTTGGTAAAATTTCTTAAAACTACCCATGTACCACAGGAAACCTCTGCTGACCAATTCGAAGATTGTGTGGCCAGTTTGACAGTTGATAATGGTTTGGGCTTTTCTGATGTTAACCTGACACCTAGAGGGAGGAAACACAATGAGGCGTTACATGTCTCTGTCGAATGCAGGGGAACTAATTTGGACCATGTCCTTGTAGATAATGGTTCATCATTGAATGTGCTGCCTGAGAAGGCTCTGGATAGACTAGACTGTGAAGGTTTGACCTTAAAACCAAGCAACATAGTTGTAAGGGCCTTCGACGGTTTGAAGAGAATGGTGCACGGGGAGGTGGAAATCCCCATTAAAGTTGGAACTCAGACCTTTGATTCAAATTTCTATGTGATGGATATTCGCCCTTCTCGTTCCTATTTATTAGGATGACCTTGGATTCATGACGCTGGTGCCGTCACCTATACATTACATTAGATGTTGAAGTACCCAATCAAGGGAAAAATCATCACTATCCATGGAGAGGAAGAATATATGGTGAGTCACCTGAACTCCTTCAGATATGTGGAAATGGATGGTGGAGTCATCGAAACTCCGTGTCAGCATTTCGAGGAAGTCCCACAAACAGTTGCAGCAACCAAGACTGTTTCCAAAGTTCTGAAGATTACCAGACCTCCGCTGAAGATGGCTTCTCTGAAAGATGCCAACGCAATAGTCGAAGAAGATCGATGTCACATTTGGGGCCAACTCCCGGATATTCCATGCAAATTTGACAAATTTGGTTTGGGTTTTACTTCAAGAGCCCAGAAAGCTGTTCGTCATGCTCGTGTCGGGGAACCACCTTTACAGATCAGCAATCCTGGAGTCAACATAGTGGAGGATAATGATGACAACTGTGACCTGGAAGAATGGATTTTTCCAACTATCAGCAGAGGACTCAACAACTGGGAAGCCAAAGAATTTGTCCCTATTACTTTTATCCAACAGTAATTGTCTTTAAATTTTTGTGGAACTTGTAATAATTAAATAATTTAGACTTTTAAAACCTTGTGTCTTACCCGAGGCACAACGGTCCATTTGTAAGGGTTGTTACTTCATTTTCATATGTCATCAATGAATCATGGACGTTTTTGCATGCAAATTTTACGCTCTTTGTTCTTCTTTTTCTACATTTTTATTTTTTCAAAGATAGTTATGCTCTTACACACACTCACATGTCAAAATGCAGATCCACATCCACTCAGGATCCCATGGGTAACGATTCTGCTATGGCCTATTGAGAATTTGAAAATCTGATCCACCAAGCCGAAGACGAAGGTGAGGAAGATTGTGAGGTACCAGGGGAACTAGTCAGGTTACTACAACAGGAAGAAAGGACCATACAGCCCCACGAAGAACCGGTTGACACAGTTAACTTAGGTACCAAAGAGGACAAGAAAGAAGTCAAGGTAGGTGCCAATTTGGAACCCAGTGTCAAGAAGCGCTTAACTCAGTTACTACATGACTATGTTGAGGTCTTTTCCTGGTCATACGAAGACATGCCAGGACTTGACGCTAATATCGTGGTCCATCGTCTATCGACAAAAGAAGACTGCCCTTCGGTAAAACAGAAAGTCCATCGCATGCAGCCAAAAATGTCAGAAAAGATCAAGACTGAAGTCATAAAGCAATTCAACGCCGGATTCTTAGTCGTCACCTCCTATCCACAATGGGTCTCCAATGTTGTTCCAGTGCCTAAAAAGGACGATAAAGTACGCATGTGTGTTGATTACAGAGATTTGAATAGAGCAAGCCCTAAGGATGATTTCCCGCTTCCCCATATCAATATTCTGGTTGACAATACCGCACAGCATAAATTATTATCCTTCATGGATGGATTCTCCGGGTACAATCAAATCAAAATGGCACCTGAGGACATGGAGAAAATGACCTACGTAACACAGTGGGGCACGTTCTATTACAAAGTTATGCCATTCGGGTTGAAAAATGTTGGGGCAACTTATCAGCACGCCATGGTAGCTCTGTTTCACGATATGATCCATCATGAGATAGAGGTCTACGTGGATGACATGATAGCCAAATCTAAAACTGAAGAGGAACATCTTGACCATTTGCAGAAACTGTTTGTAAGGCTAAAGAAATATAATCTAAGGTTGAACCCGAGTAAATGCACATTTAGAGTGAAGTCCGGTAAACTTCTAGGCTTCATCGTTCGCGGTAAAGGTATCGAAGTGGACCCTGAAAAGGTAAAAGCAATACAATATTTGCCTGCTCCTTGCACCGAGAAGGAAGTCAGAGGATTCTTGTGAACCAATCTTCAAATTACTGAAGAAAGATCAAGTGTTGGATTGGAATGATGACTATCAGGCTGCCTTCGACAGGATCAAAGAGTACCTTCAAGATCCTCCTGTTTTGATGCCGCCAGTCGAGGGAAGACCTTTGATCATGTATCTAACTTTCTTGGAAAATTCAATGGGGTGTGTGCTGGGGCAGCATGACGAGTCTGGCCGAAAAGAGCATGCAATATACTACCTGAGCAAAAAGTTTACCGACTGTGAAACCAGATATTCACTGCTCGAGAAAACTTGTTGCGGTCTGGCATGGGCTGCTCGCCGACTAATATAGTATATCTTGACCCATACTACCTTATTGATATCCAAGATGGATCCAATTAAATACATATTCGAGAAGCCCGCCCTCTCTGGAAGAATACCAAGATGGCAGATGATCCTGACTGAATACGACATTCAATACACTACCCAAAAAGCAATAAAGGGCAGTGTACTAGCCGATCACCTTGCTCATCAGGCTGTGGATGACTACCAATCCATGAAATTCGAGTTCGCAGATTATGACATCATGATGGTAAACAATTGTGAAGAATTCAGACCATATGACAGACCTGAACAAGGATCTCAATGGACCTTAGTTTTTGACGGAGCTTTCGACGCACTCGGCAATGGCATAGGTGTTATGATCATATCCCCTGAAGGATGTCATACTCCCTCCACTGCAAGACTTTTTTTCAACTGTACCAATAATATGGTGGAATATGAAGCGTGTATTATGGGTCTCAAAGCCGCAATAGATTTGGGAATCAAGTCCTTAAGGGTATTTGGAGATTCAGCCTTAGTCATCAGTCAGATCAAAGGAGAATGGGATACGAAGCACCCTAATCTCATCCCCTACAAAGAACATGTGTTGACATTAATCCCACATTTTGAGGAAATTACCTTTGAGCATTTTCCACGAGAGGAAAATCAGCTAGCAGACGCGCTAGCCACTATGTCATCCATGTTTAAAATTAAGTGGGATAACGAGGATCCACAGATCACCATTGAGTGGATGGATGAACCAGCTTACTATCACGAGATCGATACTGAAGAAGTAGTGTACAAGCCTTGGTTCCATGAAGTTAAGAACTATCTCGAGGCCCAAGAGTATGCGGAGGGAGCTTCAGTCAATGATAAGAAGTTCTTGAGAAGATTCTCTGCTAAGTTCTTTCTCAGTAATGACATTCTCTACAAGCGCAACCACGAATCTACTTTGCTTCGTTGCATAGACAAGAGTGAGGTAGACAAGATCAATACTAATCTACATGAAGGCACTTTTGGCACCCATTCTAGTAGGGACACGATGGATAAAAAGATCCTACGGGCGGGGTACTACTGGTCTACCATGGAAGTAGATTTCCATCAACATTCACGAACCTGTCACAAGTGTTAGATCTATGCTGACAAAGTACATGTGCCTCCAGTTCCTCTAAACATCGTGACTACTCCCTGGCCATTCGCGATGTGGGGCATCGACATGATTGGAGAATTCAAACCTACAGCTTCTAATGGACACCGCTTCATCTTGGTTGCCATTGACTACTTCACGAAGTGGGTTGAGGTAACTTCTTTTGCTTCTGTTACCAAGAATGTTGTGGCCCGATTCATCAAACAGAATCTCATCTGTCGGTGCGGTATCCCGGAGAGAATCATTACGGGTAATGGTACCAATCTCAACAATACTATTATTACCAGACTATGCGCGCAATTCAAGATCCAGCACCATAACTCTTCTCCTTACCGGCCAAAGATGAATGGCGTTGTCGAAGCCGCAAATAAAAACATCAAGAAGATCATATAAAAAATTATAGTGGCCTACAAGGACTGGCATGAGATGTTACCATTTGCTCTCCATGGTTACCGTACCACGGCGTGCACGTCAACACGGGCAACTTCTTTCTCTTTGGTATATGGTATGGAAGCCTTCCTACCAATTGAAGTCCAAATACCTTCTCTGAGAATCATAAAAGATGAAGGGCTGAATGAAGATGAATGGAATCAAACTCGACTTGACCAGTTGAACTTGATTGATGAGAGTAGGATTATGGTTGTCTACCATGGTTAGATGTACTAAAAATGTATGATCAAAGCTTTTAACAAGAAGGTCAGACGTCGGGTATATCAGGTTGGTGACTTGGTAATCAAGCGTATCATATTGCCACAAGGTGATCCCAGGGGAAAATAGACTCCTACATACGAAGGATCATTTGTGATCAAAAGCATATTCTCTGGTGGAGCAATGATCTTAACCACTATGGATGGCGATAACCTTCCGCATCCTGTAAACGCGGACATAGTCAAAAGATACTACGTATGAATAAAGACCCGCTAGGTCGACTGGCCTAGGCAAAAATTAGGGCATCCCGGAGAACCGAAAAGGTTCGGGCAAAAATTAGGGATAAAATACAAAAAAAATCTGTACACCCGGCAAGCTAAAAACCCGAAAGGGCGGCTTGGGCAAAAAAGGGTATCCCAGTGGACTGAAAACCCGAGAGGGCGGTCCAGGAAAAAGTTAGGGAATTAAAGTGTATGACTATGTCCCGTTAAATCACCTTACAGACAACTTTTAGTATCGACTGACAAACTCAAACGGTTCTAATCAATCCAATCAGCTTCGGACAAAGCAGCAAGTGGACAAGACGCTCAGAGACATGAAGGCTATAGCAGAACGGGAACCCCATGGGATTATTTCACATAGCTATTTTTTATTTGTATCAATTTTCATTTTCTACGACGACACTCCCTTACTAGGATGTTCGTCCGTTTTACAAAAAATACTTATTCAAGTTAATACAAAGATATTCCTTTGAAAAAACGTCCAATGATTATTTTTGAACATATGCATTTGAACATGATTACTATTTACAAATGAGAAAAAAAAGGAGAACAGGAAATAGAAAGACAATCACTAGTGGCTTTAAGAAATAGGATAATATCTATAGACCATTCCATAAAATCTCCCGCAGGTACTTTTTGCAGCAAGAGCGGAAAATGGGACATCCCACTACAGGATCGTTAATGTATCTCCAGTATGAAGCCTAATGGTATCAAGTGCTCTCACATCCTCGACGAAACAAAACTTCCAGTTACCTCTCCAAAGATCCCCAGTGAAAGTCGCCCAGTTTCTTAGGATTCCCCAGCAAGATTTCACGAGGTCCACAAGCAATGCACGACGTTTCCCTTCCACAACAGAGTTTATTTCTCTAATAAATGGAAACTCATCCATCAACACTTCTACTTCAAAATATGAAGACTTACACTCCTCATTTCTAGCAGTACTCAGGGATTTATTTTCCCCGACTCCAGCAACACCGCGGCATAACAATTAATGTTTCTATACATTACATCCATACATCATAGCAAGGACAACACAAATACATACATCGCGATCTCATTTATTTTGAGAAACAACATTATACCGTGCATTTCATGCATCATGGCATTGCATGCAACTAACCCTTCACCTTTTCAAGAAAGATCAATCAAGAGAAAATTATCGTCAAATTTTCAACAAGTCAATTATAGATCAATTCTCGAGAAATGACTGGTCGACCATCTACATAATAGATATTTCCTTCAGACCCCTGCTAGTTCAGTTTAAATCTCTCAATGGTTTATTCTAATTCTTTCCTGCAAACGCTTTCTTGGTTCGGACATCTTCTCTGGTTCAGATAAATCTCTCAATGATTTGTTCTGATTCTTCTCCAGATCCCTGTCGGTTCAGTTTAGATCTCACAAATGTTTATTCATATTCTTTCCCGCATACGTCTTCTCTGGTTCAGATAAATCTCTCAACAATTTATTCTGATTCTTCTCCAGATCCCTGTCGGTTTAGTTTAAATCTCTCAACGGTTTATTCTGATTCTTTCCCACGGACGTTTACTCTGGTTCAGATAAATCTCTCAACGATTTATTCTGATTCTTCTCCAGATCCCTTCCAGTTTAGTTTAAATCTCTCAACAGTTTATTCTGATTATTTCCCGCAGACGTTTTCTCTGGTTCATATAAATCTCTCAATGATTTGTTCCGATTCTTCTCCAGATTATTGTCGGTTCAGTTTAGATCTCTCAACAGTTTATTCAGATTCTTTCCCGCAGACGTCTTCTCTGGTTCAGATAAATCTCTCAATGATTTATTCTAATTCTTCTCCAGATCCCTGCAGGTTCAGTTTAAATCTCTCAATGGTTTATTCTGATTCTTTCTCGCAGACATTTTCTCTAGTTTAGATAAATCTCTCAATGATTTATTTTGATTCTTCTCCAGATCCCTGTTGGTTCAGTTTAAATCTCTCAACGGTTTATTATGATTCTTTCCCGCAAACATTTTCTCTGGTTCAGATACATCTTTCAACAATTTGTTCTGATTCCTCATCAGATCCCTGCCGGTTCAATTTAGATCTCTCAACGGTTTATTTTAATGCTTTCCCGCAGACGTCTTCTCTGGTTCAGATAAATCTATCAACTATTTATTCTGATTCTTCTCCAGATCCCTGTTGGTTCAGATAAATCTCTCAATGATTTATTATGATTTCTTTCCTAGTAGGCACTTTCTCTGGTTCCGATAAATCACTCAAAGATCTAATCTGATTTTCCTCCAGTTAAAGAATATTTGAGACCTCTTTTGGTTCAGTTTAAACGTCTCAACAGTTTGTCCTGATACTTTCTGAATGAACATTTCTGGTTTAGATAAATCGCTCTAAAGATTTATTCTGATTCTTTTCCAGTTGAAATCAAGTTCAGACTTAGTCCATTTTCTATCAACAGTCACCTTTAGATGGCATCTACAAGCCCATCTCTAGTGAATCTCCCCCATTCCTTCCAATGGCATCTATAAGCCCATTCACAATTCATCTTTGAGTGCAAATTTCTGGGCACTCTAGTGTTAAATCATCTTCCACCTTCAAGTCACGAATGGCAGATCCACCAATCTAACTCTTCAGGTTTAAGAAGATTGCAAAAGGGCAGCTGTTGTACCCAAAAAATTTCCCTCTCATTTATCAAGTAATTTCTCACAAGATCTCCTTTGGTTCAAGACTGCACTGGGGTTGATCAGCTCAAGACACCCCCTTAAGCTCTAATGACTAAAAATTAGGGTTTGAGATTGGACAAGGATAGTTGAACTTTTAATGCCTCATATGACTTTAATGTATCATCATGGACCCTCAAGATTACTCATGTCAAGTTTCAAGTCTTGGATCACAATTTTGCTCGATCAATTGATCAGTTGACCTAAAAATCAACTGTATTGGGGAAAAAGTCAATTGTGGTCAATTTATAGTCAAACTTCATGATTTTTTATCCATGTCAACATTATGAGCTCATATATGTCACTTGATCAAGTTTGGACCACAATTCTTCAAGAAATTTGATCAGATCATCAAAAAAGCAAAATGGTCAAAATTAGGGTTTTGAATGAGAAAATGCAATTTCTGATTTTTGACCTAGAAAATGGTTGATTGGTTGGAAACATGATCTCAAGGATTCAACTGCATCATTTTTACCTAATGGCATGACTCAAAACTTCCCTCAAGATCAATTAATTGATAGTTGATTTTCAGTCAACTGATCAAAAGTCAACTACACACTGAAAAGTCAAACTTTGACTTTTTGGTCAAAATCAAGTCTCAAAGATCACAATTCATAAAAACATGTCAAAACATGAAACTTGTTCATCAAGAAATCAAAAAATTCAAGATTTCATTTTGAAAAGTCAAAGTTTCCAAACTTAGAAATTTTTTAAGTGTTGAAAACTTCATATTTTTCACATCTTTGAGCCAATTTTTTACCATGTTGCAAGATGATTCAAAGGAAACTTTCAACATGAAAAATTGTAGATCTCATTGAGATCTAAAATATTTATGAACACAACACCTCCTAGAAATGCTTGGATTTCAAGCTATTAATCCATGAAATCATGGTCATGAAACTAAAACATTTAGTGAAATTTTGAGTATTTTGGTAAGGATTTTGACCTAAATTCTGGGCCAAGTTTCACATAGTTCCATTTGAATTTTGAAAAAGTGATTCAAAGATGGATTGTAGATCACATTACAAGATTTCCAAAATATTCAAGAACTCCTTGAGATCATTTTTGAGCAAGGATAATCGAAGGCCAAAAGTTAGGGTTTCAAGTTGTTTTACAAGGCAGAATTTGTGATGCACAATGGACCAAATAACATAGCCATGCTACATAATCTCACTTTGCAGGCTTCTAACTTGAAATTCCCTCCTTAATTAAATGTTTACATAACATATTGAGCCATTGTCCAAGCATTTGAACCATTATCAAAGTTTCATTTCCATTTTTGGAAGAAAGGCACCATTGTTATTCTTGAAAAGTGGCTTTAATCACAAAGTCCACTCTCCTTGAGCATTGAACTTGTTCTTTCTACACACACAAACCCTATAAACCAAAATCAAGCATGTCTAAAGTACTAACCACTCTATTAAGCCTTGTACCATGCCTTGGAACAAGATGTTTCAACTTTACTTCAAAAACAAGTAAAGATGCTACAACTTGATTTTTCAAATTCTGGCTTGTTGTAACACACAAGACATCTTGCCTATAAATATGTAAGTAATTTGAAAGCTAACAGACGCATGCTCAAGCCCTGAAAACCCCCTAAAGTAAAGACCCGCCAAAAACATCTCAAAACTTGCCATTTCTGAGTTTTGAACCCAATCTCTAAATTTGCTCGTGCATTTTTTGGCCTTTTACTTTCAAAAGCTTCTAAATAACATATAAAAACAATTCCAATACCTGTAACACAACTGTAAAACCTCTATCACCATCCACAATTTTCAAAAATAGCACCTTGCAACTTGACTTCTCCAGAACTCCTCAGCCACTTTCAGCTCAAGCAAAGCATCACATTAGCTTCCTGGAAACTTGAGGAAGGTAACCCAATCATTAGAAATCATCAAAAGCTGCTCAGACTCAAAACATGATACCCTCTTGCAAAGTGAGTTTTCTGACTTTTGAACTATTCATATAGGCATTGTTAGGCTTCCATTTTCAAAGATAAAATGTAGACCTCATTGTCACGAAGCTGTACATATCCATAGTTTGCATTTATATGGCTTGAACTTAAAGAATTTTAGATTTGAAGTTTCTGAAATTTTTAGATTTTAAATTAGGTCCAGAAAAATTCTCACTCATCTTTGATTTTTAGCTTTAGTTATTTATATGGTTGGATTCGTGGGAAGAAATGCAACAACTTTCATGTTGTCATCTTCTATTTTTGTTGAGAAATGAGAAAGTTGCAGGTTATCTGGCTGGGCGTGAGGTTGAAGATAAAGTTCAGGCCATGAACTTGATTTGTAATATATATTTATGGTTTGATATAAGTAAACGGATGTATCACCACCCCAGTGGTTAAAGCACACGCCTGTAACTAGAGGGACCTGGGTTCAAGCCCTAGTGGTATCCTTTTGGCTATTTTCTCATATTTTCACTTTTTTTGGTTTTTTGTTTGCAACGCCTGGGCCCCAAACATTGGGCTTTCATTATTTTTGCTGACTTTCCCCCCTGATTATGTTTCATACCCCCCTGATCCATTTCATTTCTTTATTTCATTTTCATTTTTTATTTTAGTTTATTTTACTTTCATATTTTTCTTGTTATTATTTTTATTACTAATATTAGTTTTTTTATTATTAATACAAAAACCCAAAAAATATTTATTTTACTATTTTTGCACTAAAAAGAACAAAAACAATTTTCTTAACAATTCAATTTCTTTCTTTTATTAACATTTAGATAATTAAGTTTAATTATTATATTATATTATTTTCTTGTAAATTAAAATTAATTTAGAATTAGGTTTGTTTTAATTAATTATTTTTTATGTATTTTTATATTATTCTTAAAACCTTTTCATAAAAAAACCCTAAAAAATCTTTTTTTAGTTAATTTCTTTTTTAATTAGTTTAAGTTAATTTTATTTTTATTTTTATTATTATTTTCTTAATTAGGTTTATGTTAAAATTCTTTCATAAAAATCCAAACAAAAATCATTTCTTTTTTCCATTTTTGCATTCATGCATTTTATTTTTAATTTTGTACAATATTCAATATGGTTGTAATAGTTAATTAAATTTAATTTTTTGCAAAATCCCCATTTGTAAATTCGTACTCCCCCCCCCCCCCCCCCCCCTCCCCTATTGATGTAATAGCTTTGTATTTTTATTTTCCATAATTTAATGCTTTACATGTAAATCAACACACTTGCACACTTACACCCTTAGGGTAAATCCACTTTGTTTCCTTACAAAAATGGCTATGTTAGGCATGTGGAATATCTTAGCCCAAGCAATCTAAAAATACAAGATCGTAGTCCCTCGATGACACTATCAATGTTGCCTTTCAAAATAATCTTAATCCCTCAAAGAGAATTGCTAAGATATTTCACAACATTGTCATCATGGCTATGCGATTACCCATGCCCGTCCCTTTACATCCAAAGATAAGTTTACTTATCAATCCATGGTAAAATAACAATGTCAAAGCAAAGAGAAAATAAACAAGAAAGACTTTTGAGTAGGTAGAATGTTTCTAGTTGCTTGATCATTTTCAAACCAAAACATCCTTGCTATTTTCAAAACAAACACCAACACTTTCAAAACATCTTTCAAACTTGAAACATTTTCAAAAGATCAACACTTTGTATACATTCTTACGAACGAGAATTATTACAAAGTTTGCCTAAACGATGACGCCTTTTCAAAACACTTTCAAAAACCACATAAAGCACATTTTCAAACAAAAGCAAGTGATCTAGCAAGAAACTAAGAGCCCGTAGATAACTACGGATGAAAAGGGTGCTAATACCTTCTCTTTTCATAATCTACCCCCCACCCCCCCGAACTCGAGAAAACATCTCTAAAGGTCTTTCATGTTCTTTTTATCCTTTCCTTTTGGATAAAAGAAAAGTCGATGGTAACTCTTGCTATCTTCACAATTGCGATCAAACGTAAAACATCCCAAGTCAGTTCTCCCATCGCGTTACAGCGAGGAATTCCCACGTCCTGTGAATTCTGATGCAGTCGAGAAATACTTCTCCTAGAAAAATAAAAGAACAATTCGCTAAGACGATAACCCGAAAGGGAGACTTAGGAAAAAAGGAGTTTCTCGGTAGGCCAAAAACCCGAAAGGGAGGTCTAGGAAAAAATTAGAGACATAAACAGAATAAATTTTTCCGGTAGGTTGAAAACCCGCAAGGGAAACCTAGGAAAAAGTTAGGGATTTTCTGGAAAGTAATTGCATCAGACAAGACTTGATCAATGGAGCAACAATCTTCTTGGATCTTGATACTCTTCAACCAAAGTTTCGGCTCAGGAATTCAAATTTTCTAGAGAGAATAGAGGTCATTAGAGCTCAACGTATCTTTTCTAATATATATTACTATGTTCCAAACTTTGTAATCATCTATGGAGTCTTACCATTCGCAGACTACCATTCTATTAATAAAGTTGGAGCCTTTTATCAAATTCTTTGCAATTCTTATTTTATTCAGCTTATAAAGATTTCATTTATTGTTGATAGTAATGATCGAAGCAAATAGATTAAATAACAAAATTATTTTTGAAAAGAATTTACAAATTGCGTTATATTTTGTGATACAAGGAGGACAAGATTAGTGATTTCAGGGAAAGGTAAACTCAAAGGTTTGTGTAATATGAGAACTCTATCCAAGTCTCCTCAGTGAAGGCTTCACTCATTTGGTAAAAGTTTGTCTCTCCGTACATGTTGAGATTGGACTCATTTGCGAAACATCTCCTTTCGGTAGTACTAGAATTTATTTATTTGCTCGGCATTCTGGCAAGGGTAATGTCTTATTGAAGAAGTTTTGAATTTTTTATCAACTATTTGGGTTTTCTCCCACCGAGTGCTGGATTGGATTTAAAATCTCCATAAGTTTTCTTGTTGTAGTGTTTGACTTCTTGAAAATTCCCCGGGTGATGTTGAGACGAGATTTTTTTTCTCTGAAATTGTTGACCCGTGAGGTTTTCGTACTTCCTCCCCAGAGAAGTTGGTGCAATTATCACTCTCATTATTGGGAATGTATCTTAAAGTATTCTTCGCCAATATAGTATTATCCTTCCCAATGAAGTCAGTATGTCATCCCCAACTGATGTCTCAATAAGGTGATATTATTTTTCCCCAGTGAAGTCAACCCAAGCAGAAGTATGAACTTCAAACATTTTATGCCCACGAAGTTCATATGGTTTCCCAGTAGAAGCTCGGAGGAAGATGTTACATCACTGTTTTGTTTGATCTTGTGCCTCCCCAGCAAAGTTAAGCTATGGAATAAGAGTTTGTTTCCCCGGTTGGTGCTTACTATCTTATGGAATTTCCATCCTGTTTGTGATTTAGCCGGGTATTGATTGTACCCATTTTTGGTCTTGTGTGTATCCCCAGTGTTATATGACTGTCTCGTCAGCATACACATGATAACATTCATACCTTCATATTAGCATCATGCATAATCATTGCTCATTTGCATTTTTTAATATCTTGTTGGTATATTATCTTGTTTTGCAGAGTTATGTTACTCTCTCTCTCAAATAGAGTGTCAACCTTAAGCAAAAAGTGTTAATTCCTTCAATTTCCCCACTGAGTTATCCCTCGTGGAAGAATTTTTGTTTCATCCTTCTTTTCAGCTCATTGTATGGACGAAATGGGATTCCCTCTTGAGTTTATTTCTCAGGATTTGTATTTTGGTTGACTGCTTTATTCCAGTTTATTTCTGTTTAGAGTGGATACCCTTAGCAACATTATTATTCATATTTTAGCAAGCTTTGAGCTTTAGTTTGAGAATGTGTATTTATTTTGCACAAGAGGATTTTATCCCCTCAGCGAGAATTTATTGGCATTTCTCCAGAAGTTCCATCTCTTTCCCCAGGAAGCCATATTTCCTACTTCAGGAAAGTCTTTATTGCATTTCCTCCTCATAGCAGCAAGTGGCATTTCTCTTTTTTGAGAAACTTGTACTTCCCACATTGGATCTGATAACTCCCAGAGAAGATTCAGATTTTGTTACTCCAATGGATGGTAGCCTTGTCATTATGAAAGGTAGTTCATTGCTGAGATTTCGGTACTCCAATGGATGGTAGCCTTGTCATTATGGAAGGTAGTTCATTGTTGAGATTTCGGTACTCCAATGGATGGTAGCCTTCTCATTATGGAAGGTAGTTCGTTGCTGAGATTTTGGTACTCCAATGATTGGTAGCATTGTCATTATGGAAGGTAGTTTGTTGTTGATATTTTACTCTACTGGATGGTAGCCTTGTCATTATGAAAGGTAGTTCATTGCTGAGATTTGGTACTCCAATGAATGGTAGCCTTGTCATTATGGAAGGTAGTTTGTTGCTGAGATTTGGTACTACAATGGATGGTAGCCTTGTCATTATGGAATGTAGTTTGTTGCTTAGATTTTGGTACTCCAATGAATGGTAGCCTTTTCATTATGGAAGGTAGTTCGTTGTTGAGATGTTACTCCAATGGATGGTAGCCTTGTCATTATGGAAGGTAGTTCGTTGTTGAGATTTGTTACTCCAATGAATGGTAGCATTGTCTTTATGAAAGGTAGTTCTTTGTTGAGATTTTTTTCCGATGAATGGTAGCCTTGTCATTATGGAATGTAGTTCGTCGTTGAGATTCTATTGCTCGGAAGAAGTTCATCTGTTTTCAGTCATGAGTATTGACTGCTTACCTTAATATTGAAATTTATTGGTATTATCTTACCACTTCTTTCCCCGGTGGGTTGACTTTACCTTTTTTCTATATCCTCAATGAGTGGATAGTTCACAGTCATATGTCGGTCACTGTTATCCTTCACTTTCTCTCTCCAATTTTTGAGTTGAAGACACTTTATCTCCTCTTTGGGCTTTAACCCAAAAGAGTCTAATCTTTTGCTCACCAGTAATCTTTTGTCATTGATCTGGAATTCATCTGTATACAGTTGTTACTCTACCCAATTTTTGTGAAGGCTTAATGCAATTGAAGTTTGGTATTATTAAGAGGTTTATTAATTGTTTCCTTGATTTCAAACCCAAAGGACGGGATTCTACATTGACTCATTATGTCAAGTGTTGGCTTCTTGTTTGGTTAGATGGTTCTTTTAATTAGCTTTTACCTTATGCTTTAGGATAGTCTCTTCATCTCCTCCCATCTTCTTTAATTTCAAAAATCTTCTCCCTCCTTTTGAAAAATCTTCTTATTTTAAAACTTGAACCATTTCATAATAAACATGGACTTATGTCCATGCATTTTCAAAAAACATTTATTTCTTAATCAAATTTCAATTAACTTAACAATAACTTGATATTTTTTGTGAGAATACTAAAAGTCAATGAATCTAATTCAACTATTTTTCCAATTTGACTCTTATCTTTAAAAAACTTTCCTCAAAAAAGATTGGACTCTTGTCAATCCTTGTAGTGATTCAAATAACTATACTTCTATAATATGTAGTGAAGTGAGATATTTTCCACTTGTGTGTTGAGTGAGGCATTGTTGATTTTAAAATACAAGCCATATCCTCCACTTTGAGATGATACAAATTCTCCTTTCTCATAATTGTGGGTAGTAAGTATGTATTCCACACGGACAATGACAATGACGTCTTGTCTCTTAAAATTAACCAACACACTTGTGTTTTAAATTTTAAAAGAGGAACTACATGTACCATGATCCCCTATTGCATGAAAGGTGGTACGTAGGCACTAAAGGTTCGCAAGCGCGACGGGTGCAAAAATCATAAAAAATATACTTCTTTTTCTCTTCCCCACAATCTATTTTACATACAACATTTTATAGATAAAATATACAGATTTACAAAGAGGTTCCTGCAGAGTACCGTAGATTTTTAGGATGCTAATTCCTTCCCTTTGCATAACTAACCCCCTTACCTAGAATATTTCCCCCTCTTTTGGGTTATTCGCTCTTTTCCCATTCCTTTGGAAACAATAAAGCGCAGTGGCGATTTTCATTTTGATCTGTACAATTCAACTTAATCCAATGGCTTTGTCATGTACCCCAAAATTTGCCCTCTCATTTCCCAATAAATCTCTCATAAGATCTCTATTTGATTCAAGACTACACAAGGTTTGATCAACTCAAGACACCTCCTCATCATTGAATTAGGGTTTGAGCTTTCACAAGGACAATTGGACTTTCAAGGCCTCAAATTACTTTCATGGATCATTAGGAACCCTCAATATTTCTCATGTCAAGTTTCAAGTCGTGGATCACAAAATTGCTCATTCATTTGATCAGATGACCTATAAAATCAATTGTATTGGATAAAAAGTCAACTGTGGTCAACTTGCAGTCAAACTTCATAATATTTTATCCATATAAACATTATTAACTCATATATCTCAATTGATCAAGTTTGGATCACAATTCCTCAAAGAAATTTGATCAGAACACCAAAAGGGAAAAATGGTCAAAATTAGGGTTTTAATTGAGAAGGCTCGGTTTTTAACTTTTGACCAGAAAAATGACTTATTAGTATAAGACATGATCTCAAGGATTAAAATGCACCATCTTAACCTAATTTCATAGTTCAAATCTCCTCTCAAGATCATTGGATTGACAGATGAATTTCAGTCAACTGATGAAAAGTCAATTGTACACTGAAAAGTCAAACTTTGACTTTTTGATCAAAAACAAGTTTCAAACATCATATTTCATCAAGACATGTCAAAATATGAAGTTTTTTCATCAAGAAATTTAAAATTCAAAGTTATCTTTGAAAAGTCAAAATTATAGGACTTGGAAATTTTTCAAAGTGTTGGAAAGTTAACATTTTTTCATAAATTTGTGCCAAATTTCCACCATGATACAAGATGATTCAAGGGAAACTTCCAACATGAAAGTTGTAGATCTAAATGAGATATAAAACATTTCAGGGAAGAAATTTTTCTATAAATTCTTGGATTTCAAGTTATGAATTTATGAAGACATGTCCATGAAACTAAAATACTTAGTGAAATTTTGAGTATTTTAGTCAGGATTTTGACCAAACTTCATTGAAACTTTTCACCTAGTTCCAAATTGAATTTTAAAAAATGTCCAACATGAAGGTTGTAGGGGATGTTACAAGCTTTCCAAAATATCAAAGAACTCATCAAGACCATACTTGAGCTAAGAGAAACAAAGGCAAGAAGTTAGGGTTTTAAACTTGTTTTGCAAGACATATTTTATGATAAACATGAACCAAATCCATAGTCATGCTACATAATCCTCACTTTGCAGGCCTCGAACTTGTTTTTCACTCTATAATTAATGGTTTAGAAAACTTATTATTCCATTATCCAAGTGTTTCAAGCTTTTTCCGAACCAATTTGCCATTTTGGGGAGAAAGTAACATATCTATTCTTGTAAAGCAAGCTTTATGCACAAAGTCATCTTCTTGAGATCCTAACTGGTTTTCTTTGAGTACAATCCATCCATAAAGTCAGAGGGATTGTGTTTAAAGTGGTTAAAAACTCTATGAACCAAGTACAAGGCATGGAAACTTGTTTTGTCAAAAAATCACATGTTGAGCTTAAACATGTAAATTCAAATCCTGAGTTGTTTCAAGTCTCAAAACCTTTTGCCTATAAGTAAATACACAATTTGCAAGCTAACACACGAATTTACAAGCCCTCTCATACACTCTCAAACCCGAATTGACCAAAAATCACCATTTTTAAGCTTTTGAAACCTGGACTTTGAAACTCATCACTCTTGCAACTATTGTCCAAACAAATCATCCAAACACTTCATATATATCATATAGAAACAATCCATACCCATGTTTCCTCACTGTAACATCATTTTCATCATCCACCATTTTCAAAATTCACCATTGTAACTTGACTTGAGTAGACCAATCCAGACACTTTCAAGGCAAAGTAAAAGTTGCAACATACTCACTAACGTCCCAGGAAGCTAAAGCAATCATCATATTGCTTCTGGAAGTCGTGTGGAGGCCATTGAATTTTTATATCAAGAGGTAAGTTTTTCTAACTTTGAAATCTTGATACAAACATCATTTGTACTTACTTTCAAAAGATAAAATGTAGATATCATGTCTATGAAGCTAACCATATCCTTAAATTTCATTTTAATTGACTGTGGGATGAGAATTTTGAAACTGAATTTTTTGGATATTTAGGTTTTCAGTTTGGTACAGGTAGAAATTCGTGAGTTATAGTGGGAATAAATAAAAACTAATTACATATTTGAAATCCTTGCGAAATTCTAAGCATGTTTCATTTTACATTTTTGAATTTGGTTGAGAAATGAGGAAGTTAGAGTTTTTTGAAAAAAATGGAAAATATATGTTTTTACAGTAACTGTTAGCGTGCAGGAGGAAGAAGGAGGACTTGGCCATTTTCAAATTTTTACATCTAAGTTCATTTTATATTTAATGATTTTTGTTCCACTAATTGATGTAATAGTCACCCCAGTGGCAAGCAATGTGCGTTTCATGTCACTTCTTATCCTAAGGGCGCAGATTCGAACCATAGTGAACCCCCCTTTTGCATATTTTGTGTTATTTTTGTGATTTTTGTGATTTCAGGAAGCAATCTTATCATATAATATTATGCAAGCGCATGGTTGACAAGGAAAGATGCCTTGCCTAGTGGTATTCTATTGAGCCAGCAACCTGAATGTCTTGACTTCAAGCCTTGGCAGGACCAAAATCTTATTTTTTATCACTTGACTCATTTTACATTTTTAACAAACTTCAACAATTTATTTAACCTGTCAAATTAACTCCTTTTGAACTAATTTTTTGCACAATACTAGTTTATTAGGTCTATTTTATGAATATATAAAAATCTCACCAAAAATATTTTTATTTTCATTATTTATGATTTATTCAAAGAAGCATCTTTTAGTTTTTTTTTTCTTTATTAAAAAACAAAAAGACAACATTTTTCTTATAAAAAACTTAATTTCTTTTTCTTAATAAATTAATAATTATATTTAGGTTTAGTTGTTTTCTTTTTTAATTAAAATTAACTTAGAATTTAGGTTTTCTTTTAATTAATTAATTTCCATACTATTTTGATTAAACTTAAAACCTTTTCTAATAAATCCTAAAAATGATTTCTTGTTTAACTTTATTTCTTTTAAACTAGGGTTTAATTTTACTTACTTTAATTAATTATTTTCTTTTAGATAATTAGGTTAAAACCAAGGCTCTTTCTTAACAAAATCTAAACAAAAATCCATTTATTTCCATTTATATCTTTGCACATTATATTTTTAATTCTTGTACATCATTTCAATATGGTTGTAATAGATAATTAGGTTTAATTTCTTGCAATCTCCATTTGTAAATTTGTATACCCCATCCCCAAATGAAGTAATAATGTAGTAAATTTACTTTCCGCAATTTATCGCTTTCATATCAATGCTAGTAAATTAGAGTTTGTACGGAAAGATAAAATCAACAAGTAGATAACCTTAATCAAAGATTAAATGCATGCAAATCAAACACACTATTCACACATGCACTCTTAGGGTAATTCCACTTGTTGCCTTATGAAAAATGGTCATGTTACGCATGTGGGATGTCTTAGCAAAAACAATCAAAAATACAAGATCATAGTCCCTCGATGACACTGCGAGTGTTGCCTTACCAATGATCTTAGTCCCTCAAGAGAAATGCTAAGATATCTCACAACATTGTTATCATGACTATACGATGACCCACGCCCGTTCCTTTACATCCAAAGATAAGGTTTTTTACCAATCAATGGTAAGATAGCAATATCAAAGGAAAGGAGAGAAATGAACAAAAGACTTTTGATTAGGTAGAAACGTTCATAGTTGCTTGCTCACTTTCAAAACAAACATCCTTGCTCATTTTCAAAACAAACACTTTAAAAACAAACACACACCAAACACTTTCAAAACATGAAATATTTTCAAAAGTCCAACACTTCGTATACATTTTCTCCGAAACGAGAATCATTACAAAGTTCGCCTATATGAAGATGCCTTTTTAAAAATACTTTTAAAATCCACCACAAAGCATATTTTCAAACAAAGCAAGTGATCTAGCAAGCAACTAAGAGCACATAGATAACTATGGATGAAAATGGTGCTAATACCTTCCCTTTTCATAATCTACCCCCCTAACTCAAGAAATAATCTCAAAGGTCTTTCCTATTCTTTTCAACCTTTCCTTTTAGATAAAAGAAAAGTCAGTGGCGACTCTTGCTAACTGCAACAATTGCAATCAAATGCAAAAATCCCAAGTGAGTTCTCCCACCGTATTATGGAACTGGCGACTCTGTTGGGGAATACTTAAAAGTGGGGTTACCTTAGGGCTAGATCACCTTTATTTGCTTTCATTGTTTGACTTGTTTGCTTTACATTTTGGTTCCTTGTTTAGGCTTATTTTTATCCTCTACCCGGATTTGGGATAACTTATAGGTAAGTAGAAATATGTTGTGGAAACTGTGCGGGGTATACCGACGTGGTCTAAGCAGTATCTACGTTAGTGTGACAAATTTGTGGGTACCGGTAGCCCTTGAGTAGTCAAGGAGAATACGGGGCTGCTTTGTGGTGTCATGAAGCACTAACTGACTTTAGAACCTTTACTTGACCAACTTGGCCATTAGGAAGTAGTGAGATAGCCGGCTTTGGTGTAGTCTGAAGTTGGTTGATACTCGATACTACACTCATTAATATCGGACTTCTCGGGATATTTCGGTCGCCATTAAAGAGGCTTGTGCTGAAACAATGCCCGACAAGAAAGATCAGTGATATTGAGATCCCTTAGAACCCGATTGTTATTGCTAGGACATGTTGAGCCAACTAAACTTCAAGAGGGTACTTACCTATAAGACTCCTTGCAATCCTAAACCTAAAGACTTGTTTGCCTTATATGTATATGCTTACTTGTACATAAAATCATAAACATCATAACATCATAACATCATACACATTCTCACTAACCATTTCAAGGATTATTCGGATTTATCTTTGTTCAGTTTTATAGAACACGGCTTCCACCCTTAGGAATACTATCCAAGTCAATCTCATAAGAATTCCTTCTAAACTCAAAGAGTTAGCATCAAGGGTCCCTGAGAATTCTTCATTCACCGAAAGACATGGTCGCCTCCTAAACTTGGTTACCTCGAGCACTGATGAAGATATGATGAAGGTGCTTTTCCAGTTGGTTGATCCTTTGCACCATTGCTTTACTTTTATAGATTATCTGCTTGTACCTACTATGGAAGAATTCTCTCAGCTCTTGAGGATTCATATTCTCAATCAACTACCCTTCAGCGGTACGGAAGTAGATCCAAGACCTGAAGAGATTTCCCGAGCACTACACTTGCAATAATCCGATGTCACGACTAATTAGGAAACAAGGAGTGGTGTCAAAGGGTTCCTAGCCAAGTTCTTGTTTGAAAAAGCTCAAGATTGTTGGAACTCTTTGGATTTACAACCTTTTGAAGAAATCTTGGCCCTTCTCATATATGGGATGGTTTTATTTCCAAACCCTGACCAACTTATAGATGTAAATGCTGTCAAAGTCTTCATGTCTCGCAATCTGGTGCCCATTTTGTTGGGAGATATCCTACATTCTCTCCACTCTCGCACTATGAGGAAGAGAGGGGCCCTCATGTGTTTCACTCCTCTCTTGGCTATATGGTTTATTTCGCATCTTCCTCGGTCTATGTTGAAGAACGAGCAAGGTTTGAGGTGGTTCCATAGGTTGATGACACTCAGACATTCGGATATTCATTGGTGTTTTCGATCCTTGGAGAATGTTACTATCATCGACCGTTGTGGAGAATTCCCTAATATCCCTTTTCTTGGCATTAGGAGAGGTATCATTTACAACCCTTTCTTAGCCTTACGACAATTTGGGTATGCCCGAAGAGATGGTCCTCATGATATGCTCATCCAAGGAGTGGTATTTGACTACGAGAGCGACGATCAAGGCTACCGTCAGAGGTTTGTACGAGCTTGGAGGATGGTAAACAAAGTGGATAGTAAGACGCTGGGACACAAGAATTCCATACCCCTTGAGCCTTACCTTAGGTGGGTATGAGCTCGTTCTCAGAAGCTCGTGATGCCTTACCCTTCCATCTTGACAGTTATCGTGGAACCTGTTACTGAAGAAGATGTCCCGTACACTGTCCTCCATCCCGAGGTGCCTATTTCTCTTGAAGACTTGCAAAAAGGTTAGATTCAGCTAAAGTAAGAATGAGATACCTTCGAAGCTCAATTCTACTCTAGTGAGAAAATGGTCTTGGAGCTTACAAATAAACTACATGAAGAGCAAAGCGTGAACGCCTACCTTGCGCCAAAGAGAATGCGTTCAACCTTTTTATCTTAGAGATTTATTTTGTAAGCCCAAGAGGCATGTTGTAATCATTTTGAACTAATTAATGAAATTTGACGTTTGTTCATTCTTTCTCTATACAAATTTAAATATCATAAATCCTTGAAAACATTTACATACACATCTTCCATATATCATAACATAACATGTTTTCCACGGCAGGTTACCTTATCTCTATGCAGTTTATTTCAGCAAGATGGATATCGAGAAAACAGTGAAAGACCTACAAGAGACTCTGCTGACCCTGTCCAAGGGGCAACAAGATTTGATGGCGTTGCTGGCAGCCAAAAAGAAACCAAAGAGGAAATCCTTAATCAACATGGGTAGAAGATTCAGAGAGTCGATCCGTCAGATACCGGTAGTGGAAGATTTGTCTAAGGAAGACGAGAATCAAATTGGAGAAGCAAGGAGTACCCAGGTTGGGTGTATCAATGATCAAGCGTCTGATGATGAGGATTATTTTGACGAGCAGTATCCTCCTGTCGATGTTAAGTACAAGCAGCTAGAAGACAGATTGAAGGCCGTTAAGATTCAAGCTGTCTCCGATTTAGATTTTGATGATTTAGGTTTAATATATGGGGTTGTCATTACCCATAAATTCAAGATAACAGTATTCGTGAAATACAATGGGGTTTCCTGCCCAAAACTTCACCTTAAGTCTTATGTGGGAAAAATTCAACCGCACACCGCCGACAAGAAACTCTGGGTTCACTTCTTTCAAGAAAGCTTGGCTGGGACGCAACTAGAGTGGTTTTACCAATTGGAGGGTTTCTGTATCCATGCATGGGAAGACTTAGCCACCGCTTTCTACCACCAATACCAGTACAATGCCGACCTGGCACCGACAAGAGTTCAACTACAAGACATGATAATGGGTAAGAATGAAGGGTTCAAAGAGTACGCCTAAAAGTGGAGGGACCTTTCCAGTAGGGTTCAACCGCCATTAACTGATAGGGAGCATATTGATATGTTTATGGGCACTTTATCTGGTCCATTTTTCAACTTATTTATTGGTTGTTCTTCTTCCAGTTTCATCGAGCTGATCTTAACCGGTGAAAGAGTTAAAAGCGGTATCAAAAGCGGGAAGATTCCTATAGCATCTGCTTCCACCTCCAATCCCGTAAAGAAACCTTTTACCGGGAAGAAAGAAACGAATGTCGTGTATGGGGCAAGGGCCCATACCAAGAAGGATGATCGTTCATCCGTTAATGTTGTTCGGATTTCCAACCCACCACATACTCAAAGATCAGCTTCCAATCATCAACGGTTTGAGGCTCCGTGAAGACAATACACAAGGATAGGCATGTCGCTATCCCAAGCCTTACAACACCTGTTAAAGGCTAATTTAGTGACATTGCGTGATCCTCTGTCCAATCCAGATACCTCTTCATCTAAACACAATCCAAATACCCAGTGTGCATATCACTCGAATAGTCCCGGGCATGAGACTGGCCAATGTTGGGCACTGAAGAATAAAATTCAAGACTTAATAGACCGCAAGACCATTGAATTTGATCCTCCTCCAACTCCGAATGTAATCACCGCGCCTATGCCAAATCATGGCAAGGGTGTCAATGCTGTTGAAGACACCATTTTTGTTTCCTCTGTCGAAGACTTAACTACTCTGTTAACCATTATCAAAAGGAATCTACTAAAAGTCGGGATTTTCCCTGGCTGTTTGAAGGATTGTGATTGTTGTGCGACATAACTCAATGGATGCAAATGGCTGAAGGAAGGCGTCCAATGCCTGATGAATAGCCATGAGATCCTATTTGAGAAGACTCCATATGCCAAAAGTTTGACCAATAAGTTTGAAGACCTCTCCATCGTAACGATCTCAAACAAGCCTCTTAGGATCTCCTCCAAAGGTCCTATCAGGATTTCAAATGAAATGATTGTTTCTCCTCTGATAATTACCACCCATGGGCCAATTTTGTACTCTTCCAACAAAGCAGTGCCATGGAACTATGGTGTTGAGGTGTTTAACCATGGAATAAAGCAAGACGCTTGGATTGAAGAAAGAAATGTTGATGATGTTGGTAACATTATTGGCTCTAGTAAGGTGACCAGAACAGGGAGAATCTTTTTACCCAACATCTCACCACCAACTGCTACAAAGGCACCTGTCCGTATCCCCACTGCCAAGCCTAGTGCTGACACAAGGGGAAAGGAGAAAGTAGTTGAGCCTGCTGAGACAGAAATACCCGCAAAAGGCATTGCTGCTAAGGAACCTTTCGTTCGAGACATGGATTAGATCTTGAAAATTATAAAAAGGAGTGATTTCAAGATAGTGGAGCATCTGAGGCAAACCCCTTTCAAGATTTCTATGTTATCTTTGCTACTCTGTTCCGATGCCCATGCTCGGGCGTTACTCAAATTCTTGAAGAAGGCCCATGTCCCTCATGAGACCAAAATTGACCAGTTTGAAAATTGTGTGGCAAGCTTGAAGGCCGACAATGGTTTGGGGTTCTCAGATGTTGATCTGACACCACTTGGAAAGAACCATAACAAAACTCTGCATGTTTCTGGTGAATGTAAGGGGACTACCCTAGCACATGTTCTGGTTGACACTGACTCTTCTTTAAACGTGCTACCCAAGGGGGCTTTGGACCGTTTATACTGTGAAGGACTAGTTTTAAAACCAATTGATATTATTGTTAGGGTTTTCGATGGGTCCAAAAGGACAGTTCATGGAGAGGTGGATCTCCCGATCAAGGTGGGTTCACAGATTTTCAACTCTAATTTCTACATCATGTATATCCGTCCTGCTTACTCCTCTTTGTTGGGTCGCCCTTGGATCCATGGAGCAGTGGAAGTAACGTCAACTCTTCATCAAAATCTCAATTATCCGGTCAAAGGAAGGATTGTCACTGTCTGTGGTGAGGAGGAGTTCATGGTAAGCCACCTCAACCCTTTCTAATATATGGAGATGGATGGAGAATTTATAGAAACCCCTTGTCAGGCTTTCGAAGTTGTGCCACCAATGGTTGCTACTGCCAAATTTTCCTTTGATGTGTCTAAAGTTGTTAAGGTCGTGCTGCAGTCGAAGAAGGAAGTTGTGATACTTGGGGAAACTCCCCGAGATCCCATTCAAAGCAGACAAATGTGGTTTGGGTTTCACTATCAAGGCTCAGAAAGAAGTGAGACGCGCTTGTGCAGGAAGCCCCCTCTCTGTATTGGAAGTCATGAAGTTAACGTTGTGGGTGATTCTGATGATGAATGTGAATTTGAAGAATAGGAATATCCTACTACAACAAAGCTCAACAATTGGCACGCAAAGGACTTCGCTCAAGAACATTTTGTCTATAATATTAAGCAATGACTTTTAAGCCATGTGCCTGGCTCGGGGTACTATGGTCCATTTGTCAAGGGTTTTATTTATGTTCATTTTATCATATGATCATTCAATACAAATCATTGGACTTTTGCATTCAAATCTTTATGCTCATTGTCTTTCTTTTTCTTCAAATACATTTTTCAAAATAGCCATGTATCTTACATGCACATACACACACACTCTTGCAGGTCCTCATCCACTCTGGATCTCATTGCCAATGAATCTACTATTTCCGACTATGATTTCGAACATCCAATTAACCAAGACGAAGATGAAGGCGAGGAAGATTGTAAAATATTAGGAGAACTAATAAGACTTCTATTATAAGAGGAAAAAGTTATTCAGTCGCACGAAGAGTCAGTTGAAGTCATCAATCTAGGTACCGATAAAGACAAGAAAAAGGTCAAGATCAGTGTTAACCTGGAAAGCAGTGTCAAGAGAAAATTGTTTCAGATGTTGCATGACTATGTGGAAGTATTTTCTTGGTCGTATGAAGATATTCCAGGGTTGGATACCGACATTGTAGTTCATCGTCTACCCACAAAGGAACATTGTCCTCCTGTCAAACAAAAAGTTCATCGCATGAGGCCTGACATGTCTGAAAAGATAAAATCTGAGGTGATGAAAAAATTTGATGCAGGATTCCTAGTTGTGACATCTTATCCCCAATGGGTTGCAAACGTGGTGCCAGTGCCGAAGAAAGACGGAAAAGTTCGTATGTGCGTAGATTATAGAGATCTGAATAGGGAAAGTATCAAGGATGATTTCCCTCTACCTCATATTGATGTCTTGGTAGATAACACTAGTTATACCCCAAAAATTTTCCCTCCCATTTTACTTCAAGACGTGCCTCTAGAGGTCCTCAAATGCTCAAGGATGACCAATAATTGACTAGACAAATTCTCCTCCCAAGGCAATAAACCTCAAACTAGGGTTTGAATTTCAAGCAAGATGTATGAGTATTAAGGATCCCAAATGTTCTCCATTGTCTTAATATGTCATCAAGATCATCCATGCCAAATTTCATGCCTTGAGCAATAAGTTTGCTCAGTCAACTGCTCAAATTCCTGGAAATCAACTATACTAGGTCAAAAGTCAAATGTGGCCCAAATACTGTCAAAATTCAAGATTTTTGGTTAATATCAATATTTTGAAGTATTATCTATCATTTGATCAAGGGTTGATCATGATTCCTCAAGAAATACTCCTAACTCATCAAAAGTAAAAAAATGGCAAATTAGGGTTTCTATAGGAAAAGTCAACCAAACTTTGACCAGGCATAAATTTCTCATACTTTATCAGAAATTTTTCCTCCAAGGCTCATTTTGAAGAGAATCCAATTCCCTACAACTTCTCTTCATCCCTAAAGTTCAAGAATGCCTTAATCAAAAGATACAAGCTCAGGCACTATAGGTCCTTTCAAAAAGTCAACAAAAACACCTTTTGGGTCAAAGCTCCTTACATGAACATGGAAGATCCAATTGAGATGAAACAAAAAGGGTTGTTTAAGGGACATCATAAGCTCTCTAAAAAGTCCAAGAACATCCTCACAGGGTTAAAATTAAGGAAGATATGCATTGCTAAAGTTATCCAATTTTAAGAAAATGCACAAAAGTCAATGTGAGCAAATTGGATCTTTTGGACTAATGGGCGTGGGTTTTGGATCTCAAGCATATCCATGAAATTATTTAGGATATTTAAATCCATTATTTTATTTTTATGAGATTTGTTTTTATTTATTTGAATTTGTATTCATTTAAATCAAAATAAATCAAATAAAATAGGGAAATAATGAAATCCAATCCAAAGATTTGTTTTAGGATCATATCATAGGTCTAGAATCAGATGATCAAGTCAAGATTCTGCACAAGGATTGATTGAGAAAAAAAGCATGTTTTGGCCAAGTTTAGAAACAAAAAAATCCAAATCGCAAATCAAATCTTCATTTCATAAATCTTCAAGATTCTATCTAATTTTGTTAATCTAATGCATTCTCATATATATGTACAACATTGCCAGACCAGAAAAAAAGAGGTTTTTGTCGCTTAGAATAGACACACAAAGTTCAATTTTTTCACAAAAAAGTGGCAATCGTATTGACCTTTGCAGAGAGATTCAAGAAGTTTTGACGCTTGCAATCCATTTCTGAGGACATTCTGAAGCTAACAGCATCATTCCCACGCATCAAAGTGTCCAGAATCATCCCATACATCATCACAGTTTGCACATATTTTCTTGAAATCAATTTTGATCATACACGCATTATAAATAGGTTTTAATTATGCGTTCTTGTTTGTATGCGCATTTAGAACATGTTTGAATGATTAATTTCCAGTTTTGATGCATATATGATAACCTCCCATTGTTAAGGTTTCAAGGTTCGTTTTAGGGTTTTCATGTACAGGTGAAATTGGACCTAGCAATGGATACCATCAGGCTCAGGGAGTCAAACCCAATTGATTCATGTATTTTGATTGAATTTATATTGCTTGGTGTGAATTTTTGAAATGCGCAGGTTTTTAGTGACGGATTTAGTTCGTAGTTAAAAGTCCTCAAGCTAAAACGACGGATAGCTGAAGAAGATGAAGGCATGGTGCAACCTTATTGGATCGTTTGAAATTAGCGCGCATTTTTTTTATTAAACAAAATTCTGGGCATTTATTTGATATATATTATTTTAAGTTTACATTATATAACGAATGAACAGGTTGGTGTGATGGTAAAGGAAGCGCTTGGCAAAGGGAAGGACCTGGGTTCGAGTCCTAGGTCCAACATTTTATATTTTCTGACTAGTTGCTTGCAGATCCAGTGGTTCTCACTCTCAAGCACACCTCATACACCCTCGGATCCAACCATCCAATCTGCATGGTTCTGGATCTGACGCCCCTAGCTTGCAGGCACATGATGGACCACCCTTACGCCACCACACCAGATCAGGCGCTAGCATTGGGGCAACCAGACTTGGGCTTGGCCAAAAATTCAGCAACATCACCCTGCAATTGGGTTTTCACCCCTTCAGGCCCATTCTTCTTGTCTCTTTTATTATTATTTTTTATTTAATTTCTTTGTTATTTTTAATTTTTCAGAAAAATCATTTTTTTATTTAATCTTAAAAAATCACAAAAATCACAAAAATTAGGATTTAGAGTTTTTCTTAATAAAAATATTTTTTTGCAAATTAATTGATCTAATTAAATTTTAACCTTATTTCATTAATTAAAATTAATTAGAAAATTAGGTAAAAATTCAATTATTTTTTCATAAAAATACAAAAAAAAAAAAAAATTTATGAGCAATTAGGTTTTTAGGGTTTAAAACGTTGTCCCGTCTTAATTTTGCGCGCTCTTATATTTTTTATACGATTTATTTTTTACCACTTATGTAATTGCGCCTGGTTTGTAATAGTTAACTAGGGTTTTTATCTTTGCAAATTTACTTTTCGTTCATTATTTATGTATCTACACCAAAGCCCTATAATAGTGTAGGACTTTATTTCTTGCTATTTTTTTACATGCTTGTATATAACTGTTAGTAACTTAGGCGTGCATGAGAAGAATCAATTAATCAATAGATCACTAATTACAAGATAACATAACTAAAAAAACATACTACTGCACACTTGCACCCTTAGGGTATACCTCACTTGGTTGCCTCAGAAATAATAGTCAGGTCCCTCGAACATAAGGGTATCTTAGCAAAGACCCTCGGTATAAAAGTCATCATAAAAGATCATGGTCCCTAAACGTCCCTCGAGTTGCCTACGGGAAATGATCTTGTCCCTTGATGTTGCCTATATGATGACGGTCCCTTCGAACGCTAAGATATGCTTACAAGTTTCCTTCAATGACCATAGTGTCCCTTTCGATAGTCCCTCAACATTCGACGATATGGCTACCTACTCACTAATAGTAGGATAGCACTATCTGAAGGATAAGAGGAAAAATACACCCTTTTTCGAGTAGGTAGATGACTCTTAAGTACTTGCTCAAACCTGAAATTTTCGCACTTACACACTTTCAGAAAAATCTTTTCAAAAACGCTTTATCACACTCTCGAGGACTGATACGAGAGTTATCATAAAGAAAACAAAAATCTTTCAAAACACACAAATACAAAAACAGTTTTTGCAAATGAGCAAGTACCTAAGAGCCCGTGGAAAACCACGGATGGAAAGGGTGCTAATACCTTCCCTTTCCATAATCTACCCCCTTACTCAAAATCTCGAAAAAGGTATTTTTCTGTTATTTTCATCCTTTCCTTTGTTGGATAAAAGAAAAGTCGGTGCCGACTCTTGCTTACTGCTACATTTGCAAACAAAAAACGCAAACCAGTAATAACAATCGGTTCTGCCACCGTATCACAGAACTGGCAACTTTGTTGGGGAATCAAAATAATAAAGTGGGGTTTACCTTAGGGTCTAGATCATTTCTAAATTGTTTGCTTGTTCTGATTGCTTTACTTTTAAGGGTATCTATTTGGGTTACTATAGATCCTACATCCGGATCTGGGGAAACCTTTTAGGTAAGTAGCAATAGATCATGGAAATTGTGCAGGGTATACCGACACGATTGAAGTGATGGTTATGTTGATGCGACACTTTGGTTGGTACCGGTAGCCCTTGAGTTAATCAAGGAGAACACTTGGCCACTGTGTGGTGTCATAAAGCGTCAACTGACCTTAGAACCTTTAATTGAATAACTTGGCCATTAGGACATAGTGAGATGGCCTTCTTTGGTGTATTCCCAAAGTTGGCAGATGCTCGATGCAACACTCATTGAGACTTGACTCCTGAGTTTTGTTTGATTGCAAGTCAGTCGCCTATCAAACGAAGCTTGTGGGAAGGGTCGGTGATATTGAGATCCCTTAGAACCCGCTTACTATTTATAGGACAGGTTAAACCAATCCAACTTCAAGAGGGTATGACCTTAAAACCCATGTGTGATACGGTGGGAAAACTGACTTGATGTTCTGCATTTCGATCGCATTTGTGCGGATAACAAGAGTCGCCACCGACTTTTCTTTTATCCAAAAGGAAAGGTAAAAAAGCACAAGAAAGACCTTTCGAGATTATTTCTCGGGTTCAGGGGGTAGATTATGAAAAGGGAAGGTATTAGCACCCTTTTCATCCATGGTTTTCCATGGGCTCTTAGTTATTCATTTAGATCACGTACTTTTGCTTTGATAGTGTGCTTGTGGTGTGGGCTTTGAAAATATTTTGAAAATGTCTTTGTAACGGTTCTCGTTTCTATAAGAACACGTACAAAGTGTTATTCCGAAAGATAGTTCAAAGACATGTTTGTGGAATGTGTTTTTGAAAGTGGTTTTTGAAAATATGTTTTGCAATGGTTCTCGTCTCTATAAGAACGTATACAAAAGGTCTTGTCTTTTGAAAAGGTTTTGAGACGAAAGTGTTGGTATGAAAATGTTTTTTGTCGTGAGCAAGCGAGTAACTAGGAGTGAATCTTCCTACTCGAAAGGTCTCAAGGTTCTTTTCTTCCTCATTTTAATGTTGCTATCTTACCATTGATTTGGTAAGAAGCCCCATCGTTGGATGTAAAGGGACAGGCGCGGGTCAATTTTACAGTCATCCAAAGCAACTTATGAGACGCTTTAGAAATTTTCGTAAGGGACAAGATCATTTTATTAAAGGCCGTGTCGAGGGTCATCGAGGGACTACGATCTTTTATTGAAGGGTCATTGCTAAAGCGCCCCATATTCGAGGGACATGACTGTTTTCGAGACAACAAGTGAGATTACCCTAGAGGTGCATGTGTGAATAATGTGTTTGATTTACATGCATTTAGTCTTTGATTAGGGTGGCCTATTTGTTGGTTTTATCTTACCATACATCCTAGTTACTAACATTTGTATAAAGCAATAAAAATGCAGGAAATAAATATCCTACACTATTAAAACCATATTGAAAGGCAAGAAAATGTAAAGGCAAAAACAAAATAAAAGAAAGGAAAATGAGCTCTTCGACCCAAGCAGTAGCACCCTTCGACTCAAATCTTCATGGCCCCTTTCAAATCTACCTTTTTTGTTTCCTTCGACTGCAGGAGTATTAGCCGGTAACCTTCGACTCACCCTTCTTGCTATTTCTTTTGAAAGGCTTTAGGAGTCAGCATGGAATGCACACCTTTCGTTTCAAACTCTTTGATTTCTCCTTTGATTGCAGGAATGCAAAGCTCCCAAGTTTAGATTTCGAGAAGGCTCTAATGTTTAGCCAGTCAAAAGATACAGGAAACATGTCTAAACTTGAAAATGAAACCAACAAGTGTAACTTTCGACAGCTACAAATCAGGGGTTAGCACAAGATTATTGGGAACCAGGATCCAAAGTCTAACTAGTCATGGTTGAGATTCTCAGTATATAAGCAGTGAGGGTCAAAAGCATGATCAACTTCCTAGATAGGATATCTACATTTTCCTTTTATTTACATTCACAAATGATATTTAAGTGAGCAAAGTTTTTAGTTTAGAGGAAAACTTGCCTCTTGAAGTGCTTAGTCATAGGACTTGTAAGTGGCTTCTTCGATGATGGATGGAGCTTCGCTGGAACCTTCCCGAAGCTAGTTTCGTTGCCGTTTTGTTTGGGCAGTCAGTTGTGGTTAACTATCTGGAAGTTGGGGATTGAGTCGAAAGGTTTGCTTATGTATGAAGGGATCTGAGTTGTTTAAAGTTTGAGTGTTTGGGAATGTTTGAGAAATTTTAATAGTGTTTGAGAGTTTTTGAGAATTTGGTAATTTCTTCACAAACAGAGTTTTTTTTCAACTATCAGGGGGCCCTAAAACGTGTGATGGAGGCTCTTATTTATAGATGAGTTTGGCTGAACTTTGGGAGGGAAAACAAAAGAAATTTGAACAAATTGGTTATGTTGTTCTTGTAGCCTTCGAGGTACAGTTTTTATATACCAATTTGCTGCAAATACAGGGGCAGCGTGGTATGACTGGTTTGTAGCAGTTTTGGAACATTGTGGCCAGTGCAACAGATTTGTACCTGATACTACTAGCATCTGGACTACTTCTTCTTTTTTTTTGACCAACTGGCTCTAGATTTCGACTAGACTTCTTTTCAGATAACAATGTTTCTTTTAAAATGTCCTTCGAATGGACCACATATGCATCTTACAATTCTTCAGATGGGCCACCAAAGTATAACCTTCGATTGGAACATCCAGACATGTCATGGTATAGAGGCTATGCATGTGTCAAAGGGAAGCTGCAGGAGGCTAGTAGGAATCCACCAAGTTCTGAGTCGAAGGACATCAACAGAGGGCTTTTCTCTCTTTGAGTCGAAAAAGGCTACAAGAGACTCTTCCTCTTGGATTCGAAAAAGGATACAAGAGGCCCTTCCTCTTTGAGTTGAAGGAGGCTACCAGAGACTCTTCCTCTTTGAGTCGAAGGAGAATGTTCCAAAGGGAAACCAAACTCAGTCGAAGCTAAAATGGAGGAGTAACTTCTGTTGAAGTTAAGCACCAGTCGAAGCAAACTTATTTTCTTTGATTTTGACAAAAGAAGTCAAATTTATCTGCTTTGATCTTTCAATAGCTTCCTCCTTGACCTAATGCTTGAAAATCCAATATGATCCATGGCGACTTGAGCTAATCAAACCTTGTGCAGTTTTGGCCCAGTAAAAATCTTGTGAGGAGATTCTTGAAAAAGTGAGAGGGCAAATTTTGGGGTACAACACCATGCAAGCCTTAAACCTAAGGTCTTGGTGTGATTTGCTTGTACTTGCTATATATGTGATTTCTTAGCATAATCATGACATCATAACATGGCATATCATACTAACTATTTCAAGGATTTTCTAGGGCTTATCTTTGTTTTGTTTTGTAGGACGTGACATCCACTTGCAGGAACACTATCCAAATTAACCTTGTGAAAGTACCTCCTCAGCTCAAGGAGTTGGCATCAAGGATTCCTGAAATCTCTCCCTTCACTGAAAAACATGGTTGACTTCTCAACTTAGTCAATGCAACCCCGAACGAAGAAATGTTAAAGGTGCTCTTTCAGTTCTTTGACTCGTTGCACCACTGTTTCACTTTTCCTGATTACCAGTTAGTGCACACTATGGAGGAGTTTTATCAGTTATTAGGGGTACCTATCCGTAATCGGCTACCGTTCAATGGTACGGAAAGAGACCCAAATCCTGAAGAGATTGCTTAAGCTCTATCTTTACAACGGTTTGATGTAGTGGCAATTGGGAGACCAGAGGAGGTGTCCAAGTGTTTCTAGCTAAGTTCCTATTTGATAAAGATCACTATTTTTGGGATAATCTTGATTTACAAGCTTTTGAAGAAGTGTTGGCCCTTCTCATATATAGGATGGTACAATTCCCTGACATGGACTAACTCATATATGTGAATGCGGTTAAGGTTTTTCTGTCGCATAATCCGGTGCCTACTTTGCTCGGGGATATTCTGCACTCTCTGCATACTCGCACTCTAAAGAGAAGAGGGGCCCTTTTGTGTTGCACTCCTCTATTGGCTTGGTGGTTTATTTTGAACCTACCCCGGTCTGTCTTGAAGAATGAGCAGGGTATGAGATGGTCTCGTAGGTTGATGTTTCTTACACATTTGGATATTCATTGGTGTTCGTGATCCTCAGAGAATATCACTATCATTGATCACTGTGGGGAATTCCCTAATGTCCCTCTCTTAGGCATTAGAGGAGGAATCAATTATAATCCTTGCTTGGCGCTGCGACAGTTTGGTTATGCTAGAAGGGATGGTCCTCACAATGCACTAGTCCAAGGAATCACATTCGATTATGAGAATAATGTTCAGGGTTATCGCAAGAAGTTCATTCGAGCCTGAGGCATGATCAACAGAGTTGATAGCAAGACACTGTGGCACAATAATTTCATCCCTCTTAAGCCTTACCTCGATTGGGTGCGATCACGCGCTCAATGTCTTGTGATGCCTTACCCCACATTCTTACCTGTGATTATGGAGCTAGTTGCTGAGGGAGACACTCCTTACATTGTCCTTCATCCTGACATGCCAACTGATCTTGAGGAGTTACAGAGGTCCTGGATCCAACTCAAAGAATTATGGGACACTTTCTAAACCCAATTCTACGCCAGCGAAAAGAAGGTTTTAAAGCTCACCAGGTTGCTTCACGAGGAGAAGAGCATAAAATCTTACATCGCACCAAAGAGGATGCGCCTGTGGGAAGCTTGAGTCGTCTTTTGCTCGGAGAGTTTTTGTTTTAGCTTTGTTCTCTTGTAAGCCCAGGAGGAATTATTATGATCAATAAAACATCTTAATATGATTAACATTTGTTCTCTTTCTATTTAAGCAAATGTGAGTCTTAGAGATCCTTGAAAACATTGCATACATATATCATACATATCATTGCATAAACAGGTTTCTCATCCTCTTGGCTGTTTATTTCAGCAATGGCTCTAAAACAAACAGTGAAAGACTTATAGACTCGGAATGCATAGTTTCAATAGATGATTATGGCTCTGGCCAAGGGGAGAGAGGAACTGAAAGCCCTGATTGTTAAAGACAAAACTAAGAAGCTAAGGAGGACAGCTGGTGTGGTAAATCTGGGAAGGAGATTCAAAGGACCACTAAGGAAAGCGGTTGAGTTGACATCTTCATCAAAGGAAGGATATAATCAAGAAGGTGAGACAAGAGAGGAAGACCCTAGTCCGAGAGAATATGACAATGAGACTAATTACAATGAAGAGCAGTATCCTCTGACCGACGAAAAGTACAAACAACTGGAAGAGCGTCTGAGTGCAATGGAGATCCAGAAAGTGTTTGGGCTGGACTTTGAAGAGTTGGGTTTCGTGTCTGGGTTTGTCATCCCACCAAAGTTCAAGGTGCCAGTGTTTGCCAAATATGATGGTGTTTCATGTCCCAAAATGAACCTCCAATCTTATGTGAGGAAGATCCAGCCTAACACTGCTGACAAGGACTTATGGGTCCACTTCTTCAGGATAGTCTATTTGGAACTCAGTTAGAATGGTTCTACCAGATGGAAAGGATCAAAATTCATAATTGGGAAGACCTGGTCGCTGATTTCTATAAGCAGTATCAGTATAATGCATACCTTGCTCCCACCCGTAATCAACTCCAAAGTATGGCTATAGGTTCGAGCGAGGGCTTTAAAGACTATGCTCAAAAGTGGAGGGACTTAGCAGGAAGAGTCCATCCTCCCCTGTCTGATAGGGAGCTAGTGGATATGTTTTTGAGTACCCTATCTGGTCCATTCTTCAATCACATGATTGGAAGCTCCTCAGCCGGCTTCACTGAATTAATCTTGTCAGGGGAAAGAGTGGAAGCTGGAATTAGGAGTGGTAATATCTAAAAGTATGTGTCCTCCAGTGCAGTAGGGTAGCCATTTCTCTAGGAAAAAAGAGGTTAGTGCTGTGTACAATCAAAGGAATCGGGATAGAACTAAACACCGTCTGGCGGTAGGGGCTGTTATGATCTCTAAACCTACACCAGTGCAGCAAAGGAACAATCAGCCTAGAACAGAAAGGCCTGTAAGACAGTATATCCGGATAAACATAACTATGTCTTAAGTTTTACAACATTTACTGAAGTCTAATCTGGTAACTTTGAAGGAAGCTCCAAAGAACCCCAACACCGCCTCTCCCCGCTACAATCCAAATGCCCGGTGTACTTATCATTCAAAAATTCCAGGTCATGATACAAACGACCGTTGGGCTTTGAAAAACAAGGTGCAAGACCTTCTCGAGGCAAAGGAAATTGAATTTGACATCCCTGAGATTCCAAATGTTATCACTTCTCCTATGACCAACCACGGTCGTGGTGTTAACGCTATTGAAGATGATGGGTTTGTTACTACTGTTGAAGAGCTTGTTACTCCTCTTATGACCGTTAAGTGGAACTTGTTAAAGGCCGGTTTATTTTTGGGATGTGGCGAAGGTTTACCCTTCTGTTTATCTCTACCGACTGGTTGTCATTTGTTGAAGGCAGGTGTTCAACACCTGATGGATGATAGAGAGATTTTGTTTGAGAAGACTCCCGTTCCAACCATTCCTTGCAAGGATATTTCAATAATAACCATTTCCTCCAATCCTCCCAGTGTCTCCACCAAAAGACCCGTTAAGATTACATATGTTCTGAAGGTGACTCCACTAATAATTATTATGCCAGGGCCAATCCCGTACTCCTCGGACAAAACTGTTCCCTGGAACTATGGGGGTGATGTCTACTACCACGACGTCAAGAAAGACCTGCTGACTGTTGAAGACTAGGTTTCTGAGAGTGTTGATCCCGACATTGACAACATTGTTGGAACCAACAAAATAACAAGAAGTGGAAGAGTGTTCTCCCCTGAGATATCTCCTCTAAAAGTTGTTACTACTCCTGTGATCATTCCTACTTTTGTTCCTACCGATACTACTGCTACAATTCCTATGATTACCCCTGCGGACACCCTATCACCGAGTCGACTAAGACTCGGTGCAAAGACATATTGATTGAGCCTGTCCAGAAGAAGGCGCAGTCAATATCTATCCCAGAGGATTCCAAGAAGGAGATGGAAGAAATTTTGAAAATTATAAAGAAGAGAGACTACAATGTAGTCGAACAGCTGGGGTAGACCCCTTCAAAGATATCTATGCTAGCCTTATTGTTATACTCCGAAGCTCATGCGAAGGCTTTGGTGAAATTTATTAAAACTACCCATGTGCCACAGGAAACCTCTGCTGGCTAATTCGAAGATTATGTGGCCAGTTTGACGGCTGATAACGGTTTGGGCTTTGCTGATGCTGATCTGACACCTAGAGGGAGGAAACACAATGATGTGTTTCATGTCTCTGTAGAATGCAAGGGAACTACTTTGGCCCATGTCCTAGTAGATACTCGTTCATCATTGAATATGGTGCCTAAGAAAGCTCTGGATAGACTAGACAATGAAGGTTTGACTTTGAAGCCCAGCAACATTGTAGTGAGGGCTTTTGATGGCTCGAAGAGAATGGTGCACAGGGAGGAGGACATCCCCATCAAAGTTGGTTCTCATACTTTTGACTCTACCTTCTACGTGATGGATAACAGACCATGTTATTCTTGTTTATTGGGTCACCCTTGGATTCATGGGGCGGGAGCTGTTACATCCACTCTGCATCTAATGATGAAATACCCGATCAAAGGAAGAATTGTCACTGTACACTGTGAAGAAGAATACATGGTCAGTCACCCGAATTCCTTCAGATATGTAGAAATGGATGGTGAGTTCATCGAGACTTCATGCCAAAATTTCGAAGAGGTACCTCAGACTATGGCTGCAACTGAAACTGTCACCAATATGCCGAAGATCACCAGACCTCCCTTGAAGATGGCTTCTCTCAAGGATGCAAAATCGGTTATTGAAGAAGGTGGGTATACCATCTGAGGTTAGCTCCCTGGTATTTCATACAAGTCTGATAAATTTGGTTTGGGTTTCACTTTAGGGGCTCAAAGGGATGTTCGACGTGCTCGTGCTGGAAGACCTCCCATACGCATCAGCAATCATGGGGTCAATGCTCTAAAAGACAACGACGGTGACAATGACATGGATAGCTGGATCTTCTCTACTACCAATGGTGGACACAGTAACTGGACAAAAAAAGACTTTGTACTGATTACTTTTGTTCATAAGTAATTGTCTTTCTTGTTTTTTAGATATGTAATAAACAATACAAACTTTATGGCCATGTGTCTTACCTACCCAGGGCACATTGTTTTATTTGTGAGGGTTATCATGTTTCATTTTCATACAGCATTAATAAAGAATTGGACGTTTATGCATACAAATTTTGCGCTCTTTGTTTTTCTTTTTTGCTTTTTACTTTGTCTATACATCTATGCTCTTCCACACACTCACGTATCAAACTGCAGATCCATATCCACTTTGGATCCCATTGATAACAGTTCTGTTATTGCCAGTTATGACTTTGAAAGTCCGATCAACCAAGCCAAGGACGAAGGTGAGAAAGATTGTGAGGTTCCTGGAGAACTTGTTAGGCTGTTACAGCAGGAGGAGAGGGCTATACAGCCTCATGAAAAGCCAGTTGAGACAATAAACTTGGGCACAGAGGAAGACAAAAAAGAAGTCAAGATTGGTGCAAATCTAGAACTTAGTGTCAAGAAACGGTTGATGCAGATGTTGCATGATTATATCGAGATCTTCGCCTGGTCATATGAAGACATGCCAGGACTGGATACATATATTGTGGTTCATCGTCTGCCAACTAAAGAAAATTTCCCTCCGGTAAAGCATAAGGTCTATCGTAAGCTCCCTGAAATGTCATAGAAGATCAAAGCATAGGTTATGAAATAGTTCAACATTGGGTTCTTAGCTGTCACCTCTTATCCCCAATGGGTTGCCAACGTGGTTCCGGTGCCTAAAAAGGACGGCAAGGTACGAATGTATGTGGACTGCAGAGATATGAACAGGGCAAGCCCCAAGGATAACTTTCCACTCCCCCACATCGACGTTCTGGTTGACAACACAGCACAACATAAGATCTTTTCCTTCATGGATAGTTTCTCTGGTTACAATCAGATCAAGATGGCACTCAAAGACATGGCAAAGACAACCTTCGTTACGCAATGGGGAACTTTGTGCTACAAAGTGATGCCGTTTGGATTAAAGAATGTTGAGGTAACCTATCAGCGAGCCATGGTAGCTTTGTTTCACGACATGATTCACCATGAGATAGAGGTTTATGTTTATAACATGATAGCCAGGTATCAACCTGAAGAAGAACACCTTGATCATCTACAAAAGCTATTTGATAGGTTAAAGACGTACAATTTGAGGCTAAACCCGAACAAGTGCACCTTCGGGGTAATGTCTGGTAAACTTATGGGTTTTATTTTTAGTGACAAGGGCATTCAGGTGGACCCTACGAAGGTAAAGGCTATACAAGAGATTCCAGCTCCTCACACTGAGAAGGAGGTCAGGGGCTTTTTGGGACGATTAAATTACATTTCCAGGTTCATTTCCCATTTAATTGCTACTTGTGAGCCAATCTTCAAACTCCTGAAGAAAGATCAAGTGGTAAAATGGAATGACGAATGCCTCACTGCCTTCGAGAGAATCAAATAATACCTTCAAGAGCCTCCAATTCTAATGCCTCCGATTGAAGGGAGACCTTTGATAATGTACCTAACAGTATTAGATAATTCAATGGGGTGCGTGCTGGGGCAGCATGACGAGTCCGGTTGAAAAGAGCATGCAATATACTACCTTAGAAAAAAGTTTACCAACTGTGAAACAAGATACTCACTACTCAAGAAAACTTGCTATGCTTTGGCATGGTTTGCTCGCCGACTGAGATAGTATATGTTGACCCACACTACTTTGTTGATATCTGAGATGGATCCGATCAAGTACATCTTTGAGAATCCCGCTCTCTCCGGAAGAATGGCAAGATGGAAAATGATCTTGACCGAATACGATATCCAATACACAACCCAGAAAGAAATCAAGGGAAGTGTACTAGCAGATCATTTGGCTCATCAGGCCGTAGATGACTACCAGTCCATGAATTTTGAGTTCCCGAACGAGAATATTATGCTAGTGACTGACTATGAAGAACCTGGACTGGATGAAGGACCTGAAGAAGGATCCCGATGGATTATGGTTTTTGCCAGAGCCTCGAACGCACTCGGCAATGGTATTGGTGTTGTAATTATATCTCCTGAAGGTTGTCATACTCCTTTCACCAGTAGATTATGTTTCAACTGTACCAAAAATATGGCGGAGTATGAAGCATGCATCATGGGTCTCAAAGCTGCTATTGACCTGAGGATCAAGCTCTTGAGTGTATTCGGGGATTCAGCCTTGGTAATAAGTCAAATCAAAGGGGAGTAGGACACGAAGCACCCTAATCTCATCTCGTACAGAGAACATGTGCTGACACTGCTTCCACACTTTGAGCAGGTAACCTTTGAACATTTTCCACGAGAAAAGAATCAGTTAGAGGACGCGCTAGCTACTATGTCATCTATGTTCAAGGACAAGTGGGACAACGAGGCTCGTCGGATCACTATTGAGAGGTTGGATGAACCAACAACTGCTATGATATTGATACTGAGGAAGTAGTAGAAAAACCATGGTTTCATGAGGTAAAGAGGTATCTCGAGGCTCAAGAATATCCCAAGGGGGAATCTGTCAATGATAAGAAGTTTCTGAGAAGGTTCACCGCAAAGTTCTTCCTTAGTAATGGAATCCTCTACAAGCGCAACCATGACTCTACTTTACTTTGGTGCATAGACAAGAGCGAAGCAGAGAGGATTATGGAAAATTTACACGAAGGTATCTTTGGAACCCATTCTAGTGGATATACCATGGCTAAAAAGATCCTACGGGCAGGATACTATTGGTCCATTATGGAAGCAGATTGTTATCAGCATTCCCGAACTTGTCACAAATGCCAGATCTACGCTGATAAAGTGCATGTACCTTCGGTTCCCTTGAACGTCTTGACGGCTCCCTGGCCCTTTGAAATATGGGGCATTGACATGATCGGAGAGAATAGACCTACCGCTTTCAATGGGCATCGCTTCATCCTAGTGGCCATTGATTACTTCACGAAGTGGATCGAGGATGCCTCTTTTGCTATTGTTACCAAGAATGTTGTGGCGCGATTTATCAAGCATAACTTGATTTGTCGGTATGGTGTGCCAGAGAGAATCATCACTAACAATTGTACAAATATCAACAATACAATGATCACTGAACTCTGTAAACAATTCAAGATTCAGAATCATGATTCTTCCCCTTACCGGCCGAAGATGAATGGCGCTATGGAGGCTGCTAACAAGAACATTAAGAAAATCATACAGAAGATGATGGTGACATACAAAGACTAGCATAAGATGTTACCATTTTCTCTTCATGGTTATCGCACCTCAGCACGAACGTTGATAGGGGAAACACCTTATTCTCGGGTATATGGTATGGGGTTGTCCTACCTATTGAGGTCCAGATCCCTTCTTTGAGGATCATGAAGGATGCGGGCTTAAACGAAGACGATTGGATCCAGACTCGACTTGATCAACTAAATCTGATTGATGAGAAAAGATTTACTGCTGTCTCTCATGGTCAAATGTATCAAAAACGGATGATCAAGGCTTTCAACAAAAAGGTCAGACGTCAAGTGTATCAAGTGGGTGATCTAGTAATCAAGCGCATCATACTGCCGCAAGGTGATCCCAGGGGAAAATGGACCCCCACGTACGAAAGGCCATTTGTGATCAAAAGCATATTTTCCGGTGGAGCCATGATTTTGACCACCATGGATGGTGACGACCTTCCTCACCCTATTAATGCGGACATAGTGAAAAGATACTATGTGTGAATAAAGACCCGCTAGGTTTACTGGCCTAGGAAAAAATAAGGGCATCCTGGCGAACCAAAAGGGTTCGGGCAAAAATTAGGGATGAAAACAAAACAAAAATATGTACACCCGGCAAGTCAAAAACCTGCAAAGGCGGCTTGGACAAAAAAGGGTATCCCGGTGGACTGAAAACCCGTAAGGGCGGTTGTGATATGGTGGTAGAACTGACTTGAGGGTTTTGCGTTTGATCGCAAATGTTGCGGTTAGCAAGAGTCGCCACCGACTTTTCTTTTATCCAAAAGGAAAGGTGAAAAAGCACAGGAAAGACCTTTAAGATTTTTTCTTGAGTTCGGGGGTAGATTATGAATAGGGAAGGTATTAGCACCCTTTTCATCCATGGTTTTCCATGGGCTCTTAGTTACTTTCTAGATCACTTTCTTTTGTTTGAAATTGTGCTTTGTGTGGTTTTTGAAAGTATTTTGTAAAGAAACCACTGTTTAGGCAAACTTTGTAATGATTCTCGTTCGTAAGAATGTATACAAAGTGTTTAATCTTTTGAAAATGTTTTCAAGTTTGTAAGAGGTTTGAAAGTGTAGGTGTTTGTTTTGAAAATAGCAAGGATGTTTGTTTGAAATTGAGCAAGTAATTAGGAGCATTCTACCTACTCAAAAGTCTTTCTTATTCATTTTCTTTTCCTTTGACATTGTTATCTTACCATTGATTTGGTAAGTAACCATATCTTTGGATGTAAACGGGACGGGCGTGGGTCATCGTATAACCATGATTAGAAATATTGCAAGGTATCTTAGCATTTTCTTTGAGGGACTGAGATCATTTGAAAGGCAACTTAGATAGCGTCATCGAGGGACTATGATCTTGTATTTGCTTATTTTTGCTAAGATACCTCGTATGCGTAATATGGACATTTTGTAAAGGCAACCAAGTGGAGTTAACCCTAGTAGTGTTTGTGTGCAAGTGTATTATTTGCATGCTTGATTTTGTCTTGAATTAGGGTTTTCTAAGTATTCGTTTTAGTCTTTCCATACAAACCCTAATTACTAGCATGTTATATATAAAGCGATAAATTGCGGAATTTAAAGTTACTATGCTATTACAACACTTGCGGGAGGGGTTGTATAAATTGAATGGGGATTGCAAGAATGTAAACCTAGTTAATCTATTACAACCATATTGAATTGGTACAAATGTACAAGGAATTTAAAAGAATATAATGTACAAAATGAATAAATGTGCAAAAATATAGGTGTAAAGTAAATGGATATTTGTTTGGATTTTTTAGAGAAAAGTAAATTTTCTCTTAACCTGATTAATTAAAGACAATAGTTAATTAAACTTAAATTTATTAAGAAATTTTTTTAAATAAAACCCTAACTTTATTAATTGATTAAAAGAAAATAAGTTTGTAAGAAAAGTATTTTTTGGTATTTTTGTCTTGAAAATAATTTATAGTATTATAAAATATTTTTGGCCTTTCTTATATTAAAATAAAATATTTAAATAGGTGTAAAAGAAAGTAAATAATAACCTAGTTTTAATTAAATTTATAAGGTTAGTTAGTAAAAATAAATAAAGTATAGTAAATAAAATATTTTTGTGAGAAAAATAAAATAAACTAAGTCAAAATATAAATCTATTATTTTTTATATTTTTTATATTTTTTATATTTTTTATGATTTTTTGGTATTAGGAAAAATATTTAAGAAAATAAATGAAATAAAAAATAAGAAAATAAGTTAAACTGGGCCAGGGGTGTGAACAGCCTGCAAGGGGGTTAGTAAGCAAAAACAAAAACACCAAGAGCCCAACAAGGCCCAGTGCCTGCCAAAAAAACAAAATCAGAAAGTAAAAATATGAAAAAATTAAAAGGGCACCATTGGGGCTCGAACCCAGGTCCCAAAGGTTACAAGCGCGCTCTTCTACCACTGGGGTGACTATACATCCGTTAACATAAGCAAATCAATAAATATATGATACAAAACGCGCCCTGATGACTTCATCTTCAACCTTCATCCAGACCAACTGTAACTTATTCATTTCTCATCAAAAATGAAAAATGTAAACATGAAACTTGTAGCAAATTTTCTCATGGTTTCAAAAATGTAAAGCATTAAAACTATAGATCAAAGATAAGCATGAACTTTATTGGCCCTAATCCGAACCCTAAAAATATCAAAAACATCAATCCTAAAATTTTCTAAGCTCAAGCAAAATTAATGGAAACTATGAACATGGTTAGCTTTAGGGCAATGATATCTACATGTTTTGTTCACAAATAAATCATTAATGATGCTTGTATGAAGATTTCAAAGTTAAGAAAACTCACCTCAAAATTGGAAATGGTGTTTTGAGTTTGAGCTTGTTTTAAGTGATGGTGATGATCAGGTTAGCTTCCTTGAGATCCCAGGAAACTAATGCAATGATTAGCTTGAGCAATGGATGGCTGAAATGGTCTAGAGAAGTTAATGTGCAGAGCTCTATTTTTGAAAATGGAGGACTGTGTTAATGGTGTTACAATTCTGAAACAGGGTGTGGGGTCAATTCTATATAATGTTTAGAAGCTTTAGAAACCAAAAGGCCAAGAAACACACGAGTAGATTATGAGTTTCAAGTTTTTGGTCAGTTTGTATGAAAATGGAGGTATGAAATGTGATTATGAGTTATAGGTGTTTTTAGGGCATGAGCATTCCTGTATTTGTGGCCAATGGTTTGTGTATGTATAAACAAAAGTGTTTGAGAGCTTTGGACCATCAGAAGTACAAGTTTTTAGCTTTTGGCTAGGTTACTTGATTTTGAAGAAAAGAGGGAAACCAAGTTTCAAGAGGAAGTACAAGCATGGGCTGGGTGGTTGTAAGTGTCTAAACCATTTATCATGAGTTATAGGACTTGTCTGGTCAGAAGAGAACAAGTGCAAGGCTCAAGAACAAGTTTTGTGCAAAAAGTCACTTTATCAAAATAGCAATGTAACCTTTCTTCCAAAAATGGATATAAAGCATATCCATGCATTGAATGCTTGAAGTGAGACCTCTAACAGCTATGTAAACCATTAATTATGGAGTTCCTAACAAGTTTGAGGCCTGCAAAGTAGTGTTTATGCAGCATAGTTTGAATTTTGAATTTGGTTCATCACAAAAATGACTTGTAATTCAAGTGACAAAACCCTAACTTCATCTCTTCGATTCTCCCTACTCAAAAATGATCTCAAGGAGTTCTTGAACATTTTGGAAAGATTGAAATGTTCTATACAACCCATCTTTGAATTTATTTTGAATATACCCCTTGGAACTATATGAAAAAGTTCCATGAAGTTGGGTCAAAATCCTGACCAAATTAGGGCAAAATTTCACTAAGTGTATAGTTTCATGACCACATGTTCTTAAAATTATAACTTGAGATCCAAGAACTTTTGGAAGGAGTTGTGTAAAGAAAATTTGTAAATTTCATGGAGATCTACAACTTTCATGTTGGAAGTTTCTCTTGAATCATCTTGTATCATGGTGAAAAATTTGTTCAAAGTTGTGAAAAAACATGAAATTTCCAACACTTAGAAATATTTCTAAGTTTAGAAATTTTGACTTTTCAAAATGAAATCTTGACTTTTTGATTTCTTGATGAATTAGTTTCATATTTTTACATGTTTTGATGAATTGTGATCTTTGGTATTTGAATTTGACCAAAAAGTCAAAGTTTGACTTTTTAGTATACAGTTGACTTTTGATCAGTTGACTGAAAATTTCATCTGTCAATCCAATGGACTTGCAATGCTTTGAACCATGCTATTAGGTAAAAATGATGCAATTGAACTCTTGAGATCATACCTTAAACCAATTGAACATTTTCTAGGTCAAAAATCAGAAATTGCCCTTTCCCAATCAAAACCCTAATTTTGACCATTTTGACCTTTTGGAGATTTGATCAAATTTCTTGAGGAGTTATGGTCCAAACTTGATCAAATGATAAATATGGGTTTAAAATAATTATGTGGATCTAAAATTATGAAGTTTGACTATAAATTGGCCATGGTTGACTTTTTCCCCAATACAGCTTATTTTTAGGTCAACTGCTCAATTGATTGAGCAAAAGTGTGATCCAAGGTTTGAAATTTGACATGAGTGATCTTGGGGGTCCATAATGATCCATGAAAGTCATATGGGGCATTGGAAGTTCAAAAATCCGTGTGCAAACTTAAACTCCTAATTTTGGTCATCAGTGCTTAAGGAGATGTCTTGGGCTGATCAACTCTAATGCAGTCTTTGAGTCAAAGGAGACCTTGTGAGAAAATTCTTGATAAGTGAGAGGGAAAATTTTGGGGTACAACAGCTGCCCCTGTTCAATCTTCTTAAGTCTGAAGAGTTAGATTGGCGAGTTTTACCATTCGTGACTCGAAGGTGGAAGATGATTGGACACTAGAGTGCCCGGAAATTTGCACCTGGTGATGTGATGGTTGAGGGAATGGGATTAAAGATGCCATTTGGAGAGGTGATAGAAATTTGTTGGAGATGGGCTTGTAGATGCCATCCAGAAATGGTTGCTGAACAGTATCTGTAAGCTGAAAGAATGAGTATCAGAATGGCGTTCGTGTCTGGAGCGTATCTGAACTATATCTGAGGATTGAATTTGAATGAGTGTCAGAATGGCATCCGCGTCTGGAGCGTATCTAAACTGTATCTAAAAACTGAATCTGAAAGAGGATTTGAATGAGTATCAGAATGGCGTCCGTGTCTGAAGCGTATCTGAACTGTATCTGAGAGTTGAATCTGAATGAGTATCAGGATGGCATCCGTATCTAGAGCATATATGAACTGTAACTGAGAGATGAATCTGAATGAGTATCAGGATGGCATCCGTGTCTGGAGCGTATATGAACTGTATCTGAAGATTGAATTTGAATGAGCATCAGGATGGCATCCGTGTCTGGAGCGTATCTGAACTGTATCTGAAGATTGAATTTGAATGAGTATCAAGATGGCATCCTTATCTGGAGCGTATATGAACTGTATCTGAAAAGTCTTTGAACATTGTTAATGGTAGCTATTGATTAACGTTATCCTGAAAAGGGTAAAATGTTAGCTAATATGCAAAGTCGTGTTATATGAAATGCATGGTATAATGTATTTGTGTCATCAATGTTTATGATATATGGATGTGATGTATGCGTATTGTGAGCTAATCTGCTACACTGCTGTTGGATTGGGAAAATAAATCCCCGACTGTTGTTGAGGATATGGAGTGTAAGTATTCATGTTGTGAAGTTTGAATAATTTCCACTTAGAGAAATAAACTTTGTTGTAAGGGAAATATCGTGTACTCCTTGTAAAATCCTGTTGGGAAATCATGAGAAATTTGGTGACTTCTACCGGGGAGTGATAACTGGAAGTTTTATTCTGCTGGGGATTTAATTGCACATTGTGTGGGATTTCATGGAAATAACTTTATAGAAATTTCCCTACCTTAAATCCATCAGTGATTATCTTTTATTTTGTTCATTTGTAAGCAGTAATTATGTTCAAATGCATATGTTCAAAAATAAATCATTGGATGTTTTTGTAAACAAACACAAGAGTAAAGAAAAACAGATGGTTTTGCACTTCCAATGGAATATCTTTGTATTGACTTTGAGTAAGTATTTTTTTACAATAAGACAAACATTCTAGTAAGAGAATGTCGTCGGGAAAAATGAAAATTTTGATACAAAGAAAAGATAGCTATGTGCAATAATCCCATGGGGTACCCATTCTTCTATAGCCTTCGTGTCTCTGAGCATCTTGTCTATTTGTGGCCTTGTCCAAAGCTGATTGACTCGATCAGAACCTCTGAGTTTGTCAGGTTGTCCGTAAGGTGATCCAACGGGACATAGTCATACGCTTTAATTCCCTAACTTTTTCCTGGACCGCCCTTTCGGGTTTTCAGTCCACCGGGACACCCTTTTTTGCCCAAGCCGCCCTTTCGAGTTTTCATCTTGTCGGGTGTACAAATTTTTTTTTATCCCTAATTTTTGCCCGAACCTTTTTGGTTCGTCGGAATGCCCTTGTTTTTCCTAGGTGTGTCAACCTAGCGGGTCTCTTATGCGTAGTATCTTTTGACCATGTATGCGTTCGCAGGGTGCGGCAGGTCGTCACCATCCATGGTGGTTAAGATTAATGCGCCACCAGAGAATATGTTTTTTATTACAAACGGTCATTCGTATGTAGGAGTCCATTTGCCCCTGGGATCACCTTGCGGCAGTATGATGTGCTTGATCACCAGATCCCCGACTTGATACACTTGGCGTCTGACCTTTTTGTTGAAAGCCTAAATCATTTGTTTTTGATACATTTGACCATGATAGACAGCAGTAAGTCTTTTCTCATCAATTAAGTTTAGTTGATCAAGTCGATTCTGGATCCAATCTTCTTCATTCAGCCCTGCATCCTTCATAATTCTCAGAGAGGAGATTTGTACCTTAATAGGCAAGACAGCCTCCATGCCGTAAACCAGAGAGTAGGGTGTTGCCCTAGTTGATGTGCGTGCCGTGGTACGATACCCGTGGAGAGCAAATGGTAGCATATCATGCAAGTCTTTGTACGTGACTGTCATTTTCTGTATGATCTTTTTAATAATCTTATTTGCGGCTTCGACGACACCATTCATCTTTGGATGGTAAGGGGAAGAATTGTGATGCTGGATCTTGAATTGTTCGCACAGGGCGGTGATCATAATATTGTTTAGGTTCGTACGATTGTCTGTGATGATCCTCTCTGGGATACCGTACCGGCAGATGAGATTTTGCTTGATGAAACTGGCGACAACATTCTTGGTTACGCAAGCGAAAGAGGCTGCCTCAACCCACTTTGTAAAATAGTCAATAGCCATTAAGATGAAGCAGTGTTCATTAGAGGCTGTTGATTTTATATCCCCAATCATATCGATGCCCCACATAGAAAAGGGCCAAGGAGCCGTCAAGATATTCAAAGGAACCGGAGGTATGTGCACCTTATCAGCATAGATCTGACACTTATGGCAGATTCTAGAGTGTTGATAGCAATCTGCTTCCATGGTAGACCAGTAATAGCCTGCCCGTAGGATTTTCTTTGCCATCGTATGCCCACTCTAATGGGTGCCAAAAGTGCCTTCATGTAACTCAACCATGATTCTTTCAGCTTCGACCTTGTCTACGCACCGAAGTAGTACAGAGTCATGGTTGAGTTTTTATAGAATTCCATTACTAAGGAAGAATTTAGCAGAGAATCTTCTTAAGAACTTCTTATCATTTACTGAAGCTCCTTCGGGATATTCTTGAGCCTCGAGATACCTCTTGACTTCGTAAAACCAAGGCTGGTCCACTGCTTCTTCAGTAATAATCTCGTGACAGTGTGTTGGTTCATCCATTCGTTCAATGGTGATCTGGGGAGCCTTGTTATCCCATTTAAGTTTAAACATGGATGACATTGTGGCTAGTGCATCTGCTAGCTAATTTTCTTCTCACGGGAAATGCTCGAAGGTAATCTTCTCAAAATATGGGAGCAATGTTGACACATGTTCTTTGTAGGGGATAAGGTTAGGGTGTTTGGTGTCCCATTCCCCTTTGATCTAGCTGATAACCAAAGCTGAATCTTCGAATACATCTAAGTATTTGATCCCCAAGTCTATGGCAGCTTTGAGACCAAAGATGCACGCTTCGTATTCCACCATGTTATTTGTACAATTGAAGCAGAGTCTTGCCGTAAAAGAAGTATGACACTATGATCGGTGGGAATGGACTGACTGTTTTTGGAATGCTGGTTCGCATTTGCGTTTGTTTTTGCAAAATGTCGCGGTAAGCAAGAGTCGCCACCGTCTTTTATTTTATCCAACAAGGAAAGGACAAAAGCACAGAAAAATTCCTTTTTGAGATATTTCTCGGGTTCGGGAGGTAGATTATAGAAAGGGAAGGTGTTAGCACCCTTTCTATACGTGGTTATCCACGGGCTCTTAGGTACTTGCTCATTGTGTTTTCAAAATTTGCTTTTCTTTGTGTTTGTGGATTTGAAAGAGGTTTTGTTTTGAAAGGTGTAAGTGCGAAAAGTTTTGTTTTGTTTTTAAAAGGAGCAAGTACTTAAGAACCATCTACCTACTCGAAAAGGGAATTAAAATGTGCAAATGTCCTTTAGACAATGCTATCCCACTATTGAGGAGTAGGTAGCATCGTCGTTGGAGTTTTCGGGTCAATTCAATTAAGGGACGTGTAGTCACTAAAGCAACGTTAGGACGCCTTAGCGGTAACCCTAGTGTCTTAGATCATTTTTCCAAGGCAACCGTTTCGAGGCAACTATGATCTTTGGACAAGAGGGCGACCTCTAAAACTTCCTATACTCAATGACCACGTTTGAAGGCAACCAAGTGAGGTGTACCCTAAGAGTGCGCATGTGCGAGTGTGTTATTTCGATTTATTTTATCTTTGTACATGTCATGGGTTATCTATGTTGATTTTAAGTTCATACATTGGATCTTGTCATGCATTCCCTATTATCAAACATCTAACATTGTATAGTTGCGGAAATTAAATTTGCGGAAATTAAATCTAAACTATTACAAGGCATCGGGTATTTACATCGCCAAAAACAAACCCTTTAATTTAAATTGCGGAAAATAAAATAAAGCGATAAAATAAAGTCCTAAAAAACGGTTATATACCGGAAGCAATTACAATATTGGATAAAACGATACGCATGCGAGAAAATTAAATCGGCGCATTTTTTAGGGTTTTGACCCTTTTTGAAAAGAAAGCATGTTTTTTTGTTATTTTTTTGAATTAAATGGAAATTAAATTAGGTCAAACTTAATTAATTAATTAATAAAAATATTTTTGATTTTTTTGTATTTAAGGAAATAAAATAAAAAATGATTAAAAGTTAGTAAAAACCTAATATTCTAAATTGATTTTTAATTTATTGCAAAAAACATTAAATGTTTAAACCTATTTAAGACTAAGTTAATTAATTAATATTTATTTACAAAAATAATGAAATTAATAAAAATAATAGGTTTTGATTTTATTAAGGAAAATGATTTTTAATTGGTTGATTTAAACAATAAAAATAATAACTAAAATCAAACAAATAATAAGAAATATAAAAGAAAAGGAATAAACCAATGGGGGTGCTGGGCCTGGAAAGGGGGTGAAATCCGCAATTCTGAGGCCCAAATCAAGCCAGCCTTGTTTGACTTTCCAGGATCTCATGCGCGCCTGTTGACTAAAGTTCATGGTAGGCGCTCAATCTTGGCCATCGGACTTGATCTAAAGCCATCTGGCGCCTAATGGGATGAGGAATATGGTGGACCAACGCTTTGGAGAGCACATGCAATTGCCTGGAGAAAAAATACACAAATGTATTGGGGGACATGGGATTCGAACCCAGGTCCCAAGGGACTTTGCAACAGCGCGCTAGCCAAACCCAACCATCATGCTTTATTGATATAACATTGGAAATCAAATAATATATAAAAAACACAAATAAATGTCAGAATAAAAAATAAAAAGGCGCGATATTTTGAAGAAGCCAGTTGGGAGAGGACACGTAGTCGTCTTCTCTAATGGCCCTGGTATATTTTCTTGCGGATTTGAATCCGCAACAAAATCTGTGGCATCATCCTATAATGAATTCTAGGTCACAAAAATGCAAACCAAAACCATCATCCTGCTCGCCTCGTTCTCCTAAATCCATCCATGGCCATGGCTTGTTCCAATTTTGCCTGAAATCAAAACGCCTAAAAACAAGAAACCCAAACCCTAGTTTCGGGTAGGGCTTTACAGGCTACAAAAATCCAATTGAATATTGCAGAATGATTGGAAATTGAATGGTAAACATGAATGTACAAATGATTTGTTCAGAAGATGCCAAAATATGGAATCACGATCTCATGTTCAGAGCTATGTTCAAGAACACTTACAGCGCTTTTCAGGTGGTTTCAGGACTTGATTTTGATTGCAATCGCTCCAGTGGACCTCAGGCAAGGAGATAGTGTTGAGTTTTTGGACTGAATTCGCCTCCAACCAAGATTTTGATCTCACACTTTTTCAAGCTTTTTTCAGTTTTGGTTTGGCCGTTTCTGCAGCTTTCAGGTCGTGTCTTGTATGCCTCATGTTCTATATGTATCATAGAAGCAATTAGGTTAAAAACTTGTGCATGAATCCATGGGAATTGATGAATCATGATTTGATATGATCTTCCATTAACAAACTTCCAAAAATGTCTCAAATAAAATATTTTGTGCATAATAAGACTTGATACAAATTTGATTGGGTGTATCATGTTAATTGAAAGCTGTAATAATCAAAAAGATCTTATTCCATCAATTTTTGGATTTTATTTGAATTAATATTGATTTAAAATGAATTAATTCAATAAAGATTAAATAAAATAGAAAAATTAATGAATGGACATGAAACTGAAGATAGGACACGTGTGTGGAGTGACAAGATCAAATCAAGTGGAAAAAAGTGGGCCCTTTTGTCAAAAATTGGAGTTTTGAGGATAGTTGACTTTTGGCAATTTTGGAAAAATTCCAAACTTCAACAATGCATAACTTCTTCAATTATGAACTTTCGGATGTGTTCTTGGGCTTTTTAGAAACCTTGAGATGTCCTATAACCAACCCTTTTGGTCTCATCTCATTTTGATATTCCATGCTCAAGTTATAAGCTTTGGGAAAAAAGGTGTTTTTGTTTACTTTCAAAAATGACCTATAATGTCCAAATTTGTAACTTTTTGTGAGAGCATTTCTTGATCTTGGGGTATGAAGATGGATTGTAGGAAATTGCATCCTATTCAAAATGAGCTTTGGATGTATCATTTCTCATAAATTATGAGAAAGTTATGCTTGGTCAAAGTTGAGTTGACTTTTCCTACAAAACCCTAATTTAGCAACTTTTGAATCTTGATGAATCTTGAGCAATCTTTGATGAATCATGACCAACCCTTGATCAAATGATGAATTATCCTTCAAAATGAGAATGTTGACAAAAAATCTTGAGGTTTGACTGGTTATAGGTCACAGTTGACTTTTGCCCTAGCATGGTCGGTTTTTGGACCTCTTGAGCAATTCACTGACCAAACTTCCTCTGCAAGGCTTGAAATTTGACATGGATGACCTTGAGAAAATCTTAGGAAATTTGGGAGTACTTGAGACCATTTGGATGTAAGGACCTTGATGCAACACAAAACCCTAATTTTGAATTGACTGCCTTAGGAGGTGATTTGACTGTCCAACTCTTGAGCAATCCTGAGCCACTTGGAGATTATTCTTGACATGTCTTGAGAAATATGGGAGGGAAAATTTTGGGGTACAACAGACACCCTTCAGGAGATATGAGTACAACACCTATACCATTGTCGAGTTTGTTAGATTCCCCATCAAAAACCAGGGTCCATCTGGATCCTTGTTCAGGTCCGTCATATGGCCTGAGTTCTTCATAGTTGTTTACCATCATGATGTCTTCATCTGGGAATTCGAACTTCATGGACTGGTAATCTTCCAAAGCATGGTGAGCAAGGTGATCATATAGTACACTGCCCTTTATTGCTTTTTGGGTAGTATATTGTATGTCATATTTTGTCAGGATCATCTGCCATCTCGCTATTCTCCCAGAGAGAGCAGGTTTCTCGATGATGTATTTTATTGGATCCATTTTAGATATCAACAAGGTAGTATAACTCAGCATATACTATCTTAGCCGGCGAGCATCCCATTCCAGAGCGCAACAAGTTTTCTCGACAGTGAATATCTTGTTTCACAGTCGGTAAACTTTTTTCTCAGGTAATAAATAGCGTGCTCTTTTCGGCCAGACTCGTCATGCTGCCCCAGCACACACCCTATCAAATTTTCCAAAACAGTCAGATACATGATCAATGGTCTTCCCTCGACTGGTGGAATCAACACAGGAGGCTCTTACATGTATTCTTTGATCTTGTCGAAAGCAGTTTGGCACTCATCATTCCATTTGACTAATTAATCTTTCTTCAGTAGTTTGAAGATTGGTTCACAAGTAGCTGTCAGGTGAGAAATGAATCTGGAAATGTAGTTCAAACGTCCCAAGAACCCTCTGACTTCCTTCTCAGTACAAGGAGCAGGCATCTCTTGTATCGCTTTCACCTTGGCGGGATCTACTTCAATACCTTTATTGTTGACGACAAAGCCTAGGAGTTTACCAGACCTCACCCCAAATGTGCACTTATTTGGGTTCAACCTCAGTTTGTATTTCTTTAGCCTCTCAAACAGTTTCTGTAAATGATCAAGATGCTCTTCTTCTGTTTGAGATCTAGCTATCATTTCTTCCATATAGACCTCTATTTCGTGATGTATCATGTCGTGAAATAGAGCTACCATGGCACGCTGATAGGTTTCCCCATCATTTTTCAGTCTGAATGGCATAACCTTGTAGCAGAATATGCCCCACTGTGTGACAAAGGTTGTTTTCTCCATGTCCCCAGGAGCCATTTTGATTTAGTTGTAGCCTGAGAAACTGTCCATGAAGGAAAACACCTTATGATGTGTTGTATTGTCAACTAGAATATCAATATGGGGAAGTGGGAAATCATCCTTAGGGCTTGCCCTATTCAAATCTCTGTAATCCACGCGCATATGTACCTTGTCGTCCTTTTTGGGATGATAACATGGATTTTAACAGTTTTGTCAGTTGGAGTACTAGCATAGATGACTGTAGGACTGGGAATAACCTTTGGAGGAGCAACAACTACAGGAATGGTTACGGGTCCAGAAACAACTTTTAGGGGAGCAATTTATGGAGAGAACACCCTTCCGCTTCTGGTAATCTTGCTAGTCCATGCGATATTACTCATATTGGAATCAACTTTCTCAAAACTTGAATCTTCAGCAGCTGGCCAATCTTGCTTGATAATATGGTAGTAGAAATCCCCTCCATAGTTCCATGGTATGGTTTTGTCTAACGAATACGGGATTGGTCCAGGCATTGTAATTATCAAAGGAGCTACTTTAGGAACTGATGTAATTCTAACGGGTCTTTTGGTGGAGACCCTGGAAGAATAGTCAGAAATGGTCACGATGGAAACATCATTATAAGAAACAGTTGGAGCATAAGTCTTCTCGAATAAAATTTCCTTATTATCTATTAGGCATTGAACGCTTGCTTTCAACAAAAGGACAGCTGGTTGGTGAGGACAAACAGAAATGACAGCTTTCATCACAGCCTGGGAATACACCGGTAATCAACAAGTTCTTTTTGATAGTCAAGAGTGGGGTCACATGTTCAATAACTGAAGTAACAAACATGTCTTCCTCAATGGCGTTGGCATTATGGTCGTGTTTGGGCATAGGGGCAGAAATGACATTGGCCTTTTCTAGCGCATCGAATTCAATCTCTTTGGCTTCAAGGAGGTCTTGCACTTTGTTCTTCAGATCCCAACAATTGTTAGTGTCATGGTCGGGACTCTCTGAGTGGTATGCACATCGGGCATTAGGATGATATTGAGGAGAGGTCGTGTTAGGGTACTTTGGAGCTTCTTTCAAAGTCACTAGGTTGGATCTTAACAAATGTGGTAATACTTGAGAGAGTTTCATGTTAATTCTGGTGAATTGTCTGACTGGTATTTCCATTCTTGGTTGGTTTCTTCTTTGTTGAACAGACGCAGGTTTAGGAATCATGACAGCCCCCACCATAGGACGGCGTTCAGTCCTATCTTGATTTCTCTGAGGATATACAACAACCACTTCTTTCTTTCCGATGAATGGTTTCCTTACAACAGCAGAGGATGAATCTTTTTAAATCTTTCTGTTCTTTATCCCGGATTCTACCTTTTCTCCAGTCAGTATCAACTTAGTAAAACCTGTCGATGAACTCCCAATTAAGTGATTGAAGAAAGGTCCAGACAAGGTGCCTAAAAACATGTCTACCAATTCTCTTTCAGATAAGGGAGGCTAGACTCTTCCTGCCGAATCCCTCCATTTTTGTGCATAGTCCTTGAAGCCTTCACTTGAAACCATGGCCATACTCTGGAGTTGAGTACGGGTAGATGCAAGATCAGCGTTGTAATTATATTTTTTGTAAAAGGCAATGGCCAGATCTTCCCAGTTATGAACATTGGCTCTTTCTAACTGATAGAACCAATCAAGTTGAGTTCCAGACAGGCTGTCTTGGAAGAAGTGTACCCATAAGTCCTTGTCAGCGGTTGGGGCTGGATTTTCCTCACATAGGACCGGAGATGCATTTTGGGGCATGAGACTTCGTCATATTTGGCGAACACGGGTGCTTTGAATTTTGGAGGAATGATAATTCCTGATACTAGTCCCAACTCCTCAAAGTCCAATCCAGGCACTTTTTGGATTTCCGTTGCACTCAACCGCTCTTATAGATGCTTATACTTGTCGTCAGTTAGAGGGTATTGTTCTTCATAATATTCTTCTTCTTCCTCTTCCTCTTCCTCTTCTGACTCTGATTGGACAACTATTCCTTTTCCATTCCCATCTTGATTATCTTTCTCACCAGATGTCGTTGCAAAGTCTAAAGCCCTTCTTATTTTCCCTCAGAATCTTCTTCCCATGTTTAAAACTCCGGTTATTTTCTTCGTCTTCTTTTTCTTCTCCTCAACCAGCAAGGTCTTCAACTCTTCTTGTCCTTTGGCTAGAGTTAAGAACAACTGTTGAAACTGTGGATTCTGGGCTTGGAGGTCCTTCACCGTTTGGATGAGATCCATCTTACTAAAATAAACAGTAGAAAGATGAGGAGACTTGTTGCAAGAAACCTGCTTATGTTATGATGAATGGTAAATGCATATGCAATGATTTCAATGATTTTAAAGATTCAAATCTATTTTAGACAAAAAGGAAACACACGTTATATTAATAAATTAAAGCTTGAGTACAACAATGCCTCCTTTGGAAAATAATATAAAAACTCTAAGATAAAAAGGTAGTATGCATCCTCTTTGGTGCGATGTAGGCACTCAAGCTCCTCTCCTCATGAAGTTGCTTAGTGAGTTCCAAAACCTTCTCTCGCTTGCGTAGAATTGGGCTTCAAAAGTATCTCTCTCCCCCTTGAGTTGTATAAAATCCCTTTGTAGGTCTTCAAGAGAGGTGGGCATGTCAGGATGTAGGATAGTGTATGGAACATCTCCTTCCATAACAGGCTCAATGATTACCGGGAGAATGGAAGGATAAGGCATCTTCAGACTTTGAGCACGAGTTCGTACCCATTTGAGGTAAGGCTCAAGAGGTATGAAATTATTGTGCCCCAATGTCTTGCTATCAATCTTGTTCAACATCCTCCAAGCTCGGATAAATCTCTAGCGAAGACCTTGATCGTTGTTTTCGTAGTCAAATACCAAACCTTGAATCAGCATCTCGTGCGGGCCATCCCTTCGGGCGTAACCAAATTGTCTTAAAGCCAAACAAGGGTTGTAGGTGATACCTCCTCTAATGCTAAGTAAAGGGACATTAGGAAATTATCCACAACGGTCGACAATAGTAACATTCTCTATGGATCAGGAGCATCAATGAATGTCTGAATGTTTGAGCGTTATCAACCTTTATGACCACCTTGAACCTTGCTCGTTCTTTAATACAGATTGGGGAAGATGCAAAATAAACCATCTTTCTAAGAGAGGAGTGCAATACATAAGGACACCTCTTTTCCTCATTGTGCGAGTATGAAAAGAATGTAGGATATCCCCTAGCAATGTAGGCATCGGATTGCGAGATATGAAGATTTTGACGGTGTTCACATCTATGAGTTGGTCATGATTTGGAAACAAAACCATCCCATAGATGAGGAAGCCACAATTTCCTCAAAGTCTTGCAAATCCAAGGAGTTCCAATAGTTTTGGGTTTTCTCGAAAAAGAACTTTTCTAGGAAACCTTTGACACCACTCCTTGTTTCCCAATGAGTTGTGACATCAGATGAGTGCAAGTGTAGAGCTTGAGCAATCTCTTATGGCTTTGGTTCTCTTTCCATATCGTTGAGAGTTAGTTGATCGAGAATGGAAATCCTCAAGAGTCGGGATAATTCTTCCAAAGTAGGCACAAGTTGATAATCAGGAAATGTGAAGCAATGGTGTAAAGGATCAAAGAACTGAAAGAGCACCTTCATCATGTTCTCATCTGTGTTAGAGGTGACCAAGTTGAGTCGGCGACCACGTCTCTCGGTGAATGGAGAGTTTTCAGGATTCCTTGAAGCTAGCTCCTTAAGTTGTGGAGGGATCCTTACAAGATTGACTTGAATAGTTTTCCTGCGAAGAGAATCCATATCCTACAAAACAGAACAAAGATAAATCCCAAGATCCTTGAAATGGTTCGTGAATGAGTATGATGTTATGATGTTCATTATGTTATGTACAAGTATGTATATACAAACAAAGCAAACAATTCCTTAGGTTTAGGCTTACATGGAGTCTTATAGGTAAGTACCATCTTGCATGGTCAAATGTATCAAAAACAGATGATCAAGGCTTTCAACAAAAAGGTCAGATGTCAAGTGAATCAAGTGGGTGATCTAGTAATCAAGCGCATCATACTGCCGCAAGGTGATCCCAGGGGAAAATGGACCCCCACATACGAAGGGCCATTTGTGATCAAAAGCATATTTTCCGGTGGAGCCATTATTTTGACCACCATGGATGGTGATGACCTTCCTCACCCTGCTAATGCGGATATAGTGAAAATATATTATGCATGAATAAAGACCCGCTAGGTTGACTGGTGTTGTACCCCAAAATTTGCCCTCCTCTTTCTCCATAAGAAATCGCAGTTTCGGGCTTTTCCTGATTTTTCAGACTGGCTCAAGAATCGGTCAAACAGACTTTTCTCGTCAGTCAGATGAAATTTAGGGTTTTTATTGATTTTTAGGCAGTTCAAACAGATTGTTTTGGGTTTGGTTGAATTGGCTCAAAGTTTGATCAGGCAGGCGTTTCTCCAGTGTTAAGTCAAAAATCAGGGTTTTATGCGCATATTTCTCAAGAAGAGTTAGTTTTATCAATGCTTTTCAAAATACTCTGAAATAAGAACTGAGGCTGCTGGTTGTTAATTTGCAGTTTGTTTGGATTTAATCAGTGAAGGGAGGCATGTGGAAGTTTTGTTTGATTAACTGTCGCTTGGTTTGATTAACTGTGCATTGCTTTGGATAATTGGAGCGCTGGGTTTGTTATTGATTGATGAAAAGACCACAGTGTTTATCAATTGATTATTTATTTTAAGTTAGAATAATTGGAATTTATTTCCATTTTATTATAATTTAAGAATTATAAACAATTAGATAAATATCTGAAGAAGAATTAAAAATGAATGTCAATAAAAGGACTTTTTTATTTATCTTTAAATTATTTGTATAATTGTTATTGTTTACAAAAGTGTTTACAATAATAATGTTACAGTAATTTAAATTGAAATAAAACTATGTTCTAAAAATTCTAAGTCTTCATCTTCTATCCAATGCTCCCTTGTTGCTCTTTTATTTTTTTATCTGCAAAACAAGAAAACAAAATAAAAGTCAAAGCAGATAAAATATTAAAGATAGACAGTTAAAAAGGTTCATCATTAAAAACAAATGGCCGGAATCAGTTTTGCCCTCTTTGCAAATCACGAGATTTCTCCCGGTTCACAAAGAGGGATGAAATGCTTGTAATGAAACATGATTGCACAAAGTTATGATTTTTTCACAAATCCAAAATTCTTAAGCATACTGCATAAATCAAAAGGATTGTCAACCAACTGCATAGTTTCCAAACAAACAGCATGCCAAACAAAGTCCAAGGCAAGCTGAATTACATTGTCAAACTAATTCCAAAAGCTGTCCAAAGATATCAAATATCAACAATTCCAAGGGCTGTCAAAGGAAAGTACATAAAGTATGCAAGAAACATGGAAATATGCAGTGGAAAAAGGACAATTGCAAGCAATATTCAGAGTACATCATATCCCTAGGCCATTTGTTTTTTCAGAAAAGACGAAATTAAAGCAATAAAAATGCTTCTTTAATCCGGAGAGAGAAAGAGAGAGGAAAGCAGATTATGGCACAGCAGGCTAGAGGCTAAGCAAAAGGTATAAACAGCATATCAGAATACATAGAGAAAAAGAGGCATAACATATGCAGCAGGATAGCACAAAGAGGGAAAACCTCAAGCCTTGCAAACCTGTCCACAAATTTGACCAAGAAAGAATATACAAAAAATATAATAGCTCATGCCTTTCAAAAAGACCACGAGGCAAAGACCCTGAAGAGGGACAAAAAGACAATAACTTGTAGAATATATCTGAGAAGCCTCAAAGATTTTTCTATAAGCCTAACCTGCCTTCACTATCAACAAACAGAACACCCAACCTGTCAAGCATACACGCCTAAAGCCTCCACCCTGCTGAAGCAAAACAAAACACCAACCCGTTTCAAGCCTGTAAGCACAAAAAGCCCCAAGCTTAACAGCCTGCCTGAAACCCTTCACCTGCATAACTCAGAACATAAAGCCTCAAGCTGAAGCTAGCCTCAACCAAACCTCAGCCAAAGCGTTACCTACATTCAAAGCCATCAAACACAAACAGAAGCCAAACCTAAACCAGTATCAAAAAACCAACAAAAGCCTAAAAGCCCAAAGGCCATCAACCTGTCTAAAACTCTGAAGCCAACTGATAAACACGAATTTGTTAAACTGAAGCTAGACCTGCCTAAGCTCCCAAGCCTGAAGCTTACAGTAAAAGCCCCAAACTGACAGAAACTTAAACATTCAAGCCAACACCCAACAGAATGTCTTCATCACATGGTGGTATAAAGCAATAATGCAAACATTCAAATCAATCTCAAGCATAGCAGCATATCAGAAGCAACATTCAACAGGCAACTCAGCATTTCAAGGCAACAAACTCTCAGACAAACATCATTGAAAGCAAGCTAGGCAACAAAGAGACAGGAAGAAGAGAAAAAGAAGATTGCAAAAGCAAGTTGTTTCAGAATAAGCATACAGAGGCTAACAAGAGAAGAAGAAGAGAAGTACGTAAAGGCAACCAGAGGAGGAAAGAAGGGATAAAATCTAGGTTCTCAGGACCATCATTAAACCCTAAAGAGACAAAAAATACCAGGGTTCCAAGCAAGCTAGCGTGCATCACCACCATTCCCCTCGCCGTCAAGCCGCCGGAGCGCCTCCACGTCCCTCCTCCTCCGTCTCCAAGAGGTAGCATTTCTCTTCTTTTCTTTCCTTTCCACAACCTCAATAACAAACAATAACGAAGCTTAATCAGAATCAATAAACAAAAGCGAAGCATGTAAGACACCAAAGTGAAAACCCTAACGCGAATGACTCGGAATACATTACCTTCGTGCCACATCGCTGAATGATCCATGGAAGAGAGAGGAGGTGATGATGGCGCTGGTGGCTAGGCAGGGAGGGACTTTTCTCTGGATGCTTGGCTCAAGAGGATAGAGACGAGATGAAGAAGACGAAACCACGAACGGCGTCGCTTTTGTAACTGTAACCCTAATCTGTTCCCAAAATAAAACAATAATGTGGGAACCCCTCACGAAAAATGTATGAAACACAGTGGGCCTCAACCCTCTTCAGTTTCCTTAAGCCCAAACGAGTTTCTTTGGTACCCCCCCCCTTTTGGCCTCTGTTTCAATCTTTAATTGGGCCCAGCTGATCCCCTTTAAGCCCGTCTGCCTTTATATATGCTAATTGCCCTTTTAATTTTCTTTTGATAACATAATCTTTTTCTTTTTTTTTGTGAATGCAAATAAGGTATTAATCATTTTTATCATTTTTTAACATGAATATACAAACAATAATATTATTTTTCTTTTTTAAAAAAACTTAAAACCTTTTTTCATTAAAACATTTTGTTTGTACATAAAACAATAATACATAATTTTCTTAAACTTGAAATATTATTTTTTTTTAATTAAAACTTTGTACATAAAAAGATTAATTAAAATACATTAATTTGTAAATGCATAAGAAATACTTTTCTTTAATATAAGACATTAATACAATTAAACTTAAAACAATATTTTCTTTTCTTAAAATATTTTCTTTGTACATATTAAACAAAAATACAAATGATGACATTAAATAAACACCATATTTAATAATACATTAAAATTCACATTTCTCACCTTGTAAATAATCATACACTTACACATTTACAATACCCGATACATTTACTTTGCTTTACACATATACATTTGCTATTCTTATACATTGCTATACATTATACTTTACATTTGCGGTCGATTCGATTTGGTTGTAATTATTTTGGATACTATCCTCCTATAAGTCTCATCCCCCATTTGTATACTTGTACCCCCACTCCCGGATACTATTTTGTAATAGCGTAGACTTTAAATTCCCGCAATTTACCGCTTTCAAATATACCATGGTTAGACCTAGGGTTTGTATGTATATAAAATCAAACGCTAGATAACCTAATACAAGACAAATACATGAAATCAATACACAATCACACTTGCACCCCTAGGGTAATCCCGCTTGTTGCCTTCCAAAATGGGCCATGCTTGCACGTCGAGTTTCTTTGGCAAAACAATTCAAATGATCATAAGTCCCTCGATGACGCTTTAGGAAGTTGCCTATCAAAATGATCATAGTCCCTTCAAGCAAAATTTCCAAAGACACTTGGCACCATTGCATTCATGGTCCGTACGATGACCCGCGCCTGTCCCGTTAAACATCCTAAACGCAAGATTGTCCACCAAATACAATGATGGAACAAAATTGTTAAAAAAGGGTTAAAACATGAAAAAAAACCTTTGAGTACATTAGGGGTATACAAAACTTTTAGTTACTTGATCAACTTGCAAAAACACTTGCCTACTTTTCAAAACCACACTCCACAAACACTTTCAAAACAAACTCTCAAAAACATTTGAAACATCTTTTCGAAAAGATACACACCTTCGTATATACTCAAACACGAGTCATTACAATGGTTGCCGAAACAAAGGCGTCTATTTCAAAGCATTTTCAAAACACAAATACACACACCATTTTCAAGCAATCAAAAATCAAGGCAAGTGATCTAAAACCAAGTAACTAATAGCCCATGGATAACCATGGATGAAAAGGGTGCTAATACCTTCCCTTTTCATAATCTACCCCCCGAACCCACGAAATATCTCAAAAGGTTTTTTCCTGTGCTTTTTAACATTTCCTTTAGGATAAAATAAAAAGTCGGTGGCGACTCTTGCTAAACCGAACAAGTGTGAAAACAAACGCAAAACTCAAGTCAGTTCTCCCACCGTATCACAACTGGCCTAGGCAAATATAAGGGCATCCTGGCAACCAAAAGGGTTCGGGCAAAAATTAGGGATAAAAACAAAAAAAAATTGTACACCCGACAAGTCAAAAACCTGCAAAGGCGGCTTGGACAAAAAGGGTATCCCGGTGGACTGAAAACCCGAAAGGGTGGTTGTGACACGGTGGGAGAACTGACTTGAGGGTTTTGTGTTTGATCACAAATGTTGCAGTTAGCAAGAGTCGCCATCGACTTTTCTTTTATCCAAAAGGAAAGGTGAAAAAGCACAGGAAAGACCTTTGAGATTATTCCTTGAGTTCGGGGGGTAGATTATGAAAAGGGAAGGTATTAGCACCCTTTTCATCCATGGTTTTCCATGGGCTCTTATTTACTTGCTAGATCACTTGCTTTTGTTTGAAATTATGCTTTGTGTGGTTTTTGAAAGTATTTTGTAAAGAAACCACTGTTTAGGCAAACTTTGTAATGATCCTCGTTCGTAAGAATGTATACAAAGTGTTTGATCTTTTGAAAATGTTTTCAAGTTTGTAAGAGGTTTGAAAGTGTAGGTGTTTGTTTTGAAAATAGCAAGAATGTTTGTTTAAAATTGAGCAAGTAATTAGGAGCATTATACCTACTCAAAAGTCTTTCTTCTTCATTTTCTTTTCCTTTGACATTGTTATCTTACCATTTATTTGGTAAGTAACCATATCTTTGGATGAAAATGGGACGGGCGTGGGTCATCATATAACCATGATTAGCAATGTTGCAAGGTATCTTAGCATTTTCTTTGAGGGACTAAGATCATTTGAAAGACAACTTAGATAGCGTCATCGAGGGACTATCATCTTGTATTTGCTTATTTTTGCTAAGATACCTCGTATGCGTAATATGGCCATTTTGTAAAGGCAACCAAGTGGAGTTAACCCTAGTAGTGTTTGTGTGCAAGTGTATTATTTTCATGCTTGATTTTGTCTTGAATTAGGGTTTTCTAAGTATTGGTTTTAGTCTTTCCATACAAACCCTAATTACTAGCCTGTTATATATAAAGCGATAAATTGCGGAATTTAAAGTTACTATGCTATTACAACACTTGTGGGAGGGGGTGTACAAATTGAATAGGGATTGCAAGAATGTAAACCTAGTTAATCTATTACAACCATATTGAATTGGTACAAATGTACAAGGAATTTAAATGAATATAATGTACAAAATGAATAAATGTGCAAAAATGTAGGTGTAAAGTAAATGGATATTTGTTTGGATTTTTTAGAGAAAAGTGAATTTTCTCTTAACCTAATTAATTAAAGAAAATAGTTAATTAAACTTAAATTTATTAAGAAATTTTTTTAAATAAAACCCTAACTTTATTAATTGATTAAAAGAAAATAAGTTTGTAATTATTTTTTTGGTATTTTTATCTTGAAAATAATTTATAGTATTATAAAATATTTTTGGCCTTTTTTATATTAAAATAAAATATTTAAATAGGTGTAAAAGAAAGTAAACAATAACCTAATTTTAATTAAATTTATAAGATTAGTTAGTAAAAATAAATAAAGTATAGTTAAATAAAATATTTTTGTGAGAAAAATAAAATAAACTAAGTCAAAATATAAATCTATTATTTTTTGTATTTTTTATGATTTTTTGGTATTAGGAAAAATATTTAAGAAAATATATGAAATAAAAAATAAGAAAATAAGTTAAACTGGGTCAGGGGCGTGAATTGCCTGCAAGGGGGTTAGTAAGCAAAAACAAAAACACCAAGAGCCCAACAAGGCCCAGCGCCTGCCAAAAAAACAAAATCAGAAAGCAAAAATATGAAAAAATTAAAAGGGTACCACTGGGGCTCGAACCCAGGTCCCAAAGGTTACAGGCGCGCGCTTCTACCATTGGGGTAGCTATACATCTGTTAACATAGGCAAATCAATAAATATATGATACAACATGTGCCGGGATGACTTCATCTTCAACCTCCAGCCAGACCAACTGTAACTTGTTCATTTCTCATCAAAAATGAAAACTGTAAACATGAAACTTGTAGCATATTTTCTCACGGTTTCAAAAATGTAAAGCATTAAAACTATAGATCAAAGATAAACATGAATTTTATTGGCCCTAATCTGAACCCTAAAAATCTCATAAACTTCAATCCTAAAATTCTCAAAGCTCAAGCAAAATTAATGGAAACTATGAACATGGTTAGCTTTAGGGCAATGATATCTACATGTTTTGTTCATAAATAAATCATTAATGATGCTTCTATGAAGAGTTCAAAGTTAAGAGAACTTACCTCAAAACTGGAAATCGTGTTTTGAGTTTGAGCTTGTTTCAAGTGATGGTGATGATCAGGTTAGCTTCCTTGAGGTCCCAGGGAACTAATGCAATGATTAGCCTGAGCAATGGATGGCTAAAATGGTCTGGAGAAGTCAATATGCAGAGCACTGTTTTTGAAAATGGAGGATGGTGTTAATGGTTTTACAGTTCTGTAACAGGGTGTGGGGTCAATTCTATATGATGTTTAGAAGCTTTAGAAACCAAAAGGCCAAGAAACGCACGAGTATATTATGAGTTTCAAGTTTTTGGTCAGTTTGTGTGAAAATGGAGGTATGGAATGTGATTCTGAGTTCTATGTGTTTTCAGGGCATGAGAATTCGTGTATTTGTGGCCAATGGTTTGCGTATGTATAAACAAAAGTGTTTGAGAGCTTTGGACCATCAGAAGTACAAGTTTTCAGCTTTTGCCTAGGTTACTTGATTTTGAAGAAAAGAGGGAAACCAAGTTTCAAGAGGAAGTACAAGCATGGGCTGGGTGATTGTAAGTGTCTAAACCATTTCTCATGAGTTATAGGACTTGTTTGATCAGAAGAGAACAAGTGCTAAGCTCAAGAATAAGTTTTTTGCAAAAAGTCACTTTATCAAAATAGCAATGTAACCTTTCTTACAAAAATGGATATAAAGCATGTCCATGCATTAAATGCTTGAAGTGAGACCTCTAACAGTTGTGTAAAACATTAATTATGGAGTTCCTAACAAGTTTGAGACCTGTAAAATAGTTTTTATGCAGCATAGTTTGAATTTTGAATTTGGTTCGTCACAAAAATGACTTGTAATTCAAGTGACAAAACCCTAACTTCATCTCTTAGTTTTATGACCACATGTTCTTAAAATTATAACTTGAGATCCAAGCACTTTTGGAAGTAGTTGTGTAAAGAAAAGTTGTAGATTTCATGCTACAACTTTCATGTTGGAAGTTTCTCTTGAATCGTCTTACATCATGGTGAAAAATTTGTTTAAAGTTGTGAAAAAACATGAAATTTCCAACACTTAGAAAAATTTCTAAGTTTAGAAATTTTGACTTTTAAAAATGAAATATTGAATTTTTGATTTCTTGATGAATAAGTTTCATATTTTGACATGCTTTTATGAATTGTGATCTTTGGTATTTAAATTTGACCAAAAAGTCAATGTTTGACTTTTCAGTATACAGTTGACTTTTGATCTGTTGATTGAAAAATTCATTTGTCAATCCAATGGACTTGCAATGATTTGAACCATGCTATTAGGTCAAAATGATGCAATTGACCTCTTGAGATGATACCTTAAACGAATTAATCATTTGCTAGGTCAAAAATCAGAAATTGCCTTTTACCAATCAAAATCCTAATTTTTACCATTTTGCCCTTTTGGAGATTTGATCAAATTTCTTGAGGATTTGTGGTCCAAACTTGATCAAATGATACATATGGGTTTAAAATGTTGATGTGGATCCAAAATTATGATGTTTAACTGTAAATTGGCCATGGTTGACTTTTTCCCTAATATAGTTGATTTTTAGGTCAACTGCTCATTTGATTGAGCAAAAGTGTGATCCAAGGTTTGAAACTTGACATGAGTGATCTAGGGGGTCCATAATGATCCATGAAAGTCACATGGGGCGTTGCAAGTTCAAAAATCCTTGTGAAAACTCAAACCCTAATTTTGGTCATCAGTGCTCAAGGAGGTGTCTTGGGCTGATCAACCCTAATACAGTCTTTGAGCCAAAGGAGAAAGTTAGGAAAAAGTAGGGATTTCAAGCATATCACTATGTCCCATTGGATCACCTTGCGACCAGACTTCAGTATCAACTATCAAGCTCAAACGGTACCGATCAATCTAGTCAACTTCGGACGAGTAGCAAAGTGATGAGACGCTCGAAGACATAAGGGCAATAGCAGAATTGAAACCTAGTGGGATTATTACACATAGTTGTTTTCTTCTCATTATACACTATTTTGTATAGTTTTCACTCTCACTGAGGTGTTCTCCTACTAGAACGTCAGCCTCTTTGTACAAAATGTTGGTTATAGGAAATCTTCAGAAATCAATATAAGTCATTTCTTTGAAAGTACAAAACTGTTTGTTTTTCTTTTTTCTGTTTTGTTTTGCAAAAACGTCCAACGACTTCTTCTTGACATATGCATTTGAATATGATTACTATTCACAAATATTTGCATAAGGAACAGAAAGATAGTTGCTCATGACTTTAAGGAACGGGACGAAGTCTAAAAAACCATTTTAGTCCCGGTAGTTACTCCTTCCAACAGGTACAGGGGCAGAGACGGTTTTGAGACAAAGTCACCATTATGTATGACCCCGTGAGATCTACGTCCCCCGTAGAGCAGAAACAACCAACGTTTTGATCTCTTCTTCCCCAAGAAGGAATTATCTCTCCCAGCAAAGTTCCTTCTCCAGCTGAAACCTGTATTCCCATGTCGAGCTTTATAATTTCAAACAGTTATAAAATCTCCTCACGAGTAGAGTTTATTTCTCTAACTACAGAAGTTCATTTCCCGATTAGAGTTTATTTCTCTAACTACAGAAGTTCATTCCCCGACAGAGTTTATTTCTATACAACGGCAGAATCTTCCAATAAAGAATCTCCCTCCACATAGTCATTCTCAAGCAGAGTCAATCCCCAACAGAACATCCTCAAACAGGAAAAGTAAATCCCCGACAGATTATATCCTTTCATCGTCCCTATGGGAAACAAAGGATTCAGCCTCCTTATACTCTTCAGCAGCAGTCCAGGAGTTACTTTCCCAGACTAAGAAACATCACAATAGCATTCCATATTCATATATTATGGCATGCACATAGACATTACATACAAAATAATCTCATTTATTTTGAGAACAACACCAAAATGCCTTTCATGCATCATGACATTGCATATGACTAACTCTTTTCCTTTTTCAGGGAAAAGATCAAACCAATAAACATCGTTGGCTACCTACGCGACCTAGTAGTTTTCTCAAAAGTTACAGGCTACTTCAGCATCTTCCTCAGAACGTATTTCTCAGAAGACCTTCACTGGTTCATTCAGATCGCCACTAAGATCTCCTTGATTCTTATTCCAGTTGAAGATTGACCCAAGAATTTTATCTGTTTCAATTGAATCAACCCTAAGATTCTTCTGATTTCCATTCCAGTCAAAGTTAATTAAAGACCTTCTCTAGTTCAGTCATATCGCCACTAAGATCTCTCTGATTCTTATTCCAGTTGGAAATATCCCAAGACTTTTGTCTGGTTCAGTTGAATCAACCCTAAGATTCTTCTGATTTCCGTTCCAGTCAAAGTTAATTAAAGACCTTCTCGGGTTCAGTCAGATTGCCACTAAGATCTCTCTGATTCCTATTCCATTTGAAGATTGACCCAAAACTTTTGTCTGGTTCAGTTGAATCGATCCTAAGATTCTTCTGATTTCTGTCCCAGTCAAAGTTAATTAAAGACCTTCTCTGGTTCAGTCAGATCGCCACTAAGATCTCTCTGATTCCTATTCCAGATGAAGATTAACCCAATACTTTTGTCTGGTTCAGTTGAATCGATCCTAAGATTCTTCTGATTTCCGTTCCAGTCAAAGTTAATTAAAGACCTTCTCTGGTTCAGTCAGAACGCCACTAAGATCTCTCTGATTCCTATTCCAGTTGAAGATTGACCCAAGACTTTTATCTGGTTCTGTTGAATCGATCCTAAGATTCTTCTGATTTCCGTTCTAGTCAAAGTTAATTAAAGACCTTTTCTGGTTCATTCAGATCGCCACTAAGATCTCGTTGATTCCTATTCCAGTTGAAGATTGACCCAAGACTTTTGTCTGGTTCAGTTTAATCGATCCTAAGATTCTTCTGATTTCCGTTCCAGTCAAAGTTAATTAAAGACCTTCTCTGGTTCAGTCAGATCGCCACTAAGACCTCTCTGATTCCTATTTCCATTGAAGATGACCCAAGACTTTTGTCTGGTTCAGTTGAATCGATCCTAAGATTCTTCTGATTTCCATTACAGTCAAAGTTAAGTAGAGACCTTTCTCTGGTTCAGTTAAATCGACACTAAGATTTTTCTGATTTCTATTCCAGTTAAAGAAACTGCAAAGCCTGGAGCATGACCAGATAACAGTTTAATATCATTCCCCCAGTAAGTCGCTGCGAATACGACCGGATAGAAGTCAGCCTTATTATCCTCAGTAAGTCACTATGAAGCATGGATCCTGACCAGATAGCAGTTCACTTTCGTCTCTTCAATCAAGAGATGACTCTGTAGTAGAATAATGGACAACCGAAACTCCTAAACTCTATTTCCCAAGCGGAGACCAATATTCCTCAGCGGAGTCCTTCTTAATAACAGGCATAGGAATTCCCACAAAGGAATATCTCATGAAATCAACATTATTCCGGATGGCATCTTCAAGCCCATCTCTGAAAACTCTCTGTCATATTCTCTGGATGGCATCTTTAAGCCCATCTCCGACTATCTCACGTCCCCTTCTTCAAATGGAATCTGTAAGCCCATTCCCGATATTACCTACACAGTCAAGTATCGTTTAAGATGAGTGCAAATTTCTAGGCACTCTAGTGTTCAATCATCTTCCACCTTCAGATCACGAAAGGCAGACCAGCCAATCTACATCCTCAGGTTTAAGAAAATTGAACAGGGGCAGCTATTGTACCCCAAAATTTTCCCTCCTATTTTCACTCAAGACATGCCTCTAGAGGTCCTCAATTGCTCAAGGATAACCAAGAATTAACCAGACAAATTCTCCTCCCAAGGCAATAAACCTCGAACTAGGGTTTCAATTTCAAGCAAGATGTATGATTCTAAAGGATCCCAAATGTTCTCAATTATCTTAATATGTCCTCAAGATAATCCATGCCAAATTTCATGCCTTGAGCAATAAGTTTGCTCTGTCAACTGCTCAAATGCCTGGAAATTAACTGTACTAGGTCAAAAGAGAACTGTGGCCCAAATACAGTCAAACTTCAATATTTTTTATCAACATCAATATTTTGAAGTATTATCCATAATTTGAACAAGGGTTGATCATGATTCCTCAAGAAATTCTCCTAACTCATCAAAAGTCAAAAATGGCAAATTAGGGTTTCTATAGGAAAAGTCAACCAAACTTTGACGAGGCATAACTTTCGCATACTTTATCAAAAAAAATTCCTCCAAAGCTCATTTTGAATAGAATAAAATTACCTACAACTTCTCTTCATCCCTCAAGTTCAAGAAATGCCTCAATCAAAATATACAAGCTCAGACATTATAGGTCCTTTCAAAAAGTCAACAAAAACACCTTTTGGGTCAAAGCTCCTTACATGAACATGGAATATCCAATTGAGATGAAACCAAAAGGGTTGCTTAGGGGACATCCTAAGCTCTCTAAAAATTCGAAGAACACCCTAATAGGGTTAAAATTGAGGAAGATATGCATTACTAAAGTTGGCCAATTTTAAGAAAATGCACAAAAGTCAATGTGAGCAAATTGGAACTTTTGGACTAATGGGCAGAGGTTTTGGATCTCAACCATATCCATGAACTTATTTAGGATATTTAAATCTATTATTTTATTTTTATGAGATTTGTTTTTATTTATTTGAATTTTTATTCATTTAAATCAAAATAAATCAAATGAAATAGTGAAATAATGAAATAAAATTCAAAGATTTGTTTTAGGATCATATCATAGGTCTAGAATTAGATGATCAAGTCAAGCTTTCGTGCAAGGGTTGATTGGAAGAAAAAAGCATATTTTGGCCAAGTTTAGAAATAAAAAATCCAAATTGCAAATCAAATCTTCTTTTCATAAATCTTCAAGATTCTATCTAATTTTGTTAACCTAATGCATTCTCATATATATGTACAACATTGCCAGACCAGAAAAAAGAGGTTTTTGCCGCATAGAACAGACACACAAAGTTCAATTTTTTCACAAAAAAGTGGAAATCAGATTGACCTTTGCAAAGAGATTCAAGAAGTTTTGACGCTTGCAATCCATTCCTGGGGACATTCTGAAGCTAACAGCATCATTCCAACGCATCAAGGCATCTAGAATCATCCCATACATCATCACGGTTTTCACATATTTTCTTGAAATCGATTTTGATCATACACGCGTTATAAATAGGTTTTAATTATGCATTCTTGTTTGTATGAGCATTTAGAACATGTTTGAATGATTAATTTCCATTTTTGATGCATATATGATAACCTGTCATTGTTAGGGTTTCAAGGTTCCTTTTAGGGTTTTCATGTACAGGTGAAATCGGACCTAGCAATCGATACCATCATGCTCAGTGGGTCAAACCCAATTGATTCATGTACTTGGATTTAATTTATATTGCTTGGTGTGAATTTTTGAAATGCGCAGGTTTTTAGTGACGGATTTAGTCCGTAGGTAAAAGTCCTAAAGCTAAAACGACGGATAGCTGAAGAAGATGAAAGTGTGGCACAACCTGATTGGATCGTTTGAAATTAGCATGTGTTTTTTTATTAAATAAAATTTTGGGCATTTATTTGATATATATTATTTTAAGTTTATATTATATAATGAATGAACAGGATGGTGTGATGGTAAAGGAAGTGCTTGGCAAAGGGAAGGACCTGGGTTCGAGTCTCAGGTCCAACATTCTATATTTTCTAACTAGTTGCTTGTAGATCCAGTGGTTCTCACTCTCAAGTGCGCCTCATACACCCTCAGATCCAGCCATCCAATCTGCATGGTTCTGGATCTGACGCCCCTAGCTTGCAGGCATATGATGGACCACCCTTACGCCACCACACCAGATCAGGTGCTAGCATTGGACCAACCAGACTTAGGCTTGGCCAAAAATTCAACAACATCACCCTGCAATTGGGTTTTCACCCCTTCAGGCCCATTCTTCTTGTCTTTTTTATTATTTTTTTATTTAATTTCTTTGTTATTTTTAATTATTTCAGAAAAATCATTTTTTTATTTAATCACAAAAAATCAGAAAAATCACAAAAATTAGGATTTAGAGTTTTTCTTAATAAAAATAATTTTTTTCAAATTAATTAATCTAATTAAATATTAACCTTATTTCATTAATTAAAATTAATTAGAAAATTAGGTCAAAATTCAATTATTTTTTCATAAAAATACAAAAAAACATTTTTAATGAGCAATTAGGTTTTTAGGGTTTAAAACGTTGTCCCGTCTTAATTTTGCACGCTCTTATATTTTTCACACGATTTATTTTTTACCACTTATGTAACTGCGCCTGGTTTGTAATAGCTAACTAGGGTTTTTATCTTCGCAAATTTACTTTTTATTCATTATTTATGTATCTACACCAAAGCCCTGTAATAACGTAGGACTTTATTTCTTGCTATTTCTTTACATGCTTGTATATAACTGTTAGTAACTTAGGCGTGCATGACAAGAATCAATTAATCAATAGATCACTAATTACAAGATAAACATAACTGAAAAAACACAATACTACACACTTGCACCTTTAGGGTATACCTCACTTGGTTGCCTCGGATATAATGGTCAGGTCCCTCGAACATAGGGGTATCTTAGGAAAGACCCTCGGTATAAAAGTCATCATAAAAGATCATGGTCCCTAAACGTCCCTCGAGTTTCCTATGAGAAATGATCTAGTCCCTCGATGTTGCCTATATGATGACAGTCCCTTTGAACGCTAAGATATCTATCAAGTTGCCTTCAATGACCATAGTGTCCCTTTCGATAGTCCCTTAACATCCGACGATAGGGCTACCTACTCACTAATAGTAGGATAGCACTATCTGAAGGATAGGAGGAAAAGAACACCCTTTTTCGGGTAGGTAGATGACGCTTAATTACTTGCTCAAACCTGAAATTTTCACACTTACACACTTTCAGGAAAAAAATTTCAAAACCGCTTTATCACACTCTCGAGGACTGATACGAGAGTTACCATAAAGCAAACAAAAATCTTTCAAAACACACAAACACGAAAACAGTTTTTGAAAATGAGCAAGTACCTAAGAGCCCGTGGAAAACCACAAATGGAAAGGATGCTAATACCTTCCCTTTCCATAATCTACCCCCTTACTCAGAAAATCTCGAAAAAGGTCTTTTTCTGTTATTTTCACCCTTTCCTTTGTTGGATAAAAGAAAAGTTGTTGGAGACTCTTGCTTACCTAACATTTGTGAACAAAAAACGCAAACCAGTAATAACAGTCGGTTCTGCCACCGTATCACAACAATGCTCAGCATAAAGTCTTCTCTTTCATGGATGGTTTCTCCGGCTATAATCAAATTAGGATGGCTACCGAATACATGGAGAAGACCACTTTTGTTATGCAACGGGGCACCTTTTGCTACAAGGTCATGTCGTTCGGATTAAAGAATGTAGGGGCAACATATCAGAGGGCTATGGTAGCTTTGTTTCATGATATGATACATCATGAAATAGAGGTCTATATGGATGATATGATTGCAAGATCACAAATAGAGGAAGAACATCTCAATCACCTATACAAGCTATTCGAGAGGATGAAAAAGTACAAGTTGAAGTTGAATCCTCATAAGTCCATATTCGGAGTACGATCTGGAAAGCTTCTAGGTTTTGTTGTCAGTGGTAAAGGCATCGAAGTCGATCCTGCCAAGGTAAAGGCCATCCAAGAAATGCCAGTCCCCCACTCTAAAAAGGAAGTTAGAGGATTCTTGGGTCGTCTTAACTACATCACCCGCTTCATATCTCACTTAAATGCTACTTGTGAGCCAATCTTCAAACTCTTGAAGAAAGATCAAGTAGTCAGATGGAATGATGAATGCCAAGCTGCCTTCGAGAAAATCAAAGAATATCTGCAAGAACCTCCTATCCTCATGCATCCTGTTGAAGGAAGACCCTTGATCATGTACTTTACAGTGCTAGAGAATTCTACGGGGTGTGTTTTGGGCCAACATGACGAGTCTGGCCGAAAAGAGCATGCTATTTACTACCTGAGCAAAAGGTTTACCGACTGTGAAACCAGATATTCACTGCTCGAGAAAACTTGTTGCGCTCTGGCATGGGCTGCTTGCCGGCTAAGATAGTATATGTTGACTCATACCACTTTACTAATTTCTAAGATGGACCCTATCAAGTACATCTTTGAGAAACCTGCTCTTTCCGGACGGATAGCTAGATGGAAAATGATCTTGATTGAGTATGATATTTAATACACAACACAAAAGGCCATCAAAGGAAGTGTATTAGCAGATCATTTGGCCCATCAAGTTGTTGATGATTATCAGTATATGAACTTTGACTTCCTGGATGAGAACATCATGCTAGTGACCGATTGCGCGAAACCTAGACTGTATGATGGACCCGAACAGGGATCCCGATGGACTATGGTCTTCGATAGGGCTTCTAACGCTTTGGGTAACGTAATTGGTGTTGTGATCATATCCCCTAAAGGTTGCCACACTCCTTTCACTGCCAGACTATGCTTCGACTATACGAACAACATGGCTGAGTACGAAGCATGCATTTTGGGTCTGAAGGCTGCCATTGATTTGAGGATCAAGCATTTGAATATGTTTGGGGATTCTTCTCTAGTGATTAGCCAAGTAAAAGGAGATTGGGACACTAAACACCCTAATCTCATTCCTTACAAGGAGCTTGTGTGATCTCTGATTCCTTACTTCGAAGAGGTCACATTTGAACACTTCCCTAGGGAAGAAAATTAGCTGGATGGCGCCTTAACAAGAATGTCTTCCATGTTCAAGGTCAAATGGGATAACGAAGCTCCTATGATTATGATTGAGAGATTCGACGAACTTGCGCATTGCTATAAGCTTGACACTAACACAAAAAGCCATGATACCATGAGATGAAGAGATACCTTGAAGCATAAGAATACCCTGAAGGAGAATCCATTAATGACATAAAGTTCTTACGAAGATTCTCAGCTAAATTCTTCCTAAGTAATGGGATCTTGTACAAACGCAACCATGACTCTACTCTACTCCAATGTGTGGACAGGAAGGAGGCAGAGGAAATTTTGGAAGACATGCATGATGGTCTCTTTGGGACTCACTCTAGCGGACATACTATGGTCAAGAAAATCCTGAGAGCTGGTTACTATTTGTCAACGATAGAGACTGATTGCCATCAACATTCAAAAACTTTCCACATATGCCAAGTCTATGCTGACAAGGTCCATGTGCCCCTTATCCCTCTGAAAGTCATGACCGCTCCATGGCCATTTTCAATGTGGGGCATTGACATGATTGGAGAGAACCCACTGCTTCCAATGGACATCACTTCATTCTTGTCGTTATCGACTATTTCACCAAATGGGTCGAAGCCGCCTCATTTGCCTCAATCACCAAGAATGTGGTAGCCAGATTCATCAATCATAACCTCATTTGCCACTATGGTATCCCCGAAAGGATCATCACTGACAATGAGACTAACCCCAACAATGCTATGATTACAGAACTTTGCACTCAGTTTAAAATCTAGCATCACAATTCTTCTTCTTATAGACCTAAAATGAATGGCACATTCGAAGCGTCCAACAAAAACATTAAGAAGATTGTGCAGAAGATGGTAGTAACCTACAAAGACTGGCATGAGATGTTACCTTTTTCTCTTCATGCCTACCGTACTTCAACTAGAACATCAACTAGGGCAACTCCCTTTTCTTTGGTCTATGGAATGGAAGTTGTTCTGCCTGTGGAAGTTCAGATTCTTTCATTAAGGATTATGAATTAAGTAGGCCTAGGAGAAGATGAGTGGATTCGGACAAGATTGGATCAGTTGAACTTGATCAGTGAGAAACAACTGGCTGCTGTTTGTCATGGTCAAATGTACAAAAAACGTATGATCAATGCTTTCAACAAAAAGATCAAGCCTCGAGTATATCAAGCTGGTGACTTGGTGATAAAGCGCATCATTCTTCCACAAGGAGACCCCAGGGGAAAATGGAATACCACCTACGAAGGGCCATTTATTGTCAAGAGAGTGTTCTCTAGTGGTGCCATGATGTTGACTACCATGGATGGTGTAGACTTCCCACATCTCGTGAACCCAGACATAGTTAAAAAATACTATGCATAAGATACTCGCTAGGTTGACACACCTAGGCAAGATAAGGGCATCCCGGCAAACCAAAAGGTTTAGGCAAAATTAGGGATATATGCAAAAGATTGTACACTTGGCAAGTTGAAAACCCGAAAGAGTGACTTGGGCAAAAATGGGTATCCTGGTGGGCTGAAAACCCGAATGGGCGGTCCAGGCAAAAATTAAGGATTGAAAGCGTATGACTATGTCCCGTGGAATCACCACAATTGACTTTATTACCAAGGTCCGAGTTCAAACGGTCCAAGATCAGTGCAATCAACTTCTGTCAATGATAAGGGACGTTCGAAGACATTGTGGAAATAGTAGGGTTGGAACGCAATGAGATCACTTCCACATGGCTATTATCTTTGTTTTCAATTTTGTTTTCCTTTTTACGATTTCCTCTTACTAGGATCTCCGTCTCTTTATACAAAAATTCATATTCATGGGCAAAATATCAATACAAATATACTTTGAAGTGCAAACTTTTTGTTTTGTTTTGAATGCAAAGATGTCCAATGACTAAAATTGAATGAACATATGCATGTGAGCATAATTAAAACTATTTGGCACATGTGTCCTGCTAAGCAGCAGAAAGCATCTCTTTAATGTATATGGAATATCCCCACAGAGTTATTTCATTAGCATTATCCCCGCAAGGACGGCTACAATAAACCAATCCTCAATGAAGTTGCCCACAAAGTCTCTTTGCATAGGTTGATCTCCAGCCAGAGTCTCAATCTCTTGGAAGCTCTCTCTCTAGCTAAGTTGGTCCTAAAAGAATAAGCCTTGTGGATTTCTTCCTAAAAGAACTCACCTCGTCAGCAGTTCATCAAGTATTCCTCAAACAGGGTTTATTTCTTCAACAGGGTTTATTTCCCCAGCTAAATCTATCTGCCTCGGATGAGTCTATCTTCTCTAGCTTGAGTTTGCCTCTCAGACTATTACAAATCATAGGGCCACAACCCCTAATCTCCAGTGAAGTCGCCAACAATGTCATTGCTATCTCTAAAAGTTATTGTGAAGCCTGGAATCCGACCAAATAACAGTTTTAACTTCAGTAAGTTATTGTGAAGCCTGGATCCGACCAGATAACAGTCAACTTCATTCGTTTAAAATACTATGAAGTCTGGACCCAACCAGATAATAGTACAACTTGCAGTCACTATGAAGCTTGGACCCGACTAGATAATAGTTTAACATTTCAAATACTATGAAGCTTGGACCCTACTAGATAATAGTACAACTTTCATTCACTATGAAGCCTGGACCCGACTAGATAATAGTGAAACTTTTTCAAATACTATCAAGCCTGGACCCGACCAGATAATAATACAACTTTCAAATATTATGAAGCCTGGCCCTGACCAGATAATAGTACAATTTTTAGTTACTATGAAGCCTGGACCCGACCAGATAATAGTTAACTTCTAAAAGACACTATGAAGCCTGGACCCGACCAGATAATAGTTTAACTCTTCGAGATATTGAAGAACCTGGACTCAATCGGACAAGGGTTTAACTTCTTTTCCCCAGTAGAGTTTGCCTCTACCCCATTAAGTTATTATGAAGCCTGGACCCGACCAGATATCATTTCATCTTTATCTCTTCAAGCAAGTTACTGCGAATCTTGGACCCGACCAGATATCAGTTCAACTTCATCTTTTCAAGAGATTCATTGTGAAGCCTGTGACCGACCAGATAGCAATTAACTTTATTCCCTCAGAAATTCATTGTGAAGCCTGGAATCCGACCAGATATCAGTTCAACTTCATCTTTTCAGACAAGTTATTGTGAAGCATGGACCCGACCAGATAGCAATTAACTTCATCCATCTCAAAAAATCTACAAAGCCTGGAATCCGACCAGATAACAGTTTAATGTTAATAAGTTACCGTAAAGCCTGGATCCGACCAGATAACAATTAATTTGTTCTTCCCCAATAAGTTACGGTGAAACCTGGAATCCGACCAGATAGTAGTTGACTTCCTCATCCTTAGCAAGTTGTTGTGAAGCCTGGATCCGACCAGATAACAGCTGACATTCAAGAGATAATATCCGGCGGGAGCATTCTTTTAACAAAATTTGAAGATATGTATATTCTTCATCCCCAACAGCAATCTGGGATTCAGCTTCCCAAAACTCCTCAGCAGTAGTCAGGCATTTATTGTCCCGTAAAAATATGTGTCTCACATTCATACATCATAGCATATACATACGAAACGCATTTAGCACAATCTCATTCATCTTGAGAACGCCATGCATAGATTTTCATAGTAACTAAAAATTATACTATTATCTGGTCGGGTCCAGGCTTCATAGTGTCTTTGAGAAGTTAACTATTATCTGGTCGGGTCCAGGCTTCATAGTAACTAAAACACCCAAGTCAGTTCTCCCATCGTGTTACACATACCTACACACAAAGACATATATTTTCCTCCCATACTTTTTACTTGCATAGGCCCTATCGAATCCATATGAAGTCACTCTAAAACTTTTGAGGTGGTAAAGAGTTGGAGCTTCTTGTGGGGGCATCTTGGTTAGCTTGCCTAGCTGGCACTCTCCATAGATTTTTCCTTCTTCAATCTTGAGCTTTGGTAAATCCATGATGGCTTCTTTATATATGATATGTTTCATGCGCCAAAGAATAAACACACATTGTCTCCATCATAGCATGGAGGATTTTGATGATGATTATCACTCAACTCTATAACTTATATCTTAACATGTGAGATATGTAAAGGAATAAAGTGATTCATGTTCATCCTTATGATAACCCAAAGGAGAGGACACCACTGCATGATATGATAAAGTTGAGTACGCCTTAAACTTTACACAAGATGGCCAAACATTCAACTTTCTGCTTAAAGATAAATAAATTTAACTATTGGATGATTATAAGATTCCTTTCTCCAAGGAGATCAAATGGTAAAATATATTTTAAATGTTATAATGAAAGTGTAGTCACATTATCGCATGACATTGTTTACTTATTTTGATGTTTTTGCTCATTTGAATGAATATGATATAGTTTATTTGTGTATTTGTAATTTTATTATCATTTAATATTCACGTATTTGTACTTTATTCGCATTTGAGTTATAATATAGTCGCTTTGGATATTTGTTGTTGTACCATTGAGACCCCTCATTACTCAATAAAATAAGAGTGTTTAATCCTTGATAATGTTCCTTTTTTAGCCTAGCAAATTTCTTTTTTTGTCATTTCATCAAACGTAGCTTGAATCATAAGTTAGAGCTCTTAAATCAAGATTTTGAGTTATTTGAATCGAATAAAGTATTATTTGTTATTTGAATAATGAACCATTTAAAAATTGGGATTTTATTCTGGATTCTATGTCTCGAATCACAAAATAAGACTAACTCGAATCACAAAAACTTGTGACTCGATTCAAGTAATAACCATGATTCGGATCAATTGTTTCCATAAAGCTAAATTTGGGCTTTTCTCAAATTGACTCGAATTAGGATTTGAACTTGACTTGAATCACAATATCTTGTGATTTTAATCATGATTTCTTATTGAATCTAATCATAGCTTCACAAAAACAAATTTCCATCTTAGATTTAAATAGTTGTTTCATTGACCCAAGAAAAATTAGTGAAACCAAGTGGGTGAAACCCATTTTTGAGACAAAGTGTCAAATTATCTTCTCTTCTTTAGTGTGTCTATTCCTAGTACCATTAATATTTCTCTTTTCTTTCCAGAACAACTTATTAAGTGTTAATCCATGTCAGATTCACTTCTTTTTGTTGCATCTTGTTCTTGTGAAATTTGTAGTTGTTTGAATAAACTATAGAAAATGAGTTTATTAATCTTGTAGTGTTGTTCATGATTAATTAAGCTCATAATATCAATAAAGAACCAAGATCCATTAATCTAGAAATTAGACAGAACCTTGTGTGTGTTATTCTTTCACACATTGAATTCCTTGACTAACCTTATGAATTAGAGTGTTTGTGAGATAGCCTGACACTACTCACCATTTTCATCCTTAGTCATTTTCCATTATTATGGAACTTCATCTCTAAATGTTGAGTGTTGATGGAGACTAATGGTACATTGGAATATTTAATGTTTTTGTGTAGAGTTTGCTATTTGAAACAGGTGCATATAACATTTCTTGAATGTTGTTTGGTATTTATTATTATCTATCAAGGAGAGAGTTTTATTATACTCCATTGAAGACTTTGGAGAGATCAAATATCAACTTCTTGTAAGAAGGAGTTATAAGTTATTCATCTTTAATGGAGTTGGAGAAAGATTGTTCACATACAAGGTTAGGAGTTGTCCAATCAACGCTTAGCTAATGACAGCCTCTCAGACAAGAAATCGGTGGAATCGGGTGGATTTCCACACTCGAATACTTAGAGAAGGTTACTATGGATAGTGTAATACGATGGGAGAACTGACTTTTTGGTTTCATCCAAATGTTGCGGATAGCTAGAGTCTCCACTGACTTTTCTTTTATTCAATATTTAGGAAAGGTGAAAAGAACAGGAAAGACCTTTGATAGATATTGAGTTTGGGGGGTAAGTTATGAAAAGGGAAGGTGATAGCACCCTTTTCATCCTTAGTTATCTACGGGATCTTAATTTCTTAGCTCACTCTTAAAAACTTGCTTTGTGTATGTGCGTGATTTGTTTGAAAATATTTTGAAATGCCAATGTAAGACTAACTTTGTAATAATTCTTGTATCAGTCCTAAAGAATGTATACAAAGTGTCTTTTTTGAAAATATTTGTTTTAAAAGTGTAGTGTGAAAAATGTTTTGAGTTGTGAGCAAACATTTGAGAGTCTTATCCACTAAGGTCTTTCTTCTTATTTTCCTCCTCCTTTGGAGATAGTATTATCCATACCATTAGTTGGTAAGTAATCCTATCTATTGGATGTGAAGGGACATGTGTAGGGTCATCGTATGGTCATTGAAGGCAACATGTAAGGATACTTAAGCAATTGTATCAAAGGGACTATAATCATTTTGCTCGTAGGGTCATCGAGGGACTAGATCATTTTGTAGGCAACTCGAAGGATCATCGAGGGACTATAATCTTTATTCGAAACGGACTATGATGATAATGTTAAGTCGAGGGTCTTTTGCTAAAGTATCCCCACTTTCGAGGGACGTGACAAATAATATCGTAAGGCAACAAGATAGATTACCCTAGTGGTAAAAGTGTTCAAAGTGTTTGTTTTCAATTATATTAATCTTGAAAATTAGAGTTTTCTAAAATTGCTTTTAGTCTTGCCATACAAACGCTAGTTACTAGCAGTTGAATATGTACAGAAAAATAAAGTACGAAATGTAAAGTGCGGAAATTTAAACCTAAGCTATTACATCTTTTGAGCAGTTACATAATCAGAAAAAAGACGATGAAAGATAAATCTACGCTATTACATCAGTTGTGCAACTTATACAATTGTTCTAGGAATTTAAATAGCAAAAAGAAATTAGAAAAAGAATGTTAGAAAAATGTTTTAATGTTTTTGTGTTTTTGTAGAAAATAATTTAAGTGTTAATAATAGTAATTAAAACCTAAATTCTAATTTATTTTAATATTAAGAAAAAAATTTAATTAATTAATTAATTAGTAAATAAAAATATGTCAAAAATTTAATTAGTAATTAAAAAACCTAACTATAATTTGTTATGGTTTTAAAAAAAATAGGTTTGTTAATGATTAATTAGAGAATAATTAGTAAAATAGAAAGGAAATTAGGGTTAGTAAAAATAAGAAAATGAAAAATGCATGGGGTGAGACTTGAACCCGCGCCTTCAGTCTCACAGTTTATGCTCTTTACCACTGCGCCACACTATTTTTTATGATTGAGAATAAGAAGGGCTCAACATATTATAAATATGCGCGTTAGTTTGGAAAAAACAAAATAATTTTGACAAAAGACTGGCTCGAACCCACGAACTTTGCAATACTATACAGCGCCCTTACCAATTGTGCCACACTATTTTTTGTATTATAGAATACAAATAAATCAATATATAATAAAAACGTTAGATCATAGAAACGTCAGAGCCCTAGCTCCGGTCGTCTTCTCTGGTGGATCAAAAAACCCATCATGTAAAACACATGAGTTAGATCATAACAGGGATCCTATCCCCCTAAATTGACCCTTACGAATCCAATGGAAACATTGGTTTGACCTGAAAATGTCTCTAGAGTGAGTTTCAAAGAAACTATTTCAAACTTCCCTAACAATGGTATATCTTTATTCTTGCGTCAAAGCTTGCAAACGATGGATCAAAATAGTTCCAAACATCACCATGAACACATATGTATGCACCAAATCATTCAACAATGTGTATATTAAAAGTTTGGAATTAACGAAAATTACCAAACTAGCGATCTTGAAGGAGAGAGTTCTAGAATGCTACGAGCTTCAAGGATGATTGGAATGAGTTCCTGAAGTCTTCAGGAAGCTTACTTGATGCTTGGAATGGACTGAAAATGGTTGCACATGAGGGTTTGATTTTACCCTAGTTTTGAGAATTTTTTGAATTTTAGGGCTTGTTCTTGAGGCAGTTTTTTGTGTTTTTTGATGTCTGAATATGTTGGGTATTTATAGAGAGAAGATTAGGTCAAATTTTGTGAGATAAATCTTGTGAAATCATGGTATAATATTTGATTTGGAATTTCGCATGAAAACTTTCTTTTTCAGGCCAATCTTATGCCAATCAATCTTTACACGATTTTTCCTATCATGAGCTTTTTGGGTTTCAGATCTGATAAAATAAAAGTCCACGCGCCTTATATCATTTATTTGGTATTTTATTTGATTTATTTTTATTTTAATTGAATAAAATCAAAATAAAAAGAAATAAAAACCAAAAAGATACATGAATGTCTTTAGGAGTCCCTTATGAGGTCATGAACATGTTTGAACCTAAAAACTTAGGCCTATTAGCCCAAAAATTCAAATTTGCTCAATTTGAACTTCATGCATTTTCTCAAAATTGCTTAACTTGTACAACTCACAAGTCTCTCAATTTTTGTCAAATGAAGATGACCTTGGTCTTTTTGGAATCCTCAAAATGTCTTCTACAACTTTCATGTCGGTCATTTTTTCATTTGAAGTCTTTAACTTGATGTGGATTGCTTTGACAAAAAATGTATTTTTGTTGACTTTTAAAATGACCTGTAATTTTTTGGCTCATATCTCTCAAATGAAGCATTTTTGGCTTTGAGCTTATAGAGACAAAGGTATAGAAAAATGAATTTAATTCAAGTAAGGCTTTGGTTGAGGAATTTCTGATGAAGTATGTGAAAGTTATGCTTGGTCAAAGTTTAGTTGACTTCTCTTAAAGAAAACCCTAATTTAGTAACTTTTGACTTTTGATGAATCTTGAGTTTTCTTGATGAATTATGATCAAACCTTGATCAAATGATGAATGTGACTTAAAATAGTTGATGTTGACCAAAAATATTGAAGTTTGACTATAGATCAGTCAAAGTTGACTATTTATCTAATATAGTTGATTTTCAATCATCTGACTAATTGACTGAGCAAACTTGTGATGTAAGGATTGAAACTTGGCATGAGGTTACCTTGATACATATGAGAAACCATGAAATCCACTTGAGGAATTAGAAACTCAATTTCCTTTGAGAAAAGCAAAACCCTAGTTGTAGGTCAATTTCTCAGGAGGAATGCTTGTATGCTCAAACCTTGAGTAGTCTTGAGCATTTGAGACCTTCATGAGCATGATGAGGTATATTGAATTAATTTATCTTTAAAAATGCGAGTGAAAATTTTGGGGTAAAACATCTGCCCCTGCTCAATCTTCTTAAACTTGAAGAGTTAGATTGGCATGCCTGCCTTTCGTGATCTGAAGGTGGAAGAGGATTGAACACTTAAGTGCCCAGAAATTTGCACTCCTAGATGCACGAAGTAACACTGTTGGTTGATTATATTGCTTGAATGGGCTTAAAGATTCCATTCGGAGAAGGTGACGGGATACCGTTGAAGATGGGCTTATAGATGCCATATAAAGTAAATGTTGATAGGAGTATGAGAATGATTCTATGCCCGACTGTATTTGAAAAAGTATACTAGAATGAGTCTGTGTCTGACTGTATCTAGCAGACGTGCTAGGGAGTGTCATAATGAATCTGATGTCTCAATTGTACATGAATGATGTTCTAGAATGAGTCTATGTCTTGAATGTATCTCTAAGAGGATCAAAATGAGTCTTCGCCCGACTGTATCTGAAAAATGTATTGGAATGAGTCTACGCCTGACTGTATCCAGAAGTGGATCAGAATGAGTCTTCACCCATTTGTATCTGAAAAATGTATTGGGATGAGTTTACGCCCGACTGTATCCAAAAGTAGAACAGAATGAGTCTTTACTCGATTGTATCTAAAGAATGTATTAGAATGAGTTTACGCCTGACTTTATCCAAAAGAGGATCAGAATGAACTTTCGTTTGGTTTTATCTAACTGATGCTTTTCAGAATGAATCTATCTGATTTTATCTGAGGGAAATTCTTTTCAAAATGAATCTCCGAAGGAAATGCTCATCAGAATTAGTCTTTGAGGGAAATCATTTGGTCATGTATATAGTCACCCCTTCTGTTTCAGGAATTGATTTACAACCTGCCTATAAATCGTTGATAACATTCGTCTGTTTGCGAACCTAACTTGAAAATAAAGTTTGCTTCATCCAATGTCATGATGCATGAAATGTATTTTATAGTGATGCTCTCAAAATAAATGAGAATAGTATATGTGTTTCGTATGCATATGTTATGATATTTTATAAATGGTTTATGGATGCAATATGTCGTTGGAGTGTACCGGTAGCTTCTTGTAACAACGTCTAGCTGGTGAAAATAAATCCTTGTCTTATGCTGGGGATGAAGAAAGTAATTCTTCAATTTTGTTTAGAATGACTTTACTAGAGATTCCCGCTTTCTGTTTGAGGACACTCTGCTAGGGATGTTCGACTTTTTCTTGGGATAGAAGCATTGAAGGAGAGTCGGTCGTTCATCGTTCTTTTATTTAAGGATTTGATTCTTATGTACCCTGACTGGAGATAAAGGAGGTGGACATTCCTCTGATGCGCTATCTGACCAGGTTTCAGATATGGTTATCAGCTCTTATGGGGAGGATAACATTGAATGACATCTGGCTGGAGAAAAGAATTATGTCGGGGAATTTTCAGTATCGGAGAAATAAACTTTGTTGGGGAATTAGATGTTGTAGACTATGTTGAGGAAATAATATCTGATGGGGATTGGAAATTCATAGGCTGCGCTGAGGAAATTTCCATTGTATGCTAGGGAAATGATCAAACTTCCTTATCCGCTAGAGGAACTTTTGGAGAAGATGATCATGTCAAGCTATCTATCAGGGATATGGAGGTGAATTGATGGAAGATGCCCCAGTTTCTAACTGAGGGCATATTAGATTTTTTGGTGAATATATCTTTGTTGGGGATGAGCTTGTGAAGATAGCTCTGTAGAGATAGTTCCATGGAGATTTCTTTGTGCGGAATTGTGAATAACCTGAACATTATCCCAACTCCTAGAGTCTTTAGTAAACATTAATCATGATTTCATGCATATGTTTTGTATACGGTAATCATATTCAAATGCATATGTTCATTTAACTTAATCATTAGACGATTTTGCAAACAAAACAGAGAAAGTAAAAACAATATTGAAATTTGAAATATATTTAATTGCATTGACTCCGAAAGTTTACCTATAAGCAGGCAATTTTTATACAAGAAGTAGAAAATCCTAGTAAGAGGAAATCGTCTTAAAAATTGAAAAGGGGTACAAAGTGACAAACAAAGAAAAACAACTATGTGGAAATGATCCCATCGAGTTTCAACTCTGTTATTTCCTCTATGTCTTTAAGTATCTTATCTTGTTGTCGGAAGAAGATGATTGAATTGATCTGTAAAAAAGCTGGATATAAGTAGAAGGGTGATCCAACGAGACATAGTCGTACGCTTTAATCCCTAGCTTATGCCCGGACCGCCCTTTCGGGTTTTCAGTCCATCAGGATATCCTTTTTTGCCCAAGCCGCCTTTTCAGGTTTTTGTCTTGTCGGATGTATACTTTTCCTATATATATACCTAATTTTTTCCCGAACCCTTTTGGTTCGCCAGGATGCCCTTATTTTTGCCTAGGCCTGTTAACCTAGCGGGTCTCTTTTATGCGTATTATTTTTTGACTATATCCGCGTTCACAGGATGCGGGAATCTTCATCGTCCATGGTGGTAAGTATCATAGCACCGCCAAAAATTATCTTTTTAATCACAAATGGCCCTTCGTATGTGGGAGTCCATTTTCCTCCTGGGATTACCTTGGGTAGGATGATGCGCTTTAATACCAAATCACCAGCCTGGTACACCTGATGTTTGAATTTCTTGTTAAAGGCCTTGATCATGCATTTATGATACATATGACCATGACAAACAGCCGCGAGACTTTTTTCAACGATCAAATTTATCTGGTCAATTAGAAAATGAGTCCATTTGTCTTCATCTAAACCTGCATCTTTCATAATCCTTAGGGAAGGAATCTGAACTTCAACAGGTAATACAACCTTCATACTGTAGACTATAGAGAACGGGGTTGCCCCAGTTGATGTATGTACTGAAGTGCGATAACCATGAAGAGAAAATGGTAGCATGTCATGCCAATCTTTGTATGTCACTGTCATCTTCTGCAAGATCTTCTTGATATTGTTGTTGGCGACTTCCACTGTGCCATTCACCTTTGGTCGGTGTGATACGGTGGGAGAACTGACTTGATGTTTTGCATTTCGATCGCACTTGTGCGGTTAGCAAGAGTCGCCACTGACTTTTCTTTTATCCAAAAGGAAAGGTAAAATATCACAGGAAAGACCTTTCGAGATTATTTCTCGTGTTCGGGGGGTAGATTATGAAAAGGGAAGGTATTAGCACCCTTTTCATCCATGGTTTTCCATCTGCTCTTAGTTACTCGTTTAGATCACTTGCTTTTATTTAATTGTGTGCTTGTGGTGTGGGCTTTGAAAGTATTTTGAAAAATCTCTTTGTAATGGTTCTCGTCTCTATAAGAATGTATACAAAGTTTTGTTTCTAAAAGTGATTCAAAGATGTGTTCGTGAGTCGTGTTTCGGAAAGTGTTTTGAAAAGATGTTTTGCAATGGTTCTCGTCTCTATAAGAACGTATACAAAATGTTTTGTCTTTTTTGAAAATGTTTTGAAATGAGACTGTAGGTGTAAAGAGTTTTTATCGTGAGCAAGCGAGTAACTAAGAGCGAATCTATGTACTCGAAAGGTCTTAAATTGTTCTTTTCTTCTTCCTTTTAATGGTGCTATCTTACCATTGATTTGGTAAGAAGCCCCATCGTTGGATGTGAAGGGACAGGCGCGGGTCAATTTTACAATCATTGAAAGCAACTTATGAGACGCTTTAGCAATTTTTGTAAGGGACGAGATCGTTTTATCGAAGGCAACATCGAGGGTCATCGAGGGACTACGATCTTTTTTTATCAAAGGGTCATTGCTAGAGCGTCCCATATTCGAGGGACATGATTGTTTTTCCGAGGCAACGAGCGAGGTTACCCTAGAGGTGCGTGTGTGAAAAAGTATGTTGGTTTCAAGTTATTTTATTCTTTGATTAGGTCATCTAGCAATTGATTTTGAATCTTATCATACACGCCTAATTACTATACAGTATATGGAAAATAGTAAATTGCGGGAATTGAAATTCTACGCTATTACAAAGTGTTCGGGAATGGGGGTACAATTTTTACAAATGGGGATGAATCAAATGGGATAGAAATGTCTGAATATCAAACAATACAACCAAATCGAATTTTGTGCGATCTAATTAAAGCTATGATAATTCATGAAAATAATATTAACAAAATATGAAATGCTAAATATTTACTTGAAAAAAGAAAGGTAAAACCTAATCTAAAAAAAAAAAAATAATTGATTAAATTAAAATCTTTATTTTTTGCATTTTATTAATTATGTAAGTGACAAAAAAATTAAAGAAATGACAAAATTAAGTCCTATTATTATTTTTGGGGTTTTATTATAGCAACTAAATCTAAAACAAAATTTAATAAAAAAGGAAAAATGATAAAAATTAATTTACAAAACTTAAATCAAATTAATAAAAATGTATTTAAGTTTTCTTAGTATTTGCATAATAATAAAAAAAATGTAAAAGAAAACAAATTAAACAAACAAAAACGCAGTGGGCTTAAGATGACTTGAGGGTGAGGCCCAAAATAGTTGTATACCAATCTTGCTGTAACTAAGAACAAGCCAAGAGGGGGGTGTATCTGGTAAAATGAATGGGCCTAATGATTATTGTGAATAAAACAAAGCCCAAGTCTTAAACACGCTTAGTTATTTGATTAGGGGACAAAAAGGAATTAGGGTTCTTGGAACCCTTTGTCTGTTCACAGCGGTGCCGCTCTCGTCTCTTTCGCTTATCTCTGTATCACCCTTGGCAAACTCACTATCCATCCCTACTTCTTTTAGCGAATGAAATCACTCTCTCATCTCTTTGTCTCATTATGATTCGCATTTTTTTGAAAACCCTAAGTTCGAACTTGAACCCTAAAGGGACAAAATTGATTCATCTGATCTTCCCCTTTAACTCTCAGTTTTCGGAACGCACCCATTCTCGCCTCCCTAATCCAGTTCTACATTTTTCTTGAAAAAAGTTACGGTCATGTTCTTATTAAAGCTTAAACGATTTCGTTGGTTTTTTTGTCTTGTTAGGTGTTTTTCTGTTAATCAACCTTGTTGTCCATTGAAATGCAGGAATTGGTTTTAGGGATTCATGAGAAAGAGGAAAGTTCATACCTGTTGGAGACTTTCTATGAAAGGGAAAGGGGCCGGCGAGATTTGAGAACGGCGTTCCTTGGTGGCCGGAGCTTGCGCGAATGGAGGAGATGAGGATGATCGAGTTACTTTTCTGACTCGTTGGTAACCTCTTCTATTTTTCTTTATTGAATGATGATGATTAATGGTTTTTTCTGGATTTTGTGGCTTTGAGGTTTTGACAGTTTGTTTACCTTTTGGTTTTGGAGGTTTGGTGATTTTTTTTTATTTTGATGATGGTTCAGATTTGAGACCTGGTTTTGGATGATGGTGTTTTTGTTACTGGTTTGGTTTGGTTGCAGGTTTTGTTACTGGTTTGGTTTGGTTGCAGGTTTTGACAGTTTTAGACATTGAGGTTTTGGAGGTTGATATTTGAGGATCGCTACTGTGTTTTTGTTCACAGGTTTGGTTTTGGAGATTGGCTATTGTATGCTGGTTAACAGGTTGCAGGTTTGATGAGTTTTGAGATGGTTTGACAGTTTGAAACTTTGAGGTTTTGGAGGTTTTGTTGTTGGTTTATCAGTATGTGACTTATGTGTTTGTTGAGTTTTCTTTAGGCTTGTCAACTGTGTTTGTTTCTATTGACCTCCTTCCTGTTATATTGACTCTCTTTCTGTTATCTCTATTCAAAATGGTGGGAAACCAACAATTTTGAATATTTTAACATATTGTTCTTATGGCTTTTTGGTGGCAGTTTTGTTTTCTAGCAACTTCTATGTAATTTGTGACAGGCAGGGCAGCAGAGTTGTGCATCCCAATAACCTAGGTGACTTCTTTCCTCTCTTCTCTCTCAATGACAATAGGAAAGCAAATTTCTTTTTTGCCTCTTTTTTCCAATTCTGAAAGGTTTGCAAAGGAAAATGATGATTTTATGCTTCTTGAACAAGTTTCTTTGTTTGACTTAGCATCTTATGTTGCCATACTTCTGCCTTTTATTGATGTTGTTTGTTGTTTTGTCCAATTTGCGCTGCTGTTTGGGCATTCTGTTTGATTTGCGTTGTTGTTTGGGCATTCTGTTTGTTGCACTGCTGTTTTGGCATTATGTTTGTTGTTTACCATATTGCTGTTTGTTTGGTTTTGTTTGCAATATTTGTTTGTTTGGACAGCTTTGCTTGCCTTTGAACAATTTTGATGCATTTGTTTGTTTGGACAACTTTGCTTGCCTTTTTCTTTTTGTGAACCAAGAAGAATAATCTTATTGTGATTTGCAAAAAATAAAAATAATAAAATTGTGATGAATAATGGCATTCTGATTCCATTCTTGCAAACCTTAATGATAAATAGCATTTAAAATCTCTGTTCATGCCCAACTAATTTTGTACTAATCACATTTTCTTTCTTTTATTTTCATGTGAGCACAATGGAGATGACAAAGCATGGGAGGCAAGAACTCTATGGCAAGCATGGAAGTCTTGGAGATAAGCAAAGGAACTTCAGTCAAACTTAGGCATAGATTAGTTCTCCTAGGCCAAACATTTATTTGGATCTCCTTTGTAATTTAGAGAGAATCATTCTTGTATTGTATCCAATAATTGTATCAATTCACTTTCAAATACGATAAGTTGTAAAACCTAAAGTATTAAAAAGAATAAATTGTTTTGTAACAATGTTTGAAATTGGAGAAAATCATATGAAATGTTCTGCTGTTACTTGAAATCCTTTACCAACAATAACTTGTAATTTCTTCTCGCATCCTATTTGATCTTTGAAATTCCCAATCAGGATACTTGAAACAAAATGCTCCAGTCTAGTAACTTAAACTCTAAGTAATCCCAATAATTCTGTAACTGCATTTCAAACAAGCACGCGCTATATATTCCATTTCCTAACCAAGAAAATGTTTTAAAAGACACAAATCATCTGGTTAACCTGGATTAAAATCATGGTCGTCCCAAATGACAGTCTTAAACTCCATCTCTTGTCCCCAACAAACCATGCTCTGAGAACAAACATTAACCTTTCCAGTAAACTTGAGGAGACATGAAGACCTGTGAAAACCAATTGAATTTCTGAGAACTCGTTTTCTTCCGAGGATTGCAAGAAACCCTAATTGTTGGTTTACCACCACAGGAGAGAATATGTCTGATCGATTACTGAGCCAACTTGAATATCCGAGAAACCCTAGGGTTGTGTCTTCTATGAAAAATGGGAGGGAAAATTTTGGGGTACAACAGCTGCCCCTGTTCAATCTTCTTGAACCTGGAGAGTTAGATTGGCGGGTTTTATCGTTTGTGACTCGAAGGTAAAAGATGATTGGATACTAGAGTGCCCATAAATTTGCACTCGACAAAAGTGTAGTTGAGGGAATGGGCTTAAAGATGCCATTTGGAGAGATGTTAGAATCTTGTTGGAGATTGGCTTGCAGATGCCATCCAAGAATGTTTGTTGTAAATCAAAAGAATAAGCATCAGAATGGTGTACGTATTTGGAACGTATCTGAACTGTATCTGAAGGATGAACCTGAATAAGCGACAGAATGGCTACCGTGTCCGGAGCGTATCTGGACTGTATCTTGAAATTGAAGTCTAAATGAGTAACATAATGGCAGTCGTGTCTGGAGCGTATCTGGACTGTATCTAAAATTGAAATTCGAATGAGCGACAGAATGGCAACCGTGTCTGGAGCATATTTGGATTGTATCTTGAAATTGAAATCTGAATGAGTAACAGAATGACTTCCGTGTCTGGAGTGTATTTGTACTGTATCTTGAAATTGAAATCTGAATGAGTAACAGAATGACTTCCGTGTCTGGAGTGTATCTGTACTGTATCTTGAAATTGAAATCTGAATAAGTAACAGAATAACTTTCGTGTCTGGAGTGTATCTGTATTGTATCTTGAAATTAAAATCTAAATAAGTAACAGAATAACTTCCGTGTCTGGAGTGTATCTGTACTGTATCTTGAATCTTTGAACATTTGTTAATGGTAGCTGTTAATCTTATCCTGTAAAGGGTAAAATGTTAGCTGAAGCACAAAGTTATGTTGCATGAAATGTATGATGCAATATATGTACTTTATCAATGTTTATGATATATGGATGTAATGTATACGCATATAAGCTGATTTGCTGTATTGCTGAGGAAAATAAATTATGCTGAGGATTCCGTTGTGAGAGTAATGCCATATATTTCTTGAGGAATCTGCTTGGGGAATCCAGAGAATTTTAATGACTTCTACTAGGGATTATTGACGGGAGTCTTTGTTCCGTCGAGAAGCAATAAAAACTATGTGGGGAAAAGCTTATTCTTGTTTGGAATAAGTTTAGGAGTTTCGGTTGTCTGCCACTCTACTGGGGAGTTACCCTAGTTTGGGGAGAAACAAAAGTTAACCGTTATCTGGTTGATTTTCAGGCTTCAAGACAACTTGCTGGGGGAACTTGGAGAAACTGGATGATTTCCATTGTGGGTTGATAGTTTGAAGTTTCGGCTCCGCTTGGGATTGGTAGTTGGTAGTCTCAATTCCGCTGGGGATCAGTAGTTCAAAGTTTTGGCTCTACTGGGGATCTTAATGACATGATGTAGGGATTTCTCATGGAATAGCCTAAAGACGTTTTCCTAATCTTTCAACCTGTCAGTAATTGCTCTTTTTCATCCTGTTTATTTGTAAACAGTAATTATGTTCAAATGCATATGTTCATAAATGAATCATTGGACGTTTTTTGCAAATAAAAACACAAGTGTAAAGAAAAAGACTAATAGTTTTTCTGTACTTTGAAAGAGATATCTTTGTATTCACTTTGAATAAGTATTTTTTACAAAGGAGACAGACATCCTAGTAAGAGGAGGGTGTCATAAATAAGAAAAAATTTACAAAGAAAGATAGCTATGTGTAATAATCCCATGGGGTTCCCATTCTGCTATAGTCTTCGTATCTCCGAATATCTTGTCCATTTGTTGCTTCGTCCGAAGATGATTGAATTGATCAGAAGCTCTAAGTTTGTCCGTGAAGAGATTGTCCTTAAAGTGATCCGATGAGACATAGTCATACGTTTTAATTCCCTAATTTTTTCCCGGACCGCCCTTCCGGGTTTTCAGTCCACCAGGAAACCCTTTCTTACCCAAGTCGCCCTTTCAGGTTTTCAACTTGTCGGGTGTACAAATTTTTTGTTTTATCCCTAATTTTTGCCCGAACCTTTTGGTTCGTCGGGATGCCCTTGTTTTGCCTAGGTGTGTCAACCTAGCGTGTCTCTTATGCGTAGTATCTTTTGACTATGTCTATGTTCGTAGGGTGCGGCAGATCATTGCCATCCATGGTGGTTAAGATCATTGCCCCACCAGAAAAGATGTTCTTGATTACAAATGGTCCTTCATAGGTAGGAGTCCATTTGCCCCTGGGATCACTTTGTGGCAAGATGATGCGCTTGATCACAATATCTCCAACTTGATACACTTGGCGTCTGACTTTCTTGTTGAAAGCCTTGATCATCCGCTTTTGATATGTCTGACCATGGTAAATAGCAGTAAGTCTCTTTTTGTCAATTAAGTTCAACTGATCAAGTCGAGTTTGGATCTAATCGTCTTCACTCAAACCTGCATCCTTCATGATTCTTAAAGAGGGGATCTAGACCTCAATAGGTAAAATAGCTTCCATGCCATAAACTAAAGAATAGGGTGTTGCCCCAGTTGAAGTGCGAGTTGTGGTACGGTACCCGTGGAGAGCAAACTGTAGCATCTCATGCCAGTCCTTGTAGGTGACTGTCATTTTTTGTATGATCTTTTTGATGTTTTTGTTCGCAGCTTCGACAGCACCATTCATCTTTGGCCGATAGGGAGGAGAATTATGATGTTGAATTTTGAACTGTTCGCACAAGGCGGTGATCATAGTATTGTTAAGGTTTATACCGTTATCAGTGATGATCCTTTCGGGGATACCGTACCGACAGATAAGGTTCCGCTTGATGAAGCGAGCAACAAGATTCTTAGTAACGGATGCGAAGGAAGTTGCTTCGACCCAGTTTGTGAAATAATCAATGGCCACCAGAATGAAGCGGTGTCCATTGGAGGTTGTAGGCTTGATCTCCCCAATCATATCGATTCCCCACATAGCGAAGGGCCAAGAGCTATTAAGACATTTAGAGGAACAGGAGGCACGTGCACCTTGTCTGCATAGATTTGACATTTATGACAACTCCGGGAGTGTTGATAACAGTCTGCTTCCATGGTAGACCAATAGTATCCTTCCCATAGAATTTTCTTCGCCATCGTATGCCCGCTAGAGTGAGTGCCAAAGGTACCTTCATTCAATTCAGCCATGATCTTTTCAGCTTCAATCTTGTCCACACAACGGAGCAGAATAAAATCATGATTGCGCTTGTACAGGATGCCATTACTTAGGAAGAACTTAGCTGAGAATCTCCTTAAGAACTTTTTGTCATTGACTGAAGCTCCTTCAGGATATTCTTGAGCCTCGAGATACCTTTTGACTTCATGGAACCAAGGTCGGTCCACTACTTCTTCGGCATTAATATCGTGACAATGTGCAGGTTCGTCCATTCGTTCAATGGTGATCTGTGGAGCCTCGTTATCCCCATTAAGTTTAAACATGGATGACATTGTAGCTAGAGCATCTGCTAGCTGATTTTCTTCTCCCGGGAAGTGCTCAAAGGTAATCTGCTCGAAATGTGGTAACAATGTCAAGACATGTTCTTTGTAAGGGATGAGGTTTGGATGCTTAGTATCCCATTATCCTTTGATCTGACTGATGACCAAATTTGAATCCCCAAACACAACTAAAGATTTGATTCCCAAGTTTATGGCAGCCTTGAGTCCAAAGATGCACGCTTCATACTCTGCCATGTTGTTCGTACAATTGAAGCAAAGTCTGGTGGTGAAGGAGTATGGCATCCTTCCGGAGATATAAGCACAGCACCGATACCGTTACCAAGTTCATTGGATGCCCCATCAAAGTACAGGGTCCATCGGGATCCTTGTTCAGGTCCGTCATATGGTCTGGAATCTTCAACATTGTCCAATGTCATGATGTCTTCGTCAGGGAAGTCAAACTTCATGGATTGATAATCTTCTACAGCTTGATGGGCCAGATGATCAGCTAGCACACTGTCCTTTATAGCTTTTTGGGTAGTGTACTGTATGTCATATTCTATTAGGATCATCTGCCATCTAGCTATCCTTCCAGACAAGGCAGGCTTTTCGAAGATAAATTTGATCAGATCCATCTTAGATATTAGCAAAGTGGTATGAGTCAACATGTACTACCTTAGCCGGCGAGCAGCCCATACCAAAGCGCAGCAAGTTTTCTCGAGCAGTGAATATTTGGTTTCACAGTCGGTAAACTTTTTGCTAAGGTAATAAATGGCGTGCTCTTTTTGGCCAGACTCGTCATGCTGCCCCAGTACGCACCCCATTGATGTCTCTAATACGGTCAGATACATGATTAGCGGTCTTCCTTCGACGGGTGGCATCAAGACAGGAGGTTCTAGCAAATACTCTTTGATTATGTCAAAGGAAATCTGGCATTCGTCATTCCATCTGACAACCTGATCTTTCTTCAACAGCTTGAAGATAGGCTCACAGGTAGATGTTAGGTGAGAGATGAACCTGGCTATGTAGTTTAGTCGTCCTAAGAACCCTCTGACTTCCTTCTCAGTGCGAGGAGCAGGCATTTCTTGTATCGCTTTGACTTTGGCAGGATCAACCTCGATGCCTTTGTTGCTGACAATGAAACCCAAGAGTTTACCGGACCGGACTCTGAATGTGCACTTGTTAGGGTTTAGCCTTATCTTGTATTCCTTCAATCTGACAAACAGCTTTTGCAAGTGACTAAGGTGTTCTTCTTCAGTTTGTGATCGGGCTATCATGTCATCTACGTAGACCTCTATCTCATGATGTATCATATCATGAAGCAAAGCTACCATGGCGCGTTGATAGGTTGCCCCGGCATTCTTCAGTCCGAATGGCATCACTTTGTAGTAGAACGTACCCCACTGTGTGACAAAAGTAGTTTTCTCCATGTCTTCAGGTGCCATTTTGATCTGGTTGTAACCTGAGAATCCATCCATGAAAGAAAATACATTGTGTTGAGCTGTATTATCAACCAGGATATCAATGTGTGGAAGTGGAAAATCATCTTTAGGGTTGGCCCTGTTTAAATCTCTGTAATCCACGCACATTCTCACTTTGCCGTCCTTTTTAGGCACGGGAACTATGTTAGCAACCCATTATGGATAGGAAGTAAAAGCCAGAAATCCCTCATTGAATTGCTTCATAACTTCTTCTTTGATCTTCTCTGACATGTCAGGTCTCATGCGGCGAACTTTTTATTTCACTGGTGGACAGTCTTCTCTAGTGGGTAGACGGTGTACCACAATGTCTGTATCGAGTTCCGTCATGTCTTCGTATGACCAGGCAAATATCTCAATGTAATCATGCAACAGCTGAATTAGGCGCTCCTTGACACTCGGCTCTAGATTGACACCCACTCTGATTTCCTTTCTGTCTTCCTCAATACCCAAGTTGATTGTATCCAACAGCTCCTCATGAGGCAGAATAGCCCTTTCCTCTTGTTGTAGAAGTCTAGCCAATTCCCCTGGCACCTCACAATCTTCCTCACCTTCGTATTCGACTTGGTAGATCAGATCTTCAGAGTCACTGAAGGCTATAGCAGTATCGTTACCCATGGGATCCGGAATAGAAGGGTACCTGCATTTGTGAGTGTAGGTGTGTGTAAGGGTATAGCCATCTTAAAACAACAAAATGTAAAAGAAAGACAATGAGCACAAAAGGTTTATATATGAAAAAGCGTCCATGATTCATTGAAATGACATATGAAAATGAAATAAGAACCCTTACAAATGGACCATTGTGCCTCGGGTAAGACACAAGGTTGAAAAAGTACGAATTGTTTGTGAATTATTACAGATCCAATAGAAATGGAAAAGATAAATTACTGTGGTATGAAAGTAATCGGAATAAAGTCCTTTGCTTCCCAGTTGCACAGTCCTCCGCCGACAGTAGGAAATATCCAGTCTTCCAAGCTGCCCTCTTCTTTACTGTCCTCTAGTGCATTAACCCCTTGGTGACTGATCTATACAGGTGGCCCTCCAGCACGGGTGCGGCGTACAGCCTTTTGAGCGGATGAAGTGAACCTCAAGCCAAATTTGTCTGATTTGTAGGGAAATTCTGGAAGATGACCCCAGATGGTGGATCCTCCTTCTTCCACCACTGCCCTTGCATCTTTTAGAGAAGACATCCGAGGTGGAGGTCTTGTGATCACAGGAGTTGAGGATACTGCCTTGGTCGCTGCTATTTACTGAGAAACTTCTTCAAAATGTTGAAAAGGGGTTTCAATGAATTCGCCATCCAATTCTACATATCAAAAAGAATTTAGATGACTAATCATGTATTCCTCCTCCCCATGGACAGTTATGATCCTCCCTTAGACAGGGTACTTCAATATCTTATGCAAGATGGAGGTGACAGCTCCGACATTGTGAATCCAGGGGCTTCCCAACAGATAAGAGTAAGAAGGACGGATGACCATCATGTAGAATGTTGAATTGAACGTCTGGGTACCCACCTTGATTGGGATGTCCACCTCCCTGTGGACCATACTTTTAGAGCCGTCGAAAGCTCTCACAATGATATTGCTGGGTTTCAGAGTTAGGCCTTCACAATCCAACCTATCCAGGGCTTTCTTCGGCAAGACATTTAAAGACGATCCAGTATCAACCAAGACATGGGCTAGGGTGGTTCCCCTACACTCCACCGAGACATGTAGTGCATCATTGTGTTTTCTCCCTTTGGACGTCAGGTCAGCATCGGAGAAACCCAGGCCATTCTCAGTTGTTAAACTGACCACACACTCTTGGAATTGATCAGTCGAAGTCTTGCGGTACATGAGTCGTCTTCAGAAATTTTACCAAAGCTTTAGCATGTGCCTCAGAGCAAAGCAGCAATGCCAACATAGAGATTTTGGAGGGGGTCTTCCCCAGTTGTTCGACCACATCATAATCACTTTTCTTAATTATCCTCAGTATTTCTTCCATCTCCTTCTTGGATGTCTCAGGAATGACTAGTGATTGAGCCTTCGTCAAGACATGCTCCTCTTGAACGTTCTTTCCTTTATTCTCAGCAGTGGAAGTAGGGATAGGAATTGTATTGTCTTTGTCGGTGGGTACTCTTGCAGGTACAATCACTGGTGTAGGGGTAATCTTCGGAATGGCCACGGGTCCAAAGACTGTTGGTGGAGGAGCAATCTCTGGAGAAAAGATTCTTCCACAACGGGTAACCTTGCTTGTTCCGGCAATGTTACTGATGTCAGAATTATCCTCTTCGGAGCTCTCTTCGTCGGCAGTCTGTTCAATCTGTTTGACACCATGGTAGTAGATTTCTCCACCATAGTTCCATGGTACCGTTTTATCTGATTTGTATAGGGTTGGCCCGGGCATTGTTATCTTCAACGGAGTAGTCATAGGAGCGAATGTAATCCTAACGGGTTTTTTAGGAACCCTGGAAGGATTGGCGTATATGGTTATTATTGAAACTTATGGAACTGGAATGGGTGAAATAGGAGCTTTCCCAAATAAAATTTCCTGATTATCAATCAGTTGCTGGATACCCTTCTTCAACAGAGGGCAGTCAAATGATGAGGACATGCAAGTATGGCAATCTTGGTCACAACCTGGGAACACCCCAGCTTTTAACAAATTCAACTTGATGGTCGAGAGCGGAGTCAGCAATTCATCCACGTTGTCAACAAATAAGTCTTCCTCAACAGCACTAGCATTGTGTCCATGCCTAGGCATTGGAGCGGAGATAACATTCGTTTTTCAAGAGCTTCAAATTCAACTTCCTTTGCGTCAATCAGATCTTGAATCTTATTCTTTAGAGCCCAACAGTTGTTGGTGTCGTGCCCTGGACTTTCAGAATGGTAAGCGCACCTGGCATTTGGATGGTAGTGTGGGGATGCAGTATTGGGATTTTTAGGGGCCTCCTTTAACATGGCAGGATTCAACTTCAGGAGATGTGGTAAGACTTGAGCTGGAGTCATGTTTATCTTGGTGAATTATCTTACTGACCTTTCCACCCTTTGCTGATTGTTTCTCGGACGGTCATTTCTCGACTGATTGTTTCTTGGCTGGTCTGATGAATAATTTTGAATCATAACGGCCCCCACCATTGATCGGCGCTCATTTCTTCCCTGATAGACAGCCGACACTTCCTTCTTTCCTGTGAAGGGCTTTTTTACAGCAGCAGAGATAGACGCGTCTTTCTGAATTTTCCCGCTTCTTATGTCGGCTTCTATCCTCTCACCAGTTAAAATCAACTCAGTGAATCCCGCAGAGGAGCTTCCAATCAGCTGATTAAAGAATGGTCCTAACAGAGTTCCCAGAAACATGTCCACTAGCTCCCTTTCAGATAAAGGTGCTTGCACCCTTCCGGCTAAATCCCTCCACTTTTGGGCGTAGTCTTTGAATCCCTCATTGGACACCATGGCCATACTCTGGAGTTGAGTACGGGTTGGTGCCAAGTCGGTGTTGTATTGATACTGTTTATAGAAGGCGGCTTCCAAGTCTTCCCAATTATGCACATCAGACCTCTCCAACTGGTAGAACTAATCAAGCTGTGTTCCTGACAAACTGTCCAGGAAAAAGTGGACCCATAAATCTTTGTCAGTAGAATGCGGTTGAATTTTCCTGACATAAGATCGTAGGTTCATCTTGGGACAAGACACCCCATCGTACTTGGAAAATAGTGGCACTTTAAACTTCGGAGGGATTACTATTCCAGACACCAAACCTAACTCCTCAAAGTCCAACCCCGGTACTCTCTGTACTTCCATAGTAGCTAGACGCTCTTCTAGGTTTTTGTATTTGTCATCGGTCGGAGGGTATTGTTGTTCAGAGTAGTCCTATTCTTCCTCTTCTTCAGCTTCAGAATATGAAGGCACTGCAGTCTCTTTACCTTTTCTTTCCCCTTCCTCAGAGGTTGATGGAAATTCCAAGGCCCTTCTGGCTTGTCCTTCAAACCTTCTGTCCATGATAGCCACACCGGCTCGCTTCTTCTTCTTTTTCTCTTTTTCTTTCTCTAGCAGAGTCTTGAGCTCCTCCTGTCCCTTGGCCAAGGTCAAGAGTAGCTGTTGAAATTGTGAATTCTGAGCTTGCAAGTCTTTAACCGTTTGTTCAAGATCCATGTTGCTGAAATAAACAGCAGAGGGATGAGGAAACTTCTTGCAAAAACTTGTTTATGCATATGATGAATGATATGTATTCATGTAATGCTTTCAAGAATTAAAAAAAATTCAAATTTGTGTCAAACAAAAAGGAACAAACGTTATATTAATAAAATAGAATTTGTTTACATCAATGCCCCTAGGACAAAATAGTACAAAATTCTAAGATAAAAAGATGTTGCGCATCCTCTTTGGCACAATGTAGGTGTTGAGAGTCTGCTCTTCGTGAAGTAATCAAGTGAGTTCTAAAACCTTCTTCTCGCTTGCGTAGAATTGGGCTTCAAAAGTATCGCGTTCTCCCTTGAGCTGTATCCAACTCCTTTGTAGATCTTTGAGTGATGTTGGCATGTCAGGATGTAGGAGGGTGTATGGAACCTCTCCTTCCTTAACAGACTCTATAATCACTGGGAGAATGGAGGGGTAAGGCATCATAAGACTTTGGGCGCGGGTTCGTACCCACTTGAGGTAAGGCTCAAGGGGGGATGGAATTCTTGTGTCCCAAGGTCTTACTGTCTACCTTGTTAGGCATCCTCCAAGCTCGGATGAACCTTTGACGAAGTCCTTGATTGTCGTTGTCGAAGTCGAAAACCAAGCCTTGAATCAGTGTGTCATGTGGGTCATCCTTTCGGGCATAACCAAACTGTCTAAGAGCTAAGAAAGGGTTGTAGGTGATGCCTTCCCTGATGCCAAGTAGAGGGACATTATGGAATTTCCTACAACGTTTGATGATGATAACATTTTCTCTAGACCGAGAACACCAATGAATATCAGAATGCTTAAGTGTCATCAGCCGTTGTGACCACCTCAAGCCTTGCTCGTTCTTCAAGACTGACTAGGGAAGATGCGAAATAAACCATCTTTCCAGGAGAGGAGTGCAACACATGAGAACACCTCTTTTCCTCATTGTACGAGTGTGAAAAGAGTGTAAGATATCTCCAAGCAATGTAGGCACCAGATTGCGTGACATGAAGATTTTGACAGCACTCACATCTATGAGTTGATCAGGATTAGGGAACAAGACCATCCCATAGATAAGAAGAGCTACAATCTCCTCAAAAACTCGCAAGTCCGAGGAATTCCAACAATCTTGGGCCTTCTCAAACAAGAACTTTGCCAAGAAGCCTTTGACACCACTTCTAGTCTCCCAATGGGTTGTGACATCATATGGTTGCAAGTGCAGGGCTTGAGCAACATCTTCTGGCTTTGGATTTCTTTCTGTACCGTTGAAAGGTAGTTGATTCAGAATAGGAATCCTCAAGAGTTGAGAAAATTCCTCCAAAGTGGGCACAAGCTGGTAGTCAGGAAATGTGAAGCAGTGATGCAAAGGGTCAAAAAACTGGAAGAGAACTTTCATCATGTCTTCCTCTGTGTTGGAAGTGACTAAGTTAAGAAGAAGACCATGCCTCTCGATGAATGGAGAGTTCTCAGGAATCCTTAAAGCTAGCTCCTTGAGTTGTGGAGGAATTCTTACAAGGTTGACCTGGATAGTTTTCCTGCGAAGTGAATCCATAACCTACAAAACAGGAACAAAGATGAATTTCCAAAAATCCTTGAAATGGTTAGTGGATGCATATGATGCTTCATGATGTTCATGATGTTATGCACAAGTATATATGTACAAGCAAATCACACAAGTTCCAAGTTTAGGCTTGCATGGGGTTTCATAGGTAAGTACCCTCTTGAAGTTTAGTTGGCCCAACCTGTCCTAGAAATAGTAATCGGGTTCTAAGGAGCTCAATATCACTGGATTGTTTTCCGTGTTCATAGTTTCAGTTTAAGCCTCTTTACTGGTGTTGGCTCCTAAATTCGACACCCTTGTTTTTATTAATATCAGCCATTAAAGCTGAAGGATGTTTTCGACCAGCTGGGTCTGTCGAAATGCCCATCAGAAGATGGCAATGTACTTAGAGGATTTCTTCCAAGGGAGAATTTGGTTGCCTTCGACGTCGAAGGTGTTTCTCGTCGAAGATACTTCTCGACGAAGGTGTTCGATTGTTCAGAGTGGAACGGTTTGAAATTCAAACGTTTGGAAGGAAAACGGTTTCCAGTGGTTACCAAGTGCAACGTGCAAAGATCTGGAGCATCGAACGCTGAGAACGTGCCAAGTGGAGTCATCTCGAAGCAGTGTAACTGCCCGACGGTTACTTGGGATGTTTTAGTATAAATATTAGTAGTTCACGCAGTTTTTCGCGTGTGTTCACAATTATATACAAGTCACTCATATAGATTCGAGTACCCAGCGTGTGAGAAAGAATTGTTGAGAATGTATGTGTGAAACACCACTTTTATTAATCAAAGTCATTTATTTTCCAGAAACTTTACTTGCTCTCTCCTTTACTTTTCCTGTCGAAGCCTTTATTTCAAGCCTTCCTTTATTTTATCAAGTTCTCTTCTTCATGTAATTTACATAAAGCTTCTTTATTTTCTTGTCATTTAAACCATTGTCAAACTTAATCAAAACCCCAAAATCAACCATGTCTTAGGATCAATCTGATCGATCCTGCGAGTAACCAAATAAGTAACCATTTGGAAGATCAGCGGTTGTTTACCAATTCCCACGGTAAACAAATTGGCACACCTGGTGGGACTGTGTCTTGATTTTGAAGTTTAATCTGTTTACAAAAAACTATCATCTTTTTCGAGGAGTATTGTATGTTATTGAGAAGTGGTAGAATATACACTAACAATACCAATACTGCCAGAAGAAGAGAAGAGATGGCGAATCCGCCAAACAATAACGAAATCCCACAAACGAATGTGGGAGCAACGGTTATCCCAACCGTAAGTGAAGCGATAACCGCTGGTTCAACACCAGCAGTAACGGTCACAACGACGGGGCCATTACCTCCGTTCACTGGCCCCAGGGTGCCTTTGGGAACCCCCCCACCAAGGGGAAATTTAGGCATAAGGCCTTATGTTCCCCCAGGATTTATGACAGGTGGTCATAATCGAGAACCACTCTATGGCATGCCAACTTCTGACTTGGCTAGCCTGACGAACGATGCGTCCACTTTTTCAGACCCTTTAGTGAGTGCCTCTTCGCCACTCCAAGGTTCTGGAGTAGGTATGGCGAACAGAAATAGGACCCAACTCTTAGGAGGAACGTCCCAAGTAGCACATGGCCTTACAAATGCCTCGACAGCAGTCTTGAGGCAACAAATGGACAAAAGCAACCATGATATGGTTCAAATGTTGGCACAAACTTTAAGTACAGTGCTGAATCCTCTAATACAAAACACCACCCAATCGAATCAACAGATGACGGCGCAAATGACGCGTTTGGATGATTTCTTTGGAGTACCCCAACCTATTCGACATCCCCAAAGGGCGCCAATAAGGGGAAACCAAGGTATATTCTTAGAGGAAGAAACCACTATCAACCAAGTCCAGCAGCCTGTCGAAGAAAACCTTAGGGCACGATTGGAGCAGCCTGTCAAAGAACCTAGGGTAATAACCCCAGAGGTACGGTTAGTTAACAGACACCAAAATGCTGACAAAGTAGTTCAGCATATCCAATACCAAAATATGGGTTTGGAAAATAATCTGGCAACCATGATCGAAAGAATCATGACGCAAAATGGGATGAACATGGGCTTTCGTAGGCCCAACTTCACATCCCCACTGTCAGAGTACGTGTTACAGACAAACTTACCTCCTAGATGTAAAGTCCCTAAGTTCACTAAATTCTCTGGGGACACGACAGAATCTACTGTCGAACATGTGGCAAGGTACTTGATCGAAGCAGGAGATATTTCAAACAACGAAAACCTGAGGATTAAGTACTTCCCAAGTTCTTTAACAAAGAACGCTTTTACTTGGTTTACAACTCTCCCTCCCAATTTGATCCATCATTGGACCCAGTTGGAGAGATTGTTCCATGAGCAATTCTACATGGGACAAACCAAGATAAGCCTGAAAGAATTGGCCAGTGTAAAGAGACGTTTCACTGAACCTATAGACGAATATCTAAATAGGTTTAGGTTGCTCAAAGCAAGGTGTTTTACACAAGTGCCAGAACATGAGTTAGTCGAAATAGCCGCAGGCGGCTTAGATTATTCCATTAGGAAGAAGTTAGACACTCAATACCTGAGAGACATGGCCCAACTGGCCGATAGAGTTCGACAGGTCGAACGCCTTAAAGGTGAGAAAGCCAAGGCAACGAAAACTCATAAAAGAGAGAGGATAGCGTATGTTGAGATGGATGACGAAGATCCAGAAATCTTCGACGAAACTATAACTGTCGAAGAAGGCGAAGTCGATTTAGAGGAACTAAAACAAGGACCACCATATTCTTGCAAACTGTTAGTCCCCTCAAGTGGAAAAAATCCCACTGGTCCAGAAAGGACCAACGATAGGTTCCCCAAAAAGATTTATAGTTTTGATATTACAAAATGTGATGAAATCTTTGACTTGCTTGTAAAAGATGGCCAAATGATAATACCCCCAGGGGTAAAAGTGCCTCCTCTTGATCAAAGAAAGAAGAGAGGCTTTTGTAAATATCATAATTTTCTGGGCCATAAAACGTCTCAATGTTTTCTTTTCAGGAATCTTGTGCAAGACGCTATCGAAGAAGGGAGGTTGAAGTTTGCTGACAAGACCCCCATGACCGTGGACTCTAACCCGTTGCAGGCTGAAGCCCATTATGCTGAACCTTCAGAGGTGAACGTGATCGAGGCATCCAGAAGCCAGTCGAAGAGGCCAGGAATCACAATGGTTGAAGTCTCAAAGGACCATGTCAACATGCCAATCTTTGGCAGTTTTTCTGGGAATCTATCCAGAAAGACAATTGAAGCGGTTCAGAAAGCGGTCGAAAGCCCAAAGCTGGAGACAGTTGGAGCCCAAAAATCTGGAACAAAACCCAGTTCTCACTTGGCTGCAGTTCAAGGCCAGACAGAGGACTTGGAGATTCAAATGAAGCAGTTGACTCTTGCCAACAAAGATACCATGAATGTCAACATGGTCGAAGTCTCTGAACCAAAAGCATCAGAGGAGGCCTTGAGGCAAGAACAAGCTAATAAAACTGCTTTCCCTCGGGAAAATGAAAATCTGGCAGATTTTCTGCAAAGATGCCAGAAAAAGAAGTCAGAAGTGATGTTGTGTCCCAGATGCAGTTCGATCTTCGACAAAAAAGCTGCTGAACACATTCAAGGTGTAAGAGCAGCAAATAAAAGAAGGGAAAGTGTTGATCTTCGACATGATCCCAGAAGAGCCTCCCAAAGAGGTTCAAACCAAGAAAAGAGGCCACTGACTTTCAGGCCTCCAACTAATGTGCCAGTAGATACATGGTACAAAACATCTGGTCGAAAGAGGCCAAGCGAGGAAAGATGGCACTCCTTCGATGTGCCAAGAGGTTCATCTTTAACACATAAGAAAGAGCCTCAGGTTGCTGCCCCTAAAGTGACACAGGTGTCAAGCAACTACAAAGGGAAAAATCCCATGTCTCGATCTCAATGGAGGAGATACCAAAGGCGACGAAAAGCTGAGAGGGAGGCTGCTAATGAACCAAAGGCAGAAACCAGTTCAAATGTTCCTCAAAGAAAGCAAAGGAAACCTCTGGAAAGAGAACCAGTAACCAATAGGCTAGTTTGGCCTAACCAAGGTGAAGTTGATGACGAAGATGGTTCTGAGTCTGATGACACTTTGGACATCATGGTGAATATAGTCTCAGTGCTGCCCAGAGAGTTCAACCGCCAGGTGGAGGTCGAAACCAGTAATTGGGAAGTGGAGCAAGAAATGGACAAACATAGGCCAGTGTGCTATTTCGTCATGGATAATGGCACTACTGAGGAGCAGAATGGGTTCTTCGAACCACCTACAGAGGCGATGAAGAATCACCTCAAGCCTTTATTTATAAGGGCTAAGCTCGAAGAAACCACAGTAAATAAAATCTTGGTGGATTGTGGGGCAACCATCAACATTATTCCTCACTTTATGCTAAGAAAAATAGGCAAAAGTGATGAGAATATCAAGCCTCACAACATGGTCCTGTCGAACTATGAAGGCGGCATAGGGACCACTATGGGAGTGATCCAACTGGATATCAAGGTGGGATCTATCCTTCGACCAACTATGTTTATGGTCATATCGGCCAAACCTAACTATAATCTTTTGTTGGGCCGTGAATGGATTCATGGTGTTGGAGTTGTACCATCATCAATGCACCAGAGGTTGCTGCTATGGCGTCCTGATGGGATGGTCGAAAACATAGAAGCGGACCAAAGTTATTACCTGGGCGAAGTGAATCACCTAGGGCTGGCAGACTTCGACAAGAACTTGGCTCACATAGGGCCATGTCCAACACCTGACTTCGACTTGGCGCCAGCGCCAAATACTTTTTGTTCCCTATACCTGCACCCTGAGCATGGTTTTCAATGGGACAGAGAAGACTTGTCCCACATAGACTTCAGTGGGTTAACTGACATCCAACCAACTGGTTGGGGAAGTGAATTCAGTGATAATGACTGAGTCACAATCTTTGAAGCGAATTTCGGCTTACGTAGCCGAAACAAAGATGATAACGGCTCTCGAAGCCGAAGTAAAATACATGGCCACACAGGCCAATGATCAACAGTTATCTTCTACAGGTCCTGGAAAGGACTTCGATCCAGAACCTCCTGATATCATGCCAGAAGGGATGCAGGAACAGAGGCTCGACGCCATCTATGACGATGAGCCTTTGGGCTTCGAAAAGGACCCCTTGGCGAACAACATCAAAATGTTAGCGCAAGATCCTTTAGAAGAAATCAACTTGGGCGAAGGGTCAGAGAAAAAGCCAACTTACATCAGCGCAAAAATTGACCCAGAACTTAGGTTGGAAGTAATCCAATTGTTGAAGGAGTTCAAGGACTGTTTTGCATGGGATTACGACGAAATGCCTGGTCTCGACAGAGGATTGGTAGAACTTCAGTTGCCAATCAAACCTGGGAAGAAGCCAATCAAGCAAAGTCCAAGACGCTTCGCCCCAGAAATATTGTCGAAGATCAAAACGGAAGTCGAAAGACTGCTGAAGTGCAAATTCATACGCGTCACGAGGTATTTCGAATGGATTGCCAACATTGTGCCAGTAATTAAGAAAAATGGTACATTGAGGGTGTGCATAGATTTCAGAGATCTGAATGCTGCTACACCCAAAGATGAATATCATATGCCTGTGGCGGAAATGCTAGTCGATTCTGCCACTGGCTACGAGTACCTGAGTATGCTCGATGGTTATTCAGGATATAATCAAATATTCATTGCTGAAGAAGATGTGTCGAAAACTGCTTTTCGATGCCCTGGGGCTTTAGGCACTTACGAATGGGTAGTGATGCCTTTTGGCCTAAAGAACGCTGGGGCAACATACCAGCGAGCAATGAATTCTATCTTCCATGATTTTATTAACACTTTTATGCAAGTATATATCGATGACATTGTTATAAAATCTGTTTCCAGGAAGAATCATATAGACCACCTTCGACAGTCATTCGAAAGAATGAGAGAACATGGTCTCAAGATGAACCCTTTGAAGTGTGCATTCTGTGTGAAAGCTGGAGATTTCTTGGGCTTCGTTGTCCTTAAGAAAGGAATCGAAATCAACCAGAACAAGACGAAGGCAATTCTGGAATCGAAAGCGCCATCGAATAAAAAGGAACTGCAATGTTTGTTAGGCAAGATAAATTTCTTAAGGAGATTCATATCTAACCTAAGTGGGAAAGCTCAAGCCTTTTCACCCTTACTTCGACTGAACAAAGAGGGATTCGAATGGGGGCAAGAGCAACAAGAAGCCTTCGAAACAATCAAAGGGTACCTCACAAAGCCACCTATTTTGGTGCCTCCTTGTAGCAATAGGAGTATGAGATTGTACATAGCTGCGTCCGACAAAACTTTGGGAAGCATGTTAGCCCAAGAAGATGAAAATGGAGTCGAAAGACCCATTTACTATCTTAGTAGAGTTTTGAACGATGGAGAAACTAGATATAGTGAAGTTGAAAAATTGTATCTATGTCTGTATTTCTCTTGTACAAAACTCAAGCAATATATAAAACCAGTTGATGTGTATGTTTCGTCTCATTTTGATGTTTTCAAGTACATGTTGTCGAAACCCATCTTGCACAGTTGAATTGGCAAGTGGGCACTAGCATTAACTAAATACTCCTTGACCTTTATGCCTCTTAAGGCAGTAAAAGGACAAGTGGTTGCAGACTTTATAGTCGACCACTCAATTCAAGTGGAGAGTATTAATTATGTGGAGATAGAACCTTGGAAATTCTACTTCGATGGTTCCAGCCATAAAGGTGGAACAGGAGTAGGAGTCTTGATTATTTCTCCAGAAAAAATTCCAACAACATTCAAGTACAAGATATCAGGTTCTTGTTCGAACAATGAGGCTGAGTATGAAGCTCTAATTACTGGCCTTGAGATATTGTTGGAATTGGGGGCAACTCGAGTCGAAATAATGGGAGACTCAGAGTTAGTCATTAAGCAAGTCACAAAAGAATATAAATGCATAAGAGAAAATCTCATTATGTACTTTGTGATAGCAAATCGTTTATTGAAAAAATTTGAAATGGTCAATATTCGACACATACCCAGATTGGAAAATCAAATAGCCAACGATTTGGCAGAAATTGCATCTGGGTACAAAATTTCAAAAACGAGATTACAAAGAGCAATCGAAGTTCGAGAAAAGATAAAAGCAACTTGTTTGTCACCAACAGACTTGGAATCGACAATACTAGGGTATGCTGATCAAAGTAACTTCGAAATTTCGTTCATAGACAATTTGTCAGAGCAGGATTGGAGGAAACCCATTGTGGATTATCTTCAAAATCCAGTAGCTTCGACAGAACGAAAAACAAAGTATAGGGCGTTGAGTTACGTACTCATGGGTAATGAGTTATTTAAAAAGACGCCTGAAGGGGTATTGCTAAAATGCTTAAGTGAAATTAAAGCATACATAGCCCTTTCGACTACGCACGCTGGGGCATGTGGGGCTCACCAAGTAGGCCATAAGATGAAATGGTTGTTGTTTTGACAAGGACTATACTGGCCCACCATGTTGAAAGATTGTGTCGAGTTCGCCAAAGGTTGCCAAGAATGTCAAGTCCATACAGGCATCCAGCATGTACCAGCAAGCGAACTTCACTCGATAGTGAAACCTTGGCCCTTTAGAGGATGGGCGTTGGACCTTATTGGAGAGATCCGACCAGCATCATCAAAGAGCCAGAAGTATATATTGGTAGGCATTGATTATTTTACTAAGTGGATCGAAGTTATTCCTTTAGTCAATGTAGACCAAGAAAATGTCATTGAATTTATTCAAAAGAACATTATCTTTAGGTATGGAATCCCTGAGACTATAACTACTGATCAAGGATCAGCTTTCACCGGTCAAAAGATGCAGGAATTTGCTCAGGAAACAGGCTTTAAACTCCTAACATCAACGCCTTATTATGCACAGGCAAATGGTCAAGTCGAAGCAGCGAACAAAGTAGTGATTGGCTTGATAAAGAAGCATGTTGGGAAGAAGCCAAAAAATTGGCATAAGACGTTAGACCAGATTTTTTGGGCCTGTCGAACGTCCCCAAAAGAAGCCATAGGTACAACACCATATAGGCTAACCTTTGGTCATGACGCAGTGTTGCCAGCAGAAATTTGTCTTCAATCTGCAAGGGTTCAGAGACACCATGATATTCCATCTGAAGTTTATTGGGATATGATGTTAGATGAACTAGTAGATTTAGACGAAGAAAGATTGCGCGCTCTCGACCTACTAAGGCTTCAGAAGAAAAGAGTGGAAGACTCTTACAATAAAAAAGTGAAACCTAATGCATTCTCGCCTGGACAATTAGTTTGGAAGGTGATTCTTCCCATGGATCGAAGGGATCGAAGCATGGGAAAATGGTCACCCAAATGGGAAGGACCATTCAGAATTATCCAGACTTTTTCTGGTGGAGCTTATGAAGTCGAAGAGTTAGGTGACGATAAAAGGCTCTTGAGAGTAAATGGAAAATATTTGAAAAAGTATAAACCTATGCTCCAAGAGATAAAAATAAATAACAAGTAACGACTAAATTAACCATAAATAAGCCAAAATGGAAAATTTTATAAATTAGCCAAAATGGCAATATTGTCAAATACACGTTACAATACATGGTTAAAAGGCTGAATCAATCAGAAGGGGATGGAATCCTTGAGTCGAAGGTATTTAGCTTGCTGCAACTCCAATCTTTTGTTGCACAAGGCATTCTCCTGGGCAAGCTTGGTAATTTGATCGTCGAAGGCTTGAGCTTTCTCAGCAAATTTTAGGCCTTGTGTGATTTCAGCTTGACTTTCGGTGTCTGGAACAGTCGAGAGAAGTTCCTCCTTGCGCTTAGTATTGGCATTCATCTTGGCCTCTAGTTCTTCGATTTGCGCCTTTATGGAAGCATTCTCTCGATCTATAGCATCAACCTCTTCTTATTTAGATGCCTTTTGCTTCGACAACTCTGCAATTCGAGAAGTCGTCTCTGCTACAGCAGTCCATGCAGAAGAACTTTTGCCATATAACGCTTCAAGCTGGCTATTAAAGCCCCTTTGTCGCTGATAATCTGCTGAGACTTGATCAATAATGGAGTGTAACTCCATGATAAAGATTGAAACCTCCGGAGGCACAGCTAGCAAGTCTACGGCATTCAAAACAGCCCCCAAATACGATGGAGCAGTAGGGTCCCCCTCCAAAGCTTTCATCAAATCTTTCTTGAAGAACTGAGCCTTAACCTTCGTCAAAGCCTCATCGAGAGGAGAAGTTTCAGTTGACTTCCCCGACTGAGTAGAAGCCTCCTGACTAATATCAGACGAACTTCCCTTGCTCTCGATAATGGCGTTCAGATAGCCAACAGGATCAGTTTGCTTCAATAGTTCTAAGTCTTCTTTCGACCTATGCTTTGTTGAGGTGATAACCTTTGCAGCGGCGTTGTCTTGGGGTTGAGGTTGTTGAGGAGCATTTGCCTCGACTTGACTCTGTTCGACTTGAACTTCAGCAGTACCAGCGTCACCTTGATCCCCTTCGCCAGCGTCACCGTGATCCCCTTCGTCACGATGCTCCTCCGACAGATCAACCACTTGAATCTCTTTTGGTTGTTGCTCTTCTGTTTGTGGATCTTCTGTTTGTTGTTCTTCTGTCTCAGCATTGGCTTCATCGTTCGCCAAGTCTTTCTCTTGTGGCCTACTGAGTTCAGTAGAGTCCAATGTTTCAGAAGTCCTTGGCGCTGAGCTTTCAGTGGTTTCCTGGAAAAAGAAGAAGAAGAATCTTCTAAGTTAGGAAGGGACATAATCGAACGTGGGTATCGACACATGAGTTAAAAAAGGGTCAAAGAAATTACCTGCAGAGGAACTTCAGCCCCAGGGCTGGAATTGTCGCTTTCGACAGGTTTATTGAGAAGAACATTTAGTTCCTCCTCCGTTGGCTCTTCAATAATTACAGGAGGTGTCCTGGGCTTTCTCCCAACAACCTTTATTCTGATTGTTCAAGTCTCAGGAGAAGGAACATCCTTCTTCAGCTTTCGCCTTTTAAGAGGAGCAGGGGGAGAATCGTCTTCTTCGTCACTCCCAGATTCGACCATCAGTGCTGGTCGTTTCTTGGGTGAAGGTGCCTAAAAACCAATTGGAGTTCGATTTAGAAGCTACATCGAAAGTCAGAATGTTAAAGCCAGAAGAAAATAATAAAAGTCTCGTTACCGGTGCAGAAGGCTTTTTCGAAGGACCTTCCCCCTGATGGCTTGTTGTAGTCTTCGCCGGCGCTATAGTTTTCGCCGGTGGTAGAGGTTTTGTCAAGGGGCCTCCTCCCTGATGGCCTTCTGCAGCTTTCTTGGCTGCAGGCTTTCGAACAACTGGAAGAAGACAAAATAATTAACAGGCTACCAGTCGAAAGGGAAAGACGAAATAATTTGGAAGGATGAACTTACATTTCTTTATTTTGTCTAAGACAAGAACAAAAGACTTCTGAAGTTCGTCCACGAAGTCCTTCTCGTCGAAGAACTCTTCAGCGTAGTAACTTTTCCACCACTCTTCAAAGGATGGTGAGCAGAGAAAGTTAAGCTGATAGTCGAACAACGAAAGAACTGTTCGACCAGCATACATGCCGATATGCTTAGTGGCAGCGTCTTCAGTGTAGTCGTTGAAAAAGTATAACATAGACTTCTCCCTGGGAAAAATAGGAGAAGGAAGTGTTTGAATGATACCAAACTGGCGAGAAACCAAGTTTGGTTGATATGCGATCAGGCTCAAGTGAGTCTTGGAGCTCTTGAATCGCAGGGGCATTATTCTTGGTGTGAGAAATGCTTCCCACACTGTTGTATGTTCTTCGACCTGAGGGCCACTTGATGACTTAGGATGGGGCCTCGTGAACCACTCTGGACCAACTTTTCGTCGAGCAAAGGGTGCCATGGTCGAAACAAACTCTTTTCTTTTTGCAAACATCAAGACGAAGTTTGTAAAAGTTTGTTGAAGCTCCAGCCCATCTTCAGTTGGGGTCAGCAGAGCCAATCTGGTGCCTTCGATGCACCTATTTGCTATCTCCGGAGCTTGCTCATTTATTTGAGTCTTCTGAGGTAAGAAAGACTCGAAGGTGGCATTGAGCCACAACTGAAGTAGCCAAAAAGGTCCTGCAAGCAGCAGACTGGCTCTGTTCTCGATGATCTTCAAAAGAGTGGCTCCGCTGCTAATCGACTCGTACAAATTCTCCAAAATCAGTTCTGCCAAACAAATATTTTGGCCATGGTGGAGTTGGGTGGCGAGGGTGACCATCTTCTTGGTCACCTGTAAAGACTTTGTGCAGAACACAAAGCGTGACAGCCATAAGGCTAGAAACGCGATATGCTCTACATCCGACACAGTGGTCGTCGACTTATCGTGGTAATGGTTGATATATGTGGTGTAGGTTGGTTTTGTGGCAGAGAATCCAATCTGATCCTCCGACATTTCCTCTGGGTCGAAATAGTCCCCAGTGGGTCGAAGGCCAGTGATGGGAGCCACATCGAACATCGTGGGTGTCAGCATTCCACAGGGAAGGTGGAAGGTGAAATGAGTGTAATCCCAGAAGAGTAAGGAGGCTATCAACATTTCTGGGGAATAGTTAAGTCCCGTCTTCGACAACATGACCAGGTCGAATATCCCCAGGTCTTTCCAGATCGAAGCCTGGCTTTTCTCCATTTTTTCCAGCCAAACACTATAGTCAGGAGTGAGGCTAGGGCTAGACCTGAAAGCCCTAACACCCCTATTGAAGAAGCGAAGATCGATTTTCTCCTTAGCGGGATCTTCGTTATCCTCTGCGTCTTTCTTAGAGCATCCGACCGGTTTGAGTTTTTCAAGCACTGGAAAGTAGTTTTTGATCTTCATGGCTTCAGCGATGCTTGGGTATAGCGGGCCAGACATGGCGAAGATTTGGTTGGAGTATCCAACCGGAATCATGAGTTGGCGTGAATAAGCGTCACGTTCAGCAATGTCTAAGGGCTCAGGAACCCTTCGTTGGCCTGTGGGAGTAACTACGGGAGCAGTGGAGAAAATCTTGGGTTTAGCATTTCCGGAGGGGATATTAGAACCAGGAGCGGTGGAAGAACCGGACGCCATTGTTGATGATAAGGTTGAAGATGAAGTGAAGAACAAAGTTGTTTGCAAAGTTTGCAGAGAGTTTGTGTTCAAAGAAGTTTGAAGGCAAGGTAGCGTGAAAAAGTCCCACAATGGGTACTTGGCGCTATTTATAGTAGTTGGGGAAATCCCCAAATTCGAGGACATTTAATGCCATTTAATGTTGCAGAAGGTAGTGGGACACGTGGCGTCCCCCTGTTGACATAACCGTTCTGCAGAAATGAAAGGGTGCAGCGTGCGCCCTCGTTTTTGGGAATTGTCATGATGACAATTTGTGAAAAGACATTTGGCACGCTGCACGCCGTACTGAGGTGACGTCTTAGGTACGGATGAAATGATGGCTTTTTCTTGGGATTGTCAGTGGTTGGTAGAAGACAAAAAGTGCACAATTTAATTTGTGACTAAGAGTGAAAAGATAGGTGTCGAATGGAATTTCAAAGAATGCCTTTTTCTTTTCAGAGTCGAAATAAGGCATTCTTGGGTGGCAATTTGTTGGCTCCTAAATTCGACACCCTTGTTTTTATTAATATCAGCCATTAAAGCTGAAGGATGTTTTCGACCAGTTGGGTCTGTCGAAATGCCCATCAGAAGATGGCAATGTACTTAGAGGATTTCTTCCAAGGGAGAATTTGGTTGCCTTCGACGTCGAAGGTGTTTCTCGTCGAAGATACTTCTCGACGAAGGTGTTCGATTGTTCAGAGTGGAATGGTTTGAAGTTCAAACGTTTGGAAGGAAAACGGTTTCCAGCGGTTACCAAGTGCAACGTGCAAAGATCTGGAGCGTCGAACACTGAGAACGTGCCAAGTGGAGTCATCTCGAAGCAGTGTAACTGCCCGACGGTTACTTGGGATGTTTTAGTATAAATATTAGTAGTTCACGCAGTTTTTCGCGTGTGTTCACAATTATATACAAGTCACTCATATAGATTCGAGTACCCAGCGTGTGAGAAAGAATTGTTGAGAATGTATGTGTGAAACACCACTTTTATTAATCAAAGTCATTTATTTTCCAGAAACTTTACTTGCTTTCTCCTTTACTTTTCCTGTCAAAGCCTTTATTTCAAGCCTTCCTTTATTTTATCAAGTTCTCTTCTTCATGTAATTTACATAAAGCTTCTTTATTTTCTTGTCATTTAAACCATTGTCAAACTTAATCAAAACCCCAAAATCAACCATGTCTTAGGATCAATCTGATCGATCCTGCGAGTAACCAAATAAGTAACCATTTGGAAGATCAGCGGTTGTTTACCAATTTCCACGGTAAACAACTGGCGACCGAAATATCCCAAGAAAACAACCCTCAATGAGTGTAGTATCGAGTATCTACCAACTTCGGACTGTACCAAAGCCGGTCATCTCACTACATCCTAAAAGGCCAAGATGGTCAAGTAAAGGTTATAAGAGTCCATTAGTGCTTCATGACATCACTCAGCGGCCCTGTATTCTCTTTGATAGACTCAAAGGCTACCGGTACCCACAAATATGTCACACTAATATAGCTATTGCTTAGACCGTATCGGTATACCCCGTACAGTTTCCACAATGTATTGCTATTTACCTATTATGTTTCCCCAAATCCGGGTGGAGGATTCAAACCCAAACAATAGAACCAAATATAAAGCAAACAAGTCAAACAAGATAAGCAAATAAGGGTGATCTAAACTCTAAGGTAACCCCACTTATATATTTATTCCCCAGCAGAGTTGCCAGTTCTATGATACGGTGAGAGAACTGACTTGATGTTTTGCGTTTCGATTGCACTTGTGCGGTTAGCAAGAGTCTCCATCGACTTTTCTTTTATCCAAAAGGAAAGGTAAAATAGCACAGGAAAGACCTTTCGAGATTATTTCTCGGGTTCGGGGGGTAGATTATGAAAAGGGAAGATATTAACACCCTTTTCATCCATGGTTTTCCATGGGCTCTTAGTTACTCGTTTAGATCACTTGCTTTTATTTGATTGTGTGCTTGTGGTGTGGGCTTTGAAAGTATTTTGAAAAATCTCTTTGTAATGGTTCTCGTCTCTATAAGAACGTATACAAAGTTTTGTTTCAAAAAGTGATTCAAAGATGTGTTCGTGAGTCGTGTTTCGGAAAGTGTTTTGAAAAGATGTTTTGCAATAGTTATCGTCTCTATAAGAATGTATACAAAACGTTTTGTCTTTTTTGAAAATGTTTTGAAATGAGAGTGTAGGTGTAAAGAGTTTTTATCGTGAGCAAGCGAGTAACTAAGAGCGAATCTATCTACTCGAAAGGTCTTAAATTGTTCTTTTCTTCTTCCTTTTAATGGTGTTATCTTACCATTGATTTGGTAAGAAGCCCCATCGTTGGATGTGAAGGGACAGGCGCGGGTCAATTTTACAATCATTGAAAGCAACTTATGAGACGCTTTAGCAATTTTTGTAAGGGACGAGATCGTTTTATCGAAGGCAACATCGAGGGTCATCGAGGGAATACAATCTTTTTTATCGAAGGGTCATTGCTAGAGCGTCCCATATTCGAGGGACATGATTTTTTTCTGAGGCAACGAGCGAGGTTACCCTAGAGGTGCGCGTGTGAAAAAGTGTGTTGGTTTCAAGTTATTTTATTCTTTGATTAGGTCATCTAGCGATTGGTTTTGAATCTTATCATACACACCCAATTACTATACAGTATATGGAAAACAGTAAATTGCGGGAATTGAAATTCTACGCTATTACAAAGTGTTCGGGAATGGGGGTACAATTTTTACAAATAGGGATGAATCAAATGGGATAGAAATGTCTGAATATCAAACAATACAACCAAATCGAATTTTGTGCGATTTAATTAAAGCTATGATAATTCATGAAAATAATATTAACAAAATATGAAATGCTAAATATTTACTTGAAAAAAGAAAGGTAAAACCTAATCTAAAATATAAAAATAATTGATTAAATTAAAATCTTTATTTTTTGCATTTTATTAATTATGTAAGTGACAAAATAAATTAAAGAAATGACAAAATTAAGTCCTATTATTATTTTTGGGGTTTTATTATAGCAACTAAATCTAAAACAAAATTTAATAAAAAAGGAAAAATGATAAAAATTAATTTACAAAACTTAAATCAAATTAATAAAAATGTATTTAAGTTTTCTTAGTATTTGCATAATAATAATAAAAAATGTAAAAGAAAACAAATTAAACAAAGAAAAACCCAGTGGGCTTAAGATGACTTGAGGGTGAGGCCCAAAATAGTTGTATACCAATCTTGCTGTAACTAAGAACAAGCCAAGAGTGGGGTGTATCTGGTAAAATGAATGGGCCTAATGATTATTGTGAATAAAACAAAGCCCAAGTCTTAAACACGCTTAGTTATTTGATTAGGGGACAAAAAGGAATTAGGGTTCTTGGAATCCTTTGTCTGTTCACAGCGGCGCCGCTCTCGTCTCTTTCGCTTATCTCTGTATCACCCTTGGCAACCTCACTATCCATACCTACTTCTTTTCACGAATGAAATCACTCTCTTCATCTCTTTGTCTCATTATGATTCGCGTTTTTTTGAAAACCCTAAGTTCGGACTTGAACCCTAAAGGGACAAAATTGATTCATCAGATCTTCCCCCCCCCCCCCCCCCAACTCTCAGTTGCCGGAACGTACCCATTCTCGCCTCCCTAATCCAGTTCTACATTTTTTCTTGAAAAAAGGTACGGTCATGTTCTTATTAAAGCTTAAACGATTTCGTTGGTTTTTTTGTCTTGTTATGTGTTTTTCTGTTAATCAACCATGTTGTCCATTGAAATACAGGAATTGGTTTTTAGGGATTCATGAGAAAGAGGAAAGTTCATACCTGTTCGAGACTTTCTGTGAAAGGGAAAGGGGACAGCGAGATTTGAGGACGGCGTTCCTTGGTGGCCGGAGCTTGCACGAAGGGAGGAGATGAGGATGATCGAGTTGCTTTTCTGACTCATTGGTAACCTCTTCTATTTTTCTTTATTGAATGATGATGATTAATGGTTTTTTCTGGATTTTGTGGCTTTGAGGTTTTGACAGTTTATTTACCTTTTGGTTTTGGAGGTTTGGTGATTTTTTTTTTGTATTTTAATGATGGTTCAGATTTCAGACCTGGTTTTTGATGATGGTGTTTTTGTTACTGGTTTGGTTTGGTTGCAGGTTTTGTTACTGGTTTGGTTTAGTTGCAGGTTTTGACAGTTTTAGACTTTGAGGTTTTGGAGGTTGATATTTGAGGATGGCTACTGTGTTTTTGTTCACAGGTTTGGTTTTGGAGACTGGCTATTGTATGCTGGTTAACAGGTTGCAGGTTTGATGAGTTTTGAGATGGTTTGACAGTTTGAAACTTTGAGGTTTTGGAGGTTTTGTTGTTGGTTTATCAGTATGTGACTTATGTGTTTGTTGAGTTTTCTTTAGGCTTATCAACTGTGTTTGTTTCTATTGACCTCCTTCCTGTTATATTGACTCTCTTTCTGTTATCTCTATTCAAAATGGTGGGAAACCAACAATTTTGATTATTTTAACATATTATTCTTATGGCTTTTTGGTGGCAGTTTTGTTTTCTAACAACTTCCATGCAATTTGTGACAGGCAGTGCAGTAGGGATGTGCATCCCAATAACCTAGGTGACTTCTTTCTTCTCTTCTCTCTCAATGACAATAGGAAAGAAAATTGCTTTTTTGCCCCTTTTTTCCAATTCTGAAAGGTTTGCAAAGGAAAATGATGATTTTATGCTTCTTGAACAAGTTTCTTTATTTGACTTAGCATCTTATGTTGCCATACTTCTGACTTTTGTTAATGCTGTTTGTTGTTTTGTCCAATTTGTGCTGCTGTTTGGGCATTCTATTTGATTTGCACTGCTGTTTGGGCATTCTGTTTGTTGCGCTGCTGTTTGGGCATTCTGTTTGTTGTTTACCATATTGCTGTTTGTTTGATTCTGTTTGCAATATTTGTTTGTTTGGACAGCTTTCCTTGCCTTTGAACAATTTTGCTGCATTTGTTTGTTTGGACAGTTTTGCTTGCCTTTTTCTTTTTGTGAACCAAGAAGAATAATCTTCTTGTGATTTGCAAAAAATAAAAAAATAAAATTATGATGAATAATGGCATTCTGATTCCATTCTTGCAAACCTTAATGATGAATAGCATTTAAAATCTTTGTTCATGCCCAACTGATTTTGTACTAATCACATTTTCTTTCTTTTATTTTCATGTGAGCACAATGGAGATGACAAAGCATGGGAGGCAAGAACTCTATGGCAAGCATGGAAGTCTTGGAGATAAGCAAAGGAACTTCAGTCAAACTTAGGCATAGATTAGTTCTCCTAGGTCAAACATTTATTTTGATCTCCTTTGTAATTTAGAGAGAATCATTCTTGTATTGTATCTAATAATTGTATCAATTGACTTTCAAATACGATAAGTTGTAAAACATAAAGTATTAAAAAGAATAAATTGTTTTGTAACAATGTTTGAAATTGGAGAAAATCATATGAAATGTTCTGGTGTTACTTGAAATCCTTTACCAACAATAACTGGTAATTTCTTCTCGCATCCTATTTGATCTTTGAAATTCCCAATCAAGATACTTTAAACAAAATGCTCCAGTCTGGTAACTTAAACTCCAAGTAATCCCAATAATTCGGTAACTGCATTTCAAACAAGCACGCACTGTATATTCCATTTCCTAACCAAGCAAATGTTTTAAAAGACGCAAATCATCTGGTTAACCTGGATCAAAATCATGGTCGTCCCAAATGACAGTCTTAAACTCCATCTCTTGTCCCCAACAAACCATGCTCTGAGAATAAACATTAAGCTTTCCAGTAAACTTGAGGAGACATGAAGACCTGTGAAAACCAATTGAATTTCTGAGAACTCGTTTTCTTCCGAGGATTGCAAAAAACCCTAATTGTTGGTTTACCACCACAGAAGAGAATCTGTCTGATCGATTCCTGAGCCAACTTGAATATCCGAGAAACCCTAGGGTTGTGTCTTCTATGAAAAATGGGAGGGCAAATTTTGGGTTACAACAGTCAGTATAGAGAAGAATTGTGATGCTTAATCTTGAACTGTGTGAAGTGTTTCGTGATCATGGTATTTTTAAGATTGGTACCATGTCCCGTGATAATCCTTTTAGGGATGCCATACCGACAGATAAGGTTATGCTTAATGAACCGAGCCATAACATTCTTGGTAACGGAAGAAAACAAAGTTGCCTCTACCCACTTCGTGAAGTAATCAATAGCGACAAGGATGAAACGATTCCCATTAGAAGAACTAGGCTTAACCCCTCCAATCATATCAATGCCCCACATTGGAAACGACCAAGAAGCGGTCAAGACATTCAACGGAACCGGAGGCACATGTACTTTGTCAACATAAATTTGGCATTTGCAGCAAGTTCTAGAATGATGATGGCAATCAGTTTCCATGGTAAACCAATAATAACCTACTCTCAGAATCTTCTTAGCCATTGTATGTCCACTGGAGTGAGTACCAAAGACACCTTCGTGCATATCTTCCATAATTTTCTTAGCTTCATTCTTGGCTATACAACGAAGCAAAGTTAAATCATGGTTGCGCTTGTACAAGATTTCGTTACTCATAAAGAACTTGGCAGAGAATCTCCTTAGAAATTTCGTATCATTGATAGATGCCCCTTCAGGATACTCTTGAGTTTCGAGGTATCTTTTTACTTTGTAGTACCAAGGCTTTTCCTCTACTCCATCAGTATCAACTTTGTAGCAATGTGCCGGTTCGTCTAGTCTCTCAATAGTAATTTGAGGAGCTTCATTATCCCATCTGACTTTGAATATAGATGACATGGTAGCTAGTGCGTCTTCCAATTGATTCTCTTCTCGTGGAATGTGTTTATAAGTTATTTCTTTGAAGTACATAATTAATGTCAACACATGCTCTCAATAAGGAATGAGATTTGGATGCTTCATGCCCCATTCTCCCTTAATCTGACAGATCACTAGAGTTGAGTCCCCATATACATTTAGGAATTTAATTCTCATATCGATGGCAGCTTTGATACCCATGATGCATGCTTCGTACTCGGCCTTATTGTTGGTATAAACAAAACATAATCTGGCGGTGAAGGGTGTATGACAACCCTTGGGAGAGACAATCACAACACCAATTCCATTACCAAGCGCGTTGGAAGCTCCACCAAAAATCATAGTCCATCGGGATCCCGGTTCAGGTTCTTTATATGGTCCAGGTTTTTCATAATCAATAACTAACATGATATTCTCATCTGGGAACTCAAAATTCATAGACTGATAGTCATCTACAGCTTGATGAGCCAAATGATCTGCCAATACACTTCCTTTGATTGCCTTTTGAGTAGTGTACTGAATATCGTATTCTGTCAAGACCATTTTCCATCTTGATATTCTTCTTGAGAGAGCGGGTTTCTCGAATATGTATTTTATTGGATCCATCTTAGAGATCAACAAAGTAGTATGGGTCAACATATATTGTCTTAGTCGACGAGTAGTCCATGCCAAAGTGAAATAGGTTTTCTTGAGCAGTGAGTGTCTTGTTTCACAGTCGGTAAACTTTTTGCTAAGGTAGTATATTGCATGCTCTTTTCGACCAGACTCGTTATGTTACCCCAATACACACCCCATTGAGTTCTCTAATACTGTCAAGTACATGATCAGAGGTCTTCCTTCAATCGGTGGCATCAGAATGGGAGGTTCTTGGAGGTACTCCTTGATTTTGTCAAAGGTTATCTGACAATCGTCGTTCTACTTCACTACTTGATCTTTCTTCAGAAACTTGAGGATTGGCTCACAAGTAGAGGTCAAGTGGGAAATAAATCTGGGAATGTAGTTCAATCATCCCAAGAAACCTATGACTTCCTTCTCAGTATGGAGAGCTAGCATTTCTTGAATGGCTTTAACCTTGTCAGGATCAACTTCAATTCCTTTACCACTGACGATGAACCCTAGGAGTTTACCAGATATTACCCCAAAGGTGCACTTGTTTGGATTCAACCTCAACTTGTACTTCTTCAATCTCTCAAACAGCTTGTGCAGGTGGTCGAGATGTTCTTCTTTGGTATAAGACTTGGCTATAGTGTCATCAACATAAACCTCTATCTCATTATGGATCATATTATGGAACAAATCTACCATAACACGTTGATATGTTGCACTGGCATTATTCAAACCAAAGTCATAACTTTGTAACAGAAAGTGTCCCACTGTGTAACAAAAGTAGTCTTTTCCATGTCTTCAGGTTCCACCTTTATTTGATTATAACCAAAGAAACCATCCATGAAGGAAAATACTTTGTGCTGAGCAGTATTGTCAACTAGAACATCAATATGTGAAAGCGGAAAGTCATCTTTGGGGCTTGCCCTATTCAAATCCATGTAGTCTATACACATGCGCACCTTACCGTCCTTTTTAGATACTGGAACCACATTTTCAACCCACTGAGGATAGGATGTAACAACTAAGAAACCTGCATTGAACTGCTTCATGACCTCAACTTTGATCTTTTCAGAAATCTCGGGACGCATATGACGAATATTCTAATTTATAGGAGGACAACCTTCCTTCATCGGTAGATGGTGAACCACAATGTTAGTATCAAGCCCTGGCATGTCTCTATAAGACCAAGAAATGATCTCAACATAGTCACGTAACATCTGGATTAACCTCTTTTTGACATTGTCTTCTAGGTTGGCACATATCTTGATTTCTTTTTTGTCCTCTTCAGTACCCAAGTTTAGAACCTCAACTGGATCTTCATGCGGTTGTATGGCTCTTCCTTCCTACTCTAACAGTCTAGCAAGCTCTCTAGGTACTTCACAATCTTCCTCACCTTCGTCCTTGGCTTGGTAGATCGGATTTTCAAAGTCATAATTGGCAATAGCAGAATTGTTATCAATGGGACCCATGGTGGATGTGGATCTGCAATTTGTTATGTGGGTGTGTGTAAGAGCACATAGCTATTTTGAAAGCAATAAAGTAAAATAAAGACAAAGAGCGCAAAAATTTGAATGCAAATGTCCAATGATTTATTAAATGAAAATATGTGGATGAAAAATGAAACCTTAACAAATGGACCGATGTGCCCCGGGTAAAAGGCACAAGGCTTAAAGTTACTGTTTAAATTACATAACCAAAAACTTGAAAGCAAGAAAACAGAAAATAGCATTTACTCCTGACTAAAGGAGATTGGCATAAAGTCTTCAACCTTCCAATTGTTGAGCCCACTGTCGGTAGTAGGTAAAACATAATTGTCTATGTCAGAGTCTTCCACAGTCGCTATCAGAGTCTTCCACAATGTTGACTTGATTTTTGTGAACTCCATTGTTGTTGATGCGGAATGGCGATTTCCCAAAATTAGCACGAGCACGACAGACAATCCTCTGAGCCTCTGAGGTGAAACCCAAACCAAATTTGTAGGACTTGTAAGGATTGTCAGGAAGCTGACCCCAAATATTGCCACTACCTTCTTCTACCACAGCCTTAGCGTCTTTCAGAGAAGCCATTCTTGGTGGAATCTTGGTAACCTTAGGAACAGTAGGAGTAACTTTAGAAACAGGGGTTGTCTGAGGAATAACTTTAAAGGTTTGGTAAGGAGTCTCAAGGAATTCACCATCCATCTCAACATATTTGAAGGAGTTCAAATGGATCACCATGTATTCTTCTTTGCCACAAATTGTAATGAATTTTCCTTTCACGGGATACTTCAACTTTTGGTGTAAAGTAGAAGTAACAACGACTGCCCCATGAATTCAAGGGCATCCAAGCAAACAGTAATAGGCTGGACGAATGTCCATCACATAGAAAATAGAGTTGAAGACCTGTGAACCCACTTTTATTGGAAGATCAACATCTCCATGCACCATTCCTTTTGAACCATCAAAATCTCTTAACACAACATCACTGGGTTTTAGCATAACCCATTCATAGTCAAGTTTGTCTAAAACAACTTTCGGCAATACATTCAATGAGGAATCCGTGTCCACCAACACATGAGATAAGGTAGTCTCCCTACACTCAATAGAGACATGCAGGGCCTTCTTATGGTTCCTTCCTATGGGAGTTAAATCAGCATCAGAAAAGCCTAGCCCATTATCAATTGTCAGGCTAGAACATAATTTTCGAACTGATCAACAAAGATTTCCTGCGGTACATGAGCGCATTTCAAAACCTTTACCAAATCTTGAGCATGGGCTTTAGAGCACAACAATAAAGATAGCATAAATATTTTGGAGGGGATCTTCCCCAACTGTTGAACAATCTTATAGTCACTCTTTCGGATAATTTTCAGTACCTCCTTCATCTCTTACTTGGAGGTATATTCAACAGTAACCTCTTTCAGTGCCTGAGTATGGGCTTACTCAGTCATCTGTTCTTTGCCCCGAGTCTCGGTAGTTGATTTAGTAGCAGTGATACGAACTGGTGTAGTAACAGCCTTTGGAGAGATCTCTGGAGAGAAAAATCTTCCGCTTATGGTAACCTTACTAGTCCCAACATTATTGCCAACATTGGGATCAGTAACTTCAGTATTTTCATCTTTGACAACTAATGGTTCTTGCTTGATGCCATGGTAGTAGACATCAGCTCCATAATTCCAAGGGATAGCCTTGTCAGAGGAATATGGAATTGGCCCAAGTGCGGTAATGATCTGAGGAGAAACCCTAGGCTCGACAGTAATCTTCACAGGACCATTAGAAGTGATCCTTACAGGAATACTAGAAATTTTAATCACAAAAACATCTTCAAGCTTCAGGACTTGAGACATACTTTTCCATAGGCTCTCCTCAGAAGGAGTCTTCTCAAATAGAATTACACGGTCATCCATCAAACGCTTAATACATTCTTTCAGTAGTACACAACCATTGGATTGGAACACACAGTAGTAGAAATTTTCAATGCAACCCAGAAATAAACCGGCTTGTAACAACTTCTTCTTAACAATCATCAGAGGAGTAGTCAGGTCACTTATAGAAGAAACATAAGAAACGTCATCAATAACATTAACGCCTTTGTCATTGTTGTACCCCAAAATTTTCCCTCTCATTTCTCGAGAAATTTCTCAAAAGATCACCCTGGACCCTTAGGTTTGTTCCCATCCAATTTCAAGCCTTGAATTACAAATTTTCCAAGAAAGTCATTCACAAGGGTAAAATGGTCATTTGCATACTGAAAAGTCAAACTTTGACTTTTGGATCATAATCAAGCTTTAAGAATCATATTTCATCAAGAAATGTTGGAATGAGAGATTTGTTTCATCAAGAAATTCAAAAGTCAAATTTACTTTGGAAAAGTCAAATTTCTAAATACTTAGAATTTTTCTAAGTGTTTAAGAAATATGACAAGTTCAAAACTTTTGGCCAGATTTCCACCATGATGCAAGCTGATTCTGAAAGAACTTCTAACACAAGAGTTTTAGATCTCAAAAAGACCTAAAATATTGTAGAACATAACTTCTCCTAGAAATGCTAGAATTTCAAGTTATAAAGGTTCAAAGACACGTCCATGAAACTGAAGCACTCAACAAATTCTGGACATTTTCAAGACAGGGTTTGGTTAGAACTTTCGGGCCAGTTTTCACGAAGGTTCAGCCAGAATTTGAAAGAGAAATTCATAGAGGATTTACAAAGTGTGTTGCAAGCTTCCAGGAAAGTCTGAGAGCTCCTTCAGAACATGTTGGAGCAAGAAGATACAAAGATCATAAGTTGGATGTCTATTCTAAGTTACGCTGAAGTTGAACTTCTGATCCAGAATTAAGCAATGATGCAGAATCTCACATTGGAGGATTTCCAGTTTGATAAATGTCATCATCATTTAATGCTCACAACCACTTTTGAGTTTTTATCCAAAGGATTTCCCCACGTGTGGCATAGAAGTATCTTTACTATCTTGGAAAAGCAAACTTTTATACAAAAGTGCGATGGGCCCATGCGTTGCTTTTGCTTTTGAGGTTACCTTTCCTTAATTCCTGCTTACAAATCTAGCTTAGGCGCTGCTAAAGCTGCTAACCACCATACTTGCTTCAAGAACAAGGCAGTACGCTAGCATGTGATGGTTGTACCATTGATCTCTCCAAGCTACAAGATATTTGCCTATAAATTGAAAGTCGTTGGCAACTATAAGGAGGTAGGAAATTTGAGAAATAAAAAGCCTTGAACCCCTGCTAAAATTCCAGGAGTCCAAAACTGCAAACATAAAAATACAAAACCTGTTAGCTTTTGATTCTCGCATTTAGACTCCATTTTTTCCTCAAGTGTTTCTTGACCAAAGCCATCCATACAGTTTTTGATATACATTCAGAAGCCATCCTAACTTCTATAGTCAAACTGTAACACACTCTCCATCTCATCGCTCTCAAAGAAGTCATAACTTTGATCCTTGGATGTTCCAGAATTTTCCAATCATTCATAGCCCAAGTTGAAAGTTTCCAGCCTACTAAGCACGTGAGGAAGCTGGTCAGAACATTACAAGCGGTCAGAACCAGACTCCAGTTCACAGAACATTTCCCAGCTGCAAGGTAAGCTTCTGTTGACTCTCGTCATATTACTTAAACATTGTTAGATTTGCACATTCAAAAACACAATGTAGACATCCTGACTCCGATTCAGTATATATTCATATATTCCATGTATGTTTGCCTAAGTAGGGAGAATTTCAGTCCAGAACTTCTTGAAGAAATTAGGACTCAGAATTAGGATTAGCAAATTCATGCTTGCTTCTGATTTATAGTTCTGATATCTCTTGTTTCTGAAACATTATGAAACATGCCATAACTGTTATATGCGCATCTTCTGTTCTATTGAGAAATGACTAAGTTACAGATGTTCTGAATAGCATAGAGAGGGAGACGAAATTCTGCCAGTGGCATCAGAACTTCTGAAATCTTCTTTGTTCCCAGCGGACCCAGAACTTCTGACTTTACCTATTTCTACTAATATGATTTCTGTTTTTGCAGCACGTCAGAGTCAAAACTTATGATCTCTTTTAGTTCAGCAATGTGCTGATTCTATTTTCTTTTTCCTTATTATTTTTGCTATCACTTCTATTTTCACTAATCAAAAACACCAAAAATATTTTACATTTTACATGCTTTATTTTATTTCTTAAATCAAAAAGATCAAAAATATTTTCTTAAACAAAACTTATTTCTTTTCTTAAACAAAACAAGTCCATTTCACATTTTCTTGTACATTCTTATCCATTCAATATGGTTGTAATAGTAACTTAGGATTTAATTTTATTTGCAATCCCCATTTGTAAATCTTTACACCCCATCCCCCTAATGATTGTAATAGCGTAGGATATTTACTTTCCGCGCTTATTATTGCTTTCATATATTGCTAGTAATTAGGGTTTGCACATATGCACACCTCAGGGTAATCTCACTTGTTGCCTATCGGAAAAAATAGTCATGTCCCTCGAACATGGGTGTTTTAGAAAAGACCCTCGATAAAAGATCGTAGTCCCTCGATGACTCTCGTTGTTGCCTTCGGTAAACGATCTAGTCCCTAAACGGAATTGCTAAAACATCCATAGGTTGCCTTCTATGACTATACGATGACCCGCGTCCGTCCCTTCACATCCAACGATGGGGCTTCTCACCAAATCAATGGTAAGATAGCAACATGTAAAGGAGGAGGAAAAGAACATCTAAGACCTTTAGAGCAAGTAGATTCGCTCCTAGTTTTTTGCTTGCTCACAAAAAAAACATTCTATACACCGACACTCTTACTTTGAAACATTTTTTCAAAAGACAACACTTTGTATGCGTTCTTATAGAGACGAGAATCATTACAAAGACACCTTTTCAAAATCACTTTCAAAAAACACATCTCACAAATACTTTTTTTAATCATTTTTGAAACAAACACTTTTGTATGCTTTCTTATAGAAACGAAAATCATTACGAAGTTACATTTTCAAAATAATTTCAAAACCCACACCACACAAAGCATAATTTCCAAATAAAAGAAAGTGATCTAGCAAGTAAACTAAGAGCCCATGGAAAACCATGGATGAAAAGGGTGCTAATACCTTCTCTTTTCATAATCTACCCCCCGAACTCAAGAAATAATCTCAAAGGTCTTTCCTGTGCTTTTTCACCTTTCCTTTTGGATATAAGAAAACTCGGTGGCAACTCTTGCTAACCGCAACATTTGCGATCAAACGCAAAACCCTCAAGTCAATTCTCCCACCATATCACAGAACTGGCGACTCTGCTGGGGAAAATTTTAAAAGTGGGGTTACCTTAGGGCTAGATCACATTTGTTTTCTTTCATTGTTTGACTTGTATGCTTTACATTATTGGTTCCTTGTTTGGGTTTGTTTTTATCCTCTACCCGGATCTGGGCACCTTTTAGGTAAGTAGCAATAGATTGTGGAAACTGTATGGGGTATACTGACATGGTCTAAGAGCTACGTTAGTGTGACGCATTTATGGGTGCCGGTATCCCTTGTGTTGAATCGAGGAGAATAAGAGGCCGATGAGTGGCGTCATAAAGCACTAACTAACCTTAGAACCTTACTTGACCAACTTGGCATTTAGGAAGTAGTGAGATAGCCGATTTCGGTGTAAAGCTGAAAATTGGTTGATACTCGATGCTACACTCATTGAGACTTGCCTCCTGAGTTTTGTTTGGTTGCGAGTCAATCGCCTATTGAACGAAGCTTGTGGGAAATGTCGATGATATTGAGATCCCTTAGAACCCGGTTACTATTAACTATGACAGGTTGAACCAACCAAACTTCAAGAGGGTACTTACCTACAAACTCCATGCAAGCCTAAACCTAAGGATTTGTCTGCTTTGTGTGTATTTGTATATAAACTTGCTTACTTTGCATACTTGTACATAACATCATGACATAATACCATAGCATTTTCAATAACATTGAACCACATAATTTCAAGGATCTCAAGGGTCTTTGATACGGGGTCATGTTGAACCAGACGTCTATCATAAGGCAAGAGGATTTATTTTCCTTTAACCAAACGCCGTCAAAGATCAAGTACAACAATTTGAGTCAAGGGCTACAACCCACTTGGCATGGTGAGCTAAATTCTCGTGGAAGAACATCCACCGACACAAAGTTATCCAATTAAAATTGTAAGTGACTATTAACCCCGCGAGATCCTTGGAAACATGCATCCACATATCATGCATCATATCATGACAGATTTCTCCCATACAGGTCTCCTTATCTTCCTACTGTTTATTTCAGTAAGATGGATATGGAACAGACAGTGAAAGATCTCCAAGCTCAAAACACTCAATTCCAACAAATGTTCTTGACTATGGTTAAGGGGCAAGAGGACCTGAAGGCTCTTCTTCTCAAAGACAAGAAGAAAAAGTCCAAGAAGTCAGTAGGCATATTGAACTTGGGAAGAAGACCTAGAGGACCAGTCAAGGGAGCTCTAGATCTTTCAACTCCATCCAACATGGGGGATAGTCATGAAGAAGACCACAATTTAGAGATTGATGAAGTTGAAGCTGACTACTCTGAGGAACAATATCCTCCCACTGATGACAAGTACAAACAGTTGAAGGATCGCCTCAGTGCTATGGAGATTTAACAGATACCCGGTTTGGATTTAGGAAACATGGGATTGGTTTCTGGGGTAGTCATCCCTCCAAAGTTCAAAATCCCTACCTTTGCCATGTACGATGGAGTCTCTTGCCCTAAGATGCACTTATAGTCTTATGTCCGCAGGATTCAACCGTACACAACTGATCTGAAGCTTTGGATCCATTTCTTCCAAGAGAGCCTAGTAGGGACTCAACTTGATTGGTTCTATCAATTGGAGAGTTCTCGCATCCGCATCTGGGAGGACCTAGCTACTGCTTTCTACAAGCAGTACCAATACAATGCTGATCTTGAACCAACTCGTGTGCAGTTGTAGAATATGACCATGGGATCCCACGAGAGTTTCAAAGGATACGCCCAAAAGTGGAGAGATCTGGATGGTAGGGTGCAGCCCCCTTTAACTGACAGGGAGTTGATTGACATCTTCATGGGAACTTTGACAGGGCCTTTCTTCAAACACCTAATCGGAAGCTCCTCAGCCGGGTTCACCGAGCTAATACTGACCGGTGAAAGGGTCGAAGCTGGCATCAAAAATGGAAAGATCCAAGGAGCTACACCTTCTGATGCTCAGAAAAAGCCATATGGTGGGAAGAAAGAGTCCAATGTTGTGTATTGTCAAAAGAGTCATCATGATCAACATGTAGGGGCAATCCTGACCTCTAATCCTACACATGTTCAACAAAGACAGGGTAATAGGCGTAGGGTAAGATATCAAGAAAGGCACTACACTAACATCAACATGCCTTTCTCTCAAGCATTACAACATTTGCTTAAGGTGAAACTGATCACACTAAAGGATCCTCCTCAAAATCCCGACACCTCCTCTTCTAAGTACAATCCAAGCGTAAGATGTGCCTATCATTCTGACAGTCTCGGACATGACACTGACGGCTGTTAAACTTTGAAGAACAAGATTCAAGACTTGATTGATGCCAAGGAGATCAATTTAAACCCTCCGGAGACTCCAAATGTGATCACTGCTCTTATGCTAAATCATTAAGAGCGTCTTGTTCATTTTTAAATTTTCATTTGTAATTCCTCTTGTTATTCAAACAATTATCTATTTATGTCAAACTTTATTTCAGTAATGCATTGTGTTGTACCCCAAAATTTGCCCTCCCATATTCTTCAAGAGTTGGCAAGATCAAGCTACAAAATCTCTCAAGGGTTGCACAGTCCAATTGCCTCCTAACACAGTCAAAATTAGGGTTTTGGTTCTGGCAAAGAAATTGAGGTTTCCAAGGATCCAATCAAGTCCCATATGCCTATATGCATTGTCAAGCATCCATATGTCAAGTTTCAAGACTCACAGCATCAAATTGCACAGTCAAAAACCCTAATTGCTTCACAGTCAACTGTAGGGGCAAAATGGTCATTTGACAGTCAAAAGTCAAAAATGTTGGTCAACATCTTATTTTGAAGCCACAATCATCATTTGATCAATTCTTGATCATGATTCCTCAAAGCATGGCTCAAAAAGTCTCAAGATGCAAAAGTTTCTATTTTTGGACAGTTGAAAAGTCAACTGCAAATTGACCAAGGCATAACTTCCTCATGGTTTATCAAAAAAATCCCATCCAAAGCTCATTTTGAAGGGGATGACATTCCTACAACTCATCTTCACACTTCAAGTCCAAGAAATGCTCTCACAAAAAGATATCAATTTCAACATTATAGGTCATTTTCAAAAGTCAACAAAAAGGCACTTTAAGTCAAAGACCATAACTTGAGATTGGTAAATCAAAATGACATGGGACCAAAGGCATTGGTTAGAGGACTTCAAGACCTTTCCAAAATGTCAAAGAACATGATCATAGCTTCAAAATTGAGCAAGATATGCATTGGAGAAGTTGGGAAATTTTTGGGAATTTTCAAAAGTCAACTTTGCCTAAAACACTTCAAATTTGCTAATGGGCCTCAATTTCTTTCTTGAATCATTACCCAAAGCCTATGCACGACCCATTGAGCTTAAAAGGATTTATTTTCTTATTTTTAATTAATTAATTGAATTTTTATTCTTATTAATTCATTTAATTAGTTTTAATTGTAGAAAAATATCAAATAATGCTTTTTCAAATCTTTTTATGCAGCAAATATATTCCACACATGCTAAGGATTTCGTGCATCACTCAAGGGGACAAAATCTTCCATAATTGGCAAGGTTTTCATGGCAAAAGATTGAAATTTACATAATTGAAAATCAAATATCCAAGACATTAATTCAATGGATTCATGGGCCTTGTTTTTACCTAATTTACTTCACATACTTATGCACAACCTAACCCTATTCAACAAGACACGAAAAGCTGCTCACAAACTCATAACCAATTTGCAAAAAATATAGAAAAAGCTTGAAACTGATTTCATAGTTGCAGGATAATTCAAAGCTTCTAAAGGATTCCAACACCTTGCTGACATTGCTAGGAAGCTTTTGCAATCAAGAACCAGTCCAAACACGCACAGAATCAGAAGATACAAGTGACACGGTTTGCTATATTTTCTAAATTCGTATATCATCATTCATGCGCTTTTAACAATTTTTTTGGATTGATTCATGCTAATAGAGACCTTCTGAAGCGATTGGTACAACTCAATTGAATTAATGTTGCCTGAATCAAGATTCACCATGGACGAAAATTAGGTTTTCAGAAGCTTCCAATTAGGGCTTTCCTTGTATGGAAAAATTAGACCTTTAGACCTATACAGCTGAATTCAAAAGCTCAAGACGAAGCAAACCAACTACTCGCGCTCAATTTATCTTATCTGTGGGCGTAATCACTATTTTCTACTGTTACATTTGTGGGGGTTTAAAACCCCCGCTATCTTGTTCATGTTGCAGGTAAAAAGATGAAGAAGAAGCATGTGTGGCAAGGGGTGATAGTAGCGTTCAAATATCTGGCGCGTTTTTTGTTTTATACCATTAACCATTGTTTTTTATATATTATATTTTCTATCCATTATGTATACAAACAAACGCAATAGCTCAGCTGGTTGGCAACGTGTCCCTTAAGCGTTGGGACCTGGGTTCGATTCCCAGGTCCCCCCACATAATTCATGACTTTTGCTTTAACATGTTCCTATGCAGCGTTCACCCAAAGTCTTACCATACGCACTCACGCTTGAGACTGCCACGCGCTCATGATGATTGATCCAAGGGCCTCAGAAGGAAATCCATGGTGTACCTCAGTCAACCAAGGCGCACTCAAGCTGGAAAGTCAAACGAGCTTATGCTTCAGTGGGCCTGAATTGCTGCAGTTTTACCTCCATTTGGGCCAGACACCCCCTTGTTTGTATATTTAATTTCATTTTCTTTTCTTTTTTAATTCTTTTAATTGCTTTAATTATGTTTATTAATTCACTAAAATAATTTTTTCCATGATAAAAACAGAAAACCAAAAAATGTTTTATATTTAATTATTATTAATTTCTTCACTAATTAATTTTTGTAAATAAACTCTAATAATTAACTTAGTTAATTTAGGTTTTAATTTTAACACTTTTTCTTAATAAACATAAAATATGTAGAATTAGGTTTTGACATTTTATCTTTTTCTTAATTAATTCTTCCTCATTATTTATCATTATTAATTATTATTATTTTTTGTAAATAAATATGTAAATTAATTAATTAGTAAATTAGATCAACTTTAATATTTTCATTAATAATTAAAACATATAGAATTAGGGTTTCATCTTGATTTTAATTTTCTTTATTATCATAAATACAAAAAATATAAAAAAACACTTTCCTTTCTTTAATTAAATAATAATTAGACTTTAATTTAATTTAATTTCAAGCAAAGGGTCAAAACCCTCGGACGTTCAATTTTAATTTCTATTTCGCGCATTATTTTCTTTTGAATATTATGTAACTGTTCAAGGAATGTAATAGTAATTAGGTCTTTTTTTTACTTTCCGCACTTTTAGCAAAAACGGGTCTTTGTACTTTGGCGATGTATAGACCCGCGCCTTGTAATATCGTAGCTTTTATCTTTCCGTCTTTTAATTTTCCGCGCTTTTAAATTCTAACTTGTATGAAAGAATGTATGCTAATTAAAAACAAGCGTAGCTCACAAATGCCATGATCAAAGATAACTGTTAAACTGAAAACAACACACAAATACACACACCACTTCTAGGGTACGCCTCACTTGTTGCCTCCGAAACGTGGTCGTCAAGTATAGGACGTTTTAGTAAGTCCTTATGTCCATGATCCAGTTGCCTCGAAACAGTTGCCTCGAAACAGTTGCCTCGGAATAGTTGCCTCGAAACGGTTGCCTCGGATTAAAAAAAGGATCAAGGACATAAGGGTAGCTTCTAAGGTGTCCTATTGTTGCTTCGGTAACCACACTGTCCCTACACTCGAATTGACCCGAACACCTCCAACGGTGGTGCTACCTACCTCTCAATGGTGGGATGGCACTACCTTAAGGACATTTACACAGCCTAATTCCTTAGGGTAGGTAGATGACTCATAGATACTTGCTCTCTTCTAAAAAACAAAACAAAAATCTTTTCACACCGACACTTTCAAAAGGCTTTCAAAACGAATTTTTCAAACACTCTTGAGGACAGATACAAGAGTTATTCAGAAATCTTTCAAAGAAACTTTTTCAAACCCACTCACATTTTGAAAAGCAAACATTTTGAAAACATAAGAGCAAGTATCTAAGAGCCCATGGAGAACCATGGATAGAAAGGGTGTTAACACCTTTCCTTTCTATAAATCTACCTCCCGAACCGAGAAACTATCTCATAAGGAATTTTGCTGTGCTTTTGTCCTTTCCATATTGGAGAACATAAAAGACGGTGGCGACTCTTGCTTCCGCGACATTTCGCGAACCAGCGTTAAACAGTCAGTTCTAAATCCACCGATCACAGAACTGGCGACTCTGCTGGGGAATTATATAAAAGTGAGGTGTACCTTAGGATTAGATCACTATTGTTTTCAATTGTCTAAATTGTTTGCTTTATTATTGTGGGTACTGTCTTGGGAGTTCTATAGATCCTAACCCGGATCTGGGGGATACCTTCTTAGAAAGTAGCAACAAGACTGTGAGGGAACTGTGCAGGGTATACCGACACAGTTGAAGCAGTCTGCTACGTTGATGTGGCACTTTGGTGAGTACCGGTAACCCTTGAGTCAAGTCAAGGAGAGTACGGGGCCGCCGCGTGGTGTCGTGAAGCATCAACTGACCTTAGGAACCTTAATTGAACCATCTTGGCCTCTTTAGGGTAGTGAGATAACTGACTTTGGTGCAGTCCGAGGTTGGTTGATACTCGATACTACACTCAATTGAGGGTTGTTTTCTTGGAATATTTCGGTCGCCAGTTCAGTGGCTAAATCGAAATGATGAACACAGAAAACAATCCAATGATATTGAGACCCTTAGAACCCGGTTACTTCTGATAGGACAGGTTTTGAGCCCACCAACTTCAAGAGGGTAGTACCCCAGACCCCATGCTGGCCTAAACTCTAAGGGTTGTCTTGTGTGACTTGTGTGCCTTACCATGTTTGCTTTTTTGTGGATATTTGTGGTGTGTTTTTATCATAGCATCATAACATCATACAGCATCATATGCATCCACTAACCATTTTAGGGGTTCGAATCTTCATCTTTGTTCTTGTTTTGTAGGACATGGAAACTATCCGCAGAAAGACAATTCAGATCAGCCTTGTAAGGATCCCTCCTCAGCTTAAGGAACTTATATCCAGGATTCCCGAGAGTTCTTCTTTCAGTGAGAAACATGGAAGACTCATCAGTTTGGTCAACACCAACATTGAGGAAGATATGATAAAAGTCCTCTTCCAGTTCTTTGACCCTCTGCACCACTGTTTTACTTTCCTGGATTATCAACTGGTGCCTACATTGGAAGAGTTCTCCCGGCTTCTGAAGATCCCCATCCTTAGTCAACTACCCTACAACGGTACGGAAAAGGAACCCAAACTTGAAGAGATTGCTAAAGCATTACGCCTACAACCATCTGACATCAAGGGACATTGGGAAGTTAGAAGTGGTATCAAAGGGTTCTTGGCCAGGTTTCTGTTTGAGAAGGCCCAAGAATGTTGGAATTTCCTTGACCTACAAGCTTTTGAAGAAGTTGTGGCACTCCTTGTCTATGGATTGGTGTTGTTCCCGAATCCCGATCAGCTTATAGATATCAATGCTGTCAAGATCTTCATGTCCAGGAATCCTATACCTACGTTGCTTGGGGACATCCTTCACTCATGTTACACTCGAACCATGAGGAAAAGAGGTGTTCTTATGTGCTGCACTCCTCTCCTGGGAAGGTGGTTTATTTCGCACCTTCCACAATCAGTTTTGAAGAATGAGCGGGGTTTGAGATGGTCACAACGATTAATGACTCTTACACATGCTGATATACATTGGTGTTCTCGGTCCAGAGAAGACGTCACTATCATTGATCGTTGCGGGGAGTTTCCTAATGTTCCTTTACTTGGAATCAGAGGAGGTATTACTTACAACCCGTGTCTGGCTTGGAGACAATTTGGTTATGCTCGGAGGGACGGCCCTTATGACATGTTAATTCCTGACATAGTTTTTGACTTCGACAACGATGCACAAGGACTTCGCCAGAGATTTATCAGATCTTGGAGGATGCCTAACAAGGTAGACAGCAAGACACTGGGGCACATGAACTCCATCCCGTTGGAGCCTTATCTCAAGTGGGTACGAGCCCGCTCCCAGAAGTTAGTGATGCCATATCCTCATGTTCTCCCTGTGATCAAAGAGCCAGTTTTGGAAGGAGAGGTGCCCTACACCATTCAACATCCTGACATGCCTACATCCTGGGAAGAAATGCAGAAGAGCTGGATCCAGCTTAAGGAAGAACGGAATTCTCTTGGAGCCAGTCTGCATGCTAGTGAGAAGAAGGTCTTGGAGCTCACCCGCCTACTGCACGAGGAAAAGGCTCTCAACACTTACATTGCTCCAAAGAGGATGCGCAGTGTCTTTTGGGATTGATTTACTTTGTAATGTTTGCCCATGAGGCCTTGATGTACTGAACAATTATTTCTTAATGATAACGTGTGTTCCTTTTTGTCTACAACAAATTTGAACTTTCGAACCCTTGAATGCATTGCATAAATAGCATATCATGCATCATGTGCATAACAGGTACTCTTCTTTTCAGGTTGCTTAATCTTCTTCGCTGTTTATTTCAGCTCGCCATCATGAATCCTGAATCATCTACTGAGCAATCCATCAAGGCCCTTCAGGCTCAGAACACCCAGTTCCAAGAGCTGATCATGAGTTTGGCCCAAGGACAGGAGGAATTGAAGGCTCTGCTGGTCAAGAAGAAGAAGAAGAGAACTGTACTATTCAACACTGGCCGGAGGTTTGGAAATACACTGCAGAATGAGGTTGATCAAGCTGGTTCTTCTGTAGGGAAAGGCAGTCCCCAAGGGGGAAGGGTTCCTAGTCCGGTGGTCTCTGACAACGAGATTGATTTCAATGAGGAGCAGTATCCTCCAGCTGAAGAAAAGTACAAGCAGTTAGAGGATCGCCTGAATGCCATGGAAATTCAACAAGTGCCTGGGTTGGATTTTGGAGACTTGGGTCTATCTTCTGGTGTGGTAATCCCACACAAGTTCAAAGCACCATCTTTTGCAAAGTATGACGGGGCGTCCTTCCCTAAGCTGCATCTCAGGTCTTATGTGCGGAAGATCCAGCCGTATACTATGGACAAGAACTTATGGATCCATTTCTTCCAGGAGAGTCTTTCAGGGACTCATCTCGAATGGTTCTATCAGCTGGATGGAACCAAGGTTCGTAACTGGGAGGACTTGGCTACTGCTTTTTACAAGCAGTATCAGTATAATGCCGACCTCGCTCCTACACGTACCCAACTCCAGGGTATGTCGCTAGGATCGGGAGAAGGTTTTAAAGAGTATGCGCAGAAGTGGAGGGACCTGGCTGGCAGGGTGCAGCCACCATTAACCGACCGTGAACTTGTGGACATGTTCTTGGGGACCCTATCTGGGCCGTTCTTTAATCATCTCATTGGCAATTCGTCTGCAGGGTTTATAGATCTCATTCTGACGGGGGAAAGGATAGAAGCTGGTATGAAATCAGGAAAGATACAGAAAGGTGTGTCCTCAAGTTCTGAGAAAAAGCCTTTCAAGAAGGAAGCCAGTGTTGTGTATGGGCCTAGGAGGGAAAACAAACCGGAACGCCGCCAAGCTGTCAACGCGGTGGTAATTGCAAAGCCTGCTGCCGCTCCTCGGCAACCTAACCAACCAAGGGGTGAGAGACTCAGAAGAGAATATACTCGGCTTAGTATGACCTTGTCGCAGATCTTGCCGCAACTGCTATCGACCAACTTGGTAACCGTCAGAGAAGCTCCGAAGGTGGTAAATACAACCTCTCCAAAGTATAATCTCAATGCCCGCTGTGCTTATCACTCTGATAGCCCGGGGCATTCTACTGATGATTGTTGGGCCCTGAGAAATAAGGTTCAGGATCTTATCGATGCGAAGGAAATACAGTTTGAGGCACCCGAGAGGCCCAACGTTGTGACTGCTCCTATGCCCCAGCATGGAGTAAATGCTATTGAGGAAGACCTGTATGCAGTTTTTGTGGATGATGTTGCTACCCCCTTATTGACTGTCAAGAGGAACCTGTTGTTGGCCGGTTTATTTCCGGGTTGTAGCAAGGGTTGCCTTCTGTGTGCTGTTTCCCTTACTGGTTGTCCGTTGCTGAAGTCGGGCATCCAAAGCCTGATGGATAGCAAAGAGATCTTATTCAAGAAGACCGTTGTTCCTACTGTTCCCACTGAGGAAGTATCTGTTGTCACCATCTTCAACAATCCTACCAAGGCTCCCCCGAGGAAGCCAGTCAAAATCATGTCTGTTGCACCTATTATCATTACTGTTCCGGGGCCTCTCCCCTATAAATCTGAAAAGGCTGTCCCATGGCATTATGGGGCAGATGTGTATGTACTTGGAGTGAAGCAGGAGTTCAACACCAGTACCGATATCAGTAATATCACCGGTCCCGCTAAAGTTACTCGCAGTGGCAGGCTCTTCTCGCCTGACATTGCGCCAGCGGTTATTCGAAGACCTCTTATCATAACGCCTACAAGTGCTCCTGTTTCCCCTTCTGATCAAGTTTCTACCCCTGCTGCCAAGTCATATGATACTCGGGGCAAAGGGATTGCTGATATGCCTGCCCAGATGGAGGCACCAAAGACCGTTAATGTTGAAGCCTCCCAGCAAGAGATGGAGGAAATCCTTAAGATCATCAAGAAGAGCGATTTCAACGTCGTTGAACAGCTGGGGCATACCCCCTCCAAGATCTCTATGCTATCACTGTTGTTGTGCTCAGAGGCCTATGCCAAGTGTGATACGGTGGGAGAACTAACTAGGGTTTTGCGTTTGTTTTGGCAAATGTTTCGGTTGAGCAAGAGTCGCCACCGACTTTTTATTTTATCCTAAGGAAAGGTTTAAAAAGCACAGCAAAAACCTTTGAGATTTTTCTTGGGTTCGGGGAGTAGATTATAGAAAGGGAAGGTATTAGCACCCTTTCTATCCATGGTTATCCATGGGCTCTTAGGTATTTGCTTAGATCAACTTGCCTTGGTTTTCAATTGTTTGAAATGGTGCTCGGTGTGTGGTTTTGAAAATGTTTTGAAAAGATGCCTTGTATAGGCTACCCTTGTAACAATTCTTTACTCGAATGTTTTACAAAAGGTGTTTTGTCTTTTGAAAAGATGTTTCAAGGTTTTTTTGAAAGTTTGTTTTGAAAGTGTTTGTGAAGTGTGGTTTGAAAATAGGCAAGTGTTTTCTTTTACAAATTGACAAGTACCTAAAAGTTATCTACCCTAAAGTTCTCAAAGATTTTTGTTATGTTTTAAACCTTTTGACAATTTTGTTCCACCATTGCATTTGGTGGACAATCTTGTATTAGGAGGTGAAAGGGACGGGCGAGGGTCATCGTTTTAGACCATAATTGCAATAGTGCTAAGTGTCTTTGGGCAATTTCTCTTTGAAAGGGACTTGATCATTTTTAGGCAACTTTTCGAAAGCATCATCGAGGGACTTATGATCATTTGATTGTTTGTTTTTACCCAAAGAAACCTAACATGCAATATGGCCCAATTATTTGAAGGCAACAAGTGGAATACCCTAGGGGTGCAAGTGTGAGATGTGTTTTCCATTTTCATGCTTTGATTATCTTGAGGTTAGGTCAAACTATTTTGTTCTTTTTATTTGCATACAAACCCTAATTCTAGCATGGTGTATTTAGAAAGCGATAAAGTGCGAAAATTAAAATTCCTACACTATTACAACACCATATGGGGAGGGGGGTACAAATGTTCAAATGGGGGGATATTTAGACAAAGAAATTAAACCTAGCTATTACATCATTTTTGGAACATTTACAAGTAATTAATTGCATATATTTAATGGAAAATAAAATAAAGATGCAAAAATGCAAAAAGGGTTTTTATATGTATGAAAAAAAAAGGTATTATTTATGTTAAATAAATAAAATAAAGAAAAGTATTTTTTTTTGGAGTTTTTTATGTTTTAAGGGTAAAACCCTAATTTTTATTAAGTAAATATATTAACTATTTAATATGTATAATATTTAATAATTATATACAAAAATAAAATAAAATGGAGTATATTCATAAAAAAAGTATTTTCCCTATCAAATATTAATAAAATAAAAATGTATGTGTTTTAGTATTTTTGCCCTAAGTATATTAATATATATATATATATATATTATTATTTATTAAATAAATACTATATATATGAAAATAATATTTAATATTTATATAAAAAAAGTATATTTTGTATAAAATATTTTCAAAAGGGAAAATGTAATAAAATTAGAAAAGAAAGTATATTTGCATTATTTTTCCTATTTATTCTAAATAATATATATATATATATATATATATATATATATATATATATATATATATATATATATATATATATATATATATATATATATATATATATATATATATATATATATATATATATATATATATATATATATATATATATATATATATATATATATATATATATATATATATATATATATATATATATATATATATATATATATATATATATATATATATATATATATATATATATATATATATATATATATATATATATATATATATATATATATATATATATATATATATATATATATATATATATATATATATATATATATATTTATGTACAAATAACTTAAACTAAACAAATAAATGCCTATAAATTCAAAAATGGTGAGAAAAATATTTTTTATATTTTTTATATTATAAGCAAAAATAAATGAGTCAAAATGAAAAAAGAAAAATCAAAAAATCATGCAAATACACAAAATGGGCTCAGGGGGTGTCAAAGTGAAAAGAGTGTGTGAAAAGAAAATACAAAACAAGCCCAGCCCAGATAACCTTTCTTCAACCTTTGGCCAGAAAATATCAAAAAAACGCGCGCCTGTTCTTCCAATTCAAACACTTGGATTCTTTGATTTTTTGCACAAACTTCCAACATAAGAAATGTTAAGCATTGAATCACGATTCCAAATATATAAAAAAATCATCCTAACTCTCAGAAATGAGAGAGAATTTTGACATTCCCAAATCCTGACCTAAGTTTTCTGCCATGTTCAGACTCAAAATTCTTGCAGCACACATAACATAAATGAAATCTAATTACATGGGCATGTTCAGGGCTATTAATGTGACATATTATCTTCACAAACCTAAAGCTAACAATACCTAATAAGAGAGATACGAGTTCATGAACTTACCTGTTCAGTTGAGGTTCTATCTGGCAATGGAGAAACTTTCAGTGCAAGGTGATGATTGGTATAGCTTCCTTGATGTCCAGGGATGCTATTCCAAGCTTTACTTTGTCTTGAAACCTTTTGAATCGTGCTAGAGCTCTTCACCTGTAAATCAGAAAAGTCAAAATGGCCAAAAGGGTTAGAGGAGTTACAGGTTGCTTCTAATGCTTTGGATAGTTTGGATTGATGGTAGGGAAGGTGTCTGAAGTGGTTTGGGCAAGAATGCTTGAAAGGATTGAGAGTTGGAACTCAATCTGCAGAGGTTGCTCTGTTTGAGCAGTTTGATGGTGATTTTGGCAATAGGAAGGTATTGATGGTCTTAGGGTCGTGCTTCAGCTTGGTTAGGATGATTAGAATGTGTGTACAATATTTGCTTAAGTGTTCTAATGCTGAGATGATAGTTGTCTTGTGATATGGGATGTTTCTTAACACTTAAGCCAACAAAAGCCAAATTGTGTTCTAGGCAGGTAGAGGGCCCCTAATCATGCTGTAAAACTCCTCCTTGATCAGTGTGTTATGCTCATAATCTTGTACCAATTAGATTTCATCTGTACTTGTTGGATTTTCAATTGGACATAAAGCTTGCTTTTGCAAAAATGGCTATTTTGCTTTTTCCATAAATGGCTTTATTCAACATGTAATGCATAAGCTCATGAAACAAGGCCTTAGCACAATGAACATGCATTAAATTATTGAGTGTTGGATGGTTTAAGGACCTGTAATGTAGCACAAACTAAGCTGACTTGAAAATGGCATAAGTTATGAACATGTACATGACCAATTCAAAAGTGAGTTTTTGCCATATTGTGAAATTCGATTCTCTCAAGTTATGAGGTTGTTTGATGAGTTATTGGACATTTTGGAAAGCTTGGAATGTGTACTACAATCCATCTTTGAAATGCAAATTGAAATTCCAAGTGGAAGTGTATGGAAAATGGACTTGAAGTTAGGTAGAAAACCTTGCCAAAATAGGTTAAAATTTCACTAAGTTAAGAATGGTTTAGTACCCTTATTCCAAAATTTGTAACTTGAGATACAAGCCTCATTTGGGAAAACTTTGTGAATCAAAGTTGTAGATTATGCAACAAGCTACAACTTTCATGTTTTGACTTTTGTTTGAATCCAAATGAATCTTGGTGAGAAAGTGGGGCAAAGTTGGGGAAAAATTAGGGTTTTTCTTAACTTAGAAAAATTCTAAGTTATGAAAAATTCTCATTTCTAACCCTAATTTGCCTTTTTTGATTTCTTGGTGAACAAGTTTCATGATTTGGTATGTTTTGATAAAAAATGAATCTTGACTCTTGATTTTGACTAAAAAGTCAAAGTTTGACTTTTCAGTATACAGTCAAAATTGGTCAATTGACTGGGAAATTCAATTGTCAATCTTGTGTACTTGGGATCTTTTGAACTTGTTGAGCATGTCAAGATAATTCCATGGGGTCCTTGAGTCCATATGTGATCTTGGTTTGCCTTTGGTTGGGTCAAACAGTCAAAAATTGCCTTTGTGCAGTCAAAACCCTAAAAATGACCATTTTGCCCTTTTGGTGATCTGATCAAATTTCTTGTGGAATTGTGATCCAAACTTGATCAAATGGTCCATGTGAGTTCATAATGTTGATGTGGGTCAATTTTCATGAGGTTTTACTGTCAATTGGCCACAGTTGACTTTTTCCCCAATACAGCTGATTTATAGGTCAACTATCCAATTGACTGGGCAAAACTTGGAATCAGGGCTTGAAACTTGATATGGATAAACTTGGGAGTCCAATATGAAGCAAGAAAGTCATCTTAGGCATTTTAGGTCAAAACATATTTGTGCAAACACAAACCCTAATTTGGGTCAGCAGTGTAAGGAGAAGTCTTGAGCAGATGAAACCCTAACTGGATCCTGATCTTCAAGGGCTTTGTGATGAGAAATCAATGAGAAATGGGAAGGCAAATTTTGGGGTACAACAGTTTCCCCTGTTCAATCTTCTTGAATCCGAAGAGTTAGATTGGCAAGTTTGCCTTTCGTGACTCGAGGGTAAAAGGAGATTGGACACTAGAGTGCCCGGAAATTTGCACTCGTCAAAGCAATGGATGCAGGAATGGGCTTAGAGATGCCATTTGGAGATGGGCTTAGAGATGCCATCTGGAGGGGTGACAGAAACTTGTCGGGGATGGGCTTAAAGATGCCATCTGGAATGAGTATCAGGAAGGTGTCCATGCTTTGGACCATCTTCGAACTGGGGGTCTGAATAAGCAATAGATTGACATCCGTTGTTGGGAGAAATCCGTAAACTGTTTTCAAAGGTTGCATCTGAACAAGTGATAGATTAACATCCGTTGCTGGGAAGAATCCATAGACTGTTTTCAGAAGTCTTGAGAAGAAACTGAACAAGCGATAGGTTAACATCCGTTACTTGGAGAACCCGCGAACTGTTTTCAGAAGTCTTGAAGTTGAATAAGCAATAGAGCAGCATCCGTTGTTGGGAAGCGTCCGTAAACTGTTTTCAAAAGGTGAGAAAAGTCTGAACAAGCGATAGATTAACATTCGTTGTTGGGAAGAATCCTCAAACTGTTTTCAAAAGGTTGCATCTGAATGAGTAATAGATTAACATCCGTTGTTGGGAAGAATCCATAAACTGTTTTTCAGAAGTCTGGAGAAGGATCTGAACAAGCGATAGGTTAACATCCGTTACTTGGAGAACCCGTAAACTGTTTTCAGAAATCTTGGAATTGGAAGAAGAACCGGTGTAGGGTTCCCTGATGATGAGCTTGTGTAAAGCCGCATCTGGATAACTCTGGAATAAGCATTAGAACGTTGCCATGTCCGGATCATATCTGAACTATTCCTGGAAAGAATCTCGGAAGATAATGATTTTAGTCTTTCGACTGATCTTACCTGAAAAGGTAAAGAGTTAGTTATATGCAATGTTATGATGCATGACACAATGTATGCTATATGATATGAATGTAAATGAATGCGTATGTAAGCTGGAGAGCTGTCTTGCAACGGATAGATGAATCTGAGATGGCTGAAGGTGACAATATCTCGACTGCTGCTGGGAAGAATAATTCCTGGTTGTTGCTGGAGAATAAGGAGCTTGGGTTGTATACCAATCTTCTGGGGGATTCCGGATGACTTCTACTGGGGAGTACCAATATAGTAGACTCATGCTGGGGAGGTAAGACTGAGAATCTTCAGCTTGGAGGGAAGTATCTCTGGCGACTTCATTGGGGAACTCAAGATTTGCCCTCCCAAAACTCTGTGGGGAGAAGGTCCATTAGTCTGGCTTCGCTGGGGATTGATAATTTGAAACCTTAGCTCGGCTGGGGATACTGAAACTTAAACTCTGAGGAGAATTGAATTCCGGAGGATCCTCTGGCTGGGGGATTGTAAAGATAAGTTACGTTGGGGAACTCTGATGAACTCCGTTGGGGATAGGAAGAATTTTGGCGAGTGCGATCTTCCGTGGTTGTTAGCTGAGGATAACCCAGTGATAAGCCCTTGTGAGGAATAACTTTTAATGAAACTCGGGAGAGACGTCCGTACTCCGCAGGGGATAAGCTTCAAGACTTGCTAGGGATATGGATTCCAAATCTTCGGGGGGATTTCCTTCGAACGGGTATCAAGATATCCAACTGTATCCTCAACCTATCAGTAATCCTCTTTCTTGACTCATAAGGAAATGATTATGTTTCAAATGCATATGCCTATTTAACAAAACATTGGACGTTTCTCAAAATAAAGCAAATAGTGCAAGAGAAAAGAAGAGGAAATGACACAAATTTTTGGGAAAAGTATTTGTATTGACTTTTTATGAGTATATTTGTACAAGGGAAACAATCATCCTAGTAAGAGGATTTTGTCGTAAATATTTGAAAAATTTATACAAAATAAAGATGGCTATGTGAAATAATTCCATGGGATTCCATTCCGCTACAGCCTTCACAACTCTGAATATCTGTCCATTCAATGCTTCGTTTGCCGATGACTGGATTGATCAGAAACCCGGAACTAGTTGATGAAGAGATTGTCTTTGAAGTGATCCGACGAGACATAGTCATACGCTTTAATTCCCTAACTTTTGCCTGAATCGCCCTTTCGGGTTTTCGATCCACCGGGAAACCCCTTTTTGCCCAAGCCGCCCTTTCGGGTTTTCGACTTGCCGGGTGTACAGATTTTTTTTGTTTTTATCCCTAATTTTTGCCTGAACCGCCCTTTCGGGTTTTCGATCCACCGGGATGCCCATTTTTGCCCAATCCGCCCTTTCGGGTTTTCGACTTGTCGGGTTATTTTATGCGTAGTATCTTTTGACTATGTCTGCGTTCGCAGGGTGCGGCAAATCGTCACCGTCCATGGTGGTCAGAATCATTGCACCACCAGAAAATATGCTTTTGATCACAAATGGTCCTTCATATGTAGGAGTCCATTTGCCCCTGGGATCACCCCTGGGATCACTTTGCGGCAAGATAATCCGCTTGATTACGAGATCTCCGACTTGATACACTTGACGTCTGACTTTCTTATTGAAGGCCTTGATCATCCGTTTTTGATACGTCTGACCATGGCATATAGCAGCGAGTCGCTTTTCGTCGATCAGATCGAGTTGATCAAGTCGGGTCTGCATCCAATCATCTTCACTCAAACATGCATCCTTCATAATCCTTAGAGAAGGAATCTGGACTTCCATAGGCAAGACAGCTTCCATGCCATAAACCAAAGAAAATGGGGTTGCCCCAGTTGAAGTACGTGTCGTCGTACGGTATCCATGCAGAGCAAACGGTAACATCTCATGTCAGTCTTTGTAAGTGACTGTCATTTTCGGAATGATCTTTTTAATGTTTTTGTTCGCAGCTTCAACAGCACCGTTCATCTTCGGCCGATAAGGAGATGAATTGTGATGATAAATCTTGAACTGTTCGCACAAGGCGGTGATCATTGTGTTATTCAGATTTGTACCGTTGTCTGTGATGATCCTGTCTGGAACACCATACCGACATATGAGATTTTGCTTGATAAAGCGGGCAACCACATTTTTGGTAACAGAGGCGAAGGAAGCTGCTTCGACCCATTTGGTGAAATAGTCAATGGCAACCAGGATGAAGCGATGTCCGTTGGAAGCCGTGGGCTTGATTTCTCCAATCATGTTAATGCCCCACATTGCAAATGGCCAAGGAGCAGTCAGAACGTTGAGAGGAACCGGAGGGATATGAACTTTGTCAGTGTAGACTTGACATTTGTGGCAAGTACGGGAGTGTTGATGGCAGTCAGCTTCCATGGTAGACCAGTAATAGCCTGCCCTTAGGATCTTCTTAGCCATCGTATGCCCGCTCAAGTGAGTTCCAAATGTGCCGCTGTGTATATCAGTCATGATCAACTCTGCTTCAGCTTTATCTACGCATCGGAGTAATACACAATCATGGCTTCGTTTGTAAAGGATGTCGTTGCTCAGGAAGAATTTAGCGGCGAATTTCCTTAAGAACTTCTTGTCATTTACGGAAGCTCCTTCGGGATAATCTCTAGTCTCGAGATACCTTTTGATTTCATGGAACCAAGTTTGTTCCACTACTTCTTCGGTATTAATCTCGTGACAATGCGCAGGTTCATCCATTCGCTCGATGGTGATTTGGGGAGCCTCGTTATCCCAGTTGAGTTTAAACATGGAAGACATTATAGCCAGAGCATCTGCTAGCTGATTCTCTTCTCGCGGGAAATGCTCGAAGGTAATTTGCTCGAAATGAGGCAACAATGTCAGGACATGTTCTTTGTATGGGATAAGATTAGGGTGCTTGGTATCCCACTCTCCTTTGATTTGACTGATAACCAAAGCCGAGTCCCCAAATACGATCAAAGATTTGATCCCCAAGTCTATAGCAGCCTTGAGACCAAAGATGCAAGCTTCATATTCAGCCATGTTGTTTGTGCAGCTGAAGCAAAGTCGGGCCATGAAAGGCGTGTGACAGCCTTCCGGAGAAATGAGTACTGCGCCGATACCGTTTCCAAGTGCATTTGAAGCACCATCAAAGTACAGGGTCCATCGGGATCCCTTTTCGGGTCCTTCATATTGTTCGTCACCTTCAATGTTGTCCAAATTCATGATGTCCTCGTCTAGGAAGTCAAATTTCATGGGTTGATAGTCTTCGATAGCCTGATGAGCCAGATGGTCAGCTAGTACACTCCCTTTTAAAGCTTTTTGGGTGGTGTATTGAATGTCATACTCAGTTAGAATCATTTGCCATCTAGCTATCCTTCCAGATAAAGCGGGCTTTTCGAAAATATACTTGATAGGGTCCATTTTGGAAATCAATAAGGTAGTATGAGTCAACATATACTGTCTTAGTCGGCGAGCAGCCCATACCAAAGCGCAGCAAGTTTTCTCGAGCAGTGAGTAGCGAGTCTCACAGTCGGTAAACTTTTTGCTAAGGTAATAAATAGCATGCTCTTTTCGACCAGACTCGTCATGCTGGCCCAAAACACACCCCATTGAGTTATCCAAGACGGTCAAATACATGATCAATGGTCTTCCTTCGACGGGTGGCATCAGAATAGGAGGTTCTAGCAAATACTCCTTGATTCTATCAAAAGCAGCTTGACAATCGTCGTTCCATTCAACTACCTGATCTTTCTTCAAGAGTTTGAAAATTGGCTCACAGGTAGAAGTCAGATGCGAGATGAATCTGGCAATATAGTTCAAGCGCCCCAAGAATCCTCTAACCTCCTTTTCAGTACGGGGAGCGGGAATCTCTTGTATTGCTTTTACTTTTGCTGGATCGACTTCAATGCCTTTGTTGCTTACAATGAATCCCAGGAGTTTACCAGACCTAACTCCAAAAGTGCATTTACTTGGATTCAGCCTGAGCTTATATTCTTTTAACCTGGCAAACAGCTTCTCCAGATGTTCAAGGTGCTCTTCCTCTGTTTGTGACCGAGCTATCATATCGTCTACGTAGACTTCAATCTCATGATGTATCATATCATGAAACAAAGCTACCATGGCGCGTTGATAAGTTTCCCCTGCGTTCTTCAGCCCGAACGGCATCACCTTGTAACAGAAAGTTCCCCATTGTGTGACAAAAGTTGTTTTCTCCATATCCTCGGGGGCCATTTTGATTTGATTGTAGCCCGAGAATCCATCCATGAAGGAAAACACTTTATGCTGGGCTGTATTGTCGATCAAAATGTCAATATGAGGTAGCGGGAAATCATCTTTGGGGCTGGCCCTATTCAAATCACGGTAGTCCACACACATCCTGACTTTGCCATCTTTCTTAGGTACTGGCACGATGTTAGCGACCCATTGAGGATACGACGTAACAGCCAGAAAGCCAGCGTCGAATTGCTTCATTACTTCCGCCTTGATCTTCTCAAACATGTCAGGCCTGATTCGACGAACTTTTTGCTTGATCGGTGGACAATCCTCTCTTGTGGGGAGACGGTGAACCACAATGTCTGTGTCTAAACCCGGCATGTCTTCATAAGACCAAGCGAAGATTTCAACATACTCATTCAACAACTGTACCAGGCGCTCCTTGACCCTTGGTTCCAGATTGGCACCCACTTGCACCTCCTTCCGGTCTTCTTCGGTTCCCAAGTTGACAGTTTCCAATGACTCTTCGTGCGGTAGGATGGCCCTTTCCTCTTGTTGTAGAAGTCTGGCTAGTTCCCCTGGTACTTCACAACCTTCGTCATCTTCATACTCGGCTAGATTGACCAGATCTTCAAAGTTATTGAAAGATATAGCAGAATCGTCACCCATGGAATCCGGAGTGGATGGGTACCTGCATTGGTGAGTGTCGGTGTGTGTAAGGGATAGCCATCCTTAAACAAAAAAATGCAAAAGGAAAGGAAATGAGCACAAGCAGTTTATCAAATGAAAAACATCCAATGAATCATTAAACATGGCATATGGATATGAAAAATAATCAAAACCCTTACAAATGGACCTACATGCCCCGGGCAAGGCATGAGGTGAAAAGATAGTGTACGGATTGTTTGAAAGTAAATATTACAGACCAAATAGGAAATGTTTAATAGATAAATTACTGATGAATAAAAGTGATGGGGACAAAGTCTTTTGCCTCCCAGTTGCTCAACCCCCCTTTGATAGTTGGATAGATCCACTTTTCGATGTTGCTCTCTTTGTCTTCATCCTCCAAAGCGTTGATTCCGTAGGGAGAAATTTTGACTGGCGCTCTTTCAATCTTCGAACGGTGCATCGCTTTATGGCCTGCGGTTGTGAACCCTAATCCAAATTTGTCGATCTTATGTGGAATGTCAGGTAACTCCCCCCATGCTGAATTCTTCCCTTCCTTTATTGCGGCCCTTGCGTCCTCCAGAGATGCCATCCTGGCCATCTGCCTCGGTGTCTCAGCTGCCAACTTCGCTACTGCTATTTCAGGAAGGACTTCTTCGAAATGTTGAAACGGCGTCTCAATGAATTCCCCTTCAACCTCCACATACCGGAAAGAATTTAAGTGGCTAATCATGTACTCTTCTTCGCCATGGACAGTAATGATCTTCCCCTTGATAGGATATTTCAACATCTGATGTAAGGAGGAGGTGACTGCCCCAGCCTGGTGTATCCAAGGCCTACCCAGCAAGCAAGAGTATGATGGACGGATGTCTATCACATAGAAAGTAGATTTAAACACCTCGGTGCCTATCTTGATGGTAATTTCAACCTCTCCATGGACCATTCTCTTTGAACCGTCGAAAGCTCTGACAACAATATCACTCGGCTTCAACTCCAACCCTTCACAATCTAGTCGGTCCAAGGCCTTTTTAGGCAATACATTCAGCGACGAACCAGTGTCGAACAAGATGTGCGCGAGAGTGGTTCCTCGGCACTCGACTGAAATGTGCAAAGCATCATTGTGATTTCTACCTTTAGGAGTTAGGTCGGCATCAGAGAACCCTAATCCATTATCCGCAGTCAGGCTAGCCACGCAATTCTGGAACTGATCTGCAGAAGTTTCCTGGGGCACATGAGCTGCCTTCAGAAATTTTATCAGAGCTTTAGCGTGCGCTTCCGAGCAAAGTAGCAGTGCCAGCATGGAGATCTTGGAGGGGGTTTGCCCCAGCTGTTCTACCACATTGTAATCACTCCTTTTGATTATCCTCAAAATCTCATCCATTTCCTTCTTGGAGGTTTCCGGGATGACCAAGGGTTGAGCCCTCGTCCTGACGAGCTCATCTTGGATTCCCTTACCTTTGTCAGCAGCGGTAGGAGAGACAGCACTAGGAACAACAACATCCTCAATCAAAGGGGTTCTAGCAGAGATTTTATTGGTGCAGGGATGACCTTGTCGGCAGATGAGGGTCCAAAGATTGCTCTTGGAGGGGCAATCTCTGGAGAAAATATTCTCCCGCTCCTGGTGATTTTGCTCGTGCCTGCAATGTTACCAATGCTGGCCTCTTCATCATCCGAACTTTCTTCAGTTATTTCGATTTGTTTAATACCATGGTAGTAGACGTCACCGCCATAGTTCCATGGTATGGACTTCTCAGAAACATAGGGGACAGGCCCTGGCATTGTTATCTTCAAAGGAACAGATTTCGTAGCTGGTGTAATCTTAATAGGCTTTTTGACGGCCTTAGAAAGATTGGCGTGAATGGTTATGATTGAGATATCTTCAGTATGAACTGGAACAGCAGAAACTTTTTCAAACAAAATTTGTCGACTATCCATGAGGCCTTGGATGCCTTTCTTCAGTAACGGACAATCAAACGGCAGAGAGTAACAACAATAGCAGTCTTCTTTACATCCCGGGAAGATCCCGGCCCTTAACAAATTCAACTTAATGGTTAGCAATGGAGTAGTCAGATCATTGACATCAGCAACATACAAATCTTCTTCAATAGCGTTGACATTCCGGTCGTGCTTCGGCATGGGTGCAGATATCACATTAGGCTTCTCTGGAGCGTCAAACTCCACCTCCTTCGCCTCTATCAGGTCTTGGATTTTATGCTTGAGTGCCCAACAATCATTGGTGTCGTGCCCAACACTGTCTGAATGGTAGGCGCATTTAGCATTAGCATGATAATGCAGAGAGGATGTATTCACATTCTTTGGTGCCTCCTTGATGGTGGCAAGATTCAACTTCAACATATGGGGAAGCACTTGCGCTGGAGTCATATTAATACGGGTGAACTGCCGTTGTGGCCGTTCCACTCGTTGTTGATTTGGTCTGGACTGGTTATAGCGAGGCTGCTCACTTGGAGTGTTTTGAATCATTACGGCCCCCACAGTTGGCCGACGCTCCGTCTTCCCTGCTCTTCTCTGAGAATATACCATAGTTGTTTCCTTCTTAAAAGGCTTCTTCTCAACACTTGCAGCAACACCCTTCTGAATCTTTCCTGACTTGATGTCGGCTTCTATTCTCTCGCCTATTAAGATCAAATCGGTAAACCCCGCGGAAGAGTTACCAATTAGATGATTGAAAAATGGCCCAGATAGGGTCCCTAGAAACATATCAACGAGCTCACGATCGGTTAAAGGAGGCTGCACCCTGCCAGCCAAATCCCTCCTTTTTTGTGCATATTCTTTGAATCCCTCGCTTGTTCCTAGCGACATACCCTGAAGTTGGGTACGAGTAGGAGCAAGGCCAGAATTATACTGGTATTGTTTGTAGAAAGCGGTGGCCAAATCTTCCCAATTTCGGACGCTGGTTCCCTCTAGCTGATAAAACCACTCCAACTGAGCTCTAGAAAGGCTGTCTTGAAAGAAATGAATCCAAAGGTTTTTATCTGCCGTATAGGGTTGGATCTTTCTCACGTAGGACCTGAGATGCATTTTGGGACAGGACAACCCATCATACCTCACAAACACTGCCACTTTGAATTTTGGGGGAATCACAATCCCGGCGACCAAACCCAAGTCTTCAAAATCCAAACCCGGTACTCTTTGTAATTCCATGGCGGCCAATCTGTCTTCTAGCCCTTTGTATTTATCATCAGCTGGAGGGTATTGCTGATCAGAATAATCTTCATCCTCTTCGACCTCTTCTTCTTCCGCATCAGACTCGGAAGGTACCGCAGCTCCACCTCCTTTGCTGGTTCCTTCATCAGAAATAGGAGGAAATTCAAGCACCCTCTGAGCTTCTCCGTCAAATCTTCTCCCTAAAGTAGCCACCCCGAGTCTCTTTTTCTTTTTTTTCACTGGGTCCTTGTTCCCTAATTGAGTCTTGATATCCTCCTGACCCTTAGCCAAGGTCATCAGGAGTTGCTGGAACTGTGCATTCTGAGCTTGCAGGTCTTTGACTGTTTGCTCGAGATCCATCCTACTAAAATAAACAGCAGATAGATAAGGAAACCTAGAGTGAGACCTGCTTATGCACATGATGAATGGTATGCTTATGTATTCAATGCATTCAAGGATTTAGGACATTCAAAATTGTTTCAGACAAAGAAGAACGCACGTCATATTAATAAGAAGAAATTTGTTAGTACATAAATGCCCCATGGGCCAAATATTACAAAATAACTTCTCAAGGCAAAAATACATTGCGCATCCTCTTTGGTGCGATGTAGGTTTTGAGGGCCTCTTGCTCATGGAGTCGGCGGGTAAGTTCTAGAACCTTCTTCTCACTGGCGTAGAAGCTAGCTTCAAAAGTGTTCCGTTCCTCCTTGAGCTGAATCCGACTTTTCTGCATTTCCTCCCACGATGTAGGCATGTCAGGATGTAGGATGGTGTAGGGAACCTCTCCTTCATTAACGGGCTCTTTAATCACAGGGAGTACATGAGGATAAGGCATCATCAGACTTTGGGCTCGGGCTCGTACCCACTTGAGATAAGGCTCAAGAGGGATGGAGTTCTTGTGTCCCAGAGTCTTGCTATCAACCTTGTTGAGTCTTCCCCAAGCTCTGATGAATCTTTGGCAAAGTCCTTGCGCATCGTTGTCGAAGTCAAAAACTAGGTCAGGAATCAACATATCATGAGGGCCATCCCTCCGTGCATATCCAAATTGCCTCAAAGCTAGGCAAGGGTTGTAGGTGATACCTCCTCTAATTCCAAGTAAAGGAACATTAGGGAATTCTCCACAACGATCGACGATGATGACATTTTCTCTGGACCGAGAACACCAATGTACATCAGAGTGAGTAAGAGTCATCAACCGTTGGGACCACCTTGAGCCTTGGTCATTCTTCAAGACAGATTGTGGAAGGTGCGAAATAAACCACCTTGCAAGGAGAGGAGTACAGCACATGAGAACACCCCTCTTTCTCATTGTTCGTGTGTAAAATGAGTGAAGAATGTCCCCAAGCAATGTTGGTATTGGATTTCTGGACAAGAAGATTTTGACGGCGTTGACATCTATCAATTGGTCAGAGTTCGGGAACAAGACTAATCCATAGATGAGGAGTGCCACAATCTCTTCAAAGGCTTGTAGGTCCAATGAGTTCCAACATTCTTGTGCCTTCTCAAACAAGAATTTTGCTAAGAATCCTTTGACGCCGCTTCTGGTTTCCCAATGCCCCTTGATGTCGGATGGTTGTAGATGTAATGCTCGAGCAATATCTTCCGGCTTTGGTTCCTTTTCCGTACCGTTGAAGGGTAGTTGATTAAGGATAGCGATTCTTAGGAGTTGAGAAAACTCCTCCAAAGTGGGTACCAGCTGGTAATCAGGGAAAGTGAAATAGTGGTGAAGAGGGTCAAAGAACTGGAATTGCACTTTCATCATGTTTTCTTCAATGTTGGTGTTGACTAAGCTGAGCAGTCTACCATGTCTTTCACTGAAGGATGAGTTTTCCGGAATTCTTGAGGTGAGCTCCTTGAGTTGAGGAGAGATTCTCACAAGGTTGACTTGAATGGTGTTTCTGCGAGGAATTTCCATGACCTACAAAACAGGAACAAAGATGAAGATCCAAACCCTTGAAATGGTTAGTGAATGCATATGATGCTTTATGATGTTTATGATGTATGCACAAAACATATGCACAAGCAAATCACACCAAACCCTAGTTTCAGGCTTGCATGGGGTTTCATAGGTAAGTACCCTCTTGAGTGTAGTTGGCTTAAAAACATGTCCTATAAATAGTAACCGGGTTCTAAGGAGCTCAATATCATTGGATTGTTTTCAATGTTCATTGTTTTGGTTTAGCCACTTAACTAGCGACCAAAATATTTCAAGAAAACAACCCTCAATGAGTGTAGTATCGAGTATCTACCAACTTCGGACTGCACCAAAGTCGGTCATCTCACTACCCCTAATGTAAGGCCAAGATGGTCAAGTAAGGTTCTAGGTCATTAGTGCTTAGTGACATCACTCAGCGGCCCCGTACTCTCCTTGATTGAACTCAAGGGTTACCGGTACTCACAAATATGTCGCACTAATATAGCTATTGCTTCGACCGTGTCGGTATACCCCGCACAGTTTCCACAATGTATTGCTATCTATGAATGTTTCCCAAAATCCGGGTGTAGGATTGCAAACCCAAACAATAAGAGCCAAGATGTAAAGCAATCAATTCAAACAATTAGTCATGCAAGAGGGTGATCTAAGCCCTAAGGTTACTCCACTTTAAAAATTTTCCTCCCCAGCAGAGTCGCCAGTTCTGTGATACGGTGGGAGAACTGACTAGGGTTTTGCATTTGTTTTCGCAAATGTTTCGGTTGAGCAAGAGTCGCCACCGACTTTTTATTTTATCCTAAGGAAAGGTTTAAAAAGCACAGCAAAAACCTTTGAGATTTTTCTTGGGTTCGGGGAGTAGATTATAGAAAGGGAAGGTATTAGCACCCTTTCTATCCATGGTTATCCATGGGCTCTTAGGTATTTGCTTAGATCAACTTGCCTTGGTTTTCAATTGTTTGAAATGGTGCTCGGTGTGTGGTTTGGAAAATGTTTTGAAAAGATGCCTTGTATAGGCTACCCTTGTAACAATTCTTTACTCGAATGTTTTACAAAAGGTGTTTTGTCTTTTGAAAAGATGTTTCAAGGTTTTTTTGAAAGTTTGTTTTGAAAGTGTTTGTGAAGTGTGGTTTGAAAATAGGCAAGTGTTTTCTTTTACAAATTGACAAGTACCTAAAAGTTATCTACCCTAAAGTTCTCAAAGATTTTTGTTATGTTTTAAACCTTTTGACAATTTTGTTCCACCATTGCATTTGGTGGACAATCTTGTATTAGGAGGTGAAAGGGACGGGCGCGGGTCATCGTTTTAGACCATAATTGCAATAGTGCTAAGTTTCTTTGGGCAATTTCTCTTTGAAAGGGACTTGATCATTTTTAGGCAACTTTTCGAAAGCGTCATCGAGGGACTTATGATCATTTGATTATTTGTTTTTACCCAAAGAAACCTAACATGCAATATGGCCCAATTATTTGAAGGCAACAAGTGGAATACCCTAGGGGTGCAAGTGTGAGATGTGTTGTCCATTTTCATGCTTTGATTATCTTGAGGTTAGGTCAAACTATTTTGTTCTTTTTATTTGCATACAAACCCTAATTCTAGCATGGTGTATTTAGAAAGCGATAAAGTGCGAAAATTAAAATTCCTACACTATTACAACACCATATGGGGAGGGGGGTACAAATGTTCAAATGGGGGGATATTTAGACAAAGAAATTAAACCTAGTTATTACATCATTTTTGGAACATTTACAAGTAATTAATTGCATAAATTAAATGGAAAATAAAATAAAGATGCAAAAATGCAAAAAGGGTTTTTATATGTATGAAAAAAAAAGGTATTATTTATGTTAAATAAATAAAATAAAGAAAAGTATTTTTTTTGGAGTTTTTTATGTTTTAAGGGTAAAACCCTAATTTTTATTAAGTAAATATATTAACTATTTAATATGTATAATATTTAATAATTATATACAAAAATAAAATAAAATGGAGTATGTTCATAAAAAAAGTATTTTCCCTATCAAATATTAATAAAATAAAAATGTATGTGTTTTAGTATTTTTGCCCTAAGTATATTAATATATATATATTTTTTATTATTTATTAAATAAATACTATATATATGAAAATAATATTTAATATTTATATAAAAAAAGTATATTTTGTATAAAATATTTTCAAAAGGGAAAATGTAATAAAATTAGAAAAGAAAGTATATTTGCATTATTTTTCCTATTTATTCTAAATAATATATATATATATATATATATATATATATATATATATATATATATATATATATATATATATATATATATATATATATATATATATATATATATATATATATATATATATATATATATATATATATATATATATATATATATATATATATATATATATATATATATATATATATATATATATTTATGTACAAATAACTTAAACTAAACAAATAAATGCCTATAAATTCAAAAATGGTGAGAAAAATATTTTTTATATTTTTTATATTATAAGCAAAAATAAATGAGTCAAAATGAAAAAAGAAAAATCAAAAAATCATGCAAATACACAAAATGGACTCAGGGGGTGTCAAAGTGAAAAGAGTGTGTGAAAAGAAAATACAAAACAAGTCCAGCCCAGATAACCTTTCTTCAACCTCTGGCCAGAAAATATCAAAAAAACGCACGCCTGTTCTTCCAATTCAAACACCTGGATTCTTTGATTTTTTGCATAGACTTCCAACATAAGAAATGTTAAGCATTGAATCACGATTCCAAATATATAAAAAAATCATCCTAACTCTCAGAAATGAGAGAGAATTTTGACATTCCCAAATCCTGACCTAAGTTTTCTGCCATGTTCAGACTCAAAATTCTTGCAGCACACATAACATAAATGAAATCTAATTACATGGGCATGTTCAGGGCTATGAATGTGACATATTATCTTCACAAACCTAAAGCTAACAATGCCTAATAAGAGAGATACGAGTTCATGAACTTACCTGTTCAGTTGAGGTTCTATCTGGCAATGGAGAAACTTTCAGTGCAAGGTGATGATTGGTATAGCTTCCTTGATGTCCAGGGATGCTATTCCAAGCTTTACTTTGTCTTGAAACCTTTTGAATCGTGCTAGAGCTCTTCACCTGTAAATCAGAAAAGTGAAAATGGCCAAAAGGGTTAGAGGAGTTACAGGTTGCTTCTAATGCTTTGGATAGTTTGGATTGATGGTAGGGAAGGTGTCTGAAGTGGTTTGGGCAAGAATGCTTGAAAGGATTGAGAGTTGGAACTCAATCTGCAGAGGTTGCTCTGTTTGAGCAGTTTGATGGTGATTTTGGCAATGGGGAGGTATTGATGGTCTTAGGGTCGTGCTTCAGCTTGGTTAGGATGATTAGAATGTGTTTACAATATTTGCTTAAGTGTTCTAATGCTGAGATGATAGTTGTCTTGTGATATGGGATGTTTCTTAACACTTAAGCCAACAAAAGCCAAGTTGTGTTCTAGGTAGGTAGAGGGCCCCTAATCATGCTGCAAAACTCCTCCTTGATCAGTGTGTTATGCTCATAATCTTGTGCCAATTAGATTTCATCTGTACTTGTTGGATTTTCAATTGGACATAAAGCTTGCTTTTGCAAAAATGGCTATTTTGCTTTTTCCATAAATGGCTTTATTCAACATGTAATGCATAAGCTCATGAAACAAGTCCTTAGCACAATGAACATGCATTAAATTATTGAGTGTTGGATGGTTTAAGGACCTATAATGTAGCACAAACTAAGCTGACTTGAAAATGGCATAAGTTATGAACATGTACATGACCAATTCAAAAGTGAGTTTTTTCCATATTGTGAAATTCGATTCTCTCAAGTTATGAGGTTGTTTGATGAGTTCTTTGATATTTTGGAAAGCTTGGAATGTGTACTACAATCCACCTTTAAAATGAAAATTGAAATTCCAAGTGGAAGTGTATGGAAAATGGACTTGAAGTTAGGTAGAAAACCTTGTCAAAATAGGTTAAAATTTCACTAAGTTAAGAATGGTTTAGTACCCTTATTCCAAAAATTGTAACTTGAGATACAAGCCTCATTTGGGAAAACTTTGTGAATCAAAGTTGTAGATTATGCAACAAGCTACAACTTTCATGTTTTGACTTTTGTTTGAATCCAAATGAATCTTGGTGAGAAAGTGGGGCAAAGTTGGGAAAAAATTAGGGTTTTTCATAACTTAGAAAAATTCTAAGTTATGAAAAATTCTCATTTCTAACCCTAATTTGCCTTTTTTGATTTCTTGGTGAACAATTTTCATGATTTGGTATGTTTTGATGAAAAATGAATCTTGACTCTTGATTTTGACTAAAAAGTCAAAGTTTGACTTTTCAGTATATAGTCAAAATTGGTCAATTGACTGGGAAATTCAACTGTCAATCTTGTGTACTTGGGATCTTTTGAACTTGTTAAGCATGTCAAGATAATTCCATAGGGTCCTTGAGTCCATATGTGAGCTTGGTTTGCCTTTGGTTGGGTCAAACAGTCAAAAATTGCCTTTGTGTAGTCAAAACCCTAAAAATGACCATTTTGCCCTTTTGGTGATCTGATCAAATTTCTTGTAGAATTGTGATCCAAACTTGATCAAATGGTCCATGTGAGTTCATAATGTTGATGTGGGTCAATTTTCATGAGGTTTGACTGTCAATTGGCCACAGTTGACTTTTTCCCCAATACAACTGATTTCTAGGTCAATTATCCAATTGACTGGGCAAAACTTGGAATCAGGGCTTGAAACTTGATATGGATAAACTTGGGAGTCCAATATGAAGCAAGAAAGTCATCTTAGGCATTTTAGGTCAAAACATCTTTGTGCAAACACAAACCCTAATTTGGGTCAGCAGTGCAAGGAGAAGTCTTGAGCAGATGAAACCCTAACTGGATCCTGATCTTCAAGGGCTTTGTGATGAGAAATCAATGAGAAATGGGAGGGCAAATTTTGGGGTACAACACCAAGGCCCTGATCTCATTTCTGAAGACGGCCCATGTGCCACAAGAAACATCTGCGGATCAATTTACTGATTGTGTGGCCAATTTGACCGCTGACAATGGTTTGGGTTTCTCGGATGCTGATCTTACCGCTAAGGGAAGGAACCACAATGATGCCCTGCATGTCTCCATAGAATGCAGGGGCACTACTCTCGCACACGTGTTGGTGGACACCGGTTCTTCGCTGAATGTATTGCCCAAGAAGGCCTTGGACAGGTTGGATTGTGAGGGTCTGGAGTTGAAGCCTAGTAACATCGTTGTCCGAGCTTTTGACGGGTCGAAGAGGATGGTACATGGGGAGGTGGATATTCTGATTCGTGTTGGTTCTCAAGTCTTTGACTCAATGTTCTATGTGATGGACATTCGTTCATCCTATTCTTGTTTGCTGGGTCGTCCTTGGATCCACAAGGTTGGGGCTGTGACCTCCACTCTACACCAGAAGCTCAAATACCCTGTCAGAGGGAAGATTGTTACAGTGCAGGGAGAGGAAGAATACATGGTTAGTCATCTGAACTCGTTCCGGTATATAGAGATGGACGGGGAGTTCATTGAAACCCCCTTTCAACATTTTGAAGAGGTACCTCCAACATTGGCGTCAGCAGAGACAGGAATTGAAGAAGACTTTCCTCCGAAGATGGCTTCCTTGAAGGACGCTCGGGCTGTAATTGAGAAAGGTGAATGTGCTAACTGGGGCAGGCTCCCTGATTTTACTCCTAAGACTGACAAATTTGGGATGGGTTTCACTGCAAAGGCTCAGAAGGCTGTACGCAAAGCAAGGATTGGAAGACCTCTCGTGTTCATCACGAACCCGGGAGTGAATGATATTGAAGGCGATGCAGAGGAATCAGAGTTTGATAGCTGGATCTACCCGACGGCCGATGGTGGACTGAACAATTGGACTGCAAAAGACCACATACCTGTTACTTTTGTTACGCAGTAATGAATTCCTTTGTTTTTTATTTCTAATGAACAATAAATTGAAACTTTATGGCCCGGTGTCTTACCCGGGGCACCGTGGCTTCATTTGTGAGGGCTCATTACTTGTCATTTCCATATATCATGAATAAAGACATTGGACGTTTTTTTGCATTTCAAATCTTGTGCTCCCTTTCTTTCTTTATATATTGCAAAACAGCTATATTAACACACACTCACCCATACAGGTTCCAATCCACTCTGGATCTCACTGGTAACGACTCTGCTACTGCCAGTTATGACTTTGAAAATCCGATCAACTTAGCCGAAGACGAAGGTTAAGATGATTGCGAAGTGCCTGGCGAGCTTGCAAGACTGTTGCTTCAGGAAGAGAGGGCCATTCAGCCACATGAAGAGCCAGTGGAAACGGTAAATCTGGGTACTGAGACAGATAAAAAGGAAGTTAATATTGGTGCCAATCTGGAGCTCAGCGTAAAACAACGGTTGATTCAGATGTTGCATGATTATGTGGAGATCTTTGCCTGGTCTTACGAAGACATGCCTGGGTTGGATACCGACATTGTGGTCCATCACTTGCCTACCAAGGAAGAATGCCCTCCGGTTAAACAGAAAGTCCGCCGTATGCGTCCAGAGATGTCCGAAAAGATCAAAGCTGAGGTTATGAAACAATTCGATGCCGGGTTTCTAGCAGTGACTTCTTACCCTCAGTGGGTTGCCAACGTGGTTCCGGTACCGAAGAAAGATGGTAAGGTCAGAATGTGTGTTAACTACAGGGATCTGAATAGGGCGAGCCCCAAGGATGACTTCCCTCTACCTCACATCGACGTTCTGGTTGACAATACTGCTCAACATAAGGTGTTCTCCTTCATGGATGGTTTTTCAGGTTATAATCAAATCAAGATGGCTCCTGAAGATATGGAAAAGACTACCTTTGTTACTCAGTGGGGCACCTTCTGCTACAAGGTCATGCCATTCGGGTTGAAAAATGCTGGGGCAACCTACCAACGTGCCATGGTTGCTTTATTTCATGACATGATCCATCATGAGATAGAAGTGTACGTCGACGATATGATTGCAAGGTCCCAAACTGAGGAGGAACATCTTGACCATCTACAGAAGCTGTTTGACCGTCTGAAGTTGTACAAGCTGAGGTTGAACCCGAACAAATGCACATTTGGGGTAAGATCTGGAAAGTTGCTAGGCTTCGTCGTGAGCGACAAAGGTATTCAAGTGGACCCTGCCAAGGTTAAAGCCATACAAGAGATGCCAGTTCCCAAGACAGAGAAAGAAGTCAGAGGCTTTCTAGGACGTCTGAATTACATTGCTCGATTCATCTCGCATCTAACCGCTACCTGTGAACCAATCTTCAAGCTGCTGAAGAAAGATCAAGTAGTATGTTGGAATGATGAATGTCAGGCTGCTTTCGACAGAATCAAAGAGTACCTCCAAGAACCACCCATTCTTATGCCACCGGTTGAAGGAAGACCTCTAATATTATACCTGACAGTACTTGACAGCTCAATGGGGTGTGTGCTGGGGCAGCATGACGAGTCTGGCCGAAAAGAGCACGCCATTTATTACCTTAGCAAAAAGTTTACCGACTGTGAGACCCGATACTCACTGCTCGAGAAAACTTGATGCGCTTTGGTAGGGGCTGCTCGCCGGCTGAGACAGTATGTGCTGACTCACACTACTTTATTGATCTCAAAGATGGATCCAATAAAGTACATATTCGAAAATCCTGCTCTGTCCGGAAGAATAGCAAGATGGCAGATGATCTTGACAGAATACGATATCCAGTACACGACTCAGAAAGCTATCAAAGGAAGTGTATTGGTAGACCACTTGGCACACCAGACAGTAGACGACTACCAGTCAATGAACTTTGAATTTCCTGACGAGAGCATCATGATAGTGACTGATTGTGAAGTACCTGGACCGGATGAAGGACCTGAGGAAGGATCCCGATGGTCTATGCACTTTGACGGAGCCTCCAACGCTTTGGGTAACGGCATCGGCGCTGTGATCATATCCCCTCAAGGCACTCACACTCCACTCACTGCCCGGCTATGTTTCAACTGCACCAACAACATGGCGGAGTATGAGGCATGCATCATGGGTCTTCAAGCTGCGATTGACTTAAGGATCAAGTTTTTGAGTGTCTTCGGAGATTCCGCTCTCGTGATCAATCAGATCAAAGGCGAGTGGGATATGAAACACCCAAACCTTATTCCTTACAAAGAGTGTGTGTTGACTTTGATCCCTCATTTCACAGAGATAACTTTTGAACACTTCCCAAGAGAGGAGAATCAGTTGGCGGACGCGTTAGCTACGATGTCTTCCATGTTCAAAGTCAAGTGGGACAATGAGGCTCCCCGGATCATTATCTGGAAACTGGATGAACCTGTATATTATTGTGATCTTGAGGCTGAGATAGTAACTGAAAAACCCTGGTATCATGAGGTGAAGAGGTACTTGGAAGCTCAAGAATACCCCGAAGGTGCATCTGTCAACAACAAAAAGTTTCTGAGAAGGTTCGCAGCGAAGTTCTTCCTCAGCAATGGCATTCTATACAAGCGAAACCATGATTCAACCTTACTGCGTTGTGTGGATAAGACTGAAGCAGAAAAGATCATGGCAGAACTGCATGAAGGTACCTTCAGAACGCATTCCAGTGGACACACCATGGCAAAAAAGATCCTTCGGGCAGGATATTTCTGGTCCACAATGGAAGCCGACTGTTACCAACATTCTCGGACATGTCATAAGTGCCAGATATACGCAGATAAGGTGCACGTTTCTCCAGTCCCTCTGAATGTCCTGACTGCACCTTGGCCTTTTGCAATGTGGGGCATTGATATGATCGGCGAGATTAAACCTACGGCATCCAACGGGCATCGCTTCATCCTGGTGGCGATCGATTACTTTACGAAGTGGGTTGAAGCAGCTTCCTACGCTACAATAACCAAGAACGTCGTGGCACGATTCATTCGGCACAACCTGATCTGTCGATATGGCGTCCCGGAAAGGATCATTACGGACAATGGTACCAATCTTAATAACAAGATGATCACTGAGCTCTGCGAGCAATTCAAGATACAACACCATAACTCTTCTCCCTACCGGCCGAAGATGAATGGGGCTGTAGAAGCGGCGAACAAGAATATTAAAAAGATTGTGCAGAAGATGACAGTGACCTATAAAGATTGGCACGAGATGTTACCGTTTTCTCTTCATGGGTACCGTACCTCAGCAAGGACGTCAACTGGGGCAACTCCCTTTTCCTTGGTCTATGGCATGGAGGCAGTCTTGCCGATTGAAGTCCAGATACCCTCTCTCCGGATAATGAAGGATGCAGGTCTGAGCGAAGATGACTGGATCCAGACTCGACTTGATCAGTTAAACCTAATTGACGAAAAGAGACTCACTGCTATTTGTCATGGTCAAACGTATCAAAAACGGATGATCAGGGCATTTAACAAGAAAGTCAGACCACAAGAGTATCAAGTTGGAGACCTGGTAATCAAGCGCATCATTCTTCCTCAAAGTGATCCCAGGGGCAAATGGACCCCCACATACGAAGGGCCATTTGTGGTTAAACATGTGTTCTCAGGAGGAGCCATGATTCTAACCACCATGGATGGTGACGACCTTCCTCACCCCGCCAATGCAGACATAGTAAAAAGATACTACGCATGATAAAAGACCCGCTAGGTTGACACACCTAGGCAAAAATAAGGGCTTCCCAGTGAACCAAAAGGGTTCGGGCAAAAATAAGGGATGAAATGAAAAAAATCTGTACACCCGGCAAGTCGAAAACCTGAAAAGGCTGCTTGGGCAAAAATGGGTATCCCGGTGGACTGAAAACCCGAAAGGGCGGTCCAGGCAAAAGTTAGGGATAAAGCATAATACTATGTCTCATTGGATCACCTTGCATCCAGAATCCGGTATCAACATCAGGTTCAAACGGCATCGATCAATCAGCTTCATCTTCAACCGAGCAGCCAAGTGATGAGACGCTCGAAGATATAAAGGCAATAGCTGAGTTGAAACCCAGTGGGATTACTCTTTTCACACAGCTATTTTGTTTTCTTTGTACAAATTGTAAACTCTGTTGGTCGGCGGCGTTCTCTTACTAGGACGTCGGCCTCTTGTACATAAACGCCTATTTACAGGCAAATTCAAAAATCAATACAAATTCACTTTTCAGACCAATTGCGAGTTGTTTTTCCTTTTTCTGTTTCGTTTTGCGAAGAACGTCCAATGTTCAATTTTTGATATATGCATTTGACACTAATTGCTAACTCATAAATATTTGCATACGAAACAAAGGTTTAATTATAGGTAACATCAGAAACAGGGGCAATAATGAGTTGTCTAAGAAATCTAATTGCTTTGTCCACCAAGGTACCAGGGTAAGTTCGGCTGAAAAATGTAACCCAGATACCTTCACTCCCCGCCGAGTAAGACAAGATTCAACAATTCTCCCCAAGCAGTTAGTCTCCCATCAATCCTAACAAGGAACAATATCTCCAGCAAGTCAGCAACACTCTCCTCCAAGCAGAGTTAGTCTATCATCGAGTTGGGTATCCCCAGAAGATCTCAACATTCCCCAGCGGAGTATACAGACATTCCTAACAAGCATCCCCGGCAGTCTTGATCTGAGATTATTCCCCGGCGGAATACTGGACAAATAGTGGAGCCATTCCCCAGTCCAATCTGGAAAGTCTCCCCAGGAGAGTTGAATCCATCTCCCCAGTAGGAAGCTTATCCCCAGTAGATTTTGGAAAGCTTATCCCCTGCAGAGTACGAAAGCTTCTCCCCGGCTTTATTCAAAGGTTATTTCCCCACCAGGATATAACTGGGTTATCCTCAGCTGAAAACCACGGAAAGACCATCCCCGGCAAAGTCTTCCTTTCCCCAGTGGAGTTCATCCAACCTTCCAACAAAGCTCAACAACGGTATCTCCAGCGGAGTTATCATCAAATCTCAACGAAGTACCTCTCTTTCCCCACAGAGTTCACTCCCCGTAGAGTAATCTATCCGCTAAGTTTATTCCCTAACGGAGTCATCTTCTCCTACCGGTATTCTTGCAACCATCATCTCCAGCGGAAACGAAAAGCTCTACTCTTACACATCAGCCCAGGAGTTAACTTCCCGGCACCCGTCAAGGACTTATGTTCCTAGACCAAAATACATTCATAAACATTTAGATACATAATGCATGCATATACACATCATGAACATACAATCTCATTTATTTTGTGAACATCACGCATTTCATACATAATGACATTGCATACAACTAACGTTTTGTCTTTTCAGGATAAAGGTCGGTACAAAGATGATTACTATCAACTGTCGTGATTCCAGATCCGATTCCTGTATCTTGCTAGGGTGTATCTGTTGACGACTAATTCCAGACTCGGTTCCTGTATCTTGCCAGGGTACGTCTGAAGAGTTTAAAGATCCGATTCCTGTATCCTGCTAGGGTGTATCTGTTGACGACTAATTCCAGACTCGATTCCTGTATCTTGTCAGGGTACGTCTGAAGAGTTTGAAGATCCGATTCCTGTATCCTGCCAGGGTGTATCTGTTGATGACTAATTCCAGACTCGATTCCTGTATCCTGCCAGGGCACGTCTGAAGAGTTTGAAGATCCGATTCCTGTATCTTGCCAGGGTGTATCTCTTGACGACTAATTCCAGACTCAATTCCTGTATCTCGCCAGGGCACGTCTGAAGAGTTTGAAGATCCGATTCCTGTATCTTGCCAGGGTGTATCTGTTGACGACTAATTCCAGACTCGATTCCTGTATCTTGCCAGGGCACGTCTGAAGAGGTTGAAGATCTGATTCCTGTATCTTGCCAGGGTGTATCTGTTGACGACTAATTCCAGACTCGATTCTTGTATCTCGCCAGGGCACGTCTGAAGAGTTTGAAGATCCGATTCCTGTATCTTGCCAGGGTGTATCTGTTGAGGACTAATTCCAGACTCGATTCCTGTATCTTTCCAGGGCACGTCTGAAGAGGTTGAAGATCTGATTCCTGTATCTTGCCAGGGTGTATCTGTTGACAACTATTTTCCGGATTCGATACCTGTATCCATCCAGGGCACATCCACATGAAGAGTTTGAAAATCAACCCCTGTAACAGGCCAGGTAATTATTTTTCTTTCTCAGGAACCCAAGTTTCTCGCTAAGGAATCTCTTACGCGATCGACACCTAGATGGCATCTATAAGCCCATCCACATACCGACGGTCTCTAAATGGCATCTATAAGCCCATTCCCGACGAGGTTCCGTCACACTTCCAGATGGCATCTATAAGCCCATCCTCCTATCCATCAGTCTCCAAATGGCATCTGTAAGCCCATTCCCGCTATCACACTGCTGATACTCCACTATGCGAGTGCAAATTTCTGGGCACTCTAGTGTTCAATCATCTTCCACCTTCGGATCACGAAAGGCACGACAGCCAATCTACATCCTCAGGTCTAAGAAGATTGAACAGGGGCAACTGTTGTACCCCAAAATTTGCCCTCCCATATTCTTCAAGAGTTGGCAAGATCAAGCTACAAAATCTCTCAAGGGTTGCACAGTCCAATTGCCTCCTAACACAGTCAAAATTAGGGTTTTGGTTCTGGCAAAGAAATTGAGGTTTCCAAGGGTCCAATCAAGTCCCATATGCCTATATGCATTGTCAAGCATCCATATGTCAAGTTTCAAGACTCACAGCATCAAATTGCACAGTCAAAACCCCTAATTGCTTCACAGTCAACTGTAGGGGCAAAATGGTCATTTGACAGTCAAAAGTCAAAAAATTTGGTCAACATCTTATTTTGAAGCCACAATCATCATTTGATCAATTCTTGATCATGATTCCTCAAAGCATGGCTCAAAAAGTCTCAAGATGCAAAAGTTTCTATTTTTGGACAGTTGAAAAGTCAACTGCAAATTGACCAAGGCATAACTTCCTCATGGTTTATCAGAAAAATTCCATCCAAAGCTAATTTTGAAGGGGATGACATTTCCTACAACTCATCTTCACACTTCAAGTCCAAGAAATGCTCTCACAAAAAGATATCAATTTCAACATTATAGGTCATTTTCAAAAGTCAACAAAAAGGCACTTTAAGTCAAAGACCATAACTTGAGATTGGTAAATCAAAATGACATGGGACCAAAGGCATTGGTTAGAGGACTTCAAGACCTTTCCAAAATGTCCAAGAACATGATCATAGCTTCAAAATTGAGCAAGATATGCATTGGAGAAGTTGGGAAATTTTTGGGAGTTTTCAAAAGTCAACTTTGCCTAAAACACTTCAAATTTGCTAATGGGCCTCAATTTCTTTCTTGAATCATTACCCAAAGCCTATGCACGACCCATTGAGCTTAAAAGGATTTATTTTCTTATTTTTAATTAATTAATTGAATTTTTATTCTTATTAATTCATTTAATTAGTTTTAATTGTAGAAAAATATCAAATAATGCTTTTTCAAATCTTTTTATGCAGCAAATATATTCCACACATGCTAAGGATTTCGTGCATCACTCAAGGGGACAAAATCTTCCATAATTGGCAAGGTTTTCATGGCAAAAGATTGAAATTTACATAATTGAAAATCAAATATCCAAGACATTAATTCAATGGATTCATGGGCCTTGTTTTGACCTAATTTGCTTCACATACTTATGCACAACCTAACCCTATTCCACAAGACACGAAAAGCTGCTCACAAACTCATAACCAATTTGCAAAAAATATAGAAAAAGCTTGAAACTGATTTCATAGTTGCAGGATAATTCAAAGCTTCTAAAGGATTCCAACACCTTGCTGACATTGCTAGGAAGCTTTTGCAATCAAGAACCAGTCCAAACACGCACAGAATCAGAAGATACAAGTGACACGGTTTGCTATATTTTCTAAATTCGTATATCATCATTCATGCGCTTTTAACAATTTTTTTGGATTGATTCATGCTAATAGAGACCTTCTGAAGCGATTGGTACAACTCAATTGAATTAATGTTGCCTGAATCAAGATTCACCATGGACGAAAATTAGGTTTTCAGAAGCTTCCAATTAGGGCTTTCCTTGTATGGAAAAATTAGACCTTTAGACCTATACAGCTGAATTCAAAAGCTCAAGACGAAGCAAACCAACTACTCGCGCTCAATTTATCTTATCTGTGGGCGTAATCGCTATTTTCCACTGTTACATTTGTGGGGGTTTAAAACCCCCGCTATCTTGTTCATGTTGCAGGTAAAAAGATGAAGAAGAAGCATGTGTGGCAAGGGGTGATAGGAGCGTTCAAATATCTGGCGCGTTTTTTGTTTTATACCACTAACCATTGTTTTTTATATATTATATTTTCTATCCATTATGTATACAAACAAACGCAATAGCTCAGCTGGTTGGCAACGTGTCCCTTAAGCGTTGGGACCTGGGTTCGATTCCCAGGTCCCCCCACATAATTCATGACTTTTGCTTTAACATGTTCATATGCAGCGTTCACCCAAAGGCTTACCATACGCACTCACGCTTAAGACTGCCACGTGCTCATGATGATTGATCCAAGGGCCTCAGAAGGAAATCCATGGTGTACCTCAGTCAACCAAGGCGCACTCAAGCTGGAAAGTTAAACGAGTTTATGCTTCAGTGGGCCTGAATTGCTGCAGTTTTACCTCCATTTGGGCCAGACACCCCCCTTGTTTGTATATTTAATTTCATTTTCTTTTCTTTTTTAATTCTTTTAATTGCTTTAATTATGTTTATTAATTCACTAAAATAATTTTTTCCATGATAAAAACAGAAAACCAAAAAATGTTTTATATTTAATTATTATTAATTTCTTCACTAATTAATTTTTGTAAATAAACTCTAATAATTAACTTAGTTAATTTAGGTTTTAATTTTAACACTTTTTCTTAATAATCATAAAATATGTAGAATTAGGTTTTGACATTTTATCTTTTTCTTAATTAATTCTTCCTCATTATTTATCATTATTAATTATTATTATTTTTTGTAAATAAATATGTAAATTAATTAATTAGTAAATTAGATCAACTTTAATATTTTCATTAATAATTAAAACATATAGAATTAGGGTTTCATCTTGATTTTAATTTTCTTTATTATCATAAATACAAAAAATATAAAAAAACACTTTCCTTTCTTTAATTAAATAATAATTAGACTTTAATTTAATTTAATTTCAAGCAAAGGGTCAAAACCCTCGGACGTTCAATTTTAATTTCTATTTCGCGCATTATTTTCTTTTGAATATTATGTAACTGTTCAAGGAATGTAATAGTAATTAGGTCTTTTTTTTACTTTCCGCACTTTTAGCAAAAACGGGTCTTTGTACTTTGGCGATGTATAGACCCGCGCCTTGTAATAGCGTAGCTTTTATCTTTCCGTCTTTTAATTTTCCGCGCTTTTAAATTCTAACTTGTATGAAAGAATGTATGCTAATTAAAAACAAGCGTAGCTCACAAATGCCATGATCAAAGATAACTGTTAAACTGAAAACAACACACAAATACACACACCACTTCTAGGGTACGCCTCACTTGTTGCCTTCGAAACGTGGTCGTCAAGTATAGGACGTTTTAGTAAGTCCTTATGTCCATGATCCAGTTGCCTCGAAACAGTTGCCTCGAAATAGTTGCCTCGGAATAGTTGCCTCGAAACGGTTGCCTCGGATTAAAAAAAGGATCAAGGACATAAGGGAAGCTTCTAAGGTGTCCTATTGTTGCTTCGGTGACCACATTGTCCCTACACTCGAATTGACCCGAACACCTCCAACGGTGGTGCTACCTACCTCTCAATGGTGGGATGGCACTACCTTAAGGACATTTACACAGCCTAATTCCTTAGGGTAGGTAGATGACTCATAGATACTTGCTCTCTTCTAAAAAAACAAAACAAAAATATTTTCACACCGACACTTTCAAAAGGCTTTCAAAACGAATTTTTCAAACACTCTTGAGGACAGATACAAGAGTTATTCAGAAATCTTTCAAAGAAACTTTTTCAAACCCACTCACATTTTGAAAAGCAAACATTTTGAAAACATAAGAGCAAGTATCTAAGAGCCCATGGATAACCATGGATAGAAAGGGTGCTAACACCTTCCCTTTCTATAAATCTACCTCCTGAACCGAGAAACTATCTCATAAGGAATTTTGTTGTGCTTTTGTCCTTTCCATATTGGAGAACATAAAAGACGGTGGCGACTCTTGCTTCCGCGACATTTCGCGAACCAGCGTTAAACAATCAGTTCTAAATCCACCGATCACACATTGCATATATTTGTCTTGAATTGATTCATTCGTTTTCATTTAAACTATGCTTTTTACTCTCTTTATGACATTCAACTCTTGTTTTAAAAAGTTGCAAGCCTTTAGATGGAGGATGACGAAAACAATGCCATAATCTCATACAGTATGCTTTTGAACTGACCTTGATGACGATGTACAGGCGTTCTTTCAAATCCTAAACACTGGACTTATAAGGAAGATAATCCCTAGTAAACCCCTTTGAGCCAAAGAAGTAGAAGTTTTCTTTTTCAAATTGAAACCTTTAATCAAAACCCGGGCCAGGGTAGTCTCTCAGTTAAATCAAATGCGCGTTCAGTCGCAAACTTTCACTTTGTAATGCAACGAATGACATCAGAAACATTCCTATGGAATCAAAAGACAGTGATGGTTCTCTATCAAATAGGCAGTCATTATCTCTCAAAAGAAAAGCCCACTATGTCAAAACCTACGAAAGAGACTTAAATAAAACGGGGGCATCCCGCTGACTGTAAAAAAACAAGAACAGTCAGGAAAAATCAGGGATAGTAAATCAAAAAGAGGTCACTATAAATCCTCAACAAACATGGAAAATATGGAGAAAAAAAATGGCTGCCTACCGACAAACTTAACTCGTCTGAACCATCACCAAAATGTCATTCCAAACTCAATTGGAGTTCAAACGTACAATTAACTGATTTTAGGGTTGAAGAACATCACGAAGAACGGATGGGTACAAATACACTTTGATCCTTAATTCTTTGTTTCTTAAACCATGAACCAATCCACATTACAACCCTTCAAAAGTCCTAATTGAAGCATGGGTTAGTTCGAAAGCATAATGTTACAAAAGGTATCCTGACTCTTGTAAGGCTTTAATCAAAATCCCGAGTTGAATTTTTCTTAAAAAATTTATTCACTTGCTAAAAACGCATTTTCAAAACTTCAAGACAAGCATAAACTTTGCATTATTTGAATATTGATGTTTGCATATGGCTATATGTTTGACAGTGGAGAAATTCACACAACGAATAACCAGTGAACGAAATCTCTCTCGGTGAACAAGATCACTTCAAATGGGATGACACTTCCAATGACAATTCTCCTATAAACAAGGGGCATGACATGTCACCATCCAACACACCTGGGGCAGTCCAATCAAGATTCCAAGAAATCTCTCAAGAAATACAAGAATAACCAGGGGCAGGTCTCCATCTCCATTACTCGGGGCATTGAACGCCAATTTCAGCAAAGGGTTATGTACATTCAAACATTTCCTGACAGTGCCACAAACACTTTCTACTAAGGGGAAGTGGCAAATCTCCCCAAAATCCTTCCCATAGGATGACTCCCAACCAGAGTTAAAATCTCTGAAAACCTCTTCCCAACTGATTCGACTTCAAGAATCCTCGAGGATTTCTGCCAGTGAAGTCGCCACCTCTCCAATAGAGTAAGAAACAGGTTTTATTTACCTAACAAACGGCGGGATTCCCCAGCTTGAGGTGGCCTCTCCGACTACTACAAATCAAAGGACCACAACTCCTCTTCCCCAGTAAACTACTCTACAATCCCAAGCAAGTTGCTGTGAAACCTGGACTCGACCAAATATCAATTCAACTTCGACTCCCCAGTAGAGCAATGGATGACTAAGACTCCAGAACTCTTTTCCGCAAGCAGGAATCGACACTCTATACAGAGCTTTCAACATCCCTCGACGGAGTTCTCCTCAAATAATAAAATAGGAATCCTCATTGGAAACATTCTAAGCAAAGTTTGAAGACACGCCTACTCTTCAACAGCAATCTGGGATTTAATGACTCCCTAACACTTGTCAAGGATTTATTCTCCAAGAAAAAATTACGAATTTCAACAACATTCATAGCATATGCATGCAAAATACACATAACAAAAATCTCAATATTACGCAATGCATACATCATGACATTGCATACAACTAACTCTTTACATTTTCAAGAAAGATCAATCAACAGATAAAGTTCATCATCCTTTTGAGGTAGTAATCGTCCAAGGTTCCTTCATCATCATGCTGAGGTAGTAATCATCCAAGACTCCTTCATCATCCTGCTGAGGTAGTAATCGTCCAAGATTCCTTCATCATCCTGCTGAGGTAGTAATCATCCAAGATTCCTTCATCATCCTGTTGAGGTAGTAATCATCCAAGATTCCTTCATCATCCTGCTGAGGTAGTAATCGTCCAAGATTCCTTCATCATCCTGCTGAGGTAGTAATCGTCCAAGATTCCTTCATCATCCGGCTGAGGTAGTAACCAACCAAGATTCCTTCATCATCCTGCTGAGGTAGTAATCGTCCAAGATTCCTTCATCATCCTGCTGAGGTAGTAATCGTCCAAGATTCCTTCATCATCCTTCTGAGGTAGTAATCGTCCAAGATTCCTTTATCATCCTGCTGAGGTAGTAATCATCCAAGATTCCTTCATCATCCTGCTGAGGTAGTAATCGTCTAAGATTCCTTCATCATCCTATTGAGGTAGTAATCATCCAAGATTCCTTCATCATCCTACTGAGGTAGTAATCGTCCAAGATTCCTTCATCATCCAACTAAGGTAGTAATCGTCTAAGATTCCTTCATCATCCTGCTGAGGTAGTAATCGTCCAAGATTCCTTCATCATCCTTCTGAGGTAGTAATCATCCAAGATTCCTTCATCATCCTACTGAGGTAGTAATCATCCAAGATTCCTTCATCATCCTGCTGAGGTAGTAATCGTCCAAGATTCCTTCATCATCCTACTGAGGTAGTAATCGTCCAAGATTCCTTCATCATCCTGCTGAGGTAGTAATCGTCCAAAATTCCTTCATCATCCTGTTGAGGTAGTAATCATCCAAGGTTCCTTCATCATCCTGCTAAGTTTTCAAATACAGTTCAGATATGCTCCAAACACGGATACCTTTCTGATACTCATTCAGATTCAACTTTTGATACAGTTCAGATACGCTTCAGACACGGATGCCATCTGATACTCATTCAGATTCAACTTTTGATACAGTTCAGATACACTCCAGACACGGATGCTATTTTGGTATTCATTCAGATTCAAATTTTGATGCCATTCTGATACTCATTCAAATTCAATTGTCAGATACAATTCAGATATGCTCCAGACACGGATGCCATTCTGATACTCATTCAGATTCAATTTTCAGATAAAATTTAGATATGCTCCAGACACAGATTCCATTCTGATGCTCATTCAGATTCAACTTTTGATACAATTCAGATATGCTCCAGACACGGATGTCATTTTGATACTCATTCAGTTTCAGCTTAAAGATACGGTTAAGCAATCTTTTCTGGATGGAATCTACAATCCTATCTCTGAAAAATTACCATCATTCCCTCCAAATGTCATCTTTAAGCCCATTCCCAATACCATCAACCTTCACATCACTGAGTGCAAATTTCTAGGCACTTTAGTGTCCAATCATATTCCACCTTCGAGTCGTGAATGGCGGATCCGCCAATCTAACCCTTCAGGTTTAAGAAGATTGAATAGGGGTAGTTGTTGTACCCCAAAATTTTCCCTCTCATTTCTTGAGAAATTTCTCAAAAGATCACCCTGGACCCTCAGGTTTGTTCCCATCCAATTTCAAGCCTTGAATTACAAATTTTCCAAGAAAGTCATTCACAAGGGTAAAATGGTCATTTCCACACTGAAAAGTCAAATTTTGACTTTTGGATCATAATCAAGCTTCAAGAATCATATTTCATCAAGACATGTTGGAATGAGAGATTTGTTTCGTCAAGAAATTCAAAAGTCAAATTTACTTTGGAAAAGTCAAATTTCTAAATACTTAGAATTTTTCTAAGTGTTTAAGAAATATGACAAGTTCAGAACTTCTGGCCAGATTTCCACCATGATGCAAGCTGATTCTGAAAGATCTTTGCTTATAAATTGAAAGTCGTTGGCAACTGTAAGGATGTCAGAAATTTGAGAAAGAAAAAACCTTGAACCCCTGCTAAAATTCCAAGAGTACAAAACTGCAAATACAAAAATACAAAACCTGTTAGCTTTTGATTCTTGCATTCAGACTCCATTTTTTCCTTAAGTGTTTCTTGACCAAAGCCATCCATACAGTTTTTGATATACATTCAGAAGCCATATTAACTTCTATAGTCAAACTGTAACACACTCTCCATCTCATCCCTCTCAAAGAAGTCAGAACTTTGCTCCTTGGTCGTTCCAGAATTTTCCAATCATTCATAGCCCAAGTTGAAAGTTTCCAGCCTACTAAGCACGTGAGGAAGCTGGTCAGAACATTACAAGCCGTCAGAACCAGACTCCAGTTCACATAACATTTTCCAACTGCAAAGTAAGCTTCTGCTGACTCTCGTCATATTACTTAAGCATTGTTAGATTTGCACATTCAAAAACACAATGTAGACATCCTGACTCTGATTCAATATATATTCATATATTCCATGTATGTTCGCCTAAGTAGGGAATATTTCAGTCCAGAACTTCTTGAAGAAATTAGGACTCGAAATTAGTATTAGCAAATTCATGCTTGTTTTTGATTTATAGTTCTGATATCTCTTGTTTCTGAAACATTATGAAACCTGCCATAATTGTTATATGCGCATCTTCTGTTCTGTTAAGAAATGACTAAGTTGTAGATGTTTTGACTAGCATGGAGAGGGAGACAAAATTCTGCCAGTGGCATCAGAACTTCTGAAATCTTCTTTGTTCCCAGCAGACCCAGAACTTCTGACTTTACCTATTTCTACTAATATGATTTCTGTTTTTGCAGCATGCCAGAGTCAGAACTTTTGATCTCTTTTAGTTCAGCAATGCGCTGATTCTATTTTCTTTTTCCTTATTATTTTTTCTATCACTTCTATTTTCACTAATCAAAAACACCAAACACATTTTACATTTTACATGCTTTATTTTATTTCTTAAAACAAAAAGATCAAAAATATTTTCTTAAACAAAACTTATTTCTTTTCTTAAACAAAACAAGTCCATTTCACATTTTCTTGTACATTCTTATCCATTCAATATGGTTGTAATAGTAACTTAGGATTTAATTTTATTTGCAATCCCCATTTGTAAATCTATACACCCCATCCCCCTAATGATTGTAATAGCATAGGATATTTACTTTGCACACTTTTTATTGCTTTCATATATTGCTAGTACTTAGGGTGTGTATGGCAAGACATGAAATCAACAAATAGAGAACCCTAATGAAGACAAAAATGTATGTAATCAAACACACTTTACACATATGCACACCTTAGGTTAATGTCACTTGTTGCCTATCGGAAAAAATAGTCATGTCCCTCGAACATTGGAGTTTTAGCAAAGACCCTCGATAAAAGATCGTAGTCCCTCGATGACCCTCGATGTTGCCTTCGGTAAATGATCTAGTCCCTAAACGACATTGCTAAAACATCCATAGGTTGACTTCTATGACTATACGATGACCCGCGCCCGTCCCTTCACATCCAACGATGGGGCTTCTCACCAAATCAATGTAAGATAGCAACACCTAAAGGAGGAGGAAAAGAACATCTAAGACCTTTTGAGTAGGTAGATTCTCTCATAGCTGCTTGCTTGCTCACAACAAAAACATTCTATACACCGAAACTCTCACTTTCAAACATTTTTTCAAAAGACAACACTTTGTATGTGTTCTTATAGAGACGAGAATCATTACAAAGACACCTTTTTCAAAATCACTTTCAAAAAACACATCTCACAAATACTTTTTTTTGAATCATTTTTTAAACAAACACTTTTGTATGCGTTCTTATAGAAACAGGAATCATTACGAAGTTACATTTTCAAAATACTTTCAAAACCCACACCACACAAAGCATAATTTCCAAACAAAAGCAAGTGATCTAGCAATTAACTAAGAGCCCATGGAAAACCATGGATGAAAAGGGTTCTAATACCTTCCCTTTTCATAATATACCCCCCGAACTCAAGAAATAATCTCAAAGGTCTTTCCTGTGCTTTTTCACCTTTCCTTTTGGATAAAAGAAAAGTCGGTGGCAATTTTTTCTAACCGTAACATTTGTGATCAAACGTAAAACCCTCAAGTCAGTTCTCCCATTATATCACAGTCATGATTAGGCATAGGTGCAGTGATCACATTAGGAGTCTCAAGAGGACCAAATTCAATCTCCTTAGAGTCAATCATATCTTGAATCTTATTTTTCAATGCCCAACAGCTGTTAGTGTCATGTTCGGTACTGTTGGAGTGATATGCACACATTGCATTAGGATTGTAATGGGGAGAGGAAGTATTGGGATTATGAGGAGGATCATTTAATGTAATCAGCTCTGCCTTCAACATGTGTTGCAATTCTTGAGACAATGACATTTTATTTTGGTGAAATATCTCCTGGGTGCCTCCTGCCTATGTTGATTTCCTTGTTGTTAATGTTGCATTAGTGCAAGATTAGAGATCAGAACTGCCCCCACAAATTGGTTACGATCACTCTTATTACGACCCTTTTGGACGTACACAATATTGGATTCTTTCTTGCCATTGTATGGCTTCTTCACAGTATCCGAAGATGTAGCCACCTAAATTTTACCACTTCTAATTCCATTCTCAACATGTTCCACTGTCAATATCAATTCAGTGAAACTAGTTGAAGAACTTCCAAGTAGGTGATTATAAAAAGGACTTGTTAGCGTACTCATGAACATGTCAACCAATTCCCTATCATCCAAAGGAGGTTGAACTCTTCCCACAAGATCTCTCCATTTCTATGCGTACTCTTTAAAGCCTTCCTCAAAACTCATGGATATACTCTATAGTTTCATGCGGGTTGGTGCCAAATCAGAATTATACTAATATTGTTTATAGAAAGTTGCATCCAAATCTTCCCAAGTGTGGATATTGGTACTTTTGAGTTGATAATACCATTTCAATTGTGTTCCATACAGACTCTCTTGAAGGAAATGCAACCATAATTTCTTGTCAGTAGTGTGTGGTTGAATTTTCTGAACATATGATCTCAAATGCAACTTTGGGCAAGAAACACTGTCATACTTAGCAAAGGTATGGGTTTTGAACTTAGGAGGAATGATGACTCCTGAGACTAAACCTTTTAAAGTTCAAGCCATGAACCTTCTGGATCTCCATGGCTTTCAGACGCTCTTCTAACAGCTTATATTTCTCACCAGCAAGGGGATATTATTTATCCAAATAATCCTCTTCCTCTTCATCAGAACATTTGTCAGAACCATGATTGCTTTTTTCAATTTTAACACTCTTACCATCTTTATCCCGTTCGTCATCTTCGTCCAATGGGATATCAAGATCTTGAGCTCGCTTGACTGGACCTCTGAACTTTCTCCCCATAATAAGTATGCCGATTGGTTTTTTTGTCTTCTTCTTCCCGTTGTTGATGAGAGCCTTCAGTTATTCTTTCCCTTTGGCTAATTTTAGGAATATCTCTTAGAACTGAGCATTATGAGCTTGGAGATCTTTGATTGTCTGTTCGAGAGCCATTTTTGCTGAAATAAACAGTAACAAAATGAGAAACATGTCTTGGAAACCTGTTATGCAATGATATGTATGGTATGTAGATGCATAAGCAATGTTTTCAAGGACCTCGTGGGATTTAAATTTGTTAATCAAAAGGGAACAGAAACAAAGACTCTTATTAGTAATGAAAACAAGAAAAGAGTTACAAGGAAACAAAATATGAACTCCTAAGACCTAAGACTCAAGTCTCCTATGGACTCTTCCTCTTTGTGTTGACATAAGCATTAAGGCTCTTCTCTTTGTGAAGTCGTTTTGTCAGCTCCAACACTTTCTTTTCACTAGCATATAACTGATTCTAAAAGGTGTCCCTTTCTTCTTTCAATTGAATCTAAGACTTTTGTAGCTCTTCAAGGTCAGTAGGCATATCTGATGAAAGATGGTATGAGGAATATCTCATTCAATAACAAGCTCCACAATTACTGGTAGGATAGCAGGATATGGCATTATAAGATTTTGAGCACCAGATCGCACCCATCTTAGGTAAGGCTCCAAAGGGATGGAGTTTTTTTGTCCCAAAGTCTTACTATCAATCTTATTTACCATGCCCGAAGCACATATAAACTTTTGATGGTACCCTTGATGATCGTTCTCATAATCGAATATAATATCCTGGATAAGCATATCATGAGGACCATCTCTTCGAGCATAAACGAATTAACGTAGAGCTAGAGAAGGGTTGTAAGTAATACCTCCCCTTATACCGAGGAGTGGCACATTAGGGAACTCACCACAATGGTCAATAATAGTGATGTCCTTCTGAGATTAGGAACACCAATAGATATCTGAATGAGAGAGTGACATCATCCTGTGAGACCATTTCAAACCTTGTTCATTATTTATCACTGATCATGGAAGATGTGAAATAAACCACCTGGATAGTAAAGGTATGCAACACATGAGCGTCCCTCGCCTTCTCATAGTACGAGTGTGAAGAGAGTGAAAAATATCTCCAAGCAAAGTAGGCGCCAGATTATGAGTAAGAAATATTTTGATGGTGTTCATATCTAAGAGTTGGTCTGGATTAGAGAATAGTACCAAACCATAGATCAATAGAGCCAAGATCTCCTCAAAATCATGAAAACTCATAGTATCTAGAAACAAGCGAGCCTTCTCTATCAATAATTTATCAATAAGTCCTTTAACTCTGCTTATTGTTTCCCAATTAGACATAATGTATGACCACTTCAGATGTAAAGTTGCTGCAATAACTTTAGGTTTTGTAACTTTCTTTAAATCGGTGAAGGGTGTCTGATCAAGAATAGGTACTCCAAGTAGCTTAGAAAACTCTTCCATTGTGGGTACCAACTGATAATCTGGGAAAGTAAAATAGTGATACTTAGGATCAAATAATTGGAACAGAACACTCATCATGTCTTCTTTAAAACCTAAGGTGACGAAACTGAGTAGATAACCACGCCTCTTGGTGAATTGAGAGTTCTCGGGAACCTTTGATACTAACTCCTTAAGCTTGGAAGGTCCCCTCACAGAGTTGATTCAGATAGAATTTCTGCGAGCGAAAGCCATAACCTACAACAAGGAACAAAGATAAATCCCTAGGTCCTTGAAATGGTTAGTGAAAATGTTATGTTATGATGTTATGTTCATGTTAAATAAGTAGCAAACATAAACAAGTCATTCAATAGCCTCAGGTTTAAAGGCTTGCATGAAGTCCATATGTAAATACTCTTCCCCATTGAAGTTAAGTTGAAACAAACACTTTTGTATGCTTTCTTATAGAAACGAAAATCATTACGAAGTTACATTTTCAAAATAATTTCAAAACCCATACCACACAAAGCATAATTTCCAAATAAAAGAAAGTGATCTAGCAAGTAAACTAAGAGCCCATGGAAAACCATGGATGAAAAGGGTGCTAATACCTTCTCTTTTCATAATATACCCCCCGAACTCAATAAATAATCTCAAAGGTCTTTCCTGTGTTTTTCACCTTTCCTTTTGGATATAAGAAAACTCGGTGGCAACTCTTGCTAACCGCAACATTTGCGATCAAACGCAAAACCCTCAAGTCAATTCTCCCACCGTATCACAGAACTGGCGACTCTGCTGGGGAAAATTTTAAAATTGGGGTTACCTTAGGGCTAGATCACATTTGTTTGCTTTCATTGTTTGACTTGTATGCTTTACATTATTGGTTCCTTGTTTGGGTTTGTTTTTATCCTCTACCCGGATCTGGGCACCTTTTAGGTAAGTAGCAATAGATTGTGGAAACTGTGCGGGGTATACTGACATGGTCTAAGAGCTACGTTAGTGTGACGCATTTATGGGTGTCGGTATCCCTTGTGTTGAATCGAGGAGAATACGGGGCCGCTGAGTGGCGTCATAAAGCACTAACTAACCTTAGAACCTTACTTGACCAACTTGGCATTTAGGAAGTAATGAGATAGCCGATTTCGGTGTAAAGCTGAAAATTGGTTGATACTCGATACTACACTCATTGAGACTTGCCTCCTGAGTTTTGTTTGGTTGCGAGTCAATCGCCTATTGAACGAAGCTTGTGGGAAATGTCAATGATATTGAGATCCCTTAGAACCCGGTTACTATTAACTAGGAAAGGTTGAACCAATCAAACTTCAAGAGGGTACTTACCTACAAACTCCATGTAAGCCTAAACATAAGGATTTGTCTGCTTTGTGTGTATTTGTATATAAACTTGCTTACTTTGCATACTTGTACATAACATCATGACATAATACCATAGCATTTTCAATATAATTGAACCACAAAATTTCAAGGATCTCAAGGGTCTTTGATACAGGGTCACGTTGAACCAGACGTCTATCATAAGGCAAGAGGATTTATTTTCCTTTAACCAAACGCCGTCAAAGATCAAGTACAACAATTTGAGTCAAGGGCTACAACCCACTTGGCATGGTGAGCTAAATTCTCGTGGAAGAACATCCACCGACACAAAGTTATCCAATTAAAATTGTAAGTGACTATTAACCCCGCGAGATCCTTGGAAACATGCATCCACATATCATGCATCATATCATGACAGATTTCTCCCATACAGGTCTCCTTATCTTCCTACTGTTTATTTCAGTAAGATGGATATGGAACAGACAGTGAAAGATCTCCAAGCTCAAAACACTCAATTCCAACAAATGTTCTTGACTATGGTTAAGGTGCAAGAGGACCTGAAGGCTCTTCTTCTCAAAGACAACAAGAAAAAGTCCAAGAAGTCAGTAGGCATCTTGAACTTGGGAAGAAGACCTAGAGGACCAATCAAGGGAGCTCTAGATCTTTTAACTCCATCCAACATGGGGGATAGTCATGAATAAGACCATAATTTAGAGATTGATGAAGTTGAAGCTGACTACTCTGAGGAACAATATCCTCCCACTGATGACAAGTACAAACAGTTGGAGGATCGCCTCAGTGCTATGGAGATTTAACAGATACCTGGTTTGGATTTAGGAAACATGGGATTGGTTTCTGGGGTAGTCATCCCTCCAAAGTTCAAAATCCCTACCTTTGCCATGTACGATGGAGTCTCTTGCCCTAAGATGCACTTAAAGTCTTATGTCTGCAGGATTCAACCGTACACAACTGATCTGAAGCTTTGGATCCATTTCTTCCAAGAGAGCCTAGTAGGGACTCAACTTGATTGGTTCTATCAATTGGAGAGTTCTCACATCCGCATCTGGGAGGACCTAGCTACTGCTTTCTACAAGCAGTACCAATACAATGCTGATCTTGAACCAACTCGTGTGCAGTTGTAGAATATGACCATGGGATCCCATGAGAGTTTCAAAGGATACGCCCAAAAGTGGAGAGATCTGGATGGTAGGGTGCAGCCCCCTTTAACTGACAGGGAGTTGATTGACATCTTCATGGGAACTTTGACAGGGCCTTTCTTCAAACACCTAATCGGAAGCTCCTCAGTCGGGTTCACCGAGCTAATCTGACCGGTGAAAGGGTCGAAGCTGGCATCAAAAATGGAAAGATCCAAGGAGCTACACCTTCTGATGCTCAGAAAAAGCCATACGGTGGGAAGAAAGAGTCCAATGTTGTGTATTGTCAAAAGAGTCATCATGATCAACATGTAGGGGCAATCCTGACCTCTAATCCTACACATGTTCAACAAAGACAGGGTAATAGGCGTAGGGTAAGATATCAAGAAAGGCACTACACTAACATCAACATGCCTTTCTCTCAAGCATTAAAACATTTGCTGAAGGTGAAACTGATCACACTAAAGGATCCTCCTCAAAATCCCGACACCTCCTCTTCTAAGTACAATCCAAGCGTAAGATGTGCCTATCATTCTGACAGTCTCGGACATGACACTGACGGTTGTTAAACTTTGAAGAACAAGATTCAAGACTTGATTGATGCCAAGGAGATCAATTTAAACCCTCTGGAGACTCCAAATGTGATCATTGCTCCTATGCTAAATCATTGAGAGCGTCTTGTTCATTTTTAAATTTTCATTTGTAATTCCTCTTGTTATTCAAACAATTATCTATTTATGTCAAACTTTATTTCAGTAATGCATTGCGTATGTTTGTCTTGAATTGATTCATTCGTTTTCATTTAAACTATGATTTTTACTCTCTTTATGACATTCAACTCTTGTTTTAAAAAGTTGCAAGCCTTTAGAGGGAGGATGACGAAAACAATGCCATAATCTCATACAGTATGCTTTTGAACTGACCTTGATGACGATGTACAGGCGTTCTTTCAAATCCTAAACACTGGACTTATAAGGAAGATAATCCCTAGTAAACCCCTTTGAGCCAAAGAAGTAGAAGTTTTCTTTTTCAAATTGAAACCTTTAATCAAAACCCGGGGCAGGGTAGTCTCTCAGTTAAATCAAATGCGCGTTCAGTCGTAAACTTTCACTTTGTAATACAACGAATGACATCAGAAACATTCCTATGGAATCAAAAGACAGTGATGGTTCTCTATCAAATAGGCAGTCAATATCTCTCAAAAGAAAAGCCCACTAAGTCAAAACCTACGAAAGAGACTTAAATAAAACGGGGGCATCCCGCTGACTGTAAAAAAACAAGAACAGTCAGGCAAAATCAGGGATAGTAAATCAAAAAGAGGTCACTACAAATCCTCAACAACCATGGAAAATATGGAAAAAATGGCTGCCTACCGACAAACTTAACTCGTCTGAACCATCAGCAAAATGTCATTCCAAACTCAATTGGAGTTCAAACGTACAATTAACTGATTTTAGGGTTGAAGAACATCACGAAGAACGGGTGGGTACAAATACAATTTGATCCTTAATTATTTGTTTCTTAAACCATGAACCAATCCACATTACAACCCTTCAAAAGTCCTAATTAAAGCATGGGTTAGTTCGAAAGCATACTGTTACAAAAGGTATCCTGACTCTTGTAAGGCTTTAATCAAAATCCCGAGTTGAATTTTTCTTACAAAATTTATTCACTTGCTAAAAACACATTTTCAAAACTTCAAGACAAGCATAAACTTTGCATTATTTGAATATTGATGTTTGCATATGGCTATTTGTTTGACAGTGGAGAAATTCACACAACAAATAACCAGTGAACGAAATCTCTCTCGGTGAACAAGATCACTTTAAATGGGATGACACTTCCAATGACAATTCTCCTATAAACAAGGGGCATGACATGTCACCATCCAGCACACCTGGGGCAGTCCAATCAAGATTCCAAGAAATCTCTCAAGAAATACAATAATAACCAGGGGCAGGTCTCCATCTCCATTACTCGGGGCATTGAACGCCAATTTCAGCAAAGGGTTATGTACATTCAAACATTTCCTGACAGTGCCACAAACACTTTCTACTAAGGGGAAGTGGCAAATCTCCCCAAAATCCTTCCCATAGGATGACTCCCAACCAGAGTTAAAATCTCTGAAAACCTCTTCCCAACTGATTCGACTTCAAGAATCCTCGAGGATTTCTGCCAGTGAAGTCGCCGCCTCTCCAATAGAGTAAGCAACAGGTTTTATTTAACTAACAAACGGCGGGATTCCCTAGCTTGAGGTGGCCTCTCCGACTACTACAAATCAAAGGACCACAACTCCTCTTCCCCAGTAAACTACTCTACAATCCCAAGCAAGTTGCTGTGAAACCTAGACTAGACCAAATATCAATTCAACTTCGACTCCCCCGTAGAGCAATGGATGACTAAGACTCTTGAACTCTTTTCCGCAAGCAGGAATCAACACTCTATACAGAGCTTTCTACATCCCCCGACGGAGTTCTCCTCAAATAATAAAATAGGAATCCTCATTGGAAACATTCTAAGCAAAGTTTGAAGACACACCTACTCTTCAACAGCAATCTGGGAATTAATGACTCCCTAACACTTGTCAAGGATTTATTCTACAAGAAAAATTACGAATTTCAATAACATTCATAGCATATGCATGCAAAATACACATAACAAAAATCTCAATATTACGCAATGCATACATCATGACATTGCATACAACTAACTCTTTACCTTTTCAAGAAAGATCAATCAACAGATAAAGTTCATCATCCTTTTGAGGTAGTAATCGTCCAAGGTTCCTTCATCATCATGTTGAGGTAGTAATCATCCAAGACTCCTTCATTATCCTGCTGAGGTAGTAATCGTCCAAGATTCCTTCATCATCCTGTTGAGGTAGTAATCATCCAAGATTCCTTCATCATCCTGCTGAGGTAGTAATCATCCAAGATTCCTTTATCATCCTGCTGAGGTAGTAATCGTCAGAGATTCCTTCATCATTCTGCTGAGGTAGTAACCGTCCTAGATTCTTTCATCATCCTGCTGAGGTAGTAATCGTCCAAGATTCCTTCATCATCTTGCTGAGGTAGTAATCGTCCAAGATTCCTTCATCCTCCTTCTGAGGTAGTAATCGTCAGAGATTCCTTTATCATCCTGCTGAGGTAGTAATCGTCCAAAATTCCTTCATCATCCTGCTGAGGTAGTAATCGTCTAAGATTCCTTCATCATCCTATTGAGGTAGTAATCATCCAAGATACCTTCATCATCCTGCTGAGGTAGTAATCGTCCAAGATTCCTTCATCATCCTACTGAGGTAGTAATCGTCCAAGATTCCTTCATCATCCTGCTGAGGTAGTAATCGTCCAAGATTCCTTCATCATCCTTCTGAGGTAGTAATCATCCAAGATTCCTTCATCATCCTACTGAGGTAGTAATCATCCAAGATTCCTTCATCATCCTGCTGAGGTAGTAATCGTCCAAGATTCCTTCATCATCCTACTGAGGTAGTAATCGTCCAAGATTCCTTCATCATCCTGCTGAGGTAGTAATCATCCAAGATTCCTTCATCATCCTGCTGAGGTAGTAATCATCCAAGGTTCCTTCAACATCCTGCTAAGTTTTCAAATACAGTTCAAATACGCTCCAAACACTGATACCTTTCTGATACTCATTCAGATTCAACTTTTGATACAGTTCAGATACGCTTCAGACACGGATGCCATCTGATACTCATTCAGATTCAACTTTTGATACAGTTAAGATACACTCCAGACACGGATGCTATTTTGGTATTCATTCAGATTCAAATTTTGATGCCATTCTGATACTCATTCAAATTCAATTGTCAGATACAATTCAGATATGCTCCAGACACGGATGCCATTCTGATACTCATTCAGATTCAATTTTCAGATAAAATTTAGATATGCTCCAGACACAGATTCCATTCTGATGCTCGTTCAGATTCAACTTTTGATACAATTCAGATATGCTCCAGACACGGATGTCATTTTGATACTCATTCGGTTTCAGCTTACAGATACGGTTAAGCAATCTTTTCTGGATGGAATCTACAATCCTATCTCTGAAAACTTACCACCATTCCCTCCAAATGGCATATTTAAGCCCATTCCCTATACCATCAACCTTCACATCACTGAGTGCAAATTTCTAGGCACTTTAGTGTCCAATCATATTCCACCTTCGAGTCGTGAATGGCGGATCCGCCAATCTAACTCTTCAGGTTTAAGAAGATTGAACAGGGGCAGTTGTTGTACCCCAAAATTTTCCCTCTCATTTCTCGAGAAATTTCTCAAAAGATCACCCTGGACCCTCAGGTTTGTTCCCATCCAATTTCAAGCCTTGAATTACAAATTTTCCAAGAAAGTCATTCACATGGGTAAAATGGTCATTTGCACACTGAAAAGTCAAATTTTGACTTTTGGATCATAATCAAGCTTCAAGAATCATATTTCATCAAGACATGTTGGAATGAGAGATTTGTTTCGTCAAGAAATTCAAAAGTCAAATTTACTTTGGAAAAGTCAAATTTCTAAATACTTAGAATTTTTCTAAGTGTTTAAGAAATATGACAAGTTCAGAACTTCTGGCCAGATTTCCACCATGATGCAAGCTGATTCTGAAAGATCTTTGCCTATAAATTGAAAGTCGTTGGCAACTGTAAGGATGTCGGAAATTTGAGAAAGAAAAAACCTTGAACCCCTGCTAAAATTCCAAGAGTCCAAAACTGCAAAAACAAAAATACAAAACCTGTTAGCTTTTGATTCTTGCATTCAGACTCCATTTTTTCCTTAAGTGTTTCTTGACCAAAGCCATCCATACAGTTTTCGATATACATTCAGAAGCCATATTAACTTCTATAGTCAAACTGTAACACACTCTCCATCTCATCCCTCTCAAAGAAGTCAGAACTTTGCTACTTGGTCGTTCCAGAATTTTCCAATCATTCATAGCCCAAGTTGAAAGTTTCCAGCCTACTAAGCACGTGAGGAAGTTGGTCAGAACATTACAAGCCGTCAGAACCAGACTCCAGTTCACATAACATTTTCCAGCTGCAAAGTAAGCTTCTGCTGACTCTCGTCATATTACTTAAACATTGTTAGATTTGCACATTCAAAAACACAATGTAGACATCCTGACTCTGATTCAATATATATATTCATATATTCCATGTATGTTCGCCTAAGTAGGGAGTATTTCAGTCCAGAACTTCTTGAAGAAATTAGGACTCGGAATTAGTATTAGCAAATTCATGCTTGCTTCTGATTTATAGTTCTGATATCTCTTGTTTCTGAAACATTATGAAACCTGCCATAATTGTTATATGCACATCTTCTGTTCTGTTAAGAAATGACTAAGTTGTAGATGTTTTGACTAGCATGGAGAGGGAGACAAAATTCTGCCAGTGGCATCAGAACTTCTGAAATCTTCTTTGTTCCCAGCGGACCCAGAACTTCTGACTTTACCTATTTCTACTAATATGATTTCTGTTTTTGCAGCATGCCAGAGTCAGAACTTTTGATCTCTTTTAGTTCAGCAATGCGCTGATTCTATTTTCTTTTTCCTTATTATTTTTTCTATCACTTCTATTTTCACTAATCAAAAACACCAAACACATTTTACATTTTACATGCTTTATTTTATTTCTTAAAACAAAAAGATCAAAAATATTTTCTTAAACAAAACTTATTTCTTTTCTTAAACAAAACAAGTCCATTTCACATTTTCTTGTACATTCTTATCCATTCAATATGGTTGTAATAGTAACTTAGGATTTAATTTTATTTGCAATCCCTATTTGTAAATCTATACACCCCATCCCCCTAATGATTGTAATAGCATAGGATATTTACTTTGCATACTTTTTATTGCTTTCATATATTGCTAGTACTTAGGGTGTGTATGGCAAGACATGAAATCAACAAATAGAGAACCCTAATCAAGACAAAAATGCATGTAATCAAACACACTTTGCACATATGCACACCTTAGGTTAATGTCACTTGTTGCCTATCAGAAAAAATAGTCATGTCCCTCGAACATTGGCGTTTTAGCAAAGACCCACGATAAAAGATCGTAGTCCCTTGATGACCCTCGATGTTGCCTTCGGTAAATGATCTAGTCCCTAAACGATATTTCTAAAACATCCATAGGTTGACTTCTATGACTATACGATGACCCGCGTCCGTCCCTTCACATCCAACGATGGGGCTTCTCACAAAATCAATGTAAGATAGAAACACCTAATGGAGGAGGAAAAGAACATCTAAGACCTTTTGAGTAGGTAGATTCGCTCCTAGCTGCTTGCTTGCTCACAACAAAAACATTCTATACACCGAAACTCTCACTTTGAAACATTTTTTCAAAAGACAACACTTTGTATGTGTTCTTATAGAGACGAGAATCATTACAAAGACACCTTTTCAAAATCACTTTCAAAAAACACATCTCACAAATACTTTTTTTTGAATCATTTTTTAAACAAACACTTTTGTATGCGTTCTTATAGAAACGGGAATCATTACGAAGTTACATTTTCAAAATACTTTCAAAACCCACACCACACAAAGCATAATTTCCAAACAAAAGCAAGTGATCTAGCAATTAACTAAGAGCCCATGGAAAACCATGGATGAAAAGGGTGCTAATACCTTCCCTTTTCATAATATACCCCCCGAACTCAAGAAATAATCTCAAAGGTCTTTCCTGTGCTTTTTCACCTTTCCTTTTGGATAAAAGAAAAGTCGGTGGCAATTTTTGCTAACCATAACATTTGTGATCAAACGTAAAACCCTCAAGTCAGTTCTCCCATTATATCACAGTCATGAGTAGGCATAGGTGCAGTGATCACATTAGGAGTCTCAAGAGGACCAAATTCAATCTCCTTAGAGTCAATCATATCTTGAATCTTATTTTTCAATGCCCAACAGCTGTTAGTGTCATGTTCGGGATTGTTGGAGTGATATGCACACATTGCATTAGGATTGTAATGGGGAGAGGAAGTATTGCGATTCTGAGGAGGATCTTTTAATGTAATCAGCTCTGCCTTCAACATGTGTTGCAATTCTTGAGACAATGACATGTTTATTTTGGTGAAATATCTCCTGGGTGCCTCCTGCCTATGTTGATTTCCTTGTTGTTGATGTTGCATTAGTGCAAGATTAGAGATCAGAACTTCCCCCACAAATTGGTTACGATCACTCTTATTACGACCCTTTTGGACGTACACAATATTGGATTCTTTCTTGCCATTGTATGGCTTCTTCACAGTATTCGAAGATGTAGCCACCTAAATTTTACCACTTCTAATTCCATTCTCAACATGTTCCACTGTCAATATCAATTCAGTGAAACTAGTTGAAGAACTTCCAAGTAGGTGATTATAAAAAGGACTTGTTAGCGTACTCATGAACATGTCAACCAATTCCCTATCATCCAAAGGAGGTTGAACTCTCCCCGCAAGATCTCTCCATTTCTATGCGTACTCTTTAAAGCCTTCCTCAGAACTCATGGATATACTCTATAGTTTCATGCGGGTTGGTGCCAAATCAGAATTATACTAGTATTGTTTATAGAAAGTTGCAGCCAAATCTTCCCAAGTGTGGATATTGGTACTTTTGAGTTGATAATACCATTTCAATTGTGTTCCATACAGACTCTCTTGAAGGAAATGCAACCATAATTTCTTGTCAGTAGTGTGTGGTTGAATTTTCTGAACATATGATCTCAAATGCAACTTTGGGCAAGAAACACCGTCATACTTAGCAAAGGTATGGGTTTTGAACTTAGGAGGAGTGATGACTCCTGAGACTAAACCCAATTCTTTAAAGTTCAAGCCATGAACCTTCTGGATCTCCATGGCTTTCAGACGCTCTTCTAACAGCTTATATTTCTCACCAGCAAGGGGATATTATTTATCCAAATAATCCTCTTCCTCTTCATCAGAACATTTGTCAGAACCATGATTGCTTTTTTCAATTTTAACACTCTTACCATCTTTATCCCGTTCGTCATCTTCGTCCAATGGGATAGCAAGATCTTGAGCTCACTTGACTGGACCTCTGAACTTTCTCCCCATAATAAGTATGCCGATTGGTTTTTTTGTCTTCTTCTTCCCGTTGTTGATGAGAGCCTTCAGTTATTCTTGCCCTTTGGCTAATTTTAGGAATATCTCTTAGAACTGAGCATTCTGAGCTTGGAGATCTTTGATTGTCTGTTCGAGAGCCATTTTTGCTGAAATAAACAGTAGCAAAATGAGAAACATGTCTTGGAAACCTGTTATGCAATGATATGTATGGTATGTAGATGCATAAGCAATGTTTTCAAGGACCTCGTGGGATTTAAATTTGTTAATCAAAAGGGAACAGAAACAAAGACTCTTATTAGTAATGAAAACAAGAAAAGAGTTACAAGGAAACAAAATATGAACTCCTAAGACCTAAGACTCAAGTCTCATATGGACTCTTCCTCTTTGTGTTGACATAAGCATTAAGGCTCTTCTCTTTGTGAAGTCGTTTTGTCAGCTCCAACACTTTCTTTTCACTAGCATATAACTGATTCTAAAAGGTGTCCCTTTCTTCTTTCAATTGAATCTAAGACTTTTGTAGCTCTTCAAGGTCAGTAGGCATATCTGATGAAAGATGGTATGAGGAATATCTCATTCAATAACAAGCTCCACAATTACTGGTAGGATAGCAGGATATGGCATTATAAGATTTTGAGCACCAGATCGTACCCGTCTTAGGTAAGGCTCCAAAGGGATGGAGTTTTTTTGTCCCAAAGTCTTACTATCAATCTTATTTACCATGCCCCAAGCACATATAAACTTTTGACGGTACCCTTGATGATCGTTCTCATAATCGAATATAATATCCTGGATAAGCATATCATGAGGACCATCTCTTCGAGCATAAACGAATTAACGTAGAGGTGGAGAAGGGTTGTAAGTAATACCTCCCCTTATACCGAGGAGTGGTACATTAGGGAACTCCCCACAACAGTCAATAATAGTGATGTCCTTCTGAGATTAGGAACACCAATAGATATCTGAATGAGAGAGTGACATCATCCTGTGAGACCATTTCAAACCTTGTTCATTATTTATCACTGATCATGGAAGATGTGAAATAAACCACCTAGATAGTAAAGGTATGCAACACATGAGCGTCCCTCGCCTTCTCATAGTACGAGTGTGAAGAGAGTGAAAAATATCTCCAAGCAAAGTAGGCGCCAGATTATGAGTAAGAAATATTTTGATGGTGTTCATATCTAAGAGTTGGTCTGGATTAGAGAACAGTACCAAACCATAGATCAATAGAGCCAAGATCTCCTCAAAATCATGAAAATTCATAGTATCTAGAAACAAGCGAGCCTTCTCTATCAATAATTTATCAAGAAGTCCTTTAACTCTGCTTATTGTTTCCCAATTAGACATAATGTCTGACCACTTCAGATGTAAAGTTGCTGTAATAACTTTAGGTTTTGGAACTTTCTTTAAACCGGTGAAGGGTGTCTGTTCAAGAATAGTTACTCCAAGTAGCTTAGAAAACTCTTCCATTGTGGGTACCAACTGATAATCTGGGAAAGTAAAATAGTGATACTTAGGATCAAAGAATTGGAACAGAACACTCATCATGTCTTCTTCAAAACCTAAGGTGACCAAACTGAGTAGATAACCACACCTCTTGGTGAATTGAGAGTTCTCGGGAACCTTTGATACTAACTCCTTAAGCTTGGAAGGTTCCCTCACAGAGTTGATTCAGATAGAATTTCTGCGAGCGAAAGCCATAACCTACAACAAGGAACGAAGATAAATCCCTAGGTCCTTGAAATGGTTAGTGAAAATTTTATGTTATTATGATTTGTTCATGTTAAATAAGTAGCAAACATAAACAAGTCATTCAATAGCCTCAGGTTTAAAGGCTTGCATGAAGTCCATATGTAAATACTCTTCCCCATTGAAGTTAAGTTGGCTTAACCTGTCCTAAAATAGTAATTGGGTTCTATGAATCTCATATCACGGATCTTTCTTGTAGGCTTTATTTTAGCACAGCAACTGGATTGCCACCAAAACATCCCGAAAGTCGAATCTCAATGAGCGTAGCCTCGAGTATCAACCAACTTTGTACTGCATCAAAGTCGGCTATCTCACTACTTTCTAATGGCCAAGATGGGTCAATTAGAGTTCTAAAAGTAAGTTAGTGTTAATAACACCACACGGAAGCCTAATTACATCCTCGGCTGACTCAAGGAACATCAGTATAAACCAAAGTGTCACACTAACTGTATTTATTCATTAACCATATCGGTCTACGCCGTACAATCTTTATGATCTATTGTTACTTACCTAAGGAATCACTAGATCTGGGTGTAGGATCTTTCATGCAAGCAATAATACCCAACCAAACCCTTAAAGTAAATAAGACAAAACATACAATAAAAGCAAGTAAAAGTGATCTAACTCTTAAGGTAACCCCTCTTTTTAAGTCACTCCCCAGCAGAGTTGCCAGTTTTGTAATACGGTGGGAAAACTGACTTTTTGGTTTTATCCAAATGTTGCAGATAGCTAGGGTCGCCATCGACTTTTCTTTTATCTAATATTTAGGAAAGGTGAAAAGATCAAGAAAGATGTTTGATATATTTTGAGTTCGGGGGGTAAGTTATGAAAAGGGAAGGTGTTATCACCATTTTCATTTGTAGTTATCTACAGGCTCTTAATTGCTTAGCTCACTTTTAAAAACTTTCTTTGTGTGTGTGTGTGATTTATTTGAAAATATTTCGAAATGCCAATGTAAGGCTAAATTTGTAATAATTCTTGTCTCAGTCCTCAAGAATGTATACAAAGTATTTTTTTTTAATATTTGTTTTGAAAGTTTAGTGTGAAAAATGTTTTGAGTTGTGAGCAAGCATTCAAGAGTCCTATCCACTAAGGTATTTCTTGTTATTTTCCTCCTCCTTTGGAGATAGTATTATCCATACCATTATTTGGTAGGTAATCCTATCTATTGGATGTGAAGGGACAGGCGTAGGGTCATCGTATGGTCATTGAAGGCAACATGTAAGGATACTTTAGCAACTGTATTGAAGGGTCTATCATCATTTTGCTCGTAGGGTCATCGAGGGACTAGATCATTTTGTAGGCAACTCGAAGGGTCATCAATGGATTATGATATTTATTTGAAAGGGACTATGATGATACTGTTAAATTGAGGGTCTTTTTCTAAAGTGTCTTCACTTTCGAGGGACGTGACCAATATTATCATAAGGAAACAAGAGAGGTTACCCTAGAGGTGCAGGTATGCAAAATTTTTGTTTTCAGTTATATTAATCTTGAAAATTAGGGTTTTTAAGATTGCTTTTAGTCTTGCCATACAAACCCTAGTTACTAGTAGTTGAATATGTACAGAAAAATAAAGTACAAAATATAAAGTGTAGAAATTTAAACCTATATTATTACATCCTATGATCAGTTACATAATTAGAAAAAATGCTAGGAAATATAAATCTACGCTATTACATCAGTTGTGCAACTTATACAATTGTTTTAGGAATTTAAATAGAAAAAAGAAATAAGAAAAAGAATGTTAGAAAGATGTTTTAATGTTTTTGGGTTTTTGTAGAAAATAATTTAAGTGTTAATAATAGTAATTAAAACCTAAATTCTAATTTATTTTAATATTAAGAAAAAAAGTTAATTAATTAATTAATTAATAAAAATATGTCAAAAATTTAATTACCAATTAAAAAACCTAACCCTGATTTGTTATGGTTTTAAAAAAAATTAGGTTTATTAATGATTAATTAGAAAATAATTAGTAAAATAGAAAGGAAATTAGGGTTAGTAAAAATAAGAAAATTAAAATGCATGGGGTGGGACTTGAACCCACACCCTCAGTCTCACAGATTATGCCCTTTACAAGTGCACCATGCTATTTTTTGTGATTGAGAATAGGAAGCGCTCAACATATTATAAATATGCGCGTTAGTTTGGAAAAAAACAAAATAATTTTGACAAAAGTTTGGCTGGAACCCACTCCCTTTGAAATACTATACAACGCCATTATCAATCGTGTCACAGTGTTTTTTGTGTTATAGAATAGAAATAAATCAATATATAATAAAAATGTTAGATTAGAGAAACGTCGGAGCCCTAGCTCCTGTCGTCTTCTCCGATGGATAAAAAACCATATCCTATAAAAACACATGAGTTAGATCATAACAGGGACTCTATCCCCCTAATTTGACCCTTGTGAATCCAGTGGAAGCATTGGTTTGACCTGAAAATGCCTGTAGAGTGAGTTTCGAAGAAACTATTTCAAACTGCCCTAATAATGGCAGATCTTTATTCCTACGTCAAATCTTACAAATGATGGATCAAAATAGTTCCAAACATCATCATGAACACATATGTATGCACCAAATTATTTAACAATGTGTATATTAAAAGTTTGGAATTAATGAAAGTTACAAAACTGACAATGTTGGGGGAGAGAGTTTTGGGATGCTACGAGCTTCAAAGATGATTGGAATGAGTTCATGGAGTCTTCAGGAAGCTTACTTGATGCTTGGAATGGACTGAAAACGGATGCACACAAGGGTTTGATTTTTCCCTAGTTTTGAGAAATTTTGGAATTTTAGGGCTTGTTCGTGAGGCAGCTTTTTATGTCTGAATATGTTGGGTATTTATAGAGAGAAGATTAGGTCAACTTTTGTGAGATAAATCTTGTGCAATCATGGTATAATATTTGATTTAGAATTTTGTATGAAAACTTTCTTTTTAGGGCAATCTTATGCCATCAATCTTTACACGATTTTTCCAAGTTGTCATGAGCTTTTTGGGCTTCAAATATGATCAAAACAAAAGTCCACACACCTTGTATCATTTATTTAGTATTTTATTTGATTTATTTTGCTTTTAATTGAATAAAATCAAAATAAAAAGAAATACATACCACAAAGATACATGAATGGTTTTAGGAGTCCCTTATGAGGTCTTGAACACGTTTGAACCTAAAAACTTAGGCTCGTTCGCCCAAAAATTCAAATTTGCTCAATTTGAACTTCATGCGTTTTCTCAAAATTACTCAACTTGTACAACTCATAACTCTCTCAATTTTTGTCACATGAAGATGATCCTTGACTTTTTGGAATCCTCAAGATATCTCCTACAATTTTCATGTTTGGTCATTTTTTCATTTGAAGTCTTTAACTTGATGTGAATTGCTTTGACAAAAAATGTCTTTTTTGTTGACTTTTAAAATGACCTATAATATTTTGGCCCATATCTCTCAAATAAAGAATTTTTGGCTTTGAGCTTATAGAGGCAAAGTTGTAGAGAATTAAATTTACTTCAAGATAGGCTTTGGTTGAGGAATTTCTGATGAAGTATGTGAAAGTTATATTTGGTCAAAGTTTAGTTGACTTCTCCTAAAGAAAACCCTCATTTAGTAACTTTTGACTTTTGATGAATCTTGAGTTTTCTTGATGAATTATGATCAACCCTTGATCAAATGATGAATTTGACTTCAAAATGTTGATGTTTACCAAAAACCTTAAAGTTTGACTATAGATTGGTCAAAGTTGACTTTTTGTCCAATATAGTTGATTTTCAATCATCTGACTAATTGATTGAGCAAACTTGTGATGTAAGGCTTGAAACTTGGCATGAGGGTACCTTGATACATATGAGAAGCCATGAAATCCACTTGAGGCATTAGTAAATCAATTTCCTTTGAAAAAAGCAAAACCCTAATTATAGGTCTATTGCTTAGGAGGAATGCTTGTATGCTCAAACCTTGAGTAGTCTTGAGCATTTGAGACCTTCATGAGCATGAGGAGGTATCTCGAATTAACTTGTATTTGAAAATGGGAGGATAAATTTTGGGGTATAACAGATAGCAAGATTATTGGATTAAGATCTTTAGAGATCTTGTTTTTGTTAGCAGTTTGAGTGTCGTCATCAACATAAGGAATTATCATGTGATAGTTCGTTGTAACCAAAATGTTTGTATCAAACTTATCGAAATAGTGGAAGATCGTGATTATTTTCTAGTGGTTTTTAACATCATTAGAGAGTGAAGTAGGCAGAGTGGGGACAAATGTCGAACCACTATATATCTCTGTGTATCTTTTATTCTTCCCTTATGTCCTTTTAAATTTTACATTATTCATTAATATTGCTATTACATTAGTGCATTATTGCAATGTTTGTATGTCATATAGGTTATAATGTGCTTATAGAGATTAATGTATAAGCTTAGGTATGTGGTGTATCAATCTTATTAGATTATCACAGAACCAATTATGTTTTATAAGAACATCTATATAAAGAGTTTTTAAATAGCTTTGTATAAAGCGGCTTTGGTTATCTTGTGATTGACTTGTATTAGAAGTAATTAAATCATTAGTGATATCATGTATTATTTCACTTGATTTAAGTCATTGAGATGCTTTCAAGCTCTCTTAATATTGTGTTTTTCTTTCGTGCTTTTTAAAATTTTTGATTTCGTTTATGAGACCTAAAATCTTTTTGAAATTGTCTTTTAAGAGATAGGTTTATTCACCCCTCCCTTCTAGACCTCTCCATATCCATATTCTCACCCAACACATAACACATACAATATCATCACAATTAACTATATTATCTTTCAAAAAGCTATATAAACTATTAATTAAGAAAAAAACATGTACAATGAGGAATCACAATGAGGACGAAAGGTGGACGAAGGTGAGATCAAAACATGAGACCGAGAGGCATGGAGGGAGATGGGATGCAGAATCCTCACGAAGAACTCAGTATGGTGAACAAACTACAACTTTTTTATCATGAACTTTGATGATAAAATGAGAGCTATTTATATGGTGCCCTTAAGGGGTTGATGAAGTCTTTATACTTTTGAAAAGGGATAAAAGAGGTATTAAATATAGGTTTGTGTGTTTCTTTAATGTTAGAGATGCAAGGATTCTAGCAACTTAACTGGATAGTACATTCATCGTGGGAAGAAAACTGTTCGCGAATATTCTCAGGTTCTCAAGTAAAGAGGTTAACAAAAAGAGAAAGGAGGTCATCAGGAGAAACACCGATATAGAGCCGCACGCTCATCTTAATGAACAGAGAGAGAAGAAGAGGTTTGCTAGATTCAGAAGTAATAAGTCGTATGCCGAGGTTATTCATGGTGTAAGAGCCCCTAGACCAGTTGAAGATGAGTTGAAGTTAACTCAAGTTCATCTCAAGTTTAACCTGACTATTAAGGAAATCGTTAGGTTTAACAAAGCTTTTATCTGAGTTATGGACTCTCTAGGATTAAAGTACAGAATGCAGGACATCATTCACTATGAGGGTTATTTCAATGTTAAACTAACTCCAATGGGAGCTAATCTTTGCCTTCTTGAGGAGCAGGTAGATGGAGTTGTAGGCTTTGGTTGATAAAGCATGTAACTGGCTAGGACAATGGTTTAAAGAGGTAAGAAGGTGTCAACCAAAGGATGTGGATCCTGAGAGATCAACATGGATTAGGTGCTTTGGAATACATTGTCATGCTTATTCTATCAGATTCTTTGAGCTCCTTACTTCAACTATTGGCACTTTCATTTATTGTGATGATAATACTTCGAATCTCTCAAGATTGGAGGTGGCCTGATTCATGATCAGAACCATATGCGCTAACGTCATCAAGGAAGTTTTGAATATTCAGATATATGGAGTTGTCTTTAGGATCAAGATTTTTGAAGAAGCACATGGTTCGATGTAATGTCTTCATAAAAGAAATAAGGTAGTGGCCTTTGAAGATTCAGATAGCAACCATGAAGACTCAAATGATGACTCAGTAGAGGGGGCTTGAATAGGAGACGTTAACACGGGTCTTGAGGTTATCAATGAAGCAGACGAAGTGTTTTTTGAGAATGAGGAGGTGGAGGATCTTCATAATGATTTCGTACATGATGATGTGACAGATGAAGGTAGAAAGGAGGATAGAGCGCTGGTGGTCTTTGGGAAGAATAATAAATTTCTAGTTTGTTCATATTCTCAGTCTATACTACCCTCTGCAGAGAAAAGGTGTAGTTTGGAGAGAGGTGACCATTTTGTGAAAGTCAATTTCGACACTTGTCCTATGGCTGTGGCTTATAGCAACATAGAGGAGCAGGTTTTATGTGCTAATCCTACGGTGATTTCGAGGAAGTCTAAGGGGTGTGTTTTATGGTGGGAGAATTGACTTGAAGGTTTTGCGTTTTATCGCAAATGTTGCGGTTAGAAAGAGTCACCACCTACTTTTCTTTTATCCAAAAGGAAAGGTGAAAAAGCACATGAAAGATCTTTGAGATTGTTTCTTGAGTTCGGGGGGTAAATTATGAAAAGGGAAGGTATTAGCACCCTTTTCATCCATGGTTTTCCATGGGCTCTTAGTTACTTGCTAGATCACTTGCTTTTGTTTGGAATTATGCTTTGTGTGGTTTTTGAAAGTATTTTGTAAAGAGGTCATTGTTTAGGCAATCTTTGTAATGATTCTTGTTTGTAAGAATGTATACAAAGATGTTGATCTTTTGAAAATGTTTTCAAGTTTGTAAGATGTTTTGAAATGTGTAGGTGTTTGTTTTTGAAATTAGAAAGGATGTTTGTTTTGGAAATAGAGCAAGTAATTAGGAGCAATCTAGCTACTCAAATGTCTTTCTTGTGCATTTTCTTTTCCTTTGACATTGTTGTCTTACCATTGATTTGGTAAGCAACCCTATCTTTGGATGTAAACGGGACGGGCGTGGGTCATCGTATAACCATGATTAGCAATGTTTGCAAGGCATCTTAGCATTCTTTTTTAGGGACCAAGATCATTTTGTAAGGCAACTTTGAATAGCGTCATCGAGGGACTATGATCTTGTATTTATTTGTTTCGCCAAGATACTTCACATGCGTAATATGGCTATTTTTATATAAGGAAACCAAGTGGAGAAACCCTAAGGATGCTTGTGTGCAAGTGTGTTATTTTAATGCTTTGATTTTATCTTGCATTTAGGGTTTTGTACTTGTTTTGTTTTGATTTTATCATACAAACCCTAATTACTATCATGGCATGTAAAGAGGTAAATTGCGTAATATAAAGATTACTAGGCTATTACAACAATTTATGGGAGGGGGGAGTACAAATTTGAATGGAGATTTGCAAGAATGTAAATCTAAATAAATTATTACAGCCAAATCGAATTTGTACGAATATTAGAGTAAACAATATACAATATTTAAATATGCAATATTATGTACATGCAAGAAAAGATTTTGTTTTGTTTTTTGTGTGAAAATAAATTTTAACCTAATCCTAAAAATATAAGGAAAATAAATTAATTCTTAAAAAAAAGGGTTAACCCTAATTTCTAGTTTGAAAGAAAATAAGGTTTTCATGTATTATTATTTGTATATTCTTTGTAAAAAAATAATAAATAATATTGTAAGGAAGTATTTAATTTTTTTACATGTAAAAAAAAAATATTTACAAATATGAAATAAAAAAATTAAACTAAATCTACTTTATTTATTTACAAGTCTATTAAGAAAAATAATTAATATATATTGAAGATAAAATATATTTTTTTATGTGAAAAATAAAATAAAATGCAATGTTATCATATTTATATTTTTTATGATTTTTATGTATTTAAGAAAATATTAATAAACAAAATGAAAACAAAAATCAATAAATAAAAATGTATGGAAAATAATGGGCCAGGGGGTGTAGCAAGAAATCGGGAGACATTATGTTAGCAAAAAACACTATGGCCCAAATATGGAGGCCCATCGTGCAAAAAAAACAAAAACTGAAAATAGAGAAATGTGAAAAAACAAAAGGTAGCGCCAAGGTTCGAACCCAGGACATGGGTCTCACCAGCGCGCTACCTTGCCTCTGGGGTGGCCATATATCCGTTGATTAATGTGAAACAAAAATAACATAACACAAACAAAGCCCTTGCCCTGTACTTTGTCTTCTTCCTCTAGCCAGCCAGATGCTCTGTAACTTTCTCATTCTTCCATGAAAATCAAAACTCATAACATGAAAGTTGTAGCATTTTGTCTCATGATTCTAACCATATAAGCTAACAATCAAAGATCTGAATGAATTTTAAAAGCCCTAAATTTAAACCTAATTTTTCCAAAAACTTCAAGTTCAAAATTCTCTCAACTCAGGCCAAATAAATGCAAGGTATGTATATGTACAGCTTCGTTGCAATGAGGTCTACATTGTTTATTCATAAATCATGGCCAATGGATGCCTGTATAAAGAGATAGAAGTTGATATTTTTACCTCTTTCAGTTGAAATTGTGGATGGAGTTGGAGTGAGTTTTATGAAGGCCTGATGATTGCTTGAGCTTGCTTGAACCTCCCTGAGTGTGTTCCAACCCTTTCCTTGATTTGAAAGTGTCTGAAATTATCTATCCAAGTCAACCTGCAAGCTTTGAAAACAAAAATGGCAGATGATGGAGAAGGGGTTACAATACAGGGATGAGGGTATGGGTCAGTTAGATATCAAGTAGATAAGGTGTTTTGATGATCAAGACTTGAAACGCACAAGCCAAATGAGAGATTTGTATACTTATGCAAAAACTGAAAGTCTTGACAGTTTTTTGGAGTTCTAGAGTTTGGGAGTGTTTCAGGCTTCTAGTTCTTGTGTTATGTTGTATTGTGTTTGTATATTAGTATGGAATTAGTTTTATGTCAGCTCTCCAACAGATCTGCAAGTTCTAGCCTTTTGGCAACCTTTCTTGCTTTTTAAGCAAAATGAAGAGACAAGTCTTCACATGCTTGTACTAGCTTGCTTAGGGTTGGTATGTGCTTTGTACAATTTGCTCTAGGCCTGTGGTACTTGTATGTGCAATGGAGACAGGTTCAATGCTCAAGAATTGGAAAGTGGCAAAAGTTGAGCTTTTTCAAAATGGCAATGGCCACTTTATGCCATTTATGGAATTACAACTTGGGTAATGGCTCTAAGGATTGGATTAAAGCTTTGTCAACTGATTAAGCATTAAATTATGGAGTAATAAACAAGTTAGGGACCTGTAAAGCATGGATTAGGCAGCATAGGTACTGATTGGAACTTTGTTCTTCATGAAATGGCTTGAACCAAAAGTGAGAAATTGCCAACTTCATCTCTTCGATTCTCCCTACTAAAAAACGATCTTGATGAGTTCTTGGACATTTTGTAAATCTTGAAATGTGCTCTATAACTCATATTTTAAATGTATTTCAAGATACCTCTTGGAACTAGGTGAAAAATTGTCATGAAGTTGGGTCCAAAACCTGCCTAAATTAGGGCAAAAATCCACTAAGTTATTTAGTTCATGAGCATGTATTCATAAATTTATATCTTGAGATCCAAGAATCTTTAGGGAAAAGTGTGTGAAGAAATGTTATATATTTCATGGAGTTCTACAACTTTCATGTTGGGAACTTCCTTTGAATCATCTTGTATCATGGTGAAAAAATGGCCTAAAGTTGAGAAAAAATAAGAAATTTTCTATACTTAGAAAAATTTCTAAGTTAAGAAAATTTTCAATTTTAAACCCTAATCTTCAATCTTTGATTTCTTGATGACTAAGCTTCATATTTTGACATGTCTTGATGAATTGTGACCCTTGGTACTTGATTTTGACCAAAAAGTCAAAGTTTGACTTTTCAATATACAGTTGAGTTTTGATCAGTTGACTACAAATTTCATCTGTCTATCAATGAAATTGAAATGTTTTGAACCATGTAATTAGATTAAGATGATTCCATTGAATCCTTGGAATCATGATTTAAATCAATTGGTCATTTTCTAGGTCAAAAATCAGAAATTGTCCTTCCTCAGTCAATATCCTAATTTTGACCATTTTGCCCTTTTGATAATTTGATCAAATTTCTTGTGGAATTATGGTCCAATCTTGATCAAATGATACATATGAGTCTAGAATGTTGATGTGGATCAAAAATTATGAAGTTTAACTGTAAATTGGCCATGGTTGTCTTTTTCCCCAATACAGTTGATTTTTAGGTCAACTGTCCAATTGACTGATCAAAAATGTGGTTCAAGGCTTGAAACTTGTCATGAGTGATCTTAGGGGTCCATAATTATGTTTGAAAGTCACATGAAGCATTGATAGTCCAAAAATCCTTGTGAAATCTCAAACCCTAATTTTGGGTCATCAATGCATGATGAGATATCTTGAGCTGACCAAACCCTAATCCAGTATTGAGTCAAAGAGATCTTGTGAGAAAAGTTTTGATAAATGAGAGGGAAAATTTTGGGTACAACAGTATGCCCACTGGAGTGGGTGCCAAAAGTGCCTTCATGCAATTCATCCATGATCTTTTCATCTTCAACCTTATATACACATCGAAGTAACACAGAGTCATGATTGCGTTTATACAGGATGTCGTTACTAAGGAAGAACTTAGCAGAGAATATCCTTAAGAATTTCTTATCATTGACCGAAGCTCCTTCTGGATATTCTTGATTCTCGAGATACCTTTTGACTTCGTGAAACCAAGGCTGGTCCACTACTTCTTCAGTATTAATCTCGTGACAGTGCGCTGGTTCCTCCATTCGTTCGATGGTGATCTGGGGAGCCTCGTTATCCCAACTAAGTTTAAACATAGATGACATTGTGGCTAGTGCGTCTGCTAGTTGATTTTCTTCTCGCGGGAAATGCTCGAAGGTGATCTTCTCAAAATGTGGTAGCAATGTCAAAACATGTTCTTTGTAAGGGATAAGGTTAGGGTGTTTGGTGTCCCATTCCCCTTTGATCTGGATGATAGCCAAAGCTGAATCTCCGAATACATCCAAGGATTTGATCCCCAAGTCTATGGCAGCTCTAAGACCAAAGATGCACGCTTTATATTCCGCCATGTTGTTTGTACAATTGAAGCAAAGTCTGGCAGTAAAGGGAGTATGACACCCTTCCAGAGATATGAGTACAACACCGATACCATTGCCAAGTGCATTGGATACCCCATTAAAGAACAGTGTCCATCTGGATCCTTGTTCAAGTCCGTCATATGGCCTTAATTCTTCACAGTTGTCTAATGTCATGATGTCTGCATCCGGAAATTTGAATTTCATGGACTGGTAGTCTTCTACAGCTTGGTGAGCAAGGTGATCGGCTAATATACTGCCCTTTATTGCTTTCTGGGTATTATATTGTATGTCATATTCTGTCAAGATCATCTTCCATCTCACTATTCTCCCAGAAAGGGCAGGTTTCTCGAAGATGTATTTTATCGAATCCATTTTAGATATCAACAAAGTAGTATGAGTTAGCATATACTGTCTTAGCCGGCGAGTAGCCCATTCCAGAGTGCAGCAAGTTTTCTCGAGCAGTGAATATCTTGTTTCACAGTCGGTAAACTTTTTTCTCAGGTAATAAATGGCGTGCTCTTTTTGGCTAGACTCATCATGCTGCCCCAGTATACACCCCATTGAGTTTTCTAAAACAGTCAGATACAAGATCAGTGGTCTTCCCTCGACTGGTGGCATCAACACATGAGGCTCTTGTAAGTATTCTTTGATTTTATCAAAATCAATTTGGCACTCGTCATTCCATTTGACTACCTGGTCTTTCTTCAATAGTTTGAAGATTGGCTCACAAGTAGCTGTCAGGTGAGAAATGAATCTGGAAATATAGTTCAAACGTCTTAAGAATCCTCTAACTTCCTTCCTAGTACGAGGAGCAGGCATATCTTGTATTTTTTTACCTTGGCATGGTCGACCTCGATACCTTTGTTGCTGACGATAAAGCCTAGGAGTTTACCAGACTCTACCCCAAATGTGCATTTGTTAGGATTTAACCTCAGCTTGTACTTCTTCAGTCTCTCGAACAGTTTTTGTAAGTGATCAAGATGATCTTCCTCTATTTGAGATCTGGCTATCATATCGTCCATGTAGACCTCTATTTCGTGATGTATCATGTCATGAAATAGAGCTACCATGGCACGCTGATAGGTTTCCCTGCATTCTTTAGTCTGAATGGCATCACCTTATAGCAGAAAGTGCCCCACTGCGTGATAAATGTTGTTTTCTCCATGTTCTCAAGTGCCATTTTGATTTGGTTGTAACCTGAGAATCCGTCCATGAAGGAAAACACTTTGTGTTGTGTCATATTGTCAACTAGGATATCAATGTGGGGGAGTGGAAAATCATCTTTAGGGCTCGCCCTACTCAAATCTCTATAGTCCACACACATTCGCACTTTGCCGCCTTTTTTGGGTACGGAAACAACATTGGCAACCCATTGGGGATAAGAGGTGACAGCCAAGAATCCAGCGTTGAATTTCTTCATGACCTCTGCTTTAATCTTTTCTAATATATCTGGCCTCATTCGACGAACCTTTTGCTTTACTGGTGGACAATCCTCTCTTGTAGGCAAACAATGTACCACAATATCTGCATCAAGTCCTGGCATATCTTCATACAACCAAGCAAAGACTTCGACATAATTATGTAACAACTGAATCAGATGCTCCTTGATACTGGGTTCCAGATTATCACCCACCTTGACCTCTTTTTTGTCTTCTTCGGTACCTAGGTTGATTGTATCCACGGGTTCCTCGTGAGGTTGAATTGTTCTCTCTTCTTGTTGTATCAGTCTGGCAAGTTCCTCTGGTACTTCACAATCTTCCTCACCTTCATCTTCGGCTTGGTAGATTAGATTTTCAGAGTCACAAAAGGCCATAGCAGTATCGTTACTCATGGGATCCCGAATGGATGTATACATGTATTGTGAGTGTGGGTGTGTGTAAGGGTATAGCTATCTTTGAAAGAAAATAAAAGTGTAAAAGAAAAACAATGATCACAAAAGTTCATATGCGAAAACGTCCATGATTCATTGATGTCATATGAAAATGAGATAATAACCCTTACAAATGGACCATTGTGCCTCGGGTAAGACACAAGGTTTTAAGAGTGTGAATTGTTTCAATATTACAGATCCAACAAAATGTAAAGACAAATTACTGTGGGATAAAGGTGATCGGGACAAAGTCTCTAGCCTCCAACTTGCTGAGCCCTCCATTGACAGTTAGGAATATCCAGTCCTCCAAGTCACAGCTATCTTCATAGTCTTCTATAGTGTTGACCTCGCGGTTGCTGATCTTCAAGGGTGGTCCTTCGGCACTAGCGCGGTGTACAGCCTTTTGAGCACTTGAAGTGAAACCTAGGCCAAACTTGTCAGACTTATATGGGATATCTGGGAGTTATCCCCAAATAGTGCACCCTCCTTCTTCTACCACTGCTTTGGCATCCTTCAGAGATGACATCCAGAGTGGAGGCCTTGTAATCTTGGGAACTTGAGACACAGCTTTGGTCACTTCCACATCTTGGGGGACCTCTTCAAAGTGTTGAAATGGAGTTTCAATGAATTCACCATCTAATTCCACATATATGAAGGAATTGAGATGGATGATCATGTATTCTTCCTCTCCATGAACGGTGATAATCTTCCCTTGAACTGGATACTTCAACATTTGGTGCAACATAGAAGTAATAGCGCCAGCATTGTGGATCCATGGTCGGCCTAGTAGGCAGGAATATGAAGGGAAGATGTCCATTACATAAAAAGTTGAATTGAAAGTTTGGGTTCCAACCTTTATGGGGATATCCACTTCCGTGCACCATCCTCTTTGAGCCATCAAAAGCCCTTAATACTATGTTACTTGGCTTTAATGTCAACCCCTCTTAGTCAAGTCTATCAAGAGCTTTTTTGGGTAATACATTCAGAGATGATCCAGTGTCCACCAAAACATGAGCCAGAGTTGTTCCCCTACATTCCACTGAGACATGAAATGCCTCATTATGTTTCCTTCCCCTTGGCGTCAGATCAGCATCTGAAAAACCTAGACTATTATCTACAGTCAAACTGGCTACGCAATCTTGAAATTTATCGGCAGATGTCTCTTGAGGCACATGGGCGGTCTTCAAGAATTTTACCAAGGCTTTTGCATGCGCCTTGGAACATAATAGTAATGCCAGCATGGAGATTTTAGAGGGAGTTTTCCCCAATTGTTCAACTACATCGTATTCGCTTCTCTTTATAATTTTTAGGATCTCCTCCATTTCTTTCTTGGAGGTCTCAGGGATGGTCAATGACTGAGCCTTCGTTCGGACAGGCTTAATCATAATACTTTTTCCTCGAATCTCGGTTAACTCGGCAGCAGGAGTGTCAGTAGGAATGATTACAGGGGTTGTAACGGCTTTGTCAATTGGAGTATTGTTGGAGATAATTGTAGGACCGGGAATAGCTTTTGGGGGAGCAATATCAGGAATGATTACGGGTCCAGAAACTGCTTTTGGGGGAGCAATTTCTGGAGAAAAGATTCTACCACTTCGGGTAATTTTGCTAATTCCTGCAATATTACTGATGTCGGAGTTGACTTTCTTAGAGCTTGAATCTTCGGCGGCTGGCCAATCCTGCTTGATACCATGGTAATAGACATCCCCTCCATAATTCCATGGTCTGGTTTTGTCTGACGCATATGAGACTGGTCCAGGCATTGTGATTATTAAAGGAGTTGCTTTCGGAATTGATGTAATTATAACGGGTCTTTTGGTGGAGACCCTGGAAGAATTGGCGGAAATGGTAATGATAGAAACATCTTCAAAAGGAATAGGTGGAACAGAAGTCTTCTCGAATAAAATTTCTTTGTTATCTATTAGGCACTGAACGCCTGCTTTTAACAAAGGAGAGCTGGTTGGTGAGGATAAACAGAAATGGAAAACTTCATCACATCCCGGGAACACACCGGCATTCAACAAATTCATTTTAATAGTCAGAAGTGGGGTCGTGATTTCATCAATTAAAGTAACAAACAATCCTTCTTCAATGGCATTGGTATTGTGGCCATGTCTGGGCATAGGGGCGGAAATGACATTTGGCTTTTCAGGCGCATCGAACTCAATTTATTTTGCTTCAATGAGGTCTTGTATTTTGTTCTTTAGAGCCCAACAATTATTAGTATCGTGACCAGGACTTTTAGAGTGATATGCGCAACGGGCATTGGGATGATAATGAGGAGATGTTGTATTGGGGTTTTTCGGAGCTTCTTTCAAGTTTACCAAGTTGGATCTTAGTAGATGCGGTAATACTTGAGACGAGGTCATGTTAATTCTGGTGAACTGCCTGATTGGCCTTTCCATCCTTGGTTGATTATTTCTTTGTTGATTAGACTTAGGCATAGGAATCATAATATCCCCCACCATTGGTCGACATTCGGCCCTATCTTGGTTTCTTTAGGGATACACGGCAGCCACCTCTTTCTTTCTGATGAAAGGCTTCCTTATAGTTGTAGAAGAAGATGTGTCCTTCTGAATCTTTCCATTCTTTATACCGACTTATATCCTCTCTCTGGTCAATATTAGTTCAGTAAAGCCTGCAGATGAACTTCATATTAAATGATTGAAGAAGGGACCAGACAAGGTGCCCAAGAACATGTCTACCAATTCTCTCTCAGATAGAGGGGGTTGAACTCTTCTAGCCAAATTTCTCCATTTTTTTGCATAGTTTTTGAAACCTTCATTGGAAACCATGGCCACACTCTGGAGTTGAGTACGGGTAGGCGCAAGATCAGCATTGTATTGGTATTGTTTGTAGAAGGTTGCAGCAAGATCTTCCCAATTGTGAACTTTGGCTCTTTCTAGTTGGTAAAACCAGTCAAGTTGAGTTCCAGACAGACTGTCTTTGAAGAAGTGCACCCATAAGTCTTTATCAGCGGTATGGGGTTGGATTTTCCTCACATATGACCGGAGATGCATTTTAGGGCATGAAAGGTCCTTCTTGTCTGCCCATGAAATCTTCTTCCCATGTTTAGGACTCCGGTTACCTTCTTTGTCTTATTTTTCCTCTCTTCAGCCAGCAAAGTCTTCAATTCTTCTTGTCCCTTGGCTAGGGTCAATAGCAACTGTTAAAACTGTGTATTATGAGCTTGGAGGTCTTTCACTGTTTGCTCGAGATCCATCTTACTCTAATAAATAGTAGAGAGATGAGGAGACTTGTTACAAAAGACATGCTTATGTTTATGATGAATGGTATATGCATATGTAATGATTTCAAGGATTTCAAAGATTCAAATTTGTTTTAGACAAAAAGGAAACGCACATTATATTAATAAATTAAAGCTTAAGTACATCAATGCCCCTTGGACAAAATAATACAAAAACTCTAAGATAGAAAAGTAGTAGGCATCCTCTTTGGTGCAATGTAGGCATTGATAGTTTTCTCCTCATGAAGTAGCCTAGTAAGTTCAAAAACCTTCTTCTCGCTTGCGTAGAATTGGGCTTCGAAAGTATCTCGCTCCCCCTTGAGTTGTATCCAATCCCTTTGTAGGTCTTCAAGAGATGTGGGCATGTCAGGATGTAGGATAGTGTATGGAACATCTCCCTCCATGACAGGCTCAATGATTACCGGGAGAATGGAGGGGTAAGGCATCATAAGACTCTGAGCGCGAGTTCGTAGCCATTTGAGGTAAGGCTCAAGAGGGGATGAAATTTTTATTCCCCAAATTCTTCCTATCCACCTTGTTTAACATCCTCCAAGCTCGGATAAATCTCTAGCGAAGACCTTGATCGTCGTTGTCATAGTCAAATATCAAACCTTGAATCAGCATCTCATGTGGGCCATCCCTTCGGCCATAACCAAAATGTCTTAAGGCTAAGCAAGGGTTGTAGGTGATACCTCCCCTAATGCCAAGTAAAGGGACATTAGGAAATTCTCCACAACGGTCGACATTGATAACATTCTCTTTGGATCGGGAGCACCAATGAATGTCTGAATGTTTGAGCGTCATCAACCTTTATGACCACCTTGAACCTTGCTCATTCTTTAATATAGATTGGGGAAGATGAGAAATAAACCATCTTGCCAATAGAGGAGTGCAACACATAAGGACACCTCTTTTCCTCATTGTGCGAGTGTGAGAATAGTGTAGGATATCTCCTAGAAATGTAGGCACTGGGTTGCGGGATATGAAGATTTTGACGGTGTTGACATCTATGAGTTGGTCAGGATTTGGAAACAAAACCATCCAATAGAAGAGGAGAGCCACAATTTCCTCAAAGGCTTGTAAGTCTAAGGAATTCCAACAACTTTGGGCTTTCTCAAACCGGAACTTTTCTAAGAAAACTTTGACACCACTCCTTTTTTCCCAATGAGTTGTGACATCGGATGAGTGCAAGTGTAGAGCTTAAGAAATCTCTTCTGGCTTTGGATCTCTTTCTGTACCGTTGAAAGGTAGTTGATTGAGAATTGTAATCCTCAAGAGTTGGGATAATTCTTCCAAAGTAGGCACAAGTTAATAGTCGGGAAATATGAAGCAATAGTGTAAAGGATCAAAGAACTGAAAGAGCACCTTCATCATATCCTCATATGTGTTAGAGGTGACCAAGTTGAGTAGGCAACCATGTCTCTCGGTGAATGAAGAATTTTCAGGAATCCTTGAAGCTAGCTCCTTGAGTTGTGGAGGGATCCTTACAAGACTGACTTGAATAGTTTTCCTGCGAAGTGAATCTATATCCTACAAAACAAGAACAAAGATGAATCCTAAAATCCTTGAAATGGTTAGTGGATGTATATGATGTTCATGATGTTATGTACAAGTATGCATATACAAACAAAATAAATAAATCCTTAGGTTCAGGATTGCATGGAGTTTTATAGGTAAGTACCCTCTTGAAGTTTAGTTGGCTTAAACATGTCCTAGTAATAGTAACCAGGTTCTAAGGAGCTCAATATCACTGGTTTGTTTCCTTGGTCTTTGTTTCAGCACAAGCCTCTTTAATGGCGACTGAAATATCCCAAGAAACCAAACCTCAATGAGTGTAGTATCGAGTATCTACCAACTTCGGACTGCATCAAAGTCAGTCATCTCACTACATCCTAAAGGCCAAGTTGGTCAAGTAAAGGTTCTAAAAGTTCATTAGTGCTTCATGACATCACTCAGCGGCCCTGTATTCTCTTTGATTAACTCAAAGGCTACCGGTACCCACAAATATGTCGCACTAACGTAGCTATTGCTTAGACCATGTAGGTATACCCCGCATAATTTCCACAACATATTGCTACTTACCTATAATGTATCCCAAATCTGGGTAGAGGATTCAAATCCAAACAAAGAACCATAATGTAAAGCATACAAGTCAAACAATGTAAGCAAATAAATAGGATCTAATCCCTAAGGTAACCCCACTTTTAAAATTTTCCCCAGCAGAGTCGCCAGTTTTGTGGTACGGTGGGAGAACTGACTTGAAGGTTTTGCATTTTATCGCAAATGTTGCGGTTAGCAAGAGTTGCCACCAACTTTTCTTTTATCCAAAAGGAAAGGTGAAAAAGCACAGGAAATACCTTTGAGATTGTTTCTTGAGTTCAGGGGGTAAATTATGAAAAGGGAAGGTATTAGCACCCTTTTCATCCATAGTTTTCCATGGGCTCTTAGTTACTTGCTATATCACTTTCTTTTGTTTGAAATTGTGCTTTGTGTGGTTTTTGAAAGTATTTTGTAAAGAGGCCAATGTTTAGGCAATCTTTGTAATGATTCTTTTTTGTAAGAATGTATACAAAGATGTTGATCTTTTGAAAATGTTTTCAAGTTTGTAAGATGTTTTGAAATGTGTAGGTGTTTGTTTTTGAAAATAGCAAGGATGTTTGTTTTGAAATGGAGCAAGTAATTAGGAGTAATCTACCTACTCACATATCTTTCTTGTTCATTTTCTTTTCCTTTGACATTGTTGTCTTACCACTGATTTGGTAAGCAACGCTATCTTTGAATGTTAACGGGACGGGCGTGGGTCATCATATAACCATGATTAGCATTGTTTGCAAGGTATTTTAGCATTCTTTTTGAGGGACTAAGATCATTTTGTAAGGCAACTTTGAATAGCGTCATCGAGAGACTATGATCTTGTATTTGTTTGTTTTTGCTAAGATACCTTACATGCGTAATATGGCCATTTTGTATAAGGCAACCAAGTGGATTTCACCCTAGGGGTGCTTGTGTGCAAGTGTGTCATTTTTCATGCTTATTTTTGTCTTGAATTAGGGTTTTCTATTTGATTGCTTTTATCTTTCCATACAAACCCTAATTACTAGCATATTATGTAAAAGTGATAAATTGCGAAATTTAAAGTTACTACGCTATTACAACATTTGTCGGAGGGGGTATACGATTTATGAATGGGGATTGAAATAATATAAACCTAATTAATCTATTACAACCAAATTGAATATTGTACAAATAATTTAAGGAATGTATAAAGTACAAATGCAAATTGAAAGAAAAGATTTTTGTGTTTGGATTTTTGTATGAAGGAGTTTTTAACCTAAACCTAATTAGAGAAAAAAGTAATTAAATTAAATTAACTTAAGTTACTTAAGAAAAGAAATTGATTAAGAAAATATTTTTGAATCAAGAAAAGATTTTTGAATAAAACCCTAAATCTATTTTAGTTGATTAAAGGAAAATAAGTTTAAAGAAAAAAGTATTTTTTTATATTTTTGTCTTGAAAATAGTATGTGGTGTTATGAAATATTTTGATCTTTTTTATATTAAAATAAGTATATTTAAATAAATAATAATCTACTTTTAATTTAATTTATAAGGAAATTAATGAAAGATAAATAAAATATAATGAATAAAAATATTTTTTTATGTGGAAAAATATTAATATTATGTCAAAACAATAAATCCATCATTTTTATATTTTTTAGGATTTTTTTGGCATTTTAGAAAATATATTTAAAAGATAAATAAATAAATAAATAAATAAAAATAAAATAAGCCAGGGAGGTGTCACAAGTAAACAGAGGAGTATGCTAGCCAAAAATAAAAAATGTCAGGCCCAAAGGGCCCAGCGCCTGCAAAAAAGTGTGTTAGGAAATCAGACAAAATGGAAAAATGCAAAAGGGGGGTTCACATTGGTTCGAACCCTCGCCCTTTAGGTAACACATGACTTAGTACGCGCGCTTGCCACTGGGGTGGCTGTTTAATCCGGTCATATAATCAAAGCATAAATATATATTAGAAACTTCTTTCTGAAGGCAACTTCATCTTCAACCTTGCGCCTAGCCGGACCACCTGTATCTTCCTCATCTCTCCACAAAAATGGAAAGTTCAAACATGAAAGTTGTGGTGTTTCTTCCCACGAATTCAACCATATAACTTATGTAAGCTAAAAGTCAAAGATAAAATCTAATTTTGCTGGCACTAAATTGAAACCTAATTTTCTTAGAAATTTCAAATCCAAAATTCTCTATACACGGTTATTCTAAATGGAAACTATGAACATGGTTAGCTTTAGAGCGAGGATATCTACATTTTGTTTTCACAAATCAGGATCAAATGATACTTGTATGAAGAGTTAAAAGTTTGAGTTTTTACCTCTTGCATCTGGAGTCATGAATGGAGTTTGAGCAACTTTTGATATGGCCTGAGGATCTGTTTATCTTTCCTGGGCCTCCTTGAATGTATTCTAACTCTTACTTTGCCTTGAAAGTCCCTGAATCTCTCTACTCAAGTCAACCTGCAAGCTTGATATTTGAAAATGGTAGATGGTGATGGAGGAGCTACAGTCTTGAAACAGGGGCCTAGATTGCTTTGGTATGATGTATAGAAGGTGTATGAGTGATTAGTTTTCAAAACACACGAGTGGAAATGAAGATCATGAGTTTTGGTTCAAAACTGTGTGTTAATGGTGTTCTTGAACAGGTTTTTGGTTTTTGAGTGTTTGAGGTAGTTTCAGGGAAATAGCATCTGTGTGTCAACTTGCAAATAGTGTGTATAGTTATAAGCAAGAGGTTTTGAGGCTTGCCACAACTCAGAATTTGAAACTCACATGTTTTGGCTTGGTTACTTATTTTTGAAGCAAAGTTAGCAAGCATGGTTTCAATGTGAAGTACAAGGCTTGTAGGGTGGCTGAAACCTTTAAGCATACTTATTATGATTGTGTAGAGTGTGTTTATGCAGAAAGAACAAATGCAAGGCTCAATGCAAGCTGACTTTGTATAAAGCTTGCTTTTCTAAAATGGCAATGTTGACTTTCTTCCCAAAATGGAATTATACTTGTACAATGCATTGAATGCTTGGATTAAAGCTCCCAACATTTGTGAAAACATTTAATTATGGAGTGAAAGTCAAGTTAGAAGCCTGCAAAGTGAGATTTGTACAGCATGCTTGAAGATTGGACCAAGTGTTCTTCACAAAATGGCTTGTAATCCAAGTGACAAAACACCAACTTCATCTCTTTGATTCTCCCTACTCAAGAATGATCTCAAGAGTTCTTGGATATTTTGGAAAGCTTGAAATGTGCTCTACAACTCATATTTGAATTTCTTTTGAAGATTACCCTTGGAACTATGTGAAAAAGTGTCATGAAGTTAGGTCAAAAATCTGTCTAACTAGGGCAAAATTTCACTAAGTCTTATTTAGTTCATGAGCATGTATTCACAAAATTATAACTTGAGATCCAAGTATTTTTAGGAGAATTTGTGTGAAGAAAAGTTGTATATTTCATGGAGATCTACAACTTTCATGTTGGAAGTTTCCTTTGAATCATCTTGCATCATAATGAAAAAATTGCTCAAAGTTATGAAAAATAAGAAATTTTCAACACTTAGAAAAATTTCTAAGTTCAGAAATTTTGACTTTTCAAAATGAAATCTTGATTTCTTTATTTATTGATGAATAAGTTTCATATTTTGACATTTTTTTATGGATTATGATCATTGGTACTTGAATTTGACCAAAAAGTCAAAGTTTGACTTTTCAGTATACAGTTGACTTTTGATCAGTTGACTGCAAAATTCATCTGTTAATTCAATGGTCTTGCAATGTTTTGAATCATGTAATTAGGTTAAAATGATGCAAATAGACTCTTGAGATCATGCCTTTAACCAATTGATCATTTGCTAGGTCAAAAATCAGAAATTGCCCTTTCCCAGTCAAAACCCTAATTTTGACCATTTTCCCCTTCTGGAGATTTGATCAAATTTCTTGAGGAATTGTGTTCCAAAATTGATCAAATGATACATATGGGTTTAAAATGTTTATGTGGATAAAAAATTATGAAGTTTTACTGTAAATTGGCCATGGTTGACTTTTTCCCCAATACAGCTGATTTTTAGGTCAACTGTTCAGTTGATTGATCAAAAGTGTGATCCAAGACTTGAAACTTGACATGAGTGATCTTGGGAGTCCATGATGATCCATGAAATCCATATGAAGCATTGATAGTTCAAAAATCTTTGTGCAAACTCAAACCCTAATTTTGGTCATCAGTGCTTAAGGAGGTATCTTGAGCTGATCAAACCCTAGTGCAGTCTTGGGTCCAATGAGATCTTGTGAGCAAATTCTTGATAAGTGAAAGAGAAAATTTTGGGGTACAACAGGATGTATAGAGAAATGGGATTTTTCTTCTTCTTAAGGGGATCTTTTGAGTGGGCCTGCGAAGGTTGTCTCTAGAGGCCCAAAATATTTTGATGAAGCTTGTTTGAAATTGAAGAATCGGAAGCCTAAAAATAAGAAACTCAAATTCCTTAAGGATATTCACCATCAGGAAGTGGCAAAATCCTCATACTTTGCAATTATTCAACCCAAAAAAGACAAAAGCGCAGATCAGTCTCAATGGCTGAAAAAAAGCTAGCAGAAAGTGCTTGGAAGTGAAGGTTGGTGAGAATTAGGTGACAGTGCTCAACTCTCTTGGAACCACTTGAGACACGTTCTCATCTTCCAGCGGTGAGCAATTCTTAGAAGGGGCGCTCTTGTGCTGCGATTCAACAACATCCGATGTTAATCAAGGTAACAATAGATTTTGGGAAAACGTGGAGTCAGAGGTGGGAAGGATTGTGTGGGAACAATATCTAGATTAGGCATTACAACTGATATTGATAAAAAGGAAGCGATCAAGGCAATCAAGTTGATGGAAAATAAAGACAAAGATGGCATGAACAGAAGGGAGGCGGAAAAACATAATTCATCATGAATATTTTTTCTCATAACATCAGAAGTGGAGAGAGTAGGGTAAAGAGAAAGAGAAATGGTTCGCGCATACAGTCTGAGAATTTTGACATCTGTTTCATCCAAGAAACCAAGATTCAAGTGACAGATAGCTCTCTAGTAGCAGAATTATGGGGTAATAAGGAGGTCGAGTGGACGAGTTATGGAGCGGAGGGAGCTTCTAGAAGTATGTTGATTATATGGAAAAAACATATGTTATCTCTTAATTTTAGTTTTAGGGGTGAAGGGTTTGTGGGAGTTAATTATCTTTGGAAGGGGAATTCTTATAATTTTGTGAACACTTATGCATCCTGTAATTCTGGCCGGAGAAAGAGCATGTGAAAAAATTTGTTGGATTTTAGACAGAGGTTTGGAAATGATGATTGGTGCTTAGGGGGGATTTTAAAAGGATGAGCGTATTGGTATTTCTGCAGGGTATAGAAATGCAGATTGTAAGAATTTCAAATCCTTCTTTGAGGATATGAAGCTTATCGATGTGTCGTGTATAGGAGGAAGATTTATGTGGTTTAACAACACGGGGAATGCTATAATCAGACTGGATATATTCTTGCTATTGGAAAACATCATAAACAATTGGAAGATATTAGGGCAATGGGTGGGAAATCGTGATATTTTTGATCATTTCCCCATTTGGCTGAAACCGTGTAACAAGGATTAGGGCCCCAAACCTTTTATATTTAACAATTGTTGGCTTAAACATATAGACTTTGGAGTGTTTCTTGAAGAATAATGGAAGAAGTTACAGGTAAAGGGGAGGGGCAATTTCAAATTTAAAGACAAGCTTAAATTGTTAAAGGAGAAATTGAAGTGGTGGAATAAAGTGGTTTTTGGTTGGATTGACCTTAATGTCGACAAAGTAGTTAAGAAGCTAAATGAGTGTGACGAGTTATTGTTCTTAAGCAAGGAGACAATTGTTAAAGGATTGTAGAAGAGAGATCTAAGGTGATTGAAGTTATATGGAATAATTTTAATTTTAAGGAAGTATTCTAAGACAAAAGTCTAGACAAGGGTGGCTGGAGGAAGAGGATCAAAATACCAGATTTTTTCATAATTCAGTCAAAGAAAGAATCAGGAGAAATCATATTTTGGTTTTAGAATCTCATCTTGGTAAGGTGGAAGGAATGATGGAAATTAAGGAGGCAGTTAAGAGTCATTACGAAGGTTTCTTTAAAGAAAATTGTTACTCTAGACCGGCTCTTGATTGTGTGTCGTTTCAATGTTTGACAGTGGAGGGTAAATTGGATTTGGAGGCTCTTTTTAGCGAGCGGGAGATTAAGGAAGCGGTTTGGAGCTGCGATGACAATAGAAGTGTGGGGCCTGATGGTTTTTCCTTTGAATTCTTGAAGTCTAAGTGGGACCTTATTAAGGAGGATGTTATCTTGTATGTAAATGACTTTCATAACAAGGCTAAGCTAGAAAAGTTGTACAATATCGTTTCTTACTTTGATTCTGAAAGTTTCCAATCTACAATCTCTTTTGGATTATAGGCCGATTTTCTTGGTAGGATGTATGTACAAGATTTTGGCAAAATTATTAGCGGCAAGATTGAAGAAAGTCATAGGAAAACTGATTTCTGTAAAACAATCAGCTTTTGTTCCGGGGAGAAATATTTTAGATAGCGTTCTTGTGGTGAATGAGATCCTCAACTTGGCTAAAAGAGAAAAGATAAGTTGTATGATAGTAAAGGTTGATTATGAAAAAGTATACAATTCAATAAGTTGGAATTACTCGAGATTTTGTATGGAAATGATGGGGTTTGGTTCTAAATGGAGGATGTGGATGGAGGATTGTATGTTTAGTAGCACTATGTCGATTTTAGTTAATGGAAGTGCAACTAAGGGTTTTTATGTAGAAAGAGGTTTGTGTCAAGGCGATCCACTCTCACCTTTTCTCTTCGTGATTACTATGGAGGGGCTGACCGAAATCATGAACAACACCGTGGAGGTAGGGTATTTCAAGGGTTTTCGTGTAGACGATGACATCTCCTTCGATATGCTACAGTTTACCGACGACACTGTTATTTTGGGGGATGTAATATGGAGAACTTATGAGGTATGAAAGCTGTCTTGAGAGGGTTCAAAATGATTTTGGGTCTAAAAGTCAAATTTTTTAAAAGCAAGATTTTTTGGATAAATTTGAGTGATGGGTGTTTGTCTATGGTGGCCTCGTTCCTGGCTTGTGCCATTAACAGCGTTCCATTTAAATTTCCGGAAGTGATAATTGGAGATGTCCCAAGGAAAACTCACACGTGGAAAAATGTTATTAACAATGTTGCTAACAGACTTTTAGTTTGGAAGAACAAACTTTTATCCATGGGAGGAAAAGTTGAAAATTGGACCAGGTATCTCTTTTTGGCACAACTGTTGGTTGACAAATCAGTCGCTTAAAGAAGCTTACCCATAAACTTTTATGGTGGCCTTGGATAAATTTGGGAGCGTGGCGAATGCAGGAAGGTGGATCAGTGATTTATGGTATTGGAATACATTATGTGATGTTGCTGTTTTGAATCACATTGCAGTCTAACATGAGGATGAAATTATACTTTTGTTAAATGATGTGGAGCCTTAGCTTTTGGGGGAGGATTATTTTGAATGGTGGGACAACGACGGTTAAGACTTTACAGTTAAAGATTATTATAATAAGCTGGATTGTATCGATTCAGATTTACCGCTGGCGGTGAAAGGCGTGTTGTCTAATCTGTGGAAGATAAAGGTTCTGATAACCCTAGGCCACCCATCACCAAGTTTTACACCGGCAGGCAGCGACTCCCAAGGAATGCAGGATCAGGAGATGCGAATCAGGGGGCGTGACCCTTGGTGAACAGACACACCCACCCGAAAGGATGCGACCCTTGGAACCAAACAGCATCAAATCTAACAATTATAACCCTTCAAATTAATTGTACCAATTAGGAAACAATGTAAATGTAGTATAAATAGAAGCAAATCAGAATTAGGAAGACATTCAGAAAATTAGGAAGAATTTGAATTGTGGAGATACAGGCTCTCGAAAACCTGTGTTGTAATAATCCAATATTATCTACATAAATTTCAGTATTCATCTTTTCATTTCTGTTCCAATTTTTATGGCTCTTATCAATTGGTATCAGAGCACCGTCCAGGTGCTTTGCTTCCAACAATGGTGACAACTCGATCTAATCCCGAAAACCCAGACACAATGGAGAGAATTTTAGAAATGTTGATGGCGGACCGACAAAACCGAGATGTAGAACGACAACAATTCAAAACACGTTTTGCACGTCTAGAAGCCATGGTGGAAAATTTGTCCAAGCATTCAAAAGATGGCACACCCAAAGGTTCCATCAATGGAGAATGTTCAACCAAGGGCCACACCGGAGAAATAAAAACAGAACAATGGAGAAAATTGGCAATCCCCATATATGATGGAGAATCTGATGCTTATGGCTGGATAAATAAATTGGAACGCTTCTTTCAAATGAGAGACATCCTAGAAGAAGAGAAAATTCAGGCAGTTATGGTGCCTCTAGAGGGAAAGGCACTATCTTGGTTCCAATGGTGGGAAAATTGCAATCCTGATATTGGATGGGAAGATTTCAAACTTGCCATTCTTGAAAGGTTTCAAACTTCAGCCACTCTCAACCCTTTTGATGCCCTCCTTGCACTTAAACAAGAAGAAACGGTGGAAGAGTACGTTGAACAATTCGAAAAGTTTGCAGGTATGCTGAAAACTATCGATGAAGAAAATTTAAAGGACATTTTTGCGAACGGATTAAAGGAATACATTGGAGCAGAAATTAAACTCTACGAACCACCCACTTTTTCAATCATGGTCAAGAAGGCATTAATGATCGAACAAAAAAATAGAGCAATTTGGAAGGTGGGACCAAATGCTCCTTCTAACTCAAATTCAAAAGTTAACAACTCGTATCGAAGCCCATCCTATTCAAAGACTATTACTTATGGTGTTGGTCAGAAAGGTGGAGGAAAAAGTAATGGCCCTTCTAATTCTTTTGCGGGAAGTGTATATGTGAACAAACCAGAGAACAACAACCGACCCAGAGGATTTCAACGGTTAACCGAAGCAGAACTTCAAGAGAAGAGGAATAAAGGAGAATGTTTTTGTTGTGAAGAAAAATGGAGCACTTCTCATGTATGTAGAAATAAACAACTTCGGATGATGTTAGTAACAGATGAAGAGGATGTTGAAAACTCTGAAGAGGAGCCCGAACCTGAATTTGGAGAAACGCCCCAATTATCCATGAATAGTATTATGGGATTTACTTCTCGCCGATTGTGATACGGTGGGAGAATTGACTTGGGTTTTGCGTTTGTTTTTGCAAATGTTTCGGTTGAGCAAGAGTCGCCACCGACTTTTTATTTTATCCTAAGGAAAGGTTAAAAAGCACAGCAAAAACCTTTGAGATGTTTTCTTGGGTTCGGGGAGTAGATTATAGAAAGGGAAGGTATTAGCACCCTTTCTATCCATGGTTATCCATGGGCTCTTAGTTACTTGCTTAGATCACTTTCCTTGCATTTTCAATTGTTTGAAATGGTGCTTTGTGTGTGTGTTTGAAAATGTTTTGAAAAGAGGCCATTGTTGTGGCAACCTTTGTAATGATCCATGTTTGAATGTATACAAAGGTGTATTTGTCTTTTGAAAAGTTTTCAATGTTTTTGAAAGTTGTTTTGAAAGTGTGTTGTGATGTGTGTTTTGAAAAATGGCAAAGATTGTTTTGCAAGATTGGTCAAGTAACCAAGAGCTATCTACCCTAAATTTCTCAAAGATCTTTCCTATGTTTTAACCCTTTTAACAGTATTGTTCCACCATTGTATTTGGTGGACAATCTTGTGTTAGGATGTTAACGGGACGGGCGCGGGTCATCGTTTTAGACCATGATTGCAATAGTGCCAAGTGTCTTTGGCAATTTTCCTTCAAGGGACTTGATCATTTTTAGGCAACTTTCGAAAGCGTCATCGAGGGACTATGATCATTTGATTTGTTTTGTTTTGCCAAAAAACACCCAACATGCAACATGGCCCATTATTAAAGGCAACAAATGGAGTAACCCTAAGGGGTGCAAGTGTGATTGGTGTTGTCCATTTTCATGCTTTTTTGTCTTTGAATTAGGTCAAGCTATTTTTCTTTATTTGATTTTTGCATGCAAACCCTAGGTCTATCATGGCATAATTGGAAAGCTTTAAAATGCGAAAAATAAAATCCTAAATTATTACAACATAATTATGGGATGGGGGGTACAAATGTTCAAATGGGGATACTTAGCAAGAAATTTAAATCTAAACTATTACAATCCAAATTGAATATACAAGTTATTTAAATGTACAATAATTGGATAAATACAATAAATATGCAAAATGCACAAAAATGGTTTTATATGTATGTAAAAAGTATTTTTCATGTGACAAATAAACAAAAATAAAAAGGATTAATTTTTGGGTATTTTCATGGTTTAGGGCAAAACCCTAATTTTGTAAATAAAAAAAGTATTTATTATTTATCATATACAACATTTATTAACTATATACAAAAATAAATAAAAGAGAAGTATATTATGAAAAAGTAATTTTTGAGGTCAAATATTAATAAAAATAAAAATGTATTATTTTTGTATTTTTATCCTAAATATTCTAATAAATATATAAGTATTTATATTATGTATTAAATATATTAAATATATACAAAAATAAAATATTTATTATTTATATAAAAAAAGTATATTTTAAGGAAATGTTTTCAAAAAGGTAAATAAAAAAATAAGGACTAAAAAAAAGATAAATATTTTGTATTATTTTCTAGGGTTTTAAATAAAAGGAAACATATTATTTACATATATATGCCTAACAAAACAAATAAATGCCAAATAAATATTAAAAAAATGTGAAAAAATATTTTTAGTATTTTTTCATGTTTGAGCAAAAATATAAAATCAGATTCAAAAAGAAAAAATCAAAAATGACAAATATATCACATAATGGGTCAGGGGATGTATGTGGAAAAATGTGATGCAAACAGAAAAAACAAGTCAGGCCCAGCCCAAGGGGCTTGTCTTCAACCTCCAGCCATGTTTGAATGACAAAACGCGCGCGCCTCTTGCACCAAAGCTAACTCCTGATTCTTTGACTTTTAACAAAAACTCACAACATCAATAATGTAGAGCAAGCTGTCACGATTCTAAACATATAAAAAAGTTGTTCTAACTCTCAGAAATGAGAGAGAATTTCTCCTCCCCCAATTCCTGACCTAACTTTTTTCCAATGTTCAGGTTCAAAATTCTCTCAGTACACACAACATAAATGAAAAGTAATGATATGGGTAGCTTCAGGGCCATGAGTAGAGCATGTTTCATTCATAAACCTAAGTCTACTCTTCCTAGATTGAGAGATAGAAGTCCATGTTTTTACCTGTTCAGCTTGAATCGTGTACAGCAATGTGGGTACTTTCAATGGAATTTGAGGACTTGTACAGCTTGCTTGAAGTTCAGGGATGTTTCTCCAACCTCTAGCTTGCTTTGAAACTAACTGAATTGAGCTATGGAAGTTCACCTGCAAAACTGAAAAATGAAAATGGCAGATGGGATTAGGAGTGTTAGAGCTGGTGTTTAGGGCTTGGAACAGTTTCAATGGATGGTATGGAATGTGTTTGCAAGGTTATTAGCCAAAGTGCACGAGTGGATTGAGTTGTGGACCTCAATCTGCAGCAGGTGCCCTGTTTTTGCAAGAGGATGGTGTTTTTATGTTTGAGGAGGTATGAGGGAGGGTTTAATCGTGCCTTAGGTCAGTTATGATGTATGGAAAGTGTTTACAAACTTTGCTTTGGCTAGTTGTTACAGGAATGAGAGATGAGATCTGTTATGCAAGTTTTCTTCTACTTGAAGCAAGAAAATGCAAGTTTCAAAACAGGCCTATCCAATGCCCTAAACTATGCTGCACCTCCTGTTCTTGATCAGAGTGATTTGTGTACAAAATGCTAGCTTCAAAGATCTGGCCCATGCCTCTTGGATTTGTATTTGACATAAAGCATTACTTTTCAAAAATGGCAAAGTTACTTTTTCTAATTATGGATTAATTTTGTGTGTAATGACCAAATGAACAAAATAACATCTTGGCATATTGGTTTGGCATTTAATTATTGAGTGTGAGAAGGGTTAGAGGCCTGTAATCTAGCTTGTACAAGCTGATTTTGAAAATGCAAAGTTATGAACATGTAATTGGCTTATGAACAAAGTGACTTTTGCCCAACTTTGCCAATTCGATTCTCCCTAAGCACAAGGGTGTTTTAGAAGTTCTGTGACAATTTGGAAAGCTTAGAATGTGTACTACAATCCATCTTTGTAATGCAAGTTGAGATTCCAAGTGGAAGCATGTGAAAAGTGGCCATGAAGTTGGGCAAAAATCCTGCCTAAAATAGGTCAAAAAATTTCTAAGTTAAGAATGTTTTGCACCCTTGTTCCAAAAATCATAACTTGAGCTACAAGCTTCTTTTGAGGAAAATTTGTGAATCAAAGTTGTAGATTTTGCAATGGACTATAACTTTCATGTTTTAAGTTTTGTTTGAATCCAAATACATCTTGATGAAAAAATGGGACAAAGTTAGGAAAAAATTAGGAAATTTCATAACTTAGAAAATTTCTAAGTTATGAAATTTCTTCATTTCAAACCCTAATTTGTAATTTTTGGTTTCTTGATGAACAAGTTTCATAATTTGACATGTCTTGATGAAAAATGAATCTTGACACTTGATTTTGACCAAAAAGTCAAAGTTTGACTTTTCAGTATACAGTCAAATTTGGATCAGTTGACTGGAAAATTCATCTGTCAATCTTGTGCATTTGGGATCTTTTGAATTTATTGAACATGTCAAGACAATGTCATTGAGTCCTTGAGTCCATATGTGAGCTTGGTTTGCCATTGGCCAGGTCAAACAGTCAAAAATTGCCTTTGTGTAGTCAAAACCCTAAAAATGACCATTTTGCCCTTTTGGTGATCTGATCAAATTTCTTGTGGAATTGTGATCCAAACTTGGTAAAATGGTCCATATGAGTTCATAATGTTAATGCGGGTCAAAAATCATGAAGTTTGACTGTCAATTGACCATAGTTGACTTTTTCCCCAATACAGCTGATTTCTAGGTCAACTGTCCAATTGACTGGGCAAAGATTGGAATCAAGGCTTGAAACTTGGTATGGATAAACTTGTGAGTCCAACATGAAGCATGAAAGTCATTTTGGGCATTTTAGGTCAAAACATTTTGTGCAAACTCAAACCCTAATTTGGGTCAACAGTACAAGGAGGAGTCTTGAGCAGAGCAAACACTAACTTGATCTTGAGCTTCAAAGGTCTTGTGGTGAGAAAAATTTGATGAAATGAGAGGGAAAATTTTTTGGGGTACAACAGTTGCCCCTGTTCAATCTTCTTAGACCTGAGGATGTAGATTGGCTTGGGTGCCTTTCGTGATCCGAAGGTGGAAGATGATTGAACACTAAAGTGCCCAGAAATTTGCACTCGCATAGTGGAGTATCAGCAATGTGATGTCGGGAATGGGCTTATAGATGCCATTTGGAGATAGGATGGATAGCAGGATGGGCTTATAGATGCCATCTGGAGGTGTGACAGAACCTTGTCGGGAATGGGCTTATAGATGCCATTTGGAGGTGTCGATCGCGTGGGAGATTCCTTAGCGAGAACTTGTGTACCTGAGAAAGAAAGATGGTTTCCTGGCTTGCTACAGGTGTTGATGTTCAGTCTCTTCATGCAGATATGCCCTGGCTAGGTAGAGGTATCGAATCTACAATCAATTGCTCACAGATATGCCCTGGCTGGATACAGGAATCGAATCTGGAACTTCAAAAGGTTGCTTACAGACGTGCCCTGGCTGGATACAGGTATCGAATCTCTAAACTAATCATGTAGATATGTACAGGTGTCGAATCTGGAATTTGTCGTCTATAGATATGCCCTGGCTGGATACAGGTATCGAATCTGGAATTTATCGTCTACAGATATGCCCTGGCTGGATACAGGTATCGAATCTGGAATTCGTCGTCTACAGATATGCCCTGGCTGGATACAGGTATCGAATCTGGAATTTGTCGTCTACAGATATGCCCTGGCTGGATACAGGTATCGAATCTGGAATTTGTCGTCTACAGATATGCCCTGGCTGGATACAGGTATCGAATCTGGAATTTGTCGTCTACAGATATGCCCTGGCTGGATACAGGTATCGAATCTCTAAACTCTTCATGCAGATATGCCCTGGCTGGATACAGGTATCGAATCTACAATCAATCATTCACAGATATGCCCTGGCTAGATACAGGAATCGAATCTGGAATTGTGACAGTTGATAGTAGTCATCTTTGGATTGTCTTTTTCCTGAAAAGGCAAGACATCAGTTGTATGCAATGTCATGATGTATGAAATGCATGATGTCATGATGCTCAAAGTGAGATAGTGTTGTATGCACTTTATCATGTATGTAAGCAGGATGTATGAAATGTGAAATGTCTATGAATGTATTTTCGTCTAGGAAAATAAATCCTTGACGAGTGCCGGGAGCTTTTTGAATCCTGGGCTGATGTTTTAAAGAGTAGAGTTCTTCGTTTCCGCTGGGGATGATGGTTGCAAAAATAAACCGGTAGGAGAAGACGACTCTGTTGGGGAATAAATTTGGTGAAGAGATTACTCTGCGGGGAATTACTCTGTGGGAAGAGATACTTCGCTGAGGTTTTGATGAGAGCTCCGCTGGGGATTCCACTGATAAGTTATGTTGGGGAACTTGATGAACTCCGCTGGGGATAGGAAGAACTTCGCCGAGGATGATCTTTCCGTGGTAATTAGCTGAGGATAACCCAATTATAAGCTCTGGGGGAAATAACCTTTGAATGAAGCCGGGGAGATGCGTTCATACTCTGTAGGGGATAAGCTTCCAGAATCTATTGGGGATAAGCTTCAGAATCTACTAGGGAGGATGATTCAACTTTCCTGGGGAAACTTTTCAGACTGTACTGGGGAATGGGTTCCACTGGGGTGTCTGGTATTTCGCCGGGGAACAATCTTATATTAAGACTGTCGGGGATGCTTGCTGAGGAATGTCTATACTCCGCTGGGGCATGTTGAGATCTTCTGGGGATACCCAACTTCCTTAAGGTTGACGGTAGACTAACTCTGCTTGAGGAGAGTATCGCTGACTTGCTGGAGATACTGTGCCTTTTTGGGGCTGATGGGATACCAACTCTGCCTGGGGGAGAGTATTGTTGAATCTTGTCTTACTCAACGGGGAGTGAAGGTATCCTGGTTACGTTCTTCAGCCGAACCTACCTTGGTACCTTGGTGGACAGAGCAACTAGGTCGCTTAGACAATTCTTTACTGCCCCTGGTTCTGATGTCATCTGTAATTAGTCCTTTGTTTTGCATGCAAATATTCATGATTAGAAATTAATGTCAAACGCATATATCAAAAATGAACATTGGATGTTCTTTGCAAAACAAAACAGAAAAAGGAAAAAACGATGGGTAATTTGTCTGAAAAATTGAACTTGTATTGATTTTGAAATTTTCCTGTAAACAGGCGTTTTATGTACAGGAGGCTGACGTCCTAGTAAGAGAACCCCGCCGAGCAAAAATAGAGTTTATACAATTTTGTGAAAAGGAAACAAAACAGCTATGTGAAAAATAATCCCACTGGGTTCCAACTCTGCTATCGCCTTTATGTCTTCAAGCGTCTCATCACTCTGCTGCTTAATTGAAGATGAAGCTGATTGATTGGGGTCATCTGAGCCCGATAGTTGATGCCGAATTCTGGATGCAAGGTGATCCAATGAGACATAGTATTACGCTTTATCCCTAACTTTTGCCCGGACCGCCCTTTCGGGTATTCAGTCCACCGGGATACCCATTTTTGCCTAAGCCGCCTTTTCAGGTTTTCGACTTGCCGGGTGTACAGAATTTTTCATTTCGTCCCTTATTTTTGCCTGAACCCTTTTGGTTCGCCGGGAAGCCCTTATTTTTTCCTAGGTGTGTCAACCTAGCGGGTCTTTAATTCATGCGTAGTATCTTTTTACCATGTCTGCATTGGCGGGGTGAGGAAGGTCGTCACCATCCATGGTGGTTAGAATCATAGCTCCTCCTGAGAAGATATGTTTAACCACAAATGGCCCTTTGTACGTAGGGGTCCATTTTCCCCTGGGATCACTTTGAGGAAGAATGATGCGCTTGATTACCAGGTCTCTGGCTTGATACTCTTGTCGTCTGACCTTCTTGTTAAATGCCATGATCATGCGTTTTTGATACGTCTGACCATGACAAATAGAAGTGAGTCTCTTTTCGTCAATTAGGTTTAATTGATCAAGCCGAGTCTGGATCCAGTCATCTTCGCTCAAATCTGCATCCTTCATTATCCGGAGAGAGGGTATCTGGACTTCAATAGGCAAGACTGCCTCCATGCCATAGACCAAGGAAAAGGGAGTTGCCCCTGTTGACGTCCGTGCTGAGGTACGGTACCCATGAAGAGCAAACGGTAACATTTCGTGCCAATCCTTATAGGTCACTGTCATCTTCTACACAATCTTCTTAATATTCTTATTTGCCGCTTCGACAGCCCCATTCATCTTCGATCGATAGGGAGAAGAGTTGTGGTGCTGTATCTTGAATTGCTCGCAGAGCTCAGTGATCATCTTGTTGTTGAGATTAGTACCATTATCCGTAATGATCCTCTCAGGTACACCGTATCGACAGATCAGGTTGTGCCGAATGAACCGTGCCACGACGTTCTTGGTTACCGTAGCGTAGGAAGCTGCTTCGACCCACTTTGTGAAATAATCAATTGCTACCAAGATGAATCGATGCCCGTTGAATGCCGTAGGTCTGATTTCGCCGATCATATCAATGCCCCACATTGCAAAAGGCCAAGGTGTTGTCAAGACGTTCAGAGGAACCGGAGGAATGTGCACCTTATCAGCATAGATCTGGCATTTATCACAAGTTCGCGAATGCTGATAACAGTCGGCTTCCATTGTGGACCAGAAATATCCTGCCCGAAGGATTTTCTTTGCCATGGTATGTCCATTGGAATGTGTTCCGAAGGTACCTTCATGTAGCTCTGCCATGATCCTCTCTGCTTCAGTCTTATCCACACAACGCAGTAAGGTCGAATCATGGTTTCGCTTGTAGAGAATGCCATTGTTGAGGAAGAACTTTGTCGCAAACCTTCTCAGAAATTTTTTGTCGTTAACAGATGCACCCTCGGGGTATTCTTGAGCTTCAAGGTACCTCTTTACTTCATGATACCAAGGCTTTTCTGTTACCTCTTCGGTCTCAAGATCACAGCAATGTGCAGGTTCATCCAACTTCCAAATAATGATCTAGGGCGCCTCGTTGTCCCATTTGACTTTGAACATAGAAGACATCGTAGCCAACGCGTCCGCCAACTGATTCTCCTCTCTTGGGAAGTGTTCAAAAGTTATCTCTTTGAAATGGGGAATCAACGTCAGCACATACTCCTTATAAGGAATAAGATTTGGGTGTTTCGTATCCCACTCGCCTTTGATCTGATTGATCACGAGAGCGGAATCTCCGAAGACACTCAGAAACTTGATCCTTAAGTCAATTGCAGCTTGAAGACCCATGATGCATGCCTCATACTCCTCCATGTTGTTGGTGCAGTTGAAACATAGTCGGGCAGTAAGTGGAGTATGAGTGCCTTTAGGGGATATGATCATAGCGCCGATACCATTACCCAAAGCGTTCGAGGCTCTGTCAAAGTGCATAGACCATCGGGATCCTTCCTCAGGTCCTTCATCCGGTCCAGGTACTTCACAATCAGTCACTACCATGATATCCTCGTCTGGAAATTCAAAGTTCATCAACTGGTAATCGTCCACTGCCTGGTGCGCCAAATGGTCTGCCAATACACTTCCCTTGATTGCTTTTTGAGTCGTGTACTGGATGTCATATTCCGTCAAGATCATCTGCCATCTTGCTATTCTTCCGGACAAGGCAGGCTTTTCGAATATGTACTTGATTGGATCCATTTTTGAAATCAACATAGTAGTGTGAGTCAACATATATTGTCTCAGTCGGCGAGCAGCCCATACCAAAGTGCATCAAGTTTTCTCGAGCAGTGAGTATCAGGTCTCACAGTCGGTAAACTTTTTGCTAAGGTAATAAATAGCGTGTTCTTTTCGGCCATACTCGTCATGCTGCCCCAGCACACACCCCATCGAGTTGTCCAGTACTGTCAAGTATAAGATTAGAGGTCTCCCTTCAACCGGCGGCATAAGAATGGGTGGTTCTTGGAGATACTCTTTGATTCTTTCGAAAGCGGTCTGACATTCATTGTTCCAACGTACTACTTGATCTTTCTTCAGCAGCTTGAAGATTGGTTCACAGGTAGCAGTTAGATGCGAGATGAATCGGGCAATGTAGTTCAACCGTCCTAGAAAGCCTCTAACTTCTTTCTCTGTCTTGGGAGTTGGCATATCTTGTATGGCTTTCACTTTGGCAGGGTTCACTTGAATACCTTTGTCGCTTACGATGAAGCCTAGCAATTTTCCAAATCTCACGCCAAAGGTGCACTTGTTTGGGTTCAACCTCAGCTTGTACAACTTCAGACGGTCAAACAGCTTCTGTAGATGGTCAAGGTGTTCCTCCTCAGTTTGGGACCTTGCAATCATATCGTCGGCGTATACTTCTATCTCGTGATGGATCATGTCATGGAACAAAGCAACCATGGCACGTTGGTAGGTTGCCCCAGCATTTTTCAACCCAAATGGCATGACCTTGTAGCAAAAGGTGCCCCACTGAGTAACAAAAGTGGTCTTCTCCATGTCTTCAGGAGCCTTCTTGATCTGATTATAACCGGAGAAGTCGTCCATGAAGGAGAATACTTTATGCTGAGCAGTGTTGTCAACCAGAACGTCGATATGAGGCAGAGGGAAATCATCCTTAGGGCTCGCCCTGTTCAAATCCCTGTAATCAACACACATTCGGACCTTACCATCCTTCTTCGGCACTGGAACCATGTTGGCAACCCACTGAGGGTAAGAAGTCACTGCTAGAAACCCTGCATCAAATTGTTTCATAACCTCAGCTTTGATTTTCTCGGACATTTCTGGACGCATACGGAGGACCTTCTGTTTTACCGGAGAGCATTCTTCCTTGGTAGGCAGGTGATGAACCACAATGTCGGTATCCAACCCAGGCATGTCTTCGTAAGACCAAGCAAAGATTTCCACATAGTCATGCAGCATCTGAATCAATCGTTGTTTCACACTGAGCTCTAGATTGGCACCAATCTTGACTTCCTTTCTGTCTGTCTCAGTACCCAGATTTACCGTTTCCAATGGCTCTTCATGTGGCTGAATGGCCCTCTCTTCCTGGAGTAGTAGTCTTGCAAGTTCACCAGGCACTTCGCAATCATCTTCACCTTCGTCTTCGGCTAAGTTGACCGGATTTTTGAAGTCATAACTGGCAGTAGCAGAGTCGTTACCAGTGAGATCCAGAGTGGATTGGAACCTGTATAGGTGAGTGTGTGTAAATATAGCTATTTTGCAATATATAATAAAGAAAGAAAAGGAGCGCAAGATTTTGAAATGCAACAAACGTCCAATGTTTTTATTAATGATATATGAAAATGACACACAAAATCCCTCACAAATGAAGGCACAGTGCCCCGGGTAAGACACCGAGCCATAAAAGTTTCAAAATATTGTCTGTTACAAATTTAAAACAAAAGAGTTCATTACTGAGTGACAAAAGTAATAGGTGTGAAGTCTTTGGCAGTCCAGTTGCTTGGTCCACCGTCGGTTGTTGGGTAGATCCAGCTGTCGAATTCAGATTCCTCCACGTCGTCTTCAATAGCATTCACTCCCGGGTTGGTGATGAACACAGGAGGTCTTCCAATCCTTTCCTCACGAACAGCCCTCTGAGCTTCTGCAGTGAAACCCAGACTAAACTTGTCAATCTTTGGAGTGAAATCAGGAAGTCGGCCCCAGTTTGCACACTTACCCTTTTCAATAACAGCCCGGGCATCCTTTAAGGAAGCCATCTTCAAAGGAGAGTCTTCTTCAGTCACAGTCTCTGCTGACGCCAGTGTTTGAGGAACCTCTTCAAAATGCTGGAATGGAGTCTCAATGAATTCCCCATCCATCTCTATGTACCGGAACAAGTTGAGGTGGCTGACCATGTACTCTTCCTCCCCCTGAACTGTCACAATCTTCCCCCTGACCGGATACTTCAGCTTCTGATGTAGTGTGGAGGTCACAGCTCCAGCCTTGTGGATCCATGGACGACCCAGCAAACAAGAATAGGATGGTCGGATGTCCATCACATAGAAAGTAGAATCAAAAACTTGAGAACCAACCCTGATTGGAATGTCAACTTCCCCATGTACCATCCTTTTCGAACCGTCGAAGGCCCGGACAACAATGTTACTAGGCTTGAGCTCTAAACCCTCACAATCCAACCTGTCTAGGGCCTTCTTGGGTAATACGTTCAATGAAGAACCGGTGTCTACCAACACATGGGCAAGCGTAGTGCCCCTGCATTCAATAGAGACATGCAGGGCGTCGTTATGGTTCTTTCATTTGGCAGTCAGATCGGCGTCAGAGAAGCCCAACCCATTATCGGCAGTCAAGTTGGCCACACAATCGGTAAATTGATCAGCAGACGTTTCTTGTGGCACATGGGCCGTCTTCAGGAAGGAAATCAGGGCCTTGGCATGGGCCTCTGAACACAACAACAGTGATAACATAGAAATTTTAGAGGGGGTGTGCCCCAGCTGCTCAACTACATTGAAATCACTCTTCTTAATGATCTTGAGAATCTCTTCCATCTCTTGCTGGGAAGCTTCAACAGTGGTTGTCTTCGGTGCCTCCGTCCGGGCAGGCATATCAGTAGCAATCCCTTTGCCCCGAGCGTCAGATGACTCGGCAGCAGGGGTAGAAACAGGAACTTGATCAGGAAGGGGAGCAGGCACACTTGCAGGTGTGATGATAAGAGGTCTCTGAATAGCTGGTGGCGCAATATCTGGCGAGAAGAGCCTACCACTACGAGTGATTTTAGCAGGCCCGGTAATGTTACCGATGCTGGTACTTGTATCAAACTCTTGTTTTACTCCAAGAACATAAACATCTGCCCCATAGTGCCAAGGGACAGCTTTGTCAGATGTATAAGGGAGAGGCCCCGGAATAGTGATGATGATAGGAGCAATCTTCTGAGTGGACATGATTTTGACAGGCTTCTTTGAAGGAGCCTTAGGAGGGTTGTTGAAAATAGTAACAATGGACACTTCTTCAGTAGGGATAGCAGGAACAGCAATCTTCTCGAACAAGATCTCTTTATTATCCATCAGGCTTTGGATACCTGACTTCAGCAAAGGACAACTAGCAGGTGAAACAACACATAGATGACAACCTTTACTACATCCTGGAAATAAACCGGCTAGCAACAGGTTCCTTTTGACAGTCGACAGTGGAGTAACAATATCATCCACAGAGGCCAAATACGGGTCTTCTTCCACAGCATTCACTCCATGTTGGGGCATGGGAGCAATCACAACATTGGGCCTTTCGGGCGCCTCGAACTGTATTTCTTTAGCATCAATAAGGTCCTGAACCTTATTCCTCAGAGCCCAACAATCATCCGTAGTATGCCCCGGGCTATCAGAGTGATAAGCGCAACGGGCGTTGGGGTTGTACTTTGGAGAAGCTGTGTTCACTACTTTCGGAGCTTCTTTGACAGTTACCAGATTGGTTGACAGTAGTTGCGGCAAAATCTGAGACAGGGTCATGCTGAGTCGAGTGTACTGCCTTTTGGGTCTCTCACCCCTTGGTTGGTTATACTGCTGAGGAGCAGCAGTAGGTTTTGAAATTACCAACGCGTTGACAGCTTGGCGGCGTTCCGGTTTAATTTGTCTTCTGGGACCATAAACAGCACTGGCTTCCTTCTTGAAGGGCTTCTTTTCAGTACTCGAGGAGGCACTTTTCTGTATCTTCCCCGACTTGATACCAGCTTCTATCCTCTCATCGGTTAAGATCAGGTCTGTGAACCCAGCAGAAGAATTACCAATCAGATGGTTGAAGAATGGACCAGACAGGGTCCCTAAGAACATGTCCACAAGCTCACGGTCAGTCAGCGGTGGCTGCACCCTGCCAGCCAGGTCCCTCCACTTTTGTGCATACTCCTTGAATACTTCGCCCGTCCCCAGTGACATACCCTGGAGTTGGGTACGCTTGGGAGCGAGGTCGGAATTATACTGATATTGCTTATAAAATGCAGTAGCCAAGTCTTCCCAGTTTCGAATACTGGCTCCATCCAGCTGATAGAACCATTCGAGTTGAGCCCCTGAAAGGCTATCCTGGAAGAAATGGATCCATAGGTTCTTGTCTGCAGTGTAAGGTTGGATCTTCCTTACATATGATCTGAGATGCATCTTCAGGCAGGACAGCCCGTCATATCTTGCAAAAATTGGCACTTTAAACTTCGGGGGGATCACAATTCCGGCAATTAATCCCAAATCTTCGAAATCTAAGCCGGGAACTCTCTGCAGCTCCATAGCTGCCAACCTGTCTTCCAAGCTTTTGTACTTATCGTCGGCGGGCGGGTATTGTTGCTCTGAGTAGTCTTCGTCTTCTTCAGCCTCTTCTTCTTCAGCTTCGGATTCGGAAGGTACCGCATCCCCTTTTCCTTTACTGGTTCCCTCTTCAGAAGTAGGGGAAATTCAAGAACTCTTCTGGCTTCACCCTCAAACCTTCTTCCCAGGGTAGCCACCCCGACTCTTTTCTTCTTCTTTTTCACTTGCTTTTTGTTCCCAAGCAAGGCTTTTAGATCCTTCTGACCCTTTGCCAAGGTCATCAGGAGATGTTGAAACTGTGAGTTTTGAGACTGCAAGTCTTTGACCGTCTGTTCGAGATCCATCTTACTGAAATAAACAGCAGAAAGATAAGGAAACCTGGTGTGGAGACCTGCTTATGCGCATGATGAATGATATTCTTATTTATGCAATGCATTCAAAGATTTAGAAAATTCAAAATTGTTGCTGACAAAAAGAACACACGTCATATTAATAAGAAGAAATTTTGTTAGTACATAAATGCCCTATGGGCCAAATATTACAAAAACTTCTCAAGGTAAAAAGATGTTGCGCGTCCTCTTTGGTGCGATGTAGGTGTTGAGGGTCTCTTCCTCATGGAGTCGGCGGGTAAGCTCCAAAACCTTCTTCTCACTGGCGTAGAAGCTGGCTTCAAAAGTATTCTGTTCCTCCTTGAGTTGGATCCAACTCTTCTGCATCTCCTCCCATGATGTCGGCATGTCAGGATATAGGATGGTGTAGGGAACCTCTCCTTCCTTAACGGGCTCTTTAATCACAGGGAGAACATGAGGGTAAGGCATCATTAGACTCTGGGCTCGGGTTCGTACCCACTTGAGATAAGGCTCAAGAGGGATGGAGTTCTTGTGCCCCAATGTCTTGCTGTCTACCTTGTTAGGCATCCTCCAACCTCTGATGAATCTTTGGCGAAGTCCTTGCGCATCGTTGTCGAAGTCAAAAACTAAGTCAGGAATCAACATGTCATGAGGGCCATCCCTCCGTGCATATCCAAATTGTCTCAAAGCTAGACAAGGGTTGTAGGTAATGCCTCCTCTAATGCCAAGCAATGGAACATTAGGGAACTCTCCACAACGATCGATGATGATGACATTTTCTCTGGACCGAGAACACCAATGTACATAAGAGTGAGTGAGGGTCATCAATCATTGTGACCACCTTAAGCCTTGGTATTTCTTCAAAACAGATTGTGGAAGGTGCGAAATAAACCACCTTGTAAGGAGAGGAGTACAGCACATGAGAACACCCCTCTTTCTCATTGTTCGTGTGTAAAATGAGTGGAGGATGTCCCCGAGTAATGTAGGTATGGGATTCCTGGATAGGAAACTCTTGACGGTGTTTACATCTATAAGCTGGTCAGGATTTGGGAACAGGACCAACCCATAAATGAGGAGTGCCACAATTTCTTCAAAGGCTTGTAGATCCAATGAATTCCAACACTCTTGTGCCTTCTCAAATAAGAATTTTGCCAAGAAGCCTTTGACACCGCTTCTAGTTTCCCAATGCCCCTTGATGTCAGATGGTTGCAAGTGTAGGGCTTGAGCAACATCTTTAGGCTTTGGTTCTTTTTCCGTACCGTTATAGGGTAGTTGATTAAGAATAGGAATTCTCAAGAGTTGAGAAAATTCCTCCAAAGTGGGCACCAATTGATAGTCGGGGAATGTGAAACAGTGGTGAAGGGGGTCAAAGAACTGGAACAACACCTTTACCATGTCCTCTTCAATGCTGGTGTTGAATAGGCTGAGCAGTCTACCATGTCTTTCACTGAAGGGAGAGCTTTCCAGAATTCTGGATGTGAGCTCCTTGAGTTGAGGAGGGATTCTCACAAGGTTGACTTGGATAGTTTTCCTGCAAAGAATTTCCATGACCTACAAAACAAGAACAAAGAAGAAGATCCAAACCCTTGAAATGGTTAGTGGATGCATATGATGCTTTATGATGTTCATGATGTATGCACAAACATATGTACAAGCAATTCACACAAAACCCTAGTTTCAGACTTGCATGGGTTTCATAGGTAAGTACCCTCTTGAGTGTAGTTGGCTTAAAACCTGTCCTATAAATAGTAACCGGGTTCTAAGGAGCTCAATATCATTGGATTGCTTTCCATGTTCATTGTTTTGGTTTAGCCACTTAACTAGCGACCAAAATATTCCAAGAAAACAACCCTCAATGAGTGTAATATCGAGTATCTACCAACTTCAGACTGCATCAAAGCCGGTCATCTCACTACCCCTAATAAAATGCCAAGATGGTCAAGTAAGGTTCTAGGTCATTAGTGCTTAGTGACATCATTCAGCGGCCCCGTACTCTCCTTGATTGAACTCAAGGGTTACCGGTACTCACAAATATGTCGCACTAATATAGCTATTGCTTCAACCGTGTCGGTATACCCCACACAGTTTCCACAATGTATTGCTATCTATGAATGTTTCCCCAAATCTGGGTGTAGGATTTCAAGCCCAAACAAGAGAACCAAGATGTAAAGCAATCAAAGCAAACAATTAGTCATGCAAGAGGGTGATCTAAACCCTAAGGTTACTCCACTTTTAAAATTATCCCCAGCAGAGTCTCCAGTTCTGTGATACGGTGGGAGAACTGGCTTGGGTTTTGCGTTTGTTTTTGCAAATGTTTCGGTTGAGCAAGAGTCGCCACCGACTTTTTATTTTATCCTAAGGAAAGGTTAAAAAGCACAACAAAAACCTTTGAGATGTTTTCTTGGGTTCAGGGAGTAGATTATAGAAAGGGAAGGTATTAGCACCCTTTCTATCCATGGTTATCCATGGGCTCTTAGTTACTTGCTTAGATCACTTGCCTTGCATTTTCAATTGTCTGAAATGGTGCTTTGTGTGTGTGTTTGAAAACGTTTTGAAAAGAGGCCATTGTTGTGGCAACCTTTGTAATGATCCATGTTTGAATGTATACAAAGGTGTATTTGTCTTTTGAAAAGTTTTCAATGTTTTTGAAAGTTGTTTTGAAAGTGTGTTGTGATGTGTGTTTTGAAAAATGGCAAGGATTGTTTTGCAAGATTGGTCAAGTAACCAAGAGCTATCTACCCTAAATTTCTCAAAGATCTTTCCTATGTTTTAACCCTTTTAACAGTATTGTTCCACCATTGTATTTGGTGGACAATCTTGTGTTAGGATGTTAACGGGACGGGCGCGGGTCATCGTTTTAGACCATGATTGCAATAGTGCCAAGTGTCTTTGGCAATTTTCCTTCAAGGGACTTGATCATTTTTAGGCAACTTTCGAAAGCGTCATCGAGGGACTATGATCATTTGATTTGTTTTGTTTTGCCAAAAAACACCCAACATGCAACATGGCCCATTATTGAAGGCAACAAATGGAGTAACCCTAAGGGGTGCAAGTGTGATTGGTGTTGTCCATTTTCATGCTTTTTTGTCTTTGAATTAGGTCAAGCTATTTTTCTTTATTTGATTTTTGCATGCAAACCCTAGGTCTATCATGTCATAATTGGAAAGCTTTAAAATGCGAAAAATAAAATCCTAAATTATTACAACATAATTATGGGATGGGGGTACAAATGTTCAAATGGGGATATTTAGCAAGAAATTTAAATCTAAACTATTACAATCCAAATTGAAAATACAAGTTATTTAAATGTACAATAATTGGATAAATACAATAAATATGCAAAATGCATAAAAATGGTTTTATATGTATGTAAAAAGTATTTTTCATGTGACAAATAAACAAAAATAAAAAGGATTAATTTTTGGGTATTTTCATGGTTTGGGGCAAAACCTTAATTTTGTAAATAAAAAAAGTATTTAATATTTATCATATACAACATTTATTAACTATATACAAAAATAAATAAAAGAGAAGTATATTATGAAAAAGTAATTTTTGAGGTCAAATATTAATAAAAATAAAAATGTATTATTTTTGTATTTTTATCCTAAATATTCTAATAAATATATAAGTATTTATATTATGTATTAAATATATTAAATATATACAAAAATAAAATATTTATTATTTATATAAAAAAAGTATATTTTAAGGAAATATTTTCAAAAAGGTAAATAAAAAAATAAGGACTAAAAAAAAGATATATATTTTGTATTATTTTCTAGGGTTTTAAATAAAAGGAAACATATTATTTACATATATATGCCTAACAAAACAAATAAATGCCAAATAAATATAAAAAAAATGTGAAAAAATATTTTTAGTGTTTTTTCATGTTTGAGCAAAAATATAAAATCAGAATCAAAAAGAAAAAATCAAAAATGACAAATATATCACATAATGGGCCAGGGGGTGTATGTGGAAAAATATGGTGCAAACAGAAAAAACAAGTCAGGCCCAGCCCAAGGGGCTTGTCTTCAACCTCCAGCCATGTTTGAATGACAAAACACGCGCGCCTCTTGCACCAAAGCTAACTCCTGATTCTTTGACTTTTAACAAAAACTCACAACATCAATAATGTAGAGCAAGCTGTCACGATTCTAAACATATAAAAAAGTTGTTCTAACTCTCAGAAATGAGAGAGAATTTCTCCTCCCCCAATTCCTGACCTAACTTTTTTCCAATGTTCAGGTTCAAAATTCTCTCAGTACACACAACATAAATGAAAAGTAATGATATGGGTAGCTTCAGGGCCATGAGAAGAGCATGTTTCATTCATAAACCTAAGCCTAACTCTTCCTAGATTGAGAGATAGAAGTCCATGTTTTTACCTGTTCAGCTTGAATCGTGTACAGCAATGTCGGTACTTTCAATGGAATTTGAGGACTTGTACAGCTTGCTTGAAGTTCAGGGATGCTTCTCCAACCTCTAGCTTGCTTTGAAACTAACTGAATCGAGCTATGGAAGTTCACCTGCAAAACTGAAAAATGAAAATGGAAGATGGGGTTAGGAGTGTTACAGCTGGTGTTTAGGGCTTGGAACAGTTTCAATGGATGGTATGGAATGTGTTTGCAAGGTTATTAGCCAAAGTGCACGAGTGGATTGAGTTGTGGACCTCAATCTGCAGCAGGTGCCCTGTTTTTGCAAGAGGATGGTGTTTTTGTGTTTGAGGAGGTATGAGGGAGGGTTTAATCGTGCCTTAGGTCAGTTATGATGTATGGAAAGTGTTTACAAACTTTGCTTTGGCTAGTTGTTACAGGAATGAGAGATGAGATCTGTTATGCAAGTTTTCTTCTACTTGAAGCAAGAAAATGCAAGTTTCAAAACAGGCCTATCCAATGCCCTAAACTATGTTGCACCTCATGTTCTTGATCAGAGTGATTTGTGTACAAAATGCTAGCTTCAAAGATCTGGCCCATGCCTCTTGGATTTGTATTTGACATAAAGCATTACTTTTCAAAAATGGCAAAGTTACTTTTTCAAATTATGGATTAATTTTGTGTGTAATGACCAAATGAACAAAATAACATCTTGGCACATTGGTTTGGCATTTAATTATTGAGTGTGAGAAGGGTTAGAGGCCTGTAATCTAGCTTGTACAAGCTGATTTTGAAAATGCAAAGTTATGAACATGTAATTGGCTTATGAACAAAGTGACTTTTGCCCAACTTTGCCAATTCGATTCTCCCTAACCACAAGGGTGTTTGAGAAGTTCTTGGACAATTTGGAAAGCTTGGAATGTGTGCTACAATCCATCTTTGTAATGCAAGTTGAGATTCCAAGTGGAAGCATGTGAAAAGTGGCCATGAAGTTGGGCAAAAATCCTGCCTAAAATAGGTCAAAAAATTTCTAAGTTAAGAATGTTTTGCACCCTTGTTCCAAAAATCATAACTTGAGCTACAAGCTTCTTTTGAGGAAACTTTGTGAATCAAAGTTGTATATTTTTCAATGGACTATAACTTTCATGTTTTGAGTTTTGTTTGAATCCAAATACATCTTGATGAAAAAATGGGACAAAGTTAGGAAAAAATTAGGAAATTTCATAACTTAGAAAATTTCTAAGTTATGAAATTTCTTCATTTCAAACCCTAATTTGTAATTTTTGGTTTCTTGATGAACAAGTTTCATAATTTGACATGTATTTATGAAAAATGAATCTTGACACTTGATTTTGACCAAAAAGTCAAAGTTTGACTTTTCAGTATATAGTCAAATTTGGATCAGTTGATTGGAAAATTCATCTGTCAATCTTGTGCATTTGGGATCTTTTGAATTTATTGAACATGTCAAGACAATGTCATTGAGTCCTTGAGTCCATATGTGAGCTTGGTTTGCCATTGGCCAGGTCAAACAGTCAAAAATTGCCTTTGTGCAGTCAAAACCCTAAAAATGACCGTTTTGCCCTTTTGGTGATCTGATCAAATTTCTTGTGGAATTGTGATCCAAACTTGGTCAAATGGTCTATATGAGTTCATAATGTTGATGTGGGTCAAAAATTATGAAGTTTGACTGTCAATTGACCATAGTTGACTTTTTCCCCAATACAGCTGATTTCTAGGTCAACTGTCCAGTTGACTGGGCAAAGATTGGAATCAAGGCTTGAAACTTGGTATGGGTAAACTTGTGAGTCCAACATGAAGCATGAAATTAATTTTGGGCATTTTAGGTAAAAACATCTTTGTGCAAACTCAAACCCTAATTTGGGTCAACAGTGCAAGGAGGAGTCTTGAGTAGAGCAAACACTGACTTGATCTTGAGCTTCAAAGGTCTTGTGGTGAGAAAAAGTTGATGAAATGAGAGAGCAAATTTTGGGGTACAACACCGATACTTGAAGGTTTGGGGAAGTATTGATGATAACAAAGTCATAGTATTGATAGACTGCGGTGCCACCCATAATTTCATTTCAAGGGAACTGGTGGAAAAATTATAATTAGAAGTGGAAGACACTCCATCATACGTTGTAGAAGTCGGAGATGGTCACAAAATCAAATGTAAGGGAGTATGCAGAAAGGTTCCCTTGAAAGTGCAAGAAGTACAAGTACAACAACAGTTCTTCTTGTTTGGCCTTGGAGGCGTGGATGTGGTTTTACGCATGGAATGGTTAGCAAGCCTGGGAGAGATTAGTGCCAACTTTGAACAAGTGACGTTGGGCTTCAAGATCAATGAAAAGATGAATACTGAAATTTATGTAGATAATATTGGATTATTACAACACAGGTTTTCGAGAGTCTGTCTCTCCACAATTCAAATTCTTCCTAATTTTCTGAATGTCTTCCTAATTCTGATTTGCTTCTATTTATACTACATTTACATCTGTTCCTAATTGGCACAATTAATTTGAAGGGTTATAATTGTTAGATTTGATGTTGTTTGGTTCCAAGGGTCGCATCCTTTCGGGTGGGTGTGTCTGTTCACCAAGGGTCACACCCCCTGATTCGTATCTCCTGATCCTGCACTCCTTGAAAGTCGCTGCCTGCGGGTGTAAAACTTGGTGATGGGTGGCCTAGGCTTATCAGGTTCCATCAAAAATCCATATTTTTGGTTGGAGAATGATTCTCGATAGGTTTCTGACTAGACAACAACTTCTCAAGAGAGGAGTTATTCACGGTTCTTTGAACTCTAGCTGTGTGTTTTGTCTTCGGGAAGAGGAAAATTCTACTCATCTTTTTAATTCGTGTGTGTGCTCGACTCGCATTTGGGAGACGGTGAATAAATGGACAGGTAACCAGCTAAACTTTTCTTTCCATGGTTCTCCATCTATTTTGTTTTCGATTTAAGAAGTGAAGAACTTAATAGTTAGAAAATCCATTAGAATCATATGGTTGGCGACTTTATGGAATCTGTGGATTATGCGGAATGTCATTTTATTTAAAGAAAGTGTTTTTAGCTTCGATGAGTGCTTCTCCTCTATCATTTTTTTGTCTTGGAAATAGATGGATATGAGTTGTATTCCGTCATTTTTGTAGTTATTATGATTGGTTTAATTTTCCTCTGAATTGTGTTAAGAAAAGGGATTAACTTTTCTTATTTATAATAGGTTCGAGTATCCCTTATACTCGATTTCTATTAATAATTTCATTGCTTACAAAACAAAAAAAAAACATATTCCATCTAGTTGATAAAGAAATACTGTTGAGATGAATGAGGACACGAACCCCTTTCCAACCATGATAGAGATAATTGTTTCGTTTTCTAAGCTTTCAGAGTTCATCGAGAAGTGAACTCATTAAAGTTGCATGAAGAGTGCTTATGTTAATCTAAATTAGTGTTAACCTTCTAATTTCTAATGGCAAGACAATGGTGAATCTAATTTCGACCAAAACTTAAGTTTCTGTTTGCCTACTCATTTTTTAGACTTATAAAATTATATTTCAATAATAAAAGATATATTTAATAATAGTCTTTTTGTCACGAGTTTATAGTTTATTTTATTAATTTATAATTTATTTTTATTTTTTAGACGTTATTTCAAATAATATTTTAACTCATAACTTATAGCTTCTAATTTTTTATTTTATTTTTATCCTTATTATTTTAACTAAAATCTACTACTACTTTTTATAATTTATTTTAGTTTAAAATAAAGTAATTAAATATTAAATATTTTTTATATTATTTTAATTTTTTAGTTAATTGAACTATTAATTTTATTAAACACTTCAATTAATTTATCAATTATAAATTATCAATTATCAACTATAAACTATAAACTATCAGTTAACAGTCATCTGTCATCATTATTAGTCATCTGTCATAAACTATAAACTATCTATTAGGTTATAAGCTATTTGCATAAGAAAAATATATCAAGATTAAATAATGATGTTATATTCGTATTTCAAAGTTATAGAATTGTGTTTATAATTCAATTTCTTATGTAAAAGTTTACGCATGATATTTAATATAAGGATGCTTTAACTTTATTAAGTGCTTGAATTTGAAATTTCATTCATCTATATTTCTTCAAATTTAGCACCCGTTTATCGAGCGTGATGGATCAAAATTTATTATATGATAGGTTTTTCTCCCATCAAATGAATAATGGAACATATGAAGTAATGGAAATCAATAGCAATTCAATCAACTAAACTTGATAAAAAAATTACTGATATTTTATACAATTTGAGACTTTGGCTTATGTCATCTATGTTTCTATACTAGGTCTTAAATTTGCAGTTATGATAATCTTTTAGCAATAAATATATTTTGAATTCAGTTGCAACATAGACCTGAAATAACATTCTGTATGTAAGTCTTGCAATGTTTTAAAAGTGTATTTTATAGAAATTAGTTTTATTCTATTTTATGAGAAATTTTCAAAATTCACTAACTTAATTATTATTATTTTCATATTAAATGACTTTATTCACTAACTGCGTACCATACTAGTGTACAACGCAAGGATAACCATGTTAATATATGTGTAAATGCACAAGTAACACATGAGTACCGTGTAAACGCACAAATATCAAATTAAAATATATGTGAATACACGGGTAACACATCAGTACCGTTTGAATGCACAAGTGATCAAACCAAATTTCATGTGAACGCACGAATGACACACAAGTATCTGTGTGGACGCACGAATTATCATATTAAATATGCATTTTTATGTGAGTTATCCTACTGTCTTTCATATATTTTTTTATATTTTAAATTATAGTCTAAATTTTAATAAATACAACATTAAATTTAATTCTTTTATATCATTATCTTTTTAGACTTTTATGTAAAATTATATTTCAACTAATTTTAATTTTGAATATTTATTTATTTTATTTATTAAATTTTATAAACTCTTTTATTATTACAACTCTATCAATCCTAAATAAAAAAAAAATCTTTCTATTTTTCACAATTAATTTTTTACAAATTTTATATTTAATAATTTTTTTAGGCAAAATACTCATTTTGGTCCCTTAACTATAAATCATGGTTCATTTTAGTCCCTTATCTTTTTTTCGTGTCAAATTGGTCCTTTAAGTTTCAAAACGTAACCACGTTAGTCCTTCCGGTAGTGAAACGTTAGTTAAATACAAAAAACAGACTACAGGTGGCATTTGTCATGCTGAAGTGGCTTGTTGGAGGCAACGTGGCAAAGAATAAGGAGAGACAATCTCCAAAAGCACACGAAAGCATATGCATGTTCATTTTGTCCAAAACGAAAACCAAAGGAAAGAGGAAGAACGAGAATCTGCAGAGGCGAGTTTGAAGAGGCTTGCAAAGCTTGAGAATGTGATTGCGTAGGTGATTGCAAAGTTGATTGCATTCCAGGTAACTATTCTCATACTCGTTGGTAATTGGTATTAAGGGATTTAGGTATTCCATTCAATTTTTGTTCTGGGATTTGGGGATTTAAGTATCTTATTCTTGTTTTATGTGTCTTCGTAGCTGAATATTTATTATGGGATTTAGGTTTAATGGATGAATTTCTGAAACTCGTAATTCTCCATAGTGGTGAGATCGTTGATCCAGAGCTTAGTGTCTATGAAGGAGGCCTGATATCTGAATTGTCAGTAGATGTTGATAGGTGGAGTTATTTCGAGTTAATTGGTGTATTGAAAGACTTAGGTTATACAGACAATGTAAAGAAAATATATTACAAAGAACAGAATCAATGTCTCTGCTATATCGGTATTCTCTTCATCTTTCCACCTTTATTTTTTCTTCCTTTTCCCCAAAAATTCATGACTGCTTATTCCCCTAATTTTACTGCACGCGCGGGTTTTTACTTGTCTGTTTTTCTCAACCGTTTCTTAATTTTTTTTATGGGTCTTTGTGTTTGAACTCAGATTTGAAATAAAGTATTGTTTTTTCACTGAATTGCTTACTGTTTGTTTGCAGAGTAGCGTTTTAATGGTTGTTATCATTTTTGGAGATTTGATTTGCATTTTAATTACATTGTATATGTGTTAACATGGTTTTATCTTCATGTACTGATACCATGAAGAGGACATTGCCTTGGTGTGGCTAGTTCCTTCACTTGTTGATTTGGTTATTTCTGATCATATTATTGATAAAGGAAAACTGGGCTTCATTTAAGAGTATAGATAAATTCATAACTTGATAAAATAACAATGATGAACTAGTCTAATTATGTTGCAATTACCTTGAGATCATTTTGTGGCCAGCATTTGATATGATAGAATAGAAGTTCTGACTAAAGCAGAATACTTATTGATGGATAATAAGAGAAATTGCACAATGTGACGATGTCGTGCGATGGGCATCCTGATCGTGGAAGAGATTCCTTGTTATTGATATTCAGTGATTGTTGTTTTAGATTAGTTGTTAGGGATATATGCTTATCTATAGCTTCAGTCAGTGCAATGCAATATGGTTTTCTTACCCTGCTATACAATTATAGTAGACAAATAATATCTTAAATCTGATTGACTATTCGAATATTCCATCAGTTATGCTTATAATAGTCATTCCATTAATTTAATGCTTGTAATTTGACATCTTGAAAATTCTCACTAGTCATTCCTTGTGTTGCATATTCACTAGTTTAATGAACTTTGTGTCTGTAGGTAAATCTACAAAGAAGAAAAGTGCTCCAATTAACTTTGAAGCTCTCAAGCGATACAGGTATAAAGGCGGGCCTTCAGTCTTAAAGGTACCTCCACCTAAAGAAGATGACACAAAGAAATATTGGTCCTGGTCCAGTGGAAAAGAAAAGTGTATCAACAAGGAAGTTAAAGAAATGTATGAAGAGCGGAAGAAAACAAGATAGGCTCTTTCCCTAGGAGAGCAGCTGTCAATTGTTCTGACTAGGAATGAAAAGAAGAATCTTTCCTTTTCTCAAAAGGAAGAGAGGAAAAGGGAGTTTGGTCAAGCAAGCAGGGGGAACCTTTTATGGATAGCCAAAATTGAACGTCATGTGGCATCTTATCGATTAGTTTTGGAAGTCTTAAATAGAGTAAAAGCGGTGGAGTAAGATTTAAAAAATAATGTGATAAGATAATTTTGTAAAATTGATTTCTCATAAATGACTTGAATGAGAATGATTTGTTTGGATATATGTACGTAAAGAAATAAGTTGAACAGTGAAGTTGAAGTGTTAGAACTAAATCGTCGTTGAACTTTTACTTCCATTTGCACTAGCTTAGTTTTTGAGACTTGAATGGGGTAATGTTTCTTTTTTGGATTAATACCATATAACTTTATTTAAAAATTTCATTACTCAAATAAAGCATCCATCAAAATTATGGTATAAAAGCTTGTCAATCAAAATGATTGAAAAACTAATTCAATTATTGTTGGATTTCCTATTTATAGTACAAACAATTTCTTGATTGTTCAACTAAAAGATTGTTGTTGCATATTAGTATATCTCTAAAATGATGCAATCCTGATGAGTGGCGACATGAAAAATAATTGTATCCTACGCAAATACCAAGCCATGGTGGCCTTTAGAAGAAAAATAACTCACCATATACTACACAGAAATGCTAGCGACAAATGCATAAATTTCTTTGTTTCCCTTGTTTTTTTGAGACAAAAAATCAATCTGGCGACTTGAATTTGCAGTTGGATTATTGTTCCCACTAGTGCATTAGTGCATAATTTGAAGTTATAAATCTTGTCTTAAAATGGAAATTCTTCCTAGAAGAAGATGGAGAAGAAAATAGATCTTTATTGAAAGAGCAGACAAAGATGGAAGAATAGATTAAAAAAGAAATTTTTGTTTTGTTATTAATAACTGGAAGAGCTACTTGCATTATTTTATTCCATCCATTGTAACAAAAGGATTTGAGCTGCAAAGATTTTTCATCAAGCAATCAATTTGTAGGTGTTGTTCGTTGGTCTCTATAGAAGCACCCACAATTCCTTCACCTTTAACCGTCCATCCAGAATCAAATCACTATGGCTAAACTCCTGGCTATAGTTGTACTCTTGTATAATTTTATTGATCCTGCCCAAACACAACTCTCAAGATGTGAACTGAATATTTTCACTACTGATTACTTAGAGGTGTGGCCACTGCCCACTGACAAAAGAAGACACTAAGATACAAAAAAAACAACCCAGATAAATTGTTGTTGTACCCCAAAATTTTCCCTCCCATTTCCTCAACATTTTCTCATCACAAGACCCTTGGAGCTCAAGATCCAGTTAGGGTTTCCTCTGCTCAAGACTTCTCCTTGCACTGTTGACCCAAATTAGGGTTTGTGTTTACACAAAGATATTTTGACCCAAAATGCCTAAGATGACTTTCATGCCTCATGTTGGACTCCCAATTTTATCCATACCAAGTTTCAAGTCTTGATTCCAAATTTTGCCCAGTCAATTGGACAGTTGACCTAGAAATCAACTGTATTTGGGAAAAAGTCAACTGTGGCCAATTTACAGTCAAATCTCATGAAAATTGACCCACATCAACATTATGAACTCATATGAACCATTTGGTCAAGTTTGGATCACAATTCCATAAGAAATTTGATCAGATCACCAAAAGGGCAAAATGGTCATTTTTTGGGTTTTGACTGCACAAAGGCAATTTTTGACTGTTTGACCTAGCCAATGGCAAATCAAGCTCACATATGGATTCAAGGACCCCATGGAATTGTCTTGACATGCTCAACAAGTTCAAAAGATCCCAAATACACAAGATTGACAGTTGAATTTCCCAGTCAATTGATCAATTTTGACTGTATACTAAAAAGTCAAACTTTGACTTTTTGGTCAAAATCAAGTGTCAAGATTCCTTTTTCATCAAAACATGCCAAATCATGAAACTTGTTCATCAAGAAATCAAGAATTGCAAATTAGGGTTTGAAATGAAGATTTTTCATAACTTAGAATTTTTCTAAGTTATGAAAAACCCTAATTTTTTCCTAACTTTGTCCCACTTTCTCACCAAGATTCATTTGGATTCAAGCAAAAGTCAAAACATGAAAGTTTTAGCCTATTTCAAAATCTACAACTTTTATTCACAAAGTTTTCCCAAAAGAAGCTTGTAGCTCAAGTTACAATTTTTGGAACAAGGGTACCAAACCATTCTTAACTTAGAGAAAATTTGACCTATTTTAGGCAAGGTTTTTACCTAACTTCAAGACCATTTTTCACATACTTCCACTTGGATTTTCAATTTGCATTTCAAATATGGATTGTAGTACACATTCCAAGCTTTCCAAAATGTCCAAGAACTCATCAAACAACCTCATGGTTAGAGAGAATCAAATTTGTCAATATGGGAAAAACTCACTTTGTTCATGACCAAATTACATGTCCATACACTTAGGCAATTTTGAACTCAGCTTGCATTTCTTGATTACAGGCCCTAAATCCCTTTTGCACTCATAAATTTAATGCAAACTCATTGTTACAAGACCATATTTTATGTGTTCAAGCATTACATAGAGGTTTAGTCCCAAAGTAGAAAAAGCATAATGGCCATTTTTGCAAAAGTGGAACTTTATGTCAATTAGCAATCCAAGCAAGTACAGTGCATATCCTCGTGGCACAAGTTATTAGACTAATTACATTGATCAAGACTAAGTGGTGCAGCACATTAGGGGGGCCTCTATCAGCCTAGAACTCAAGTGGACATTTTCTTGCTTAAGTGTGAAGAAACATAGCATAACAGAACACAACTATCATTCCTGTAAACCAAGGCTTAAGCAAACTTGTCAAACACATTCTAAACATCCATTCTGAGCTAGAACACGAGCCAACCATCTCCAACACCCTCTCAAACACAGAATCACCCTCAAACTGCCAAAACAGGGGACCTGCTGCAGATTGAGTTCCATAGCTCAATCCTTTCATGCATTCTTGCTAAAATCACCTCAAACACATCCCTCAACATCCCTTGAAGCTATTCCAAACCTCAAACACGACCTGTAACACTCCCATTCAACATCACCATTTTCATTTTTCTGTTTTGCAGGTGGAGTTCTATAACTCGATTCAGCTAGTTTCAAAGCAAAGTAAAACTTGGAATAGCATCCCTGGACATCAAGGAAGCTGTACCAATCATCACCTTGCATTGAAGACACCTCCATCACCAGATACAACTCCAACTGAACAGGTAAGTTCATGAACTCGTATCTCTCTATCCAGGCATTGTTAGCTTTAAGTTTGTGAAGAAAATATGTCACATTCATAGCCCTGAACATGCCCATGTAATTAGTTTTCATTTATATTATGTGTGCTGTGAGAATTTAATGTCTGAACATGGAACAAAAACTAGGTCAGGAATTGGGGGAGAAGAAATTCTCTCTCATCTTAGAGAGTTAAGTCAAGTTCTTTATATGTCTGGATTCGTCTCTTAATGCTCTACATTTTTCATGTTGTGAGTTTTACTTGAAAGTCCAGGAATTGGAAGATAGAAAACGCGTGTTCATTGTTGTTCATACAGTCTGGAGGTTGAAGAAGGACTTTTTGGGCTGGGCTCTGTTTCACATTTCTATTTGCACCCTTTTGTTACTTTTACACCCCCTAAGCCCATTATGCTTATTTTTATGATTTTTTGATCTTTTCTTTTTTGTTCTGACTTATTTATTTTTCCTCATAATATTAAAAATATAAAAAAATATTTTTACACCATTTTTATATTTATTAGGCATTTATTTGTTTAGATTAATATTTGTACATAAATAAATACATAAACACTTTTATTTAAAAATACTAAATAATGCAAATACATTTTATTTTCCATTTTTATTTTATTTTATCTTCTGAAAATATTTTATATAAAATATACCTTTTTTTTATAAATACTAAATATTATTATTTTGTATATATTTAATATATTTATCATATAATATAAATATTTACATATATATTAGTATATTTAGGTTAAAAATACAAGATATATACATTTTTATTTTTATTAATATTTAACATTAAAAATACTTTTTTGACAAATATACTTCATTCTTATCTTATTTTTGTATATAATAAATAAATATTGTACATATTAAATAATTAACACCTTTTATTTAATAAATTAGGGTTTTGCCCTAAATACATAAAAACTCCAAAAAATAATACTTTTTATTTTGTTTATTTGACACATAAAAAATACCTTTTTTTCATACACATAAAAAAAATATTTTTGCATCTTGCATATTTATTCTATTTTATTTAATTATTGTATATTAAATATCTTGTAAATTCCCAATTTGATGTAATAGTCTAGGTTTAAATTCCTTGTCAAAATACCCCCCATTTGAACATTTGTACCCCCTTCCCATATTGTGTTGTAATAACTTAGGAACTTTATTTTTCGCACTTTAATGCTTTCTAATTATACCATGCTAGAATTAGGGTTTGTATGCAAATCAATTAACCAAAGTAGTTTGACCTAATTTCAAGATAATCAAGCATGAAAATGGGCAACACTAATCACACTTGCACCCCTAGGGTATTCCACTTGTTGCCTTCAATAAATGGGCCATATTGCATGTTAGGTCTCTTTGGGCAAAACAAACACAATTCAAATGATCATGGTCCCTCGATGACGCTTTCAAAAGTTGCCTAAAATGATCAAGTCCCTTAAAGAAAAATTGCCCAAAGATACTTGGCACCATTGCAATTATGGTCTAAACGATGACCCGCGCCCGTCCCTTTCACATCCTAACATAAGATTGTCCACCAAATGCAATGGTGGAACAAACTTGTTAAAAGGGTTAAAAACATAGGAGAAATCTTTGAGAAATTTAGGAGTAGATAACCTCTTAGTTACTTGAATCAAACTTGCAAAACAAAACACTTGCCTATTTTTAAACCACATCTCACAACACTTTCAAAAACAACTTTCAAAAACAAATGAAAACCTTTTCAAAAGACGTACATCTTTGTATACATCCCAACATGGATCATTACAAAGGTTGCCACCACATTGGCCTCTTTTCAAAAAAAAATTTCAAACCCACACACACAAAGCACCATTTCAAACAATTGAAAATTAAGGCAAGTTGATCTAAGCAAGTAACTAAGAGCCCATGGATAACCATGGATAGAAAGGGTGCTAATACCTTCCCTTTCTATAATCTACTCCCCGAACCCAAGAAAACATCTCAAAGGTTTTTGCTGTGCTTTTTAAACCTTTCCTTAGGATAAAATAAAAAGTCGGTGGCGACTCTTGCTCAACCGAAACATTTGCGAAAACAAACGCAAAACCATAGTCAGTTCTCCCACCGTATCACAGAACTGGCGACTCTGCTGGGGAACATTTTTAAAAGTGGAGTAACCTTAGGGCTTAGATCACCCTCTTGCATGACTAATTATTTGAATTGATTGCTTTATATCTTGGCTCTCTTGTTTGGGTTTGCAATCCTACACCCGGATTTTTGGGAAACATTCATAGATAGCAATACGTTGTGGAAACTGTGCGGGGTATACCGACACGGTCGAAGCAATAGCTATATTAGTGCGACATATTTGTGAGTACCGGTAACCCTTGAGTTCAATCAAGGAGAGTACGGGGCCGCTGAGTGATGTCACTAAGCACTAATGACCTAGAACCTTACTTGACCATCTTGGCCTTTCATTAGGGGTAGTGAGATGACCGGCTTTTGTGCAGTCCGAAGTTGGTAGATACTCGATACTACACTCATTGAGGGTTGTTTTCTTGGAATATTTTGGTCGCTAGTTAAGTGGCTAAACCAAAACAATGAACAATGAAAATAATCCAGTGATATTGAGCTCCTTAGAACCCGGTTACTATTTCTAGGACAGGTTTTTAAGCCAACTACACTCAAGAGGGTACTTACCTATGAAACCCCATGCAAGCCTGAAACTAGGGTTTGGTGTGATTTGCTTGTACATATGTTTGTGCATACATCATAAACATCATAAAGCATCATATGCATTCACTAACCATTTCAAGGGTTTTGGATCTTCATCTTTGTTCTTGTTTTGTAGGTCATGGAAATTCCTCGCAGAAAAACCATCCAAGTCAACCTTGTGAGAATTTCTCCTCAACTCAAGGAGCTCACCTCAAGGATTCCGGAAAGCTCATCCTTCAGTGAAAGACATGGTAGACTGCTCAGCTTAGTCAACACCAACATTGAAGAAGACATGATGAAAGTGTTATTCCAGTTCTTTGACCCTCTTCACCACTGTTTCACTTTCCCTGACTACACGTTGGTGCCCACTTTGGAGGAATTTTCTCAACTCCTGAGAATTCATATACTTAATCAACTACCTTTCAACGGTACGGAAAAGGAACCAAAGCATGAAGATGTTGCTCGAGCATTACATCTACAGCCTTCTGACATCAAGGGGCATTGGGAAACTAGAAGTGGCGTCAAAGGTTTCTTAGCAAAATTCTTGTTTGAGAAGGCACAAGAGTGTTGGAATTCATTGGACCTACAAGCCTTTGAAGAGATTGTGGCACTCCTTATCTATGGGTTGGTCTTGTTCCCAAATTCTGACCAATTGGTAGATGTCAACGCCGTCAAAATCTTCTTGTCCAGAAATCCAATACCAACATTTCTTGGGGACATTCTTCACTCATTTTACACACGAACAATGAGAAAGAGGGGTGTTCTCATGTGCTGTACTCCTCTCCTTGCAAGGTGGTTTATTTCGCACCTTCCACAATCTGTCTTGAAGAATGACCAAGGCTCAAGGTGGTCCCAACGATTGATGACTCTTACTCACTCTGATGTACATTGGTGTTCTCGGTCCAAAGAAAATGTCATCATCGTCGATCGTTGCGGAGAGTTTCCTAATGTTCCTTTACTTGGAATTAGAGGAGGTATCACCTACAACCCTTGCCTAGCTTTGAGGCAATTTGGGTATGCACGAAGAGATGGCCCTCACGACATGTTGATTCCTGACCTAGTTTTTGACTTCGACAACGATGCGCAAGGACTTCGCCAAAGATTCATCAGAGCTTGGGGGAGGCCCAACAAGGTTGATAGCAAGACTCTGGGACACAAGAACTCCATCCCTCTTGAACCTTACCTCAAGTGGGTACGAGCCCGAGCCCAGAGTCTAATGATGCCTTATCCTCATGTTCTCCCTGTGATTAAAGAGCCCGTCAAGGAAGGAGAGGTCCCCTACACCATCCTACATCCTGACATGCCTACATCGTGGAAGGAGATGCAGAAGAGTTGGATCCAACTCAAGGAGGAACGGTACACTTTTGAAGCCAGCTTCTACGCCAGCGAGAAGAAGGTTTTAGAGCTCACCCGCCGACTCCATGAGCAAGAGGCCCTCAACACCTACATTGCGCCAAAGAGGATGCGTAACGTCTTTTTACCCTGAGAAGTTGTTTTTGTAATATTTGGCCCATGGGGGCATTTATGTACTAACAAATATTTTCTTATTAATATGACGTGCGTTCTTTTTGTCTGCAACAATTGTGAATTTCTAAAATCCTTGAATGCATTGCATAGATAGCATCTCATGCATCATGTGCATAACAGGTACCTTTTTTCTACAGGTTGCTTAATCCTCTTCGCTGTTTATTTTGAACAGTCATCATGAATCCAGACTCATCCAGTGAGCAAGCAATCAAGGCCCTTCAGGCCCAAAGTGCCCAGTTTCAAGAGATGGTCCTAAGCCTGGCCCAAGGTCAGCAAGAGTTGAAGGCTCTACTCCTAAAGAAGAAGAAGAAAAAGAGGACGGCGTTGTTCAATACTGGACGCAGGTTTGGGAACACACTCCATAACGAGGCTGATCCAACTACTTCCTCTGCAGAGAAAGACAGTCCCCAAGGGGGAGGAGCTCCTAGTCCTGCAGTCTCTGACAACGAGACGGATTACAATGACGAACAATACCCACCCGCTGCTGATAGATACAAGCAATTAGAGGACCGCTTGAGCGCCATGGAGATTCAGAATGTGTCGGGGCTGGATTTCGGAGATTTGGGGTTGTCTTCTGGGGTGGTAATCCCACACAAGTTTAAGGCGCCTGCCTTTGCCAAATATGACGGGGCCTCCTGTCCAAAGATGCATCTAAGGTCGTACGTAAGGAAGATCCAACCTTACACGGCAGATAAAAATCTCTGGATCCACTTCTTCCAAGATAGCCTCTCGGGGTCACAGCTTGAGTGGTTCTATCAACTAGATGGAACCAGTATCCGACATTGGAAAGATTTGGCAACCGCATTTTATAGACAATATCAATACAATTCTGACCTCGCTCCTACGCGTACCCAACTTCAGGGTATGTCTCTAGGAACGGGCGGAGGGTTCAAAGAATATGCACAAAAATGGAGAGATTTGGCTGGCAGGGTGCAGCCTCCATTGACTGATCGTGAGCTGGTTGATATGTTTCTAGGGACCTTGTCTGGTCCATTTTTCAATCATCTGGTTGGCAACTCTTCAGCTGGGTTTACGGATTTGATTCTGACGGGTGAAAGGATAGAAGCTGGCATCAGGTCAGGGAAAATACAGAAAGCTGCCTCCGCAAGTACTGAGAAGAGGCCTTTCAAGAAAGAAGCAAGTGCCGTCTATGGTCCTAGAAGACAAGTCAAGCCAAAAAGCCGCCAAGCCGTCAATGCCTTGGTCATTTCAAAGCCTGTTGCTGCTCCTCAGCAGTACAATCAACAAAGGGGTGAAAGGCCCAAGAGGCAGTATACTCGGCTGAGTATGACCTTGTCACAAATCTTGCCACAACTATTATCAACCAACTTGGTGACCATCAAAGAGGCTCCGAAGGTCGTGAATACTGCATCTCCTAAATATAACCCAAATGTCCGTTGTGCTTATCATTCTGATAGCCCCAGGCATACTACTGATGATTGTTGGGCCCTGAGAAATAAGGTGCAAGACCTTATCGATGCGAAGGAAATTCAGTTTGAGGCGCCTGAGAGGCCAAATGTTGTTACTGCTCCTATGCCCCAGCATAGAGTAAATGCCATCGAGGAAGATTTGTATGCTGTTTCGGTGAATGATGTTGCTACCCCTCTTTTGACTGTTAAGAGGAACTTACTACTAGCCGGTTTATTTCCGGGTTGTAGCAAGGGTTGCCTCCTGTGTGTTGTTATCCCTACCGGTTGTCCGCTGCTGAAATCAGGCATCCAAAGCCTGATGGATAGCAAAGAAATTCGGTTCAAGAAAACTGTTGTTCCGTTTGTTTCCGCTGAAGAAGTATCTGTCGTCACAATTTTCAACAATCCTACCAAGGCTCCCCCGAGAAAGCCAGTCCAAATTATGTCTGTTGCACCTATTACCATTACTGTTCCGGGGCCCCTCCCCTATGAATCTGATAAGGCTGTCCCATGGCATTATGGGGCAGACGTGTATGTGCTTGGAGTGAAGCAGGAGTTCAACACCAGTACCAGTATCAGTAACATCACTGGTCCCGCCAAGATTACTCGCAGTGGCAGGCTCTTCTCGCATGACATTGCACCGTCAGTTATCCGAAAACCTCTTATCATCACACCCGCAAGTGTGCATGTTTCAAATCAAGTTCCTGTGTCTACTACTGCCGTCGAGTCCTCTGATGCTTGGGGTAAAGAAGTTGCTACCGATTTGCCTGCCCGGACGGAGGCACCAAAAAAGACTGCTGTTGAAGCCTTCCAACAAGAGATGGAGGAAATCCTTAAAATCATTAAAAAGAGTGACTTCAATGTTGTTGAACAACTGGGGCATACCCCCTCCAAAATCTCTATGCTATCATTGCTGCTATGCTCAGAGGCCCATGCAAAGGCCCTGATTTCATTTCTGAAAATGGCCCATGTGCCGCAAGAGACCTCTGCAGATTAATTCACTGACTGTGTGGCTAATTTGACAGCTGACAATGGCTTGGGGTTCTCGGATGCTGACCTTACCGCCAAAGGGAAAAATCACAATGATGCCCTACATGTTTCCATAGAATGCAGGGGCACTACTCTCGCACACGTGTTGGTGGATACCGGTTCTTCCCTGAATGTATTGCCCAAGAAGGCCTTGGATCGGTTGGATTGTGAGGGCCTGGAATTGAAACCTAGTAACATCATCGTTAGAGCCTTCGACGGTTCTAAGAGGATGGTGCACGGTGAGGTAGACATTCCTATTCATGTGGGTTCCCAAGTCTTTGACTCAACGTTCTATGTAATGGATATTCGGCCATCTTATTACTGCTTGTTGGGTCGACCCTGGATTCACAAGGTTGGGGCAGTAACATCCACTCTACACCAAAAGCTCAAATACCCTGTCAAAGGGAAGATTGTTACTGTGCAGGGAGAGGAGGAATACATGGTTAGTCACTTGAATTCATTCCGGTATATCGAGATGGACGGGGAGTTTATTGAAACCCCCTTTCAACATTTTGAGGAGGTACCTCCAACGTTGGCATCAGCTGAAATAGTGGTTGAAGAAGACTTTCCCTTGAAGATGGCTTCCCTGAAGGATGCCCGGGCTATAATAGAGAAAGGCAAATGTGCAAACTGGGGTCAGCTTCCTGACTTCACTCAAAAGACCGACAAGTTTGGGCTGGGCTTCACTGCAGAGGCTCAGAGGGCTGTGCGCAAGGAAAGGATCAGAAAGGCTCCGGTGTTTATCACCAACCCAAGGGTGAATGCTATCGAGGAGGACGTAGAGGAAGCAGAATTTGACAGTTGGATCTATCCAACCACCAAAAACGGACCAAGCAACTGGACGGCAAAGGATTTTACACCTATTACATTTGTCACGCAGTAATTAACTCTTTTGATTTTCAATTTGTAACAAACAATATGTTGAAAATTTTATTGGCTCGGTGTCCTACCCGGGGCACCGTGGCTCCATTTGTGAGGGCTTTTTGTATGACATTTCCATATATCATTAATCAAAACATTGGACGTTTTTTGCATTTCAAATCTTGTGCTCTTTTCCTTTCTGTGTTATATATTGCAAAACAACTATATTTACACACACTCACTTATACAGGTTTCAATCCACTCTGGATCTCACTGGTAACGGCTCTGCTACCACCAGTTATGACTTCGAGAATCCGATCAACTTGGCCGAAGACGAAGGTGAAGATGATTGTGAAGTGCCTGGTGAACTCGCAAGACTTCTACTCCAGGAAGAGAGGGCCATTCAGCCGCATGAAGAGCCAGTGGAAACGATTAACCTCGGTACTGAGACAGATAGAAAAGAAGTCAAGATTGGTGCCAATCTAGAGCTCAACGTGAAGCAACGATTGATCCAGATGTTGCATGATTACATGGAGATCTTCGCTTGGTCTTACGAAGACATGCCTGGTTTGGATGCCGACATTGTGGTTCATCACCTGCCTACCAAGGAAGACTGCCCTCCGGTAAAGCAAAAGGTCCGCCGTATGCGTCCAGAGATATCCGAAAAGATCAAAGCTGAGGTTATGAAGCAATTCGATGTCGGGTTTCTAGCAGTAACTTCTTACCCTCAGTGGGTTGCCAACGTAGTGCCAGTGCCGAAGAAGGACGGTAAGGTCAGGATGTGTGTCGATTACAGGGATTTGAATAGGGCCAACCCCAAGGATGATTTCCCCCTACCTCACATCGACGTTCTTGTTGACAATACTGCTCAATACAAGGTGTTATCCTTCATGGATGGCTTTTCAGGGTATAATCAGATCAAGATGGCTCCGGAAGATATGGAAAAGACTACCTTTGTGACTCAGTGGGGCACCTTCGGCTACAAGGTCATGCCATTCGGGTTGAAGAATGCTGGGGCAACCTACCAACGTGCCATGGTTGCTTTATTTCATGATATGATCCATCATGAGATTGAGGTATATGTTGATGACATGATTGCAAGGTCCCAAACTGAGGAAGAACCCCTTGATCATCTGCGAAAGCTGTTTGACCGACTGAAGTTATACAAGCTGAGGTTGAACCCAAACAAATGCACCTTTGGGGTGAGGTCTGGAAAGTTGCTAGGTTTCATTGTAAGCGATAAAGGTATTCAGGTGGACCCTGCCAAGGTGAAAGCCATACAAGAGATGCCGTCTCCCAAGACAGAGAAAGAAGTCAGAGGCTTTCTGGGACGACTGAATTACATAGCCCGATTCATCTCACATCTAACTGCTACATGTGAGCCAATCTTCAAATTGCTGAAGAAAGATCAAGTAGTACGTTGGAACGATGAATGTCAGGCTGCTTTCGAAAAGATAAAAGAGTATCTCCAAGAGCCGCCCATTCTTATGCCACCAGTGGAAGGGAGACCTCTGATACTATACTTGACAGTACTTGACAACTCAATGGGGTGTGTGTTGGGGCAGCATGACGAGTCTGGCCGAAAAGAGCACGCTATTTATTACCTGAGCAAAAAGTTTACCGACTGTGAGTCTCGTTACTCATTGCTCGAGAAAACTTGCTGCACTCTGGTATGGGCTGCTCGCCGGCTGAGACAGTATATGCTGACTCACACCACTCTGTTGATTTCAAAGATGGATCCCATCAAGTACATATTCGAAAAGCCTGCTCTGTCTGGAAGAATAGCAAGATGGCAAATGATCTTGACAGAATATGATATCCAGTACACAACTCAAAAAGCAATCAAGGGAAGTGTATTGGCAGATCATTTGGCACACCAACCTGTGGACGATTACCAATCATTGAACTTTGAATTTCCAGATGAAGATATCATGGTAATGACTGACTGTGAAGTACCTGGACCGGATGAAGGACCTGAGGAAGGATCCCGATGGTCTATGCATTTTGACGGAGCCTCAAACGCTTTGGGTAATGGCATCGGTGCTGTGATCATATCCCCCAAAGGAACTCATACTCCACTCACTGCCCGGCTGTGTTTCAACTGCACCAACAACATGGCAGAATATGAGGCATGTATCATGGGTCTTCAAGCCGCAATCGACTTAAGGATCAAGTTTCTGAGTGTCTTCGGAGATTCCGCTCTCGTGATCAATCAGATCAAAGGCGAGTGGGATACGAAACACCCAAATCTTATTCCTTACAAGGAGTATGTGTGGACTTTGCTTCCCCACTTTGAAGAGATAACTTTTGAACACTTCCCAAGAGAGGAGAATCAGTTAGCGGACGCACTAGCTACGATGTCTTCAATGTTCAAAGTCAAATGGGACAATGAGGCTCCCCGGATCATTATCTGGAAGTTGGACAAACCTGCATACTGCTGCGATCTTGAGGCCGAAAAGGTGACTGAAAAACCCTGGTATCATGAGGTGAAGAGATACTTGGAAGCTCAGGAATACCCTGAAGGTGCATCTGTCAATGACAAGAAGTTCATGAGAAGGTTTGCGGCAAAATTCTTCCTCAGCAACGACATTCTCTACAAAAGAAATCATGATTCAACTCTACTGCGTTGTATGGATAAGGCTGAAGCAGAGAGGATCATGATAGAACTGCATGAAGGTGCATTCGGAACCCATTCCAGTGGACACACCATGGCAAAGAAAATCCTTAGGGCAGGATATTTCTGGTCCACAATGGAAGTCGACTGTTACCAACATTCTCGAACTTGTCATAAATGACATATCTATGCTAATAAGGTGCACATCCCTCCGGTTCCTCTGAACGTCCTGACGGCACCTTGGCCTTTTGCAATGTGGGGAATCGATATGATCGGCGAGATCCGACCGACGGCATCCAACGGGCATCGCTTCATCTTGGTAGCAATTGATTATTTCACGAAGTGGGTTGAGGCAGCTTCCTACGCCACGGTAACCAAGAGCGTCGTGGCACGTTTCATCCGGCATAACCTGATCTGTCGGTACGGCGTCCCGGAAAGAATCATTACGGACAATGGTACCAATCTCAACAACAAGATGATCACTGAGCTCTGCGAGCAATTCAAGATACAACACCATAACTCTTCTCCTTACCGGTCGAAGATGAATGGGGCTGTAGAAGCAGCCAATAAGAACATCAAGAAAATTGTGCATAAGATGACAGTGACCTATAAAGATTGGCACGAAATGTTACCGTTTGCTCTTCATGGGTACCGTACCTCAACAAGGACGTCAACCGGGGCAACACCCTTTTCCTTGGTCTATGGCATGGAGGCAGTCTTGCCGATTGAAGTCCAGATACCCTCTCTCTGGATAATGAAGGATGCAGACTTGAGTGAAGATGACTGGATCCAGACTTGACTTGATCAATTAAACCTGATTGACGAAAAGAGACTCACCGCTATCTGTCATGGTCAGACGTACCAAAAACGGATGATCAGGGCATTTAACAAGAAAGTCAGACCACAAGAGTATCAAGTTGGGGACCTGGTAATCAAACGCATCATCCTTCCTCAAAGTGATCCCCGGGGCAAATGGACCCCTACATACGAAGGGCCATTTGTGGTTAAACATGTGTTCTCAGGAGGAGCCATGATTCTAACCACCATGGATGGTGACGACCTTCCTCACCCCGCCAATGCAGACATAGTAAAAAGATACTACGCATGAATAAAAGACCTGCTAGGTTGACATACCTAGGCAAAAATAAGGGCTTCCCGGAGAACCAAAAGGGTTCGGGCAAAAATAAGGGATGAAATGAAAAAAAATCTGTACACCCGGCAAGTCGAAAACCTGAAAAGGCGGCTTGGGCAAAAATGGGTATCCCGGTGGACTGAAAACCCGAAAGGGCGGTCCAGACAAAAGTTAGGGATAAAAGCGTAACACTATGTCTCATTGGATCACCTAGCATCCAGAATTCGGCATCAACTATCTGGCTCAGACTTCGGCATCGATCAATCAGCTTCATCTTCAACTAAGCAGCAAAGTGATGAGACGCTTGAAGACATAAAGGCGATAGCAGAGTTGGAACCCAGTGGGAATATTGTGCACATAGCTGTTTTGTTTCCTTTTCAAAATTGTATAAACTTTATGTTATTCGGCGGCGTTCTCTTACTAGGACGTCGACCTCTTGTACAAAAAACGCTTATTTACAGGCAAATTTCAAAATCAATACAGATTCGGTTTTCCAAACAAATTGCCAATTGTTTTTCCTTTTCTGTTTTGTCTTGCAAAGGACGTCCAATGTTCATTTTTGATATATGCATTTGACGTTAAAATTGCTAATTCATAAATACTTGCATATGAAACAAAAGACTAATTACAGGTGACATCAGAGATAGGGGCAATGTAAAGTTGTCTGATGCAGTCTGGTTGCTTTGTCCGCCGAGGTACCAAGGTAGATTTAACTGAAGAATGTAGTCAAGTTATCTCAACTCCCCACAGAGTAAGACAAGATATCAACATTCCCCAGCGGAGTATAGGCATTCATCAGCAAGCATCCCCGGCAGTCTTGACCTAAGATTGTTCCCCGGCGGAATATCAACACCCTAGTACGGTCTGAAAAGTTTCCCCAGGAAAGTGGAATTCTTATACCCGGTAGATCTTGAAGCTTATCCCCTGCAGAGTACGGACGTCTCTCCCGAGTTTTATTCAAAGTTATTCCTCACAAGGGCTTATAACTGGGTTATCCTCAGCTAATTACCACGGAAGATCGCCCTCGGCAAAGTTCTTCCTATCCCCAGCGGAGTTCATCAAAGTTCCCCAACATAACTTGTCAACACAATCCCCATCGGAGGTTATCATTGTCATCCCCAGAGGAGTTTATCTTTGTTATCCCCAGCGGAGTCCATCATTGAGATCCTCAGCGAAGCCCTCGTCAAACTTCAGCGAAGTATCTCTTCCCACAGAGCAATTCCCCTCAGGATAATCTCTCCAACAAGTTTATTCCCCAACGGAGTCATCTTCTCCTACCGGTGTATTCTTGCAACCATCATCCCCAGCGGAAACGAAGAACTCTACTCTTCAATGTCAGCCCAGGATTTAATTCCCCGGCCGGTCGTCAAGGATTTATTTTCCTAGACGAAAATACATTCATAAACATTTCATGTTTCATACATCTTACTTACATACATGATAAAGTGCATACAACACTATCTCATGTTGAGCATCATGACATCATGCATTTCATACATCATGACATTGCATACCACTGATGTTTTTCCTTTTCAGGAAAAAGATAACTACCTTCAACTGTCACAGTTTCCAGATTCGATTCCTGTATCCAGCCAGGGCATATCTGTTGACAACAATTCCAGATTCGATTCCTGTATCCAGCCAGGGCATATCTGTTGACAACAATTCCAGATTCGATTCCTGTATCTAGCCAGGGCACATCTGAAGAGTTTGAAGATTTGATTCTTGTATCCATCCAGGGCATATCCATCAACTGTCACAATTCCGGACTCGATTCCTGTATCTAGCCAGGGCATGTCTGAAGAGTTCGAAGATTCGATTCCTGTATCCAGCCAGGGCATATCTATCAACTATCACAATTCCATACTCGATTCCTGAATCTAGCCAGGGCATGTTTGAAGAGTTCGAAGATTCGATTCCTGTATCCAGCCAGGGCATATCTGTTGACAACTATTTCCAGATTCTATTCCTGTATCCAGCCAGGGCATATCTGTGAGCAACCGATTGTAGACTCGATTCCTGTATCTAGCCAGGGCATGTCTGCATGAAAAGATTAAAGATCAAACACCTGTAGCAAGTCAGGAAAACATCTGTCTTTCTCAAAATACACAAGTTCTCGCTAAGGAATCTCTTATGCGATCAACACTTCCAAATGGCATCTATAAGCCCATTCCCGACAAGGTTCGGTCACGTCTTCAGATGGCATCTATAAGCCCGTCTCCCTATCCACCATCTCTCCAAATGGCATCTATAAGCCCATTCCCGACATCACATTGTTGATACTCCAACATGCGAGTGCAAATTTCCGGGCACTCTAGTGTCCAATCTCCTTTTACCCTCGAGTCACGAAAGGCAAACTTGCCAATCTAACTCTTCAGGTTCAAGAAGATTGAACAGGGGCAACTGTTGTACCCCAAAATTTGCCCTCCCATTTCCTCAACATTTTCTCATCACAAGACCCTTGGAGCTCAAGATCCAGTTAGGGTTTCCTCTGCTCAAGACTTCTCCTTGCACTGTTGACCCAAATTAGGGTTTGTGTTTGCACAAAGATATTTTGACCCAAAATGCCTAAGATGACTTTCATGCCTCATGTTGGACTCCCAAGTTTATCCATACCAAGTTTCAAGTCTTGATTCCAAATTTTGCCCAGTCAATTGGACAGTTGACCTAGAAATCAACTATATTGGGGGAAAAGTCAACTGTGGCCAATTGACAGTCAAATCTCATGAAAATTGACCCACATCAACATTATGAACTCATATGAACCATTTGGTCAAGTTTGGATCACAATTCCACAAGAAAATTGATCAGATCACCAAAAGGGCAAAATGGTCATTTTTAGGGTTTTGACTGCACAAAGGCAATTTTTGACTGTTTGACCTAGCCAATGGCAAATCAAGCTCACATATGGACTCAAGGACCCCATGGAATTGTCTTGACATGCTCAACAAGTTCAAAAGATCCCAAATACACAAGATTGACAGTTGAATTTCTCAGTCAATTGATCAATTTTGACTGTATACTAAAAAGTCAAACTTTGACTTTTTGGTCAAAATCAAGTGTCAAGATTCCTTTTTCATCAAAACATGCCAAATCATGAAACTTGTTCATCAAGAAATCAAGAATTGCAAATTAGGGTTTGAAATGAAGATTTTTCATAACTTAGAATTTTTCTAAGTTATGAAAAACCCTAATTTTTTCCTAACTTTGTCCCACTTTCTCACTAAGATTCATTTGGATTCAAGCAAAAGTCAAAACATGAAAGTTGTAGCCTATTGAAAAATCTACAAATTTGATTCACAAAGTTTTCCCAAAAGAAGCTTGTAGCTCAAGTTACAATTTTTGGAACAAGGGTACCAAACCATTCTTAACTTAGAGAAAATTTGACCTATTTTAGGCAAGGTTTTTACCTAACTTCAAGACCATTTTTCACATACTTCCACTTGGAGTTTCAATTTGCATTTCAAATATGGATTGTAGTACACATTCCAAGCTTTCCAAAATGTCCAAGAACTCATCAAACAATCTCATGGTTAGAGAGAATCAAATTTGTCAATATGGGAAAAACTCACTTTGTTCATGACCAAATTACATGTCCATACACTTAGGCAATTTTGAACTCAGCTTGCATTTCTTGATTACAGGCCCTAAATCCCTTTTGCACTCATAAATTTAATGCAAACTCATTGTGCCAAGACCATATTTTATGTGTTCAAGCATTACATAGAGGTTTAGTCCCAAAGTAGAAAAAGCATAATGGCCATTTTTGCAAAAGTGGAACTTTATGTCAATTAGCAATCCAAGCAAGTACAATGCATATCCTCTTGGCACAAGTTATTAGACTAATTACACTGATCAAGACTAAGTGGTGCAGCACATTAGGGGGGCCTCTATCAGCCTAGAACTCAAGTGGACATTTTCTTGCTTAAGTGTGAAGAAACATAGCATAACAGAACACAACTATCATTCCTGTAAACCAAGTGTGATCGGTGGATCTGGAACTGACTGTTTAACGCTGGTTCGCGAAATGTCGCGGAAGCAAGAGTCGCCACCGTCTTTTATTTTCTCCAAATGGAAAGGACAAAAGCACAGAAAAATTCCTTAAAGAGATTGCTCTCGGTTCGGGAGGTAGGTTATAGAAAGGGAAGGTGTTAGCACCCTTTCTATCCATGGTTATCCATGGGCTCTTAGATACTTGCTCAATGTGTTTTCAAAATGGCTTGTTTGCTTTTCAATTGTGGGTTTTAAAAAGTTTCTTTGAAAAATTTCAGTTCGACTCGTACGTCAGAGTGTTTGAAAAATTTGCTTTGAAAGCTTTTGAAAAGTGTTGGTATGAAAAGATTTCAGTTTGTTTTGAAGAGAGCAAGTATCCATGAGTCGTCTACCTACCCTAAGGAATTCGTCTGTGTAAATGTCCTTTAAAGTAATGCCATCCCACCATTGAGAGGTAGGTAGCACCACCGTTGGAGGTGTTCGGATCAATTCGAGTTTGTAGGGACATGGTGATCACCAGAGCAATAGGAAGACACCTTAGAAGCTACCCTCATGCCAGGTTCCCGGATCATGAGGACTTACTAAGACATCCTCTACTCGACGATCACCTTTCGAGGCAAGGCAACAGTGAGGCGTACCCTAGGGGTGGTGTGTGCGATTCATGTGTCGTTTTCATTGATATTTGTCTTGTCATGTTTATTGGTGTTCTACGCTTGATTTTATTTTAAGTCCATACATTCTTTCATGCTTTTGTTAACAGTTAAAAGTTGCGGGAAAAGTAAATCTAAGACTATTACAAATGGCGCGGGTCCACATCGCCAAAATTAAACCGGACCCGATTTGACGGAAAGTAAATAAAGCAAAAGAAATAAAAGTGCGAGAAGTTTAAGTTACAATGCTTCGGGAGAGATACATAATGAATTAAGCGAAATAAAACAAATGTGCGAATAAAATAAATTACGAACGAGGGTGTTGGACCCTTTTGCAAAATATTATTAATAAGGAATTAAAATTAAGAATTAAAAGAAAATGTTTTTTTGGTATTTTTGTGTTTTTTTTGAGATTTAATAAAAAGGAATTAATTAAAAAAACAAAATGAAATGTTAGACCTAGTTCTAATTATTTTTAAGTTTATTATGAAAGTATTAAAATTTAACCTAAATGCAACCCTAATTAGTTTACAAGTTCAATTATGAAAATAAATAAATCACTAATATTATGGCAAAAAACAAGGAAAATTAAAAGGAATAAAAAAGTCATTAAACCTAATGCTATATTTTTGGATTTTTAGTTATTAAGAAAGTATTAAAATCTAACCTAAATGCAACCCTAATTAGTTTACAAGTTTAATTATGAAAATTACTAATATTATGGCAAAAAACAAGGAAAATTAAAAGGAATAAAAAAGTCATTAACCTAATGCTATATTTTTGGATTTTTTTATGGAAGAAAGAATTAAAGTTGCAACCTAAATTAATACTAAGTTAATTTACATACAATTTATTTATGAAAATAACTAAAATAAAATAAATATTATATTGTTCTCTTTTTCTGATTTTTGTGTATTTTATAATTTGTAAAGAAATAATAATTAGTTTAAACAAATAAAGAAAATAAAACAAGAATTAAAAATAAAACAAGAAAAATATAGAGAAAGCAAACCAGGGGATTCAGGCCCTAAAGTGGAGGTGTGGCCCAGCAATGTAGCCCAATTGATTTTGGAATTTGTTGACTTTCCCAGGCCACGTATGGGACCTTTGACTGAGGCTTATGGTACACCTCTGAACATGGCTTTCTGATTGATCCTCTTAGGCACGTGGACGTCTTGATGATTGTGGTGTACCATGCGCTCCACCTTTGAAATTGCACAGGAAGACGTTTGGAAAAATAATATTGGAATTATGCAAGACCTGGGACTTGAACCCAGGTCATGAGGGTTACCAGTTAACACCTATACCGCTGCACCACTATCACACATTCGTTAATTAAATAAACAACAAATATAATGAAAGCAAACAATGCGTTAGTGACTGAAGCGCGCGAAATTCAAAAACAACGTATCACATGTTGCCACGCTTCATCGTCTCCACCACCCTGAAAAAACAAACAACATAAGCAACGGTTTCTTAAGCGTGGTTTTAGGGGGCTTTTGGAAAAATAGCGATTAAGCCTCAGGGCTCTATAAATTGAGCGCGAACATTCATTCTTCTTCGTCCAAGCTTGCTGATTTGAATGGTCATGGTTTCGTGGGCTAATTTTGCTTGGTTTCAGAAGCCCTAAATTCAAGCTTGGAAAACCCTAAAGATTGATCATGGTGAAATCACATATATGGCATAAAAACGAAATTAATCATGTCAGTTAGCTTTGAAATCAAATGAGGAACAAGAATCAACAATTAAATTGCATAAAAAGTGCCTAGAACATGATATGCGTTTATGAGTTTTTTGCTGTACAGTCGAAGGTCTTGTTACCAATTCCTTGCGTTTGAGTTGGTGTTAGGGGTTGGAATCTGTTCAGGAGACCACAAGGAAGCTTTTGGAAAAGGAATTAAGACTTGAATCCACCTAGAACACTGATTTCAGTTTTGAGTTTTATTGAGAATTTTTCCAAGTTGGCAATGGTGTTTGGGCGCAGCCTTTAGTGTCTGTTGTGGTTAGGGTTTGACTTAGCACTTATGAGGGAAGAGAATTAGCTTGCTAGCTGGCCTTGATTCATGCTCATGAGAGAACTAGTCCTAGGGTTTTCACCATTAACCAATTTTCCCTTTTTTTAAGCAAACCAAGACTTGGTGTATAATCTAACCCTAGCATGAGTTTGTGAGCTGGCCCATGATATATGGAAGTTGTCCAAATTCATATGACACTATTTCATTGACTTTTGAATTTTATTTGAATTTTTAAAGATTTAAAATGAATTAAATTATCAAAAATTAAATAAAATAGAAAAATCAATATTTGGTCTTGAAATTAATCATGGGACACGTGTGTGGCATGAAAAGGCTGAATCAAGTGGAAGAAAGTGGGCCCTTTTGTCAAAAATTGAAGTTTCAAGGATAGTTGACTTTTGCCATTTCACAAAAATTTCCCAACTTCTACAAGGCATAACTTGCTCAATTTTTAAGCTTTTCTCATGTTCTTGGACATTTTGGAAAGGTCTTTGAGTCCTTTAACCAATGCCTTTGGTCCCATGTCATTTTGATTTTCCAATCTCAAGTTATGGCCTTTGACTTAAAGTCCCTTTTTGTTGACTTTTGAAAATGACCTATAATGTTGAAATTGATAACTTTTTGTGAGAGCATTTCTTGGACTTGAAGTATGAAGATGAGTTGTAGGAAATGTCTTTCTCTCCAAAATGAGCTTTGGATGGAATTTTTCTGATAATCCATGTGAAAGTTATGCCCTGGTCAATTTCAGTTGACCTTTTCAGCTGTCCAAATATAGCAACTTTTGCATCTTTGATGATTTCTGAGCCAAATTTTGAGAATCATGATCAAGCATTGATCAAATGATGTTTGTGGCTTCAAAATGATATGTTGACCAAAAATTTGAACTTTTGACTGTCAAATGACCATTTTGCCCCTACAGTTGACTGTAGTGCAATTTAGGGTTTTGACTGTGCAATTTTGAGCTGAATGCCTTGAAACTTGATATGAGGATGCTTGACCATGTTTGTAAGCATATGAGACTTGATTGGGCCTTTGAACACTTCCTTTTCTTGATCAGACTCAAAACCCTAATTTTGACTGTATGGGAGACTGTTACACTGCACAACCCTTGGGGAATTTTGTAGCTTGGCTTGGCAATTTCTTGAGGAATATGGGAGGGCAAATTTTGGGGTATAACAGTTGCCCCTGTTCAATCTTCTTAGACCTAAGGATGCAGATTGGCGGACGTGCCTTTCGTAATCCGAGGGTAGAAGATGATTGGACACTAGAGTGCCCAGAAATTTGCACTCACATAGTGGCAGTGATGGTGGAATGGGCTTATAGATGCCATCTGGATGTTTGATTGCGTAAGAGATTCCTTGGCGAGAACCTGTATACCTGCAAAACAGAAAATGAGTACCTGACACGTTGCAGGAGCTGATGTTTAGATGCCTGGTATAGATGTGTCCTGACTGGTTACAGGAGCTGAGTATGGAGCTTCAAACGACGATGAAAGAACCAGGGATGGTTACTACCTTAGCATGAATGGTAAGAGAACCTTGGGCGACTTTAACTTCAACAACGCTCGTTGAGAAAAATCTTGGGTGTCTTTAACTTCAACAACGCTTGTTGAGAAAAATCTTGGGTGTCTTTAACTTCAACAACGCTTGTTGAGAAAAATTTGGGTGATTTTAACTTCAACAACGCTTGTTGAGAAAAATTTGGGTGATTTTAACTTCAACAACGCTTGTTGAGAAAAATTTGGGTGATTTTAACTTCAACAACGCTCGTTGAGAAAAATTTGGGTGATTTTAACTTCAACAACGCTCGTTGAGAAAAATCTGGGGTGATTTTAACTTCAACAACGCTCGTTGAGAAAAATCTGGGGTGTCTTCTACTGGGATAAGAATCAGGGAGATCTTAGGGTCGATCTGACTGAACCAGAGAGGCCTTTGACTGGGTAAGAATCAGGAAAATCTTAGGGTCGATTTAACTGAACCGGTCTAGGTCTTGAAATGTCTTCAAATGGATAAGCATCAGGGAGATCTTAGGGTCGATCTGACTGAACCAGAGAAGGCCTTTGACGGGATAAGCATCAGGAAAATCTTAGGGTCAATTTAACTGAACCGATCTAGGTCTTGAAATGTCTTCAACTGGATAAGCATCAGGGAGATCTTAGGGTCGATCTGACTGAACCAGAGAAGGCCTTTGACTGGATAAGCATCAGGAAAATCTTGGGGTCAATTTAACTGAACCGGTCTAGGTCTTGAAATGTCTTCAACTGGATAAGCATCAGGGAGATCTTAGGGTCGATCTGACTGAACCAGAGAAGGCATTTGACTGGATAAGCATCAGGTAAAATCTTAGGGTCGATTTAACTGAACCGGTCTAGGTCTTGAAATGTCTTCAACTGGATAAGCATCAGGGAGATCTTAGGGTCGATCTGACTGAACCAGAGAAGGCCTTTGACTGGATAAGCATCAGGAAAATCTTAGGGTCGATTTAACTGAACCGGTCTAGGTCTTGAAATGTCTTCAACTGGATAAGCATCAGGGAGATCTTAGGGTCGATCTGACTGAACCAGAGAAGGCCTTTGACTGGATAAGCATCAGGAAAATCTTAGGGTCGATTTAACTGAACCGGTCTAGGTCTTGAAGTGTCTTTAACTAGATAAGCATCAGGGAGATCTTAGGGTCGATCTGACTGAACCAGAGAAGGCCTTTGACTGGATAAGCATCAGGAAAATCTTAGGGTCGATTTAACTGAACCGGTCTAGGTCTTGAAATGTCTTCAACTGGATAAGCATCAGGGAGATCTTAGGGTCGATCTGACTGAACCAGAGAGGCCTTTGACTGGGTAAGAATCAGGAAAATCTTAGGGTCGATTTAACTGAACCGGTCTAGGTCTTGAAATGTCTTCAACTGGATAAGCATCAGGGAGATCTTAGGGTCGATCTGACTGAACCAGAGAAGGCCTTTGACTGGATAAGTATCAGGAAAATCTTAGGGTCGATTTAACTGAACCGGTCTAGGTCTTGAAATGTAGCTTGAGAACTTTAACTGGATCTTTCCTGAAATGTAAAGGTCAGCCATATGCAATGCATGATATGGATCAAGCAATGATGTTCTCAACATAAATGAGATTTGTATGATATGATGTGTATATGCATGCTATAATGATGTATGTGATGTTTTATGTATGTTTTTGTCTAGGAAAGTGAATCCTTGACGGGTGCCGGGAAGTCGTATCCTGGGCTGATGTCGAAGAATAGATTTTGCTTCCGCTGGGGATGATAACTGCAAGAATACCGGTAGGAGAAGATGACTCCGTTGCGGAATAAACTTGGCGAATGGGAGATTCTGCGGGGAGAAAAGATACTCTAGCGACCATGCTGGGAAGCAATACTCTGTGGGAAGAGGGATGCCTTGCTGAGTGTTGATAATAGTTTGCTGGGGATAGGAAGACTTCGTCGATGACGCTCTTTCCGTGGCTTTTGGCTGAGGATAACCCAGTTATATCCTGTTAAGGAAATAACTCTTTAAATCAAGCCAGACGACGCGTTCGTGCTCTACGAAGGATAAGCTTCCAGAATTTACTGGGGATAAGCTTACTGCTTGGGGAGATATGAATTCCAACTTTCCTGGGGAAACTAATTGGACTCTCCTGGGGAGTTTTGATGTGCTGGGGAAGTGATTCCTTTGAATGTTGATGTATGCCGCCGGGGAACAATCTTTAGACCAAGACTGCCGGGGATGCTTGTTAAGAATATATGCTGCTGGGGAATGTTGAGATCTGCGGGAGGACACCCAACTTCCTTAAGGTTGATAACTGTTTTGCTTGAGGAGAGTATACTGCTTGCTGGCTCGCTCTCTGGGGAATTAAGATACCTGGTTGTGTTCTTCAGCTGAACCTACTTTGATACCTTGGAGGATAGAACAACTGGATTGCTTAGACAACTCTTTATTGCCCCTGTTTCTGTGGGAGAAGATACCTGTGGCGGTGCTTGATGACTGCCGATTGACAAATCTTCTTCTGGTAGGAAAGTGACGAGATGACGGAACATAGTCGTATGCTTTGATCCCTAACTTTTGCCTGGACCAGCCTTTTCGGGTTTTCAGTCCACCGGGATATCCATTTTTGCCCAAGCCGCCTTTTCAGGTTTTCGACTTGCCGGGTGTACAGTTTTTTCATATTCATCCCTTGTTTTTGCCTGAACCCTTTTGGTTCGCCGGGAAGCCCTTATTTTTGCCTAGGTGTGTCAACCTAGCAGGTCTTTGATTGTGCGCAGTGTCTTTTCGACTATGTCCATGTTCTCAGCATGTAGGGAATTGCCCCTGTTAGAAGTATTGCGCTGCCGTACCACTAGAAGATGTCTGATCAGGAAAGATTCGTTGTCGGGGTGCCCCAGGTGATCCAGATGGAGATTTGCTCCAGGCTGGTTGGCCTTTTGAGAGATTCTCCGAATCTTGACTTAACTGCCCCAGATGATGGACAATAGTCATGCCATGCCCCTTGATTGGAGGTACTTCTATTCAGTAGGCATTCGTCGTGCGAACTTCTGCTGTTCAAACAAAAAGTCATATGCAAACAATGTTATATCAAAAATGCAAAGCTTATGTCTGTCTTGAAGATTTTGAAAATGCATTCTTTTTCATAAAACAAATGAATGTTTGTAAAACGTGATGTCAACTCCGTATTTACCGTAGGCCTTCAGGAGTCAGGATACCTTTCGTAACAGTATGCTTTCGAACTAACCCGTGCTTCAGCTAGGACTTTTGAGGGTTATAACGTGGCCTGATTCACGGTTTAAGAAACAAAGGGTAAAGGCTCAAATTATTTGTACCCACCCGCTCTTCGTGATGTTCTCCAAACCTAAACTTAGTTGATCATACATTAGACCTTGTTTGAGTCTTTGCTCTGATTTTCCGGTGATGGTTCCGATATTGATGATTTATTTTGAATGGGCAGTCATCTTTTTTTTTTGCTGAGGGTTTATAGGACCTCTTTTTGATTTCGTTATCCCTATTTTTTTTTTTTGCCTGAACTGTTTCCTTTTTTGGAATTACGGTCAGCGGGATGCCCCAGTTTCATAAGTCCCCTTTGTAGGTTTTGACTTAATGGGCTTTTATTTTGAGAAGTAATGACTGCCGGTCTTTATGATTGTTCAGGACCATCACTGTCTTTTGTTTCGTGAGGACTCTTTTTAGTGCCATTTGTTCTGCACTTGGACCAACTGAGAGACTACCCTGCCCCGGGTTATGATTAAGGGTTTTGATTTTCGAAAATAAAAACTCCTACTTCTTTGGCTCAGAGGGGTTAGCGAGGGATTATCATCTTTATAACTCCAGTGTTTAGGAATTGAAACAATGCCTGTACCTCATCAGCGGGGTCTGTTCAAAAGCATACTGTAGATAACGGTATCGTTTTCGTCATCCTCCCTCAAGAGGCTTAGAATTAATGAGAGTTGACATCAGAAAAAATATGAAAATAACATGCACAGAGTGAATACGAATATATTGATTCAAAACGGACATAAGCGATGCATTAATGGAATAACAATGTTTTAACATGAACAAATGTTTGAATAACCAAAGAAAAATACGACTTGAATTTAAATGAACAAAAAGTGCTTTCTATCCTAGCCATGTTTTGGCATGGGAGCAGTGATCACATGGGGAGTCTTGGGTACTTTAAACTGAATCTCTCCAGCGTCGATCATGTCTTGGATCTTGTTTTTGAGAGGCCAGCAGTTGTCCGTAGTATGCCCCGGGCTATCAGAATGATATGCGCACCTATCATTGGGATGATAGTTAGGAGCAGAAGTATTTGGATTCCGGAGAGGAGCCTTTAAAGTGATCAGCCCTGCCTTCAACATTTGTTGTAGTGCTTGATCCAGCGACATGTTGATCTTGGTGAACTGCCTTTTAGGCTTGTCTGGTTGACGCTGGTGAGGTTGATGCTGAATTTGTGGTACTGAAGCCATTTGAGGAGCTCTTCCCTTATCTCCTTGTCTCAAAGGTGGTTGAACAATGACTGGCTCTTTACCCTTAGACGTTTGCCCCAGTTGGTTACCCTGAAGCAGTTGGTTGACGAGAAACCGGAGCTCATCTTGTCTTTGAGCTAAACCTTGAATGGCGTTCCTCTGCCCCAGCATTTGGGCTTTCATAGCATCCATCTCAGCTTGTAGGTGTTTCAGCCTTTCATCCTCAGCACTGTTCCTGGAAAAAGTCTCCATGAGAAGTGTCCTTAGCTCCTCCTGCCCCTTGGATAGGTTCAGGAGGATTTCCCCAAACCGAGTCTCTTGAGCAAGAAGGTCCTGGTTGTCTGGTTGGAAAGCCATTGCTGAAATAAACAGCGGGAAAGGTAAGTAACCTGCAACAAGGGTACCTGTTATGCAATGATGTGTATGACATGCATGTAATGTTTTCAAGGACCTCGCGGGGTAAACAGAGAAACTTTGTTAGCATTTGGAACCGGTAGCTTGATTGTAAGAACTTCATTTTGTTGAGAGTCCTTCGTCAAGGGTCAAAGGCTCACCATATCCAGTGGGTCATAGCCCCTGACAACCCTGGCTAGAGGAAAATAAATCCTCTTTGCCCCTGGCTAGATGTTTGATTTATCATGACCTGCATCACAAGCCCTTGAGATCCTTGAAGTGGGTTATGATGTATGCAATGGTATGATGTCATGCTATGCATGGGGTGATGTAGGTAAACCATGTTATGAGTCCCAACTAAGGACTATAAACAAACCCTGCAAGAAATTCAGTATACTTTGTTATGAGTCCCTATTAAGGACTATAAACAAACCCTGCAAGAAATTTAGTAAACCCTGTTATGAGTCCCAATTAAGGACTATAAACAAAACCTGCAAGACTTAGCAACCCTGTTATGAGTCCCAATTAAGGACTATAAACAACCCTGCAAAAATTTTAGTACCCTGTTATGAGTCCCAATTAAGGACTATAAACAAGACCTGCAAGAAACAAGTGTCAGGTAACAAGCACGCAGATAGTCAAGTACGAAGGCACACAAGTCACACAAAAGAAGCCCTTAAGGTTTAAGGCCAGCGTGGAGTCTAGGTATTACCCTCTTGAAGTTGGTGGGTTCAACCTGTCCTATTAGAAGTAACCGGGTTCTAAGGGTCCCAATATCACGGGATTACTTTCATTGTTCATCGTTTCGATTTAGCCACTGAACTGGCGACCGAAATATTCCAGGAAAGCAACCCTCAATTGAGTGTAGTATCGAGTATCAACCAACCTCGGACTGCACCAAAGTCAGTTATCTCACTACCCTAAAGAGGCCAAGATAGTTCAATTAAGGTTCCTAAGGTCTGTTGATGCTTCATGACACCACGCGGAGGCCCCGTACTCTCCTTGACTGAACTCAAGGGTTACCGGTACACACCAAAGTGCCACATCAACGTAGCAGACTGTTTCAACCATGTCGGTATACCCCGCACAGTTCCCTCACAGTCTTGTTGCTACTTTCTAAGAAGGTATCCCCCAGATCCGGGTTAGGATCTATAGAACTCCCAAGCAACCCACAATTTTAAAGCACACAAGGAAAACAATTGAAAACACAGTTATGAACTAGCCCTAAGGTACACCTCACTTTAAGTATATCCCCAGCAGAGTCGCCAGTTCTGTGATCGGTGGATCTGGAACTGACTGTTTAACGCTGGTTCGCGAAATGTCGCGGAAGCAAGAGTCGCCACCGTCTTTTATTTTCTCCAAATGGAAAGGACAAAAGCACAGAAAAATTCCTTAAAGAGATTGCTCTCGGTTCGGGAGGTAGGTTATAGAAAGGGAAGGTGTTAGCACCCTTTCTATCCATGGTTATCCATGGGCTCTTAGATACTTGCTCAATGTGTTTTCAAAATGGCTTGTTTGCTTTTCAATTGTGGGTTTTAAAAAGTTTCTTTGAAAAATTTCAGTTCGACTCGTACGTCAGAGTGTTTGAAAAATTTGCTTTGAAAGCTTTTGAAAAGTGTTGGTGTGAAAAGATTTCAGTTTGTTTTGAAGAGAGCAAGTATCCATGAGTCTTCTACCTACTCTAAGGAATTCGTCTGTGTAAATGTCTTTTAAAGTAATGCCATCCCACCATTGAGAGGTAGGTAGCACCACCGTTGGAGGTGTTCGGGTCAATTCGAGTTTGTAGGGACATGGTGATCACCAGAGCAATAGGAAGACACCTTAGAAGCTACCCTCATGCCAGGTTCCCGGATCATGAGGACTTACTAAGACATCCTCTACTCGACGATCACCTTTCGAGGCAAGGCAACAGTGAGGCGTACCCTAGGGGTGGTGTGTGCGATTCATGTGTCGTTTTCATTGATATTTGTCTTGTCATGTTTATTGGTGTTCTACGCTTGATTTTATTTTAAGTCCATACATTCTTTCATGCTTTTGTTAATAGTTAAAAGTTGCGGGAAAAGTAAATCTAAGACTATTACAAATGGCGCGGGTCCACATCGCCAAAATTAAACCGGACCCGATTTGACGGAAAGTAAATAAAGCAAAAGAAATAAAAGTGCGAGAAGTTTAAGTTACAATGCTTCGGGAGAGATACATAATGAATTAAGCGAAATAAAACAAATGTGCGAATAAAATAAATTACGAACGAGGGTGTTGGACCCTTTTGCAAAATATTATTAATAAGGAATTAAAATTAAGAATTAAAAGAAAATGTTTTTTTGGTATTTTTGTGTTTTTTTTTGAGATTTAATAAAAAGGAATTAATTAAAAAAACAAAATGAAATGTTAGACCTAGTTCTAATTATTTTTAAGTTTATTATGAAAGTATTAAAATTTAACCTAAATGCAACCCTAATTAGTTTACAAGTTCAATTATGAAAATAAATAAATCACTAATATTATGGCAAAAAACAAGGAAAATTAAAAGGAATAAAAAAGTCATTAAACCTAATGCTATATTTTTGGATTTTTAGTTATTAAGAAAGTATTAAAATCTAACCTAAATGCAACCCTAATTAGTTTACAAGTTTAATTATGAAAATTACTAATATTATGGCAAAAAACAAGGAAAATTAAAAGGAATAAAAAAGTCATTAACCTAATGCTATATTTTTGGATTTTTTTATGGAAGAAAGAATTAAAGTTGCAACCTAAATTAATACTAAGTTAATTTACATACAATTTATTTATGAAAATAACTAAAATAAAATAAATATTATATTGTTCTCTTTTTCTGATTTTTGTGTATTTTATAATTTGTAAAGAAATAATAATTAGTTTAAACAAATAAAGAAAATAAAACAAGAATTAAAAATAAAACAAGAAAAATATAGAGAAAGCAAACCAGGGGATTCAGGCCCTAAAGTGGAGGTGTGGCCCAGCAATCTAGCCCAATTGATTTTGGAATTTGTTGACTTTCCCAGGCCACGTATGGGACCTTTGACTGAGGCTTATGGTACACCTCTGAACATGGCTTTCTGATTGATCCTCTTAGGCACGTGGACGTCTTGATGATTGTGGTGTACCATGCGCTCCACCTTTGAAATTGCACAGGAAGACGTTTGGAAAAATAATATTGGAATTATGCAAGACCTGGGACTTGAACCCAGGTCATGAGGGTTACCAGTTAACACCTATACCGCTGCACCACTATCACACATTCGTTAATTAAATAAACAACAAATATAATGAAAGCAAACAATGCGTTAGTGACTGAAGCGCGCGAAATTCAAAAACAATGTATCACATGTTGCCACGCTTCATCGTCTCCACCACCCTGAAAAAACAAACAACATAAGCAACGGTTTCTTAAGCGTGGTTTTAGGGGGCTTTTGGAAAAATAGCGATTAAGCCTCAGGGCTCTATAAATTGAGCGCGAACATTCATTCTTCTTCGTCCAAGCTTGCTGATTTGAATGGTCATGGTTTCGTGGGCTAATTTTGCTTGGTTTCAGAAGCCCTAAATTCAAGCTTGGAAAACCCTAAAGATTGATCATGGTGAAATCACATATATGGCATAAAAACGAAATTAATCATGTCAGTTAGCTTTGAAATCAAATGAGGAACAAGAATCAACAATTAAATTGCATAAAAAGTGCCTAGAACATGATATGCGTTTATGAGTTTTTTGCTGTACAGTCGAAGGTCTTGTTACCAATTCCTTGCGTTTGAGTTGGTGTTAGGGGTTGGAATCTGTTCAGGAGACCACAAGGAAGCTTTTGGAAAAGGAATTAAGACTTGAATCCACCTAGAACACTGATTTCAGTTTTGAGTTTTATTGAGAATTTTTCCAAGTTGGCAATGGTGTTTGGGCGCAGCCTTTAGTGTCTGTTGTGGTTAGGGTTTGACTTAGCACTTATGAGGGAAGATAATTAGCTTGCTAGCTGGCCTTGATTCATGCTCATGAGAGAACTAGTCCTAGGGTTTTCACCATTAACCAATTTTCCCTTTTTTTAAGCAAACCAAGACTTGGTGTATAATCTAACCCTAGCATGAGTTTGTGAGCTGGCCCATGATATATGGAAGTTGTCCAAATTCATATGACACTATTTCATTGACTTTTGAATTTTATTTGAATTTTTAAAGATTTAAAATGAATTAAATTATCAAAAATTAAATAAAATAGAAAAATCAATATTTGGTCTTGAAATTAATCATGGGACACGTGTGTGGCATGACAAGGCTGAATCAAGTGGAAGAAAGTGGGCCCTTTTGTCAAAAATTGAAGTTTCAAGGATAGTTGACTTTTGCCATTTCACAAAAATTTCCCAACTTCTACAAGGCATAACTTGCTCAATTTTTAAGCTTTTCTCATGTTCTTGGACATTTTGGAAAGGTCTTTGAGTCCTTTAACCAATGCCTTTGGTACCATGTCATTTTGATTTTCCAATCTCAAGTTATGGCCTTTGACTTAAAGTCCCTTTTTGTTGACTTTTGAAAATGACCTATAATGTTGAAATTGATAACTTTTTGTGAGAGCATTTCTTGGACTTGAAGTATGAAGATGAGTTGTAGGAAATGTCTTTCTCTCCAAAATGAGATTTGGATGGAATTTTTCTGATAATCCATGTGAAAGTTATGCCCTGGTCAATTTCAGTTGACCTTTTCAGCTGTCCAAATATAGCAACTTTTGCATCTTTGATGATTTCTGAGCCAAATTTTGAGAATCATGATCAAGCATTGATCAAATGATGTTTGTGGCTTCAAAATGATATGTTGACCAAAAATTTGAACTTTTGACTGTCAAATGACCATTTTGCCCCTACAGTTGACTGTAGTGCAATTTAGGGTTTTGACTGTGCAATTTTGAGCTGAATGCCTTGAAACTTGATATGAGGATGCTTGACCATGTTTGTAAGCATATGAGACTTGATTGGGCCTTTGAACACTTCCTTTTCTTGATCAGACTCAAAACCCTAATTTTGATTGTATGGGAGACTGTTACACTGCACAACCCTTGGGGAATTTTGTAGCTTGGCTTGGCAATTTCTTGAGGAATATGGGAGGGCAAATTTTGGGGTATAACACCAAGGCTTAAGCAAACTTGTCAAACACATTCTAAACATCCATTCTGAGCTAGAACACGAGCCAACCATCTCCAACACCCTCTCAAACACAGAATCACCCTCAAACTGCCAAAACAGGGGACCTGCTGCAGATTAAGTTCCATAGCTCAATCCTTTCATGCATTCTTGCTAAAATCACCTCAAACACATCCCTCAACATCCCTTGAAGCTATTCCAAACCTCAAACACGACCTGTAACACTCCCATTCAACATCACCATTTTCATTTTTCTGTTTTGCAGGTGGAGTTCTATAACTCGATTCAGCTAGTTTCAAAGCAAAGTAAAACTTGGAATATCATCCCTGGACATCAAGGAAGCTGTACCAATCATCACCTTGCATTGAAGACACCTCCATCACCAGATACAACTCCAACTGAACAGGTAAGTTCATGAACTCGTATCTCTCTATCCAGGCATTGTTAGCTTTAAGTTTGTGAAGAAAATATGTCACATTCATAGCCCTGAACATGCCCATGTAATTAGTTTTCATTTATATTATGTGTGCTGTGAGAATTTAATGTCTGAACATGGAACAAAAACTAGGTCAGGAATTGGGGGAGAAGAAATTCTCTCTCATCTTAGAGAGTTAAGTCAAGTTCTTTATATGTCTGGATTCGTCTCTTAATGCTCTACATTTTTCATGTTGTGAGTTTTGCTTGAAAGTCCAGGAATTGGAAGATAGAAAACGCGTGTTCATTGTTGTTCATACAGTCTGGAGGTTGAAGAAGGACTTTTTAGGCTGGGCTCTGTTTCACATTTCTATTTGCACCCTTTTGTTACTTTTACACCCCCTAAGCCCATTATGCTTATTTTTATGATTTTTTGATCTTTTCTTTTTTGTTCTGACTTATTTATTTTTCCTCATAATATTAAAAATATAAAAAAATATTTTTACACCATTTTTATATTTATTAGGCATTTATTTGTTTAGATTAATATTTGTACATAAATAAATACATAAACACTTTTATTTAAAAATACTAAATAATGCAAATACATTTTATTTTCCATTTTTATTTTATTTTATCTTCTGAAAATATTTTATATAAAATATACCTTTTTTTTATAAATACTAAATATTATTATTTTGTATATATTTAATATATTTATCATATAATATAAATATTTACATATATATTAGTATATTTAGGTTAAAAATACAAGATATATACATTTTTATTTTTATTAATATTTAACATTAAAAATATCTTTTTGACAAATATACTTCATTCTTATCTTATTTTTGTATATAATAAATAAATATTGTACATATTAAATAATTAACACCTTTTATTTAATAAATTAGGGTTTTGCCCTAAATACATAAAAACTCCAAAAAATAATACTTTTTATTTTGTTTATTTGACACATAAAAAATACCTTTTTTTCATACACATAAAAAAATATTTTTGCATCTTGCATATTTATTCCATTTTATTTAATTATTGTATATTAAATATCTTGTAAATTCCCAATTTGATGTAATAGTCTAGGTTTAAATTCCTTGTCAAAATACCCCCCATTTGAACATTTGTACCCCCCTTCCCATATTGTGTTGTAATAACTTAGGAACTTTATTTTTCGCACTTTAATGCTTTCTAATTATACCATGCTAGAATTAGGGTTTGTATGCAAATCAATTAACCAAAGTAGTTTGACCTAATTTCAAGATAATCAAGCATGAAAATGGACAATACTAATCACACTTGCACCCCTAGGGTATTCCACTTGTTGCCTTCAATAAATGGGCCATATTGCATGTTAGGTCTCTTTGGGCAAAACAAACACAATTCAAATGATCATGGTCCCTCGATGACGCTTTCAAAAGTTGCCTAAAATGATCAAGTCCCTTAAAGAAAAATTGCCCAAAGATATTTGGCACCATTGCAATTATGGTCTAAACGATGACCCGCGCCCGTCCCTTTCACATCCTAACATAAGATTGTCCACCAAATGCAATGGTGGAACAAACTTGTTAAAAGGGTTAAAAACATAGGAGAAATCTTTGAGAAATTTAGGAGTAGATAACCTCTTAGTTACTTGAATCAAACTTGCAAAACAAAACACTTGCCTATTTTTAAACCACATCTCACAACACTTTCAAAAACAACTTTCAAAAACAAATGAAAACCTTTTCAAAAGACGTACATCTTTGTTTACATCCCAACATGGATCATTACAAAGGTTGCCACCACATTGGCCTCTTTTCAAAAACATTTTTCAAACCCACACACACAAAGCACCATTTCAAACAATTGAAAATTAAGGCAAGTTGATCTAAGCAAGTAACTAAGAGCCCATGGATAACCATGGATAGAAAGGGTGCTATTACCTTCCCTTTCTATAATCTACTCCCCGAACCCAAGAAAACATCTCAAAGGTTTTTGCTGTGCTTTTTAAACCTTTCCTTAGGATAAAATAAAAAGTCGGTGGCGACTCTTGCTCAACCGAAACATTTGCGAAAACAAACGCAAAACCATAGTCAGTTCTCCCACCGTATCACAATTGTCATTTTCTTATTGCACTTGTTCAGTTGAATTTTAAGTTTTAACACAACATCCCCTAATTCTTCATTTCTAATCCTCAATTTTTCGTACTGATTCTTGGTTTCATCTAAATTCTTTGCTATGCTTTCCAATCTATCGATTAATACTTGGTTTACTTGGTTTATGTCTTCTGCCAATCGAAGAAGCCACATCCCCAAAATTTCTTTCCATAATTCTTCTTAGTGATTGTCCTACGAAGAACAACACTGTCTCCATAACGGTAAAATGGTGCAATTCGCGAGCTACTGTATACACATGATCCAACACTTTCAGATTTCTTCAAGTTCGTTGGGGAAGATGAATACTTCGTATTCATGGAGAAAGGACCGAAGATGAAGAACGTAAAGAAAATTTTGGGAAGGAGAACGTAAAGATGAAGATGATGGGTATGTAAGAAGATGATGGGTACAAAGATGAATAACATAAAGAAAATTTTGGGAAGGAGACTTTGCAGCAAGGTGAAGAACGCATATTGCATATAAAGAAGATGAAGAAATCTGCCAGCTCACCTGCGACGTCACACAAATAAACAGACGTTGGAAGCCAATTGACAGAATGGACTTGTTTGAATCTTTTAGAAAATTAAAGAATCAATTTGGCACGAAAAAAAAGATAAGGGACCAAAGTGAACCATGACCTATAGTTAAGGGACCAAAATGAGTATTTTACCTTTTTTTTAAACATATAAATTTTTTAAAACGTATACAATTTTCTTGCCGTCTATTTTTTTCTTTTCCTTTTCCAATAATATTTTGATATTTTCTAATTTTTTTAATTCTCATGACAAATTGGTGACATATATGCGGTCCACGCGAGAATCCTTGCGAACGCACGGGTAACCATTCTAAAAACATGCGTTCTACACCAGACGCGCGGGTAACACATCAGTACCGTCTGAACGTACAGGTAATCATATCAGAATCCATGTGAACGCATAAATTTTTATATTTTTTGTACAATTAAAGAAAATAAAAGTAAGACGTATGTCAAATAAATACAACATTAATAATACAACATTAAACTTAATTCTTTTAGATCATTCTTTTTTAGAACTTTTATGTAAAATTAGTTTTCTACTGATTTTCAACTAATTCTAATTTTTATATTTATTTGTCTCATTTATTAAACTTTATAAACCTTTTTATTATTACAACTCTAACAACCCTAAAAAAACAATTTTTTTTCTATTTTCCACAATTATTTTTTCTAATGTGTTTAATAGTTTTTCTTAACAATAACAATAATTGATTATTTTACAACTTATACAATGATTTTCCACTCTATTTTTCATATTTTATATTTTTCAATAATATTTTGATTTTCTCTAATTTGTTTGAATTTTCATGACAAACTGATGATAATTTCACAATCTCCAACTGAACTTGTGCCGACGCACAGATTTTCTACTAATTTTAATTAAAATCTACTACTATCCTTTATAATTTATTTTAATTTAAAATAAAACAATTAAATATTAAATGCCTTTTATGCTATTTTAATTTATTAGTTAATTAAATCATTAATTTTATTAAACACTTCAATTAATTTATCAGTTATTGATTATCAATCGTCGACCATAAACTATAAATTATCAGTTATCAATCATCTGTCATAAACTATAAACTATTTGTTAGTTTATTAGACAACCACTATTTTTATCAAACAAAATCTAAAGACAATTTGATCAAAAAAATTATCGTTTAAAGCTTGAATTTAAATTCTTTCAAACAATTTTATTTTAAAAAGTAAAACTCATTAATCACTTAAGTTTAATCATTTATTTAATCTAATTTTCATTATAAACAAATCATTAATAGCCACTTAATTACTATGCAAAATCAATTGTTAGACACAACTAGAAGCACCGTAATCATTTTATTATTGGGTTTTACTATGATATATCACTTCTTTTTACGAAGGTTAATTTTAGCAACATAAATTTTACAGTATATTTAATAAACTTTTAATTATTATTTATTAAATATGTGTATTTTGACAAATGCTATAGAAAATATTAACTTATACCCATTTATTTTTTAGAATGAGTATTTTAATAATATGCATTTTAGGAATGTATTTAATTATTTTTTAATTAAACTTTATTAAAATATTATTTTATAAAAAGAAGTGAGTGTATTATAATAAAAAAAATTATTAATTAATTAGAATCTCTAATATTATAATTATAAAAGATAAATTTAAAAAATCACATATATCAAATAATTATTTATGGATGAAGTGAAATTCAAAATCAAATCAATTATAGATTCTAATCATAGACCACTCTTACGAGTCGATTCATTTATCAAACGTTTAACTTCAATATTTCTTCTGTTTTAAAATGAGTGTCGTTTAAAATTGTATATAAATTAAAAAATGTAATTATATTGTTATAGAATATTATATTTTTATTAAATTAATTTTATTAATTTATTGAAAATAGTGTATAGAATAATAATTATAGTATACAATTAAAAAAATAACTATTATTACTATATTGAAAAGTAAGAATGATATTCATTTTGAAACAAATTTTTTCTCTAAAATAATATTTATTTTAAAATAAAAGAAATATTTATTTAACAATTCTTACATATGAGAGAAAAAGATGGCTGATTATATTTTATTTTATTTATGAAGAATTTGATGAGAATTGACTAAGTTATTATTTTTTGTCAATTTATTACATACTTGCCTAAAAATAATGAGCAAAATGTCGAATTAGTCCTCGCAAAAAAATAGCCTCTCAATCAAAAATGAATTAAGTGACTTTGAATTTTCGTAATTTTGGTAATTTTAATTATATTTAAGGAGAGAGAAAGTAAAAAAATTACCAGAAAAATAGATGAAAATGAGAATGATATGAGAGAGAAAGAGGAGTTTCCCTCTCTAAAATCACCCAAACCCAACACTTCTCAATCTCAGATCACGTAATGCAACCAGTGACTATTTTTGTTTTGAAAAAAATGTGGATTACAATGTAATATTCACGGGACCCTTTTGATTAACTAAAAACCTACCCATGTTATGAAAAAAATTTAATGGCAAAACACCAAAGATAGTGTATTCTCTTTTTAAAGACTCATCACTTTCTATCACTTTCACATTCCTTTTATTTAACATTTTCTAATTTTGTATTTATTTGTATTTTCCTGACAAAATGCCAAATTTATACTAAGGTTTAAAGTATAGGGTCCATGGGCCATGCCAACACACAGTCTATGGCTACTCATTATAGGAAATATCAATTATTAAAAATAAAGGATACTAAAGTGTGACACGCATTTGTCATTTGTATTTATGAACATCTATGTATGAGCATACTTCTAAAATTCACCCTTTCACCAATGTAACAAACTCTATACGTATAGTAATAGTACTATCCTTTCACAGAAATATTATTTGATTAATTAATGCTCCAGCTATACATGCACCCCACATGAAAACAAATTTGTGGATCATGCTTTTATTGGATACAATATGGATCAAACTTAATCCTTGAAATTGAAATATCATAAAACATCATTATCTTCTTGTTTTCTTCTTCATAGGCATCACTTTCTCGCCTATCATATTGTTTACTCCATGAACAGAAATTGTGTAAATAAATATTGTAACACATGTGTTATTCCTTTGAAAATTATAAAATAAGTTGACTTCATGTTGTGATACGGTAGGAGAACTGACTTGGTTGTTTTACGTTTGATCGTAATTGTTGCGGTTTAGCAAAAGTCGCCACTGATTTTTCTTTTATCTAATAAAAAAAAACTGGAAAAAAATAGGAAAGACCTTTAGAGATGTTTTCTTGAGTTCGGGGGTAGATTATGAAAAGGGAAGGTATTAACACCCTTTTCATCCATGGTTTTTCATGGACTCTTAGTTGCTTGCTAGATCACTTGCTTTTGTTTGAATGTGCTTGTGGTGTGGGTTTTGAAAGTATTTTGAAAATGTCTTTGTAATGGTTCTTGTGTCTATAAGAACGCGTACAAAGTGTTTGTTTCGAAAATAGTTCAAAGAGGTGTTTGTGTTTTTTGAAAGTGATTTTGAAAAGGGTTTTCTTTGTAATGGCTCTCGTTTCTATAAGAACGCGTACAAAGTGTTGTCTTTTGAAAATATTTCAAATGAGAGTGTTGGTGTAAAAATATTTTGTTGTGAGCAAGCGAGCGACTAGGAGCGAATCTACCTACTCAAAAGGTCTTAAGTGTTCTTTTCTTCCTTCTTTAAATATTGCTATCTTACCATTGATTTTGGTAAGAAGTCTCATCGTTGGATGTGAAGGGATGGGTGCGGGACGTTTATATAGTCATAGAAGGCAACCCATGGAATGTTTTAGCAATGTCGTTTTAGGGACTAGATCGTTTACCGAAGGCAACATCGAGGGTCATCGAGGGACTACAATCTTTTATCGAGGGTCTTTTGCTAAAACGCCCATGTTCGAGGGACATGACTAATTTTCGATAGGCAACAAGTGACATTACCCTAAGGGTGCGTGTGTGTAAAGTGTGTTTGATTGCATCCATTTAGTCTTGATTAAGGTGATCTATTTGTTGATTTCATGTCTTGTCATACACACTCTAATTACTAGCATTATATTTGAAAAGCGATAAATTGCAGAAATATAAAGGCCTACGCTATTACAATATTTAGGGATGGGGATACAAATTTACAAATGAAGGATTATAAGAATTTAAATCCTATTTAACTATTACAATCATATTGAAATGTATAATGCAATAAAGAAAAATGATTTATTTCTGAAAATGGTTTTCATCTTAGTGAATAATAGAAAAAAAGAAACAAATTAACTAAAAAAGAAGAGAAAAAATTATGTATGTTTTTATATATTAGTAAAAAGGATGTTAATGCTAAAAATGATAAAAAAAAGAAAATAACGAGAGAAAAGAATCAGCATGCTGCTGAAAGCAAAACAAAGGGGATCAGAAGTTCTGATGCTGGGCGCGTAGTGATTCAGAAAGAAGTGTCAGGAGTTCTGGATTGATACACTCTGAGGTCCTGCAAGACACGTTAGAGGGAAAATACAGAAGTTCTGGGTTGCTATGTGTTGAACTTCTGAGTGTTAGAACAATGAGAAAGTATTATAAGTTCTGTGTATTAAAACAGTGAAGAGAACTCAGAAGTTTAGTATGTGCTAAGATAGTGACTAAATATCAGAAGTTCAGTGTGTGTTAACAGTGAGTGAACATCAGAAGTTCAGTGTGTGTTAACAGCGAGTGAACATCAGAAGTTCAGTATATTTAAATAGTGAGAAAATCATAGAAGTTATGTATGTTAAAATAGTGAGGAGAACTCGGAAGTTCTGTGTCATGCTAAAACCGTGAGTGAAAATCAGAAGTTCTGTGTCACATTTCAACTCTTTCCTCATATTAATCAGCACATCAGTAATTTATTCAGTTCTTAACAAACAGCAAATCAAAAAGGATAAAAGCACAACCGTTTATAGAAGTTCTAATCCTAATTTTGAGCCTAGCCTTAATCAAGAAGTTCTGATCCACAACTTTTCTACTTATGCAATGATATGGACAACATCAATACTATGATAGTTACATATTTAATGATGTTCTGAATGAAAAGATGCAAAGTCAGAAAGACTTACCTTGAATCTGAAGCGTGTGCTTGGAACTTGAGTTGCTGCCTTCAGATGTTCTGGAGTCAGCAAGAGCAACGGAAGAGAAAATGCCAAGTTATTTGACTCAAAGGGAAGAACGAAGGTTTGGTTTTCTGTTTGGGAATTCTGGATTTTTGCGAAGGTTTCATAGTTTTCTTTTCTCTCTTTTGACCATTCTCTCTCTCCAAAAGCCAGCCCCTTGAACGTGTGATGGAGCCATTTATTTATAGATGAGTTTGTTGTGGTTTTGGGGCGAAAAACAAATGGGATTCAAACCTTTTTGGTATATTGTTCCATTGCTTTTTAATCACAGTTTTTGTATGCTAATTTGGTGCAAATATAGGGTTTGAGAAAAATGCAGGCGTGGACTAGATCAACAACAATTTGGAGTGTTGTGGCAGCTGGTTGCAGGACTGTGCTATAGCAATGCAGCAGGTTGTTCAAACAAGGTTTTGGGGCTTTGTGATGTTCTGATCGAAGAAGAACAGAATGAAACTCGAAGGGTGATGCTTTGATCGAAGCATATGTTGAAGAGTCATGTTCTGATTGAAGATTTATGTTCTGAACCATGTTTGCAACTTCTGACTGCACTTGCATGGAGGTTGGCTCAGAAGTTCTGAAGTATCATATTCTCTTAACACTTAGAAAATTTTCTAAATGTTTAGAAATTTGATTTTCTCAAAGTAATTTCTGACTTCTGATTTTTTTTATGAACCAATTTCATGTCTTGATGAAATATAATTGTTGAAACTTGATTTGATCTAAAAGTCAAAGTTTGACTTTTCAGTGTGCTTTTGACCATTTTTCCCTTGTGGATGATTTTCTTGAAAAGTTGTAATTCAAGACTTGGAACTTGATAGAAGCAAACCTGAGAGTCCAGGATGATCCTTTGAGAAATGAGAGGGCAAATTTTGGGGTACAACACATGCAAATACTCTTTATGTTTCAAGATTTTGGTGATTTTAACATTTTTATTTTGTAAAATATTCATCATCTTGCATAATCATGTATAAAAAGAATTTAACTATCTAGACATTATCAAATCATTACGTTAATATATCAATTCATGATATTGATTTGTTATATAAATATAAATGAAAATATACTTGTAAGAGATTGAGATTAATTTGAAAATTATTAAAGAGTTGTTGTGGAAGGTCTTTAGTAAAAATGTCGACTATTTGATATCGTGAAGGGGCATGTAACACATGAATTTGTCCACAAGTAATTTTATTACAAAGAAAGTAAATATTCATCTCAATGCGCTTAATGCGTTGATGTTGAATGAGATTGTCGGACAAATATAAGACACTTACATTATCACAATAGACTAATGTGACATTTAAGACACAGACAATGTAGTTCCAAAGGAAAATTTCTAAGTCAACATGACTCAAATACTACATTAGTGATTCTGATATTCGAGTTCAACACTAGATCAAGAAAATATAGATTGTCATTTGACAGACAAATAGATAAGGTTGTCCCCAAAATATACTCAATAACTAGATCTTGACATTCTATTGTCTAGACATCCACCTCAGCCTACATCACTATATGTTATTAGTTAATCAATGGTGGAAGGATATAGATGTAGACCAAAATCAAGAGTACCCTAAACAAATGATGTGCTTCAAGACAGACACATGTCGTGTTTTCAGATCATGCATAAACAAATACACTTGTTGCATAATATGAGTGATACTGGGTCTTGTAAAATTCAAGTATTGAAGTGTTCCATCAAGACTATGATACTTAATGAAATCATGATATGGATTTCCAAAATATCCACTTAGTTTGACTTAGACATCCACCGATGTAGCATATGGTTTGCAAGAAGACATACTCGCGCACTCAATAATTTTCTAGACATATTTCTTTTGTGACAAAAAGACCTCATGTGTGTCTCTTAACAAAAATATTGAGAAACAACTAAGGACGTAAATCCTTCATAACAAATTTAGATCCGAGTTTATTCATGATAGATTGACAAAAAGAATCTGAGGAGATAACTCGAATGGTGTCATCCATATAGAGAAATATATAAGTTATATCATTACACCCTTGGGTCACTATTATAAATAAATTTGACTTTTTTTGGTACATTTGACAATTAATGTATCTAGTTCATATATGGTCTGATACATTAATTGTCAAATATACTAAAAAAATTCAAATTTATTTATAATAGTGACTAGAGGGTGTACCTTGGAGATATATGAATACGAAATGATTGAAGATATTATGAGAGAAATCCAAGGTAGCAACATAGTTAGTAAACCTCTTTATACCAAGCACATGGTGTTTGTTTAAGTCTGAGGAGTGACTTTCTAAGCAAGCATACATAATTAGGATGTTAAGGATTGTGGAAACCTGATGGCTTATGCGTGTAGATGGTTTCATCAAGATTACCATGTAAAAAAGTGTTCTTGACATCTAAATGATGAAGACACCATGATTTTGATAAAGCAACACTGAATACCTTTCAAATAGTATCTAGTTTGACTACGAGGCTGAAAGTTAAACCACAATCGATGTCATTTTGTTGTCTGACACCATCATTTACAAGTCGAGCTTATACCTCTAAAAGGACTAATCAGAATTCTTTTTATGCCTAAAAATCCACAAAATCTGAATAATATTAGCATTTGTCAGACAAGACACTAATTCACCCCTCTTATTTTAATAAGTGCATCATATTTTTCTTTTATGACCTAAAAATATACACGATGTTGAGCGATGCTGTAATTAATTTCTAGAGGTAGATGTAATGAGAGGGTAGCAAAGGGAACCAAATACTTTAAGGTGAGAGTATGACTTGTGTTTTTGGTAAAAAAATTTAATGGGAGCTTGTAGGGCAAGCTTTTTGTTGGCGAGGATGTTAAGGAGGTAAGTGTCCATCTATAGTGTATGATATCAAAAAATAAGGTGGGAGAGAGGCTTGAGCTAAAAGAGTGTGAATGATATTATTGATGATGCAAATTTTTCTTTCTACTTTTTCAGTTTTGAGGAGAGTTGTGGGGACAAGAAAATCGAAATGTTATTCCATTTTCTTTACAAAATTTATGAAAATATGCATTATCATACTCTTTTTTATTATTACATTGAAAACATTTGATTTCTCTTCCAAATTGCGTTTCAATATGAACACGCAACTAAATAAAAATGAAATACACCTGAGATTTATTTTCAATTGAAAAAGTCCATAGAAATTTGTGAAAATATCAACAAATAAAACATAATAATGATATCCACATGAACTTAGAATAGGTGGTGTGAAAATATCACTATGGACAATATTAAAAGGCAACAGGGTATCTGAAGAATGTTTATAAAATGGTAATTTTATTTATTTTCCAAGAGGAGAAGAATGACAAAAAAAATTCTTCTAAAACTTATTACAAAAAATGAAATTGTTTGGGTGAAGATAACTTAAAACTGAAGTGCCCATATGTCCTAAGTGGTTGTGGCGTAATTCTTTGGATAAAACTACAAAGGTAGATGATGAGGAATTGATAGTGATTGGTCGGTGGTGATTGGATAGAGGTCACCAAGCTATCACATCTTATGAAAACCAATAATTGGAATATTAGAGCCATTATCAATAGTAATATTATTGCTCATATTGAAATAAGATGTAGGATTGCCTCCATTTTCATTCATGTGAGAAGTGGCACTGGTGTACATGTGCAATAGATCATCAGGATGAGCCATTGATAGAGTATGCATTGTAGTTCAAATTCTGAATGATGCATATGATGGTTGGGCGCAAGATATTGATGCAACTTCCATATGAGCTTGTTAAAGCTTAGACCCAATAATTCTTAGCTGGTGATGAAAAGGAGATTAATTCTACCAATTCAGTGTTGTTGGATGCTGACATAGTGGCATGGCCCAAGGTTTCTGTAGTGTAGCCCAGGTGGAAAGACCCATTATTGTTGTTGTGAGAAAAATGGTGGACACTGTTGATGTTATGATTGACTGTTGCAACCTCTGCCTCAACCCTTATCATGATTACCATGACTATTGCCTCTACCACAGTTATAGGGTGCACTGTTACATCCACCACGATTGTTGCTACCATTTTGTTGTTATGCTTGTGATGATGAGAAGAATTTCCAATAAAATTATCATCTGGAGATGCGAGAGACACATAATTGACCATGGTGGTTGCTACCTTTTTTCCCCTTGCCATTTCCTCTAAAACGATCATTGACCATGCTTTTTAGAAAGACGGGAGTCTATCTCCATGTTAATTTTGTGATCTGACGGGGCATAAGCATCATAGAGTACCAATCACTCGTTAAATACAAGATCACCAATATTGGATAGTTGATCAAAAAGAGATTTTAGATATTGACAATACGATGAAGCATTGGGAAATTGCTCTATCTATACTCATGAAAATTATTGTTCTTGATAGAGTACTATTAAATTCTTGTCAATTTTTTTAAACAATTGGTTCCAAGTAATTTTAGTCGTTGAACCATGTTTGATGATTTTGTTGAGAAACTAATCAGATATAGTCTCATATATCTATTATAGGACAAATGCATCAATAAGCTACCAAAAAGTTTAGGATCAGTTTCTTTGAGATAATGATTGATCATATCATCCATAGAAGAAGGAATTATGTGGTTAATAACTTTGTAGGATCTTTCATGGATCTTAAAGAGTCCTGACCATTTATTGCTTTGACTCTTTTTTATATCTAGTCTTACTTTGATGAAGTTAGCAATATTTGGGACAATGAGGGTAAGATGAGTGACAATAGTATGAGTTTGAGTAAGGAATTAATATGATTTTAGTTGTGAGAAAGTGATTGGAGATAGAGAATCATATTCAACTATGAGATAGAAGGAAGTCGTTGGAGAAATAGGGGGATCAAATTCAGCCATAAAATGGAGGAAGACAATATCGACCGACAACTAAGGGAAGTGAGAAAAAGAAATTGTCGGTGGAAAATAAAAAAAGATAGATTAGAAACTAAACCTTTCTAATTCCATGTAACATAATATTTACCTTGCATATGTTATTGCATTGTTGGAACATAAAATCACACAATTGGTAAACAATTGAGGGTTTGAGTATGTGGAGAAAGAGATAGTGAGATATAAGAGAGTTAGAGAGAGAAAAAGAGAATTGAGGGTGAGAATTATGATTTCATTCATTCTACATTTCAAACATGCCATCATGGTATTTATACAACAATTGGAATACAAAAGGATCAAGTCAAAAACCAAAAAATTAGAAAACTTGGGGCTGTAACCGGTTAACACAAACCTGAAAACCGGTTATAATTGTTACAAGCAGAAATAACTATTAGTTGTAACTGACTACTGCATTTGCATAACCGATTACACCAATCTCAAAAGCACTTTTATGCAACTTATTTGAACCTTTTTGACGCCTGTAAGGGGTTACACCCCCGTGTTAACCCGTTACACATACTAGAATTACCAAAAAATCATAACACACCTTAATTCAAGTTCTCTTAAGTATTTCATACCCATGCTCATCTTCAACCTTTTGAACACATCATTTGTGACTCCCTTAGTCAACAAATCAACAACTTGGTCTCCACTTCTATAATATCTCAACCTTAACTTTCCCACTAACAAGCTCCCTCAAGTAGTGAAATCTCATCTTAATATGTTTTCTCCTCCCATGTGCAATTGATTTCTTAGCAAGATTAATCATAGAAATTTTTTCAACCAAGAGTGTAACACCTTCACCCTCACTGTTGCCCAGATTCTTCAATAGATTCATTAGCCACACGACTTAGCACGCACATAACGAAGCGAAATTATATTCGATCTCACAAGATGAGAGGGCACTATCAATTACTTATTTGAACATCATAAGATTGGTGTCCCACCGTACATAAAAATTTATCCAGCTGTAGACTTTTGATCATCTTTATTTCTGCACCAATTGGAATCAGTAAAATCGAGAAAATTGCATTTTCTGCCTGAATCTGCTGGGGGAAATAGAATTTCATAGCTAATAGATCCTTTAACATATCTTAGGATCCTCTTGACTACTTCAAAGTGAAACACATTCGGTCTCTCCATAAATATACTTGCAATACTGACACTAAACACCAATTATGGTCGCGTATTACACAAGTAACGTAATGATCTAATAAACCTTCTATATTGAGTTATATATATGTTATTCTCCTCTTCATTATTTGAATGATGTAGCCTTGGTTCAACTGGTGTAATGGAAGCATTACAATGCTCCATTTCACACTTCTTTAATATCTCAAGAGCATATCTTCTTCGGTGCATAAGCAATCCCCTTTTGGACTTGTGGAAATCTATGCCAAGGAAGTATGTCATGATGCCAAGGTCGCTTATCTCAAATTATTTCATAAGCTCACTCTTGAACTCAGAAATACTCTTCTCATTGTTGCTCGTAATAAACAAATTGTTTACGTATAGACAAATAATGTTCATCCCTTCATTTGTATCCATCTTCACATAAACTCCATTTTCAGACACACATTTCTTGAAGCCAACCTCTATCAGGAAACTGTTTATCCTTTTGTTCCAAGCTCTCGGAGCTTGTTTCAAACCATATATCGCTTTTCTCAACTTATAGAACCTTCCTTCTTGTTTTTTCACAACAAAACGAGAGGTTGTTCTACATACACTTCTTCTTCAAGCGGACCATTCAGAAACGCGTATTTCACATCCATTTGATAGATGGAGAAATTGTTGTTATTCACAATACCAACAAATAGCCTTATGGTTTCAATTCTAGAAACTGGTGCAAATACCTCATCAAAGTTTATGCCTTCTCTTAGAAAAAATCCCTTTACAACTAATTGAGCCTTATGCTTGATTGTTTCACCTTTGAGATTTTCCTTCACCTTATAGACCCATCTTACATCAATCGACTTATTTGCTTCTGGTAGATCAACCAAATACCAAGTACTATTTTTTTCAATCGATTATTCTCATCTTTCATATCACAAATCCACTTTGGATCACTCAAGGCCTCTCCTGTCTTAACGGATTCAATTTCGGCCATAATTGCAAAATAGACAAAATCACCATCATCATTGATTTTTTTCCACAAAATATCTCACAATCTTGGAGTCTTTGAGGCAAACATCTTTTCCTAGTTGGTCTTCTATCACTTTCATTAGTTTGGGCTTCGACGCGCCACACTTCTGCACTTTTCGTTTCTCCAAAATCTAAAAATTTGAACCTGTATCCGGTTACAAGCTGTTGGTAACCAGTTACAACCTACTGGTAGTTGGTTACCACCTGTTGCAAAGGCTTTAATTCTTCAATCACCACATATCATCCGATCACGATCTTTCAGTTTGTAGCGTCAAATAACTTGTAACATCTAGTGGAGTGTGAAATTCTGGTATATCAGAATTCAGATGTCCTATGACATGTGGGACATCTGATCTGACTTAAATAACACAGACAAGGTATAAATATTAAAAATAGTACTGAAAAGCAATAAATAACACACATAAGTTGTTAACCCAGTTCAGAGCAACTCTCTTACTCTGGGGGCATACCAAGCCAGGGACAAGTCCACTATGATAGTATCAATTCATAGACCCTACAATAAACATACCAGTTTACGGCCTACTCACTTAATAACTACCCATGCTATACTTCTATCTAAGACTCACCTAGGTATGAGGCCATCCTCAATCCCTCATCAGTCACATACAACGATTAGACACACAGGAAGACACACTTCCATGATAGAAAACTAGAATACTCATTTCTATGACAATACTCATCAATACGCTTGACAAGAACACAACTTGTAGTTACTTAAAAGCTTCCTCCAAGAATAATACTCAACTCATTACCTACAGGTTTCTGAGTGAGAACACAGTGACCATCTCACATTCTGAGTGGTTCACACATACCAACTCTCCTAGAGAGTGGCTTACAGACTCGACCCTAATGATTACATCTTTCTAATTCTCGGATGATCACTTTACCTAGGTTACAATTCTTCTATCTATAACCTATCTCCCAACTAGATTTGGCCTTCAAATCAAAACTTTTTAGGTGTTACAAATCTGCAGAAGATTCTGCTACAAAATAGGTCTTCAATAAACTCTTTCCTAAAAAGTCTCCATATTTAGAAACTGCATATTCTTCAACGTTCTGACTTGATTCTTCTTGACATGTAATTCAACACCACATATGGTAATATATTATCCTTAAAATATATTTTATTTTTGTGACTTAACAAAATATAATAATCAATTCAGCTAAGGCGCGATGTCATATGCTCCTTCATAGGACATCTTATCTGACATGTTGCTTCAGATGTTGAAACACTTCAACTCAACATGTCCCAAAATATGATACGACTTCTTGCTCAACCTGTTCTTGTTTAGCAAGTTAACACATCATATCTAACATATTATTGTCTTATTTGTTTTACTAAAATTAATGCCAATCCTAAAAATAGAGAATTAACAGATTGATACCCTACTAGTATCATCATCTCTCCCTTATCATCCAACTTCTTTCTAAGTTGTCATGGAATATGTCGATATGCCACAAAACTAAAAATTCTCAAATGGTTCAGATTTGATTTAAATCCACACCATGCCTCTTTCGGTGTTATCTTCTCAAGATTTTTTGTAGGACAACTATTCAACAAATAGGCAGCTATGGATACCGATTCTCCCCACAGCTATTTTGAAAAGTTATTCTCTTTTAAAATGCTCTTCACCATGTTCATAACCGATCAATTCTTTCTTTTGGTAACAACGTTTTACTATGGTGTATATAGTGTTATTACTCATGCACTATTTCCTCTTCATCACAAAACTTCCCGAAGTTATTTGAGACATACTCACCTTCACCATCCATTTTGAGAACTTTGAGCTCGTGACTACTTTTTCGCTCAACCATGAACTTGAATTTCTTAAACACTTCAAATACCTCATGATTTCTCTTGATTAGGCATGTACATAGATTTCTACTATAATCATCGATAAACGTGTCAAATACCTATTGCTACCAAACGAATCAACTTGCATAGGCTCACACACATTCAAATACACCTCCTCAAGGTGATGCTTGGTTCTACAACCCGCATCCTTTTATGAATTTACCTTGTGTTTCTTCGCTTGCACACACTTTTCACAAATTTGGCTGGTATGTTGATGAATGGAAACTCAGTTACCATTATGTTCTTTTGCAATGTATTAAGATCTCGAAAATTGAGATGCACAAGATGGTTGTGCCACATCTACTCTTATCGACTTTCCGCTGTAACAAGACACCTATGCTCCATAACCTTAAACTTAATCTTGAAAGTTCTATTGGCACCCATAGGAGCTTTAAAGACCAAAACCCCATTTGCATCCATAACGTGCAACGTCTTATCTTTTCATGCGAATCTTGTAACCCTTCTCAAGCAATTAGCCAATACTTAGAATATTACATTTGATTCCTGGAATGTATAATACATCTTTGATCAAGGAATGTTCACCATCCTTTTTTATGATCAAAATGTTACCTATCCCACCAGCTGCTAAAGTGGTGGCATTCGCTAAAGTGGAGTCCTCGCTGCAATGGACTCCTCCTCTCATTGTCACCATAATGTTTCCTTTTGCATATGTTTCTGCAGTGTTTCTAGAACTACTGTTGCTGCATTCACCTTCTATGATCATGACCAAGAGTGTATTCTCTTCATCAACCTATTGTATTATAACTTTGGCTTTATCTCCTTGAGATTCCTTCTTGTTCGCGTTGCAATCTCTTGCAAAATGATCGAACTTTTGACAATTATAATATTGTGCCTTGCTTTTGCCATACTTTCCCCTTTCGTCTCTAAAGTTGCCTTGACCATTATTTTTGCTGCAACTGCTCTCACCCTTTTGACAAGCCGAATTCTTTGAATTTTAAGACTCTTTTCCACCAAAACTATGAAAATTCCCTTTACTCTCCATGGGCCATTTTCCTTTCGACTTCTTGTTCTTCATATTGAATCGAACTTAAGTGATCTCCACCTTTACCTTGTCATTATTTCTCTCCTCTATCCTTTACTCATAAGTCTCAAGAGAGCTTTGAAGTTCATCTTTGCTTAACGTCACAAGATCCTTTGATTCTTTAATCACCATTACAATATTGTCAAATGTTGCAAAGAACGTAAATCTTCGACACAACATTCTGCTCAGAAATAGTTTCTCCATATGACTTAATTTGGTTCACTAATCGCGTAATTCTCGTCACATAATCCTTGATCGTCCCCTTTCAATCCATTTGAATCAATTCAAATTGACGTTTGTGAGTTTGTAACCCCACCACCTTTGCCTTATCAGCCCCTGCATATGCTTTTTCAAGATTTCCCACGCTTCCTTTACCGATTCGCAATCGCCAACTTTCTCAAATTTGTCACCATCCACACATTGATGGATAAAAATAATGCTTTGTAATCTTTCTTTTTTTCTTCCTTATATGTTACTCGTTGTGCATCTGTTGCACCTTCAACAAGGGGATTCACCCCATTCTTGATCACTTCAAGAACATCTTAATGGCCAAACAATACCTTCATTTATCATAATTTTTCGCATCAAAGATTGATAGTTTTGTAGGGACTCTATCATTGGAGACAAAATTCATATTGCACACTAAAAAATTTCATCATAATATTCATACAACAATAATATTTATACAACAATTGAGATACAAAAACATCAAGTCAAATGCCAAAAAATTCAAAAACTCGAGACAATAATCAATTAACACAAATCTGTAATCGGTTACAGTTGTTACAAAAGCAGACATAACTATCCGCTGTAATCAATTACTACGTTTGCGTAACCGATTACACCCAACTCAAAAATACTTTTCTACAACTTATTTGATTTTTTTATGCCCAAGACCAATTACACAAATTTGAATTACCAAAAACTCATAACATACATAATAATCATTCAAACTAGATAATTAAGATGACAATAAATAATAAAATTCACAAACTTTTTCAACCGTAGATTCTCAAAATATATATATATGAAATAGTAGTGTATATATTGAGTTCATGTTTTATTTATTTAGTGCATTGTTTTAGAGGGTTCCATTTAGTGCATTTTGGTTTAACCGTTTTGACCAAATTCTGAAAAGGCGAAAAAAAGTTAGTGGCTCCCACGTTTCAAATCCCAAAACCAGTAAACCACAGTCAATTTACTTGACAAAGGCTATATCAGTAACTTCAACACAGAGTCTAACCCCTAAAACACTACTCAGATACGCTAGGCATTACACTCAAACAAAAGGGCATTTTAGTATTTTCGATTGTCCCCTTCCTATGTTGTTGTCTAAGACATGATTTTCCGTTCAAGAATGGCTTGCATAGTTGGCAATGTCCTTCTTCTCCTTTACCTTACCACACCAATGGATCCGTACTCTTAACCATCTTCTGTTCACTCTCTTTGTTCCTTCTCTTTGGCAGTTAGTTAAGCCACTCCAATCCACACACCCACCTACTTTCTCTCTAATTACTCTAAAAATCTCATCTTTTTCTTTCTTTATCTCTCTTCATTCCTTCATTTATTGCTCCACTTTGCATTCATTCAATCAAAAATCCATACTTTCATTGGTTTCAGAAGGAGTTATTAGGAGATAGAATAAAGGGTCTTTTTTAAGGTTTGGAAGATGCCTCTGGTGAGATTGCAGGTGAGAAATGAGTTTGGTTTGGGGGGGGCTGAACTCTATAGAGATGCTAATAGAGATGACCCTAAAGCTGTTCTTGATGGTGTTGCTGTTGCTGGACTTGTTGGGATCTTGAGACAACTTGGTGATCTTGCTGAGTATGTGTTTTTTATTTTTTCAATTTGAATTTTGATTCTTTCTGTTTTTTTCTTTCTCAAATAGTAGTTGGATATTTTTTCCTTTGTTAGTAGTTGTTTGGGAAATGGGTCTGGTTAATTTCTGTTTTTTCCGAGACTTAATTGGATTGGAGCTTTGGAGGTTGTGGATTGGTGAAAAAGTTGATTTTGGTAGCTCTTTGGCTTAGTTTTTGTTTAGAAAGATGTCCTTTTTCTTAGGTTTTTGGGCCAAATTTCAGTTGGTGAGCTAAAAATTTCCTTGACTTTTTGTTGAGCTTTCCTATTGGATGGACTTCAACTTTGTAGTTGTAGACAATTATAAGTTGCATACAGCTATACCTTGGTTATATAGTACTTTAGATAATCACTCAAATTATTTTGGCTTCTCAACACTCTGAGTGGTTCACCAGGTGCAAGTTGCTCCAATTATTATGACTCAAGAGGAATGAACTTGTCTAAAAATGCTTTCTTGCTCTAAAATTTTGATTCATTCTTTCTTCCATTTTGCACTTAAGAAAAACATGGGTCGAATGCATGCGGGATCCTGTACATTCTTTATTGAATCCATATTCCTTGATGCCTTGCTGGAATCCATTTTAACATGTATTTCTTAGGAGGTTGCACAATGTTGGGTATAAGTTAATCTTTGATTTGGCTTGATATAAATCCTGGTTCAGGAGGGTCTGTGTTTTCTGTCTTAAAACATAATGATGCATTGATATCAGAATATGATTATTCTTGAAAAAGGTTGTGCGCGTTGAAAATGTTTTAGGCCTATATAGAATAAAATTGTGCATTGAAGTGTTGTAGTACTAACTAGAAATTATAATGCCGAGTTGGTAATTGCATGTCGTACCGAATTTATAATGAAATAGTTCCTGATGATTGAGACATTTTCTTTATGCTTCTCAAGACCTTGTTCTTGTTATTAATGGTATTTAATCTATGTAGTTTAGTTTTCTTTCTGTTATTTTTGTTCATGTTGAAAGTCACTAATGAAACTTTTTGAAAATGTAGTTTTGCAGCAGAGGTTTTTCATGGTCTGCAGGAGCAAGTGATGGCAACGGCTTCTAGGAGTCATAGATTGATGATTCGTGTTCAAAACATTGAAGCTTCTCTACCTCCCTTGGAGAAAGCTGTATTGGCACAAACAAGTCACATACATTTTGCCTACACAGCCGGTATGGTTATTTTAAGCAATGATCTCATCCTGCAAGTGAATTTACTCAGACAATATAATATAGGAGCTCTTAATGAAAACTAGTTTCCTTTCAGGTTGCGAATGGCATCCACGCATAAAAACTGCTCGAAATCATTTCATATACAATGACTTGCCTCCTTTTATTATGGATTCATATGAAGAATGTCGTGACCCGCCACGAATGCACTTGCTTGATAAGTATGTTGAATTTCTTTCGATTCTATGTTGTTTTTCTGTTTGAGAATATTTAGATTAGTTTTCAACTTGTTTGGACCGATATCCCTGGATCACGTTTCTACCCTATTTGCCCATCTCTCATTTCTTTCTAGTTTTGAAAATGTCGAGTACTGTCATCTAGTCCTGCTTAAATAAAGTGTTCTGTACTGGTTATTGAAATATTTTTGCCTGTCATTCAGATTCGATACTGGTGGCCCAGGATCTTGCTTCAGGAGATATTCAGATCCAACCTTCTTCAAGAAAGTATCTGCAGTTTCAGAAGAACGGTACTCTGAGAAGACTGAAAAGGCTAGGAAATCCCGTAAAAGCAAGGTACAATAGCGTTCCATGCATTTCAGTGGGAAGATTGTTTTTAACCATGTTCTGTTCCCAAAAGAAGCATGCATTTAATTCTTTGGAAAAATAAAACATTCTTGCTTATATGAAACATGTTTGACAGAAGAGACGGTCGTCACGGAGGAACAGCGAACTTTTGAGGGGCGAACAGATGCATGTAAATAGTGGCAGGTATACTTTTTCTGTGTCTACTGTATAAGTACTTATAGTATGCATATACTTAATCGACACTTACATAGTGTACTGACTATGCAGAATGCAATTTATTTCTTCCTCAATCAATGGGCGAAGTTCCTCACAAACAGCCTCTACAGTAGAAATGACAATGAAATCGGATTTGGAAGATCGTTCAAATTCTTTTGATTCAAAGTCTGGTGCTGGCTACATTGAATGTGTTTTCCATCCAAGCAATTCTACGCAACCTGATGAACTGGATTGCGAGGAACCATCCTCTTCAAGGTTGACACAGAAAACCGAGACTCTTAAGTCATCTCCTCCTATGGATGATAATATTTCACACGATTCATTGGAAAAGCAAGTTGCATCTTCTTCATCTGGTGTTACTTGGGATGAAAAGGAAGAGATATTGGAATCCAATAGTCAAGCCTGTGAGACGGATAAAACTCCAGAGAGGCTTGTGGAAAAACAAAACTCGGATATGCATGTTAATGAGGCTGTTAGCGTAGCAAATATTAGTTACAATGATATTCTATTTAATGAAGAAAGAAACCTGAAACCAGTCTTGAGAGAAATTCAAACAGATGATATCGATAGTGAGCCTGATAATGATAATTTCATGGACGCTCTTAACTCAATTGAATCAGAATCTGAAGTTGATTTTGACTATGAAACAAAACGAGAGGTGCAGCAAAACGCCTCGCACGCCACTTGTGAAATGGTTGAAAATGGAGGGACTGAAACTCCTAATTTATTCGATAACGATATTCCTGACTCACTACAAGAAAATCCTCCTCTCGTGTCCGAGTCACATGCTTCTAATTTGGGATCAGCTACTACACCAAATATTCTTGATACTGAAAAAGTGACCAGAGACGCCGTTTACTCTACCAACGAATCAATCAATGATTTGCCTGACTCGCCGCAAGAAATTCCTCATCTCACATCAGAACCACATGCATCTGATTTGGACCCTGCGAGTCCATCAGATGATCCTTACCGCAAGGAAACGTTCGGGAATTTTCCAGACACGCTACCAGAAATTCCTCCTCTCGCATCAGAGCCACATGAATCTAATTTGGGATGTGCGAGTCCATCAGATGTTTCTGCCAGCAAACAAATATCCAAGAGTGAAGCTCGTTCTCATTCCTCTGAGAGTCCCATCTCTGAAAGGGGTCCTCATCTACGTGATAATTTTGCTTTGGATCACTTAGCAGGGACTCATACTTCCATTGATTCTCCTACTGTTAATAATACAGTGTCAACACCAATTAGTACTGATACATCATTTTCTGGCTCAAAATTACCAGATGAAAAAGCTGGGAAGATCAATAACATCTTCAAATATGAAGACACACATAAAGAGTCTTTCAGCGATAATTCGGTTAGGTTCTGGACTAATGGTGGATTGTTAGGACTTGAGCCATCAAAACCTCCTGACTTTGCCCTGCCAAATTCCTTAAACCAAGGGTCTTTGATATCGAGTAATGAGACGAATGGTGGTTCACTTGGCAATTCAATGCAAAAAAGCAATGGTTCAACTTTTAAAGAGGGACATGAATCATCAGCAAAGGTTACTCAACAGCTTCTAAAGGAATCAAGTTCTAGATATGACGATCAGGCTTGTACATCTGAAAACACTTCCCGGGGATCTCAGCAGAGTAATGGTCACACTAAGAGCAACATTTTGGCAGAAGGTAATGTAACTGCACCTGGAACTGTTCTCTCAGCAGCAGCTGACACAAAGGATTGTGCTGAAACGGACCAGAGAAATGGTGAAAACTCGTCACAGGTGTTTGGACTTGGTCATAGATTATTAATAAAAGGCTTCAACCGCAAAGTTTCGTTTGATGAAAAATCTGGACCTTATAGTTCTTTGAAATCTGTTATATTGGAACAGAGTGAACAAAATGGCAGTGTAAGACAGCCACATCCTGAGACAACCTTCAAGGAGAAAGTTAGTTTCAGATATCCTATAGATTCACTCCCTCCTTCACCGCCGCTGGAACATATGAAAATATCTTTCCAACCTCTCAGTGGATTTGAAACCTCCAAGCTAAAACTGCAATTTCCTGATGGAAGTAATCATCATGAAAGTATAACAGATATGTTTCCTTCGTTCCAATTGGTGCCGGAGTCTTCCATTCCTATGGACGATTCAGGCTCTCACTCCGACGGTGACGACACCTTCTGTAGATCATCTCCTTGTGCATCATATGATTGTCATACCACTCGCTCGGACTATGACTCTGATCAGTGGGAGTCCGAAGAAACTCACGAAAGCAGTGACCATGGCATACACGATTCTCCTCACAGAAGCTCATCAACTGAATCTATCTTAAGCACCAAAGAACATGGCCGAATGTCCAATAATGACGCTGACGTAAAGAACGATCATATGAATCGCGTGGAATCCTCGTTATCCGGGCCTTTACTTGATTTTCCATGTTTTGACAACGTGAATCCTGTACTTGAGAAAGAAAGTAATCGACATCATGAACACAATAATGATGCTACGACGCATAATTATGCAGAGCCTACTCGACCACCACCACCACCTCCTCCGGTTCCTCCAACGCAATGGAGAGTCACAAAACCACAGTTGGACAAATCATATGAGATGAAAAATTCTATATCAGAAGATGCTGAAAAAATCAGTGATCAAAGTCTTCCAGAATCTACTATCTTCCAGCAACCTAGGCATGCCGAGGTTGAGCAAATACAACATAATCAAGATGGTCACAACGAGTCTTATGACGCCGTTATACATAAATTGAAGGAAAAGGTATTAATTCGGTCTTAATATCTCTTATTTCTACATTGCATTCATTTTACCACGATGGATAATGGAATCTTTCAAAGTATTCATCTTGTTCCGTCTTTCCTGCAGCTGGGTCCACCGAAGTTGAATAGTCAGAAGGAAGTAAATCAGTTGAGAATGGGACATGAGACAGATGAAAGAGAAGATTTCCTTTATCAAATCAGAACCAAAGTAAGTAATCTTTGTATAATCTCAATGATAAACAACAAACATTCATTTTCGTCTTCTAAATTGTCAAATTTTAAAACTTTCTATATCAACTCAATATCTCAAGTGACATTAACTTAGCATTATGTTGCATAGTTACAAATCTAACTTCTACCGTTCTACATTGCTTTATCATTAATTGGTTCAGTCCTTCAACCTGAGGCCTACAGTAACAGGAAAGTCGAATACTTCAACGGGTCCCACTGCAAACGTCCAAGTTACAGCAATCTTGGAGAAAGCAAATGCAATCCGTCAGGTATTTCATCGTCTTTCTTTCTTCCTACTGTTTCTAGTGTTTGCATTTCATATCTAACTTTGCATCAATAAATCAACAAACACGCAGGTTGTCACAAGTGATGAAGGCGAAGACGACGATGATAACTGGAGTGATACATGATTTTTTATAATTATTTTTTAAATTCTTTTAATTTTCATACATGAGTAGAGTCATCTGTTTCTTTTAGCCTCTTGAAGTGAAGTTGCATTGCATGAGGCTTTGTTGTATGTATGCATGCATGTGTGAATAAATCATGTTTATTTTTGTTATTAATAGTGCAGCAGCGGTTAGTTTGATTAATCTTCATTACCTTAATATGAATTTATGTCTTCATTAGCTGTTTTTTGATTTGGATCTTTTATGTAGAATTGATGAAAAAATTTCTGAATTTTATTTCAGAGTAATGAGATTACAATAACTGATAACTAAACTATTTAAATAGACTTTATAAGTTGTCTAATTAATGGGTTGAATACAAATAATTATAAAATTATAAAATAAAAAATTATATTTACTTGATTCCTAAAAAAAAAAAAGGTCATTTGAAAACAATGATATTAACTCAGTTTAATCAAATTTCAAGAACATGATATGTTACTAAAAGATATCATGTTATGAATGAAATAATCCGGTTATGAAGTCAAAATCGATAGAGATCTAAATTTATTTTAAATATTTAAATACGACTAAATGATTATCAACTAGTTCATTTATAAATGGTTTGATTATTCATTCTTATTTTATTTAATTTGGTTTTTATTCAAAAATCTAAAATAAAAAATCGATTATTTTCAATTCAATTCCCAATTGTGAGATGAACCAGAAAGCACTGCAGCAGAACGCACACAATAGGGATTGAAAACTTCCCCATTTCAAATCCTCGACAACCAAAATGTATAACCAATAAGCGGATACAAAAAAAAAAAAAAAAATAGAATCAACAACATAAACCATGCTGCAACATATTTTACTTTTCTTCCTTACTTCTACCGCCAAAACCACAACAACATAAACCATTCTTCTCCCATTCATATATTTCATTCTCTACACACAAACACATTTCATTCTTCAATCTCTCTATGTGGTTACAAATAAGCTGAACTAGACAACATCATAACCATGACAAAATGCTCATTTGTTGTTGTCTACAAGGTGTTTGTTAAAATTTCTCAACTAGAATTATTTTGTATTGAGTTGAGTTTGGATGTGACTTATTTCTCGTTGTATTTTACAAGTAGTTACGTCTTAGAATAGGCGGGATCACAGGTCTCGAAATCAGAAATCCTTGCAACAACATCATATTTTAGAGTGTTTAACTACTCGGAGGGATGCATATGTTATGGAATGTCCCACTAATTAGAATTGGCCCAATTCGCTTCTACCATCGGCATGACCCAACAACGCTTGCCTAGTGTCCATGGTAAACCGTGCCCTCGAGCAGCACGACCAACGATGTCCGAAACGCGCTAGTGCCCACGCGAGCAGCCACCTCTCAATCTGCACGACGCACAAAGAGAACACACCCAGTAAACGGTCATAAACGTTACTGCCCTCTTGTTGTACCCCAAAATTTTCTCTCCCATTTTCTTCAAGATATCTCCCCATGCTCCTGGGGTTTTCATTTGCTCAAGGTTACTCAAGAATTGATCAGACAAATTCTCCTCCTAAGCAATGGACCTACAACTAGGGTTTCACTTTTCTCAAGGAAGATTGGGTTTCTAATACCTCAAGTAGATTTCATGGTTTCTTATATCTCTCCAAGAATTCTCATGCCAAATTTCAAGCCTTGCATCACAAGTTTGCTCAGTCAATTGCTCAGATGATTGAAAATCAACTGTATTAGACAAAAAGTCAACTGTAGTCAACATACAGCCACACCTCAAGATTTTTGGTCAACATCAAGATTTTAAAATCACATTCATCATTTGATCAAGGGTTGATCATGATTCATCAAGAAAAGCTCCCAATTCATCAAAAGTCAAAAATTGCTAAATTAGGATTTTCTTAAGGAGAAGTCAACTAAACTTTCACCAAGCACAACTTTTACATGCTTCATCATATTTTTCTCAACCAAAGCTCAATTTTAAGGAAATTCAATTATGTACAACTTTGTCTCTCTAAGTTCAAGTCCAAAAAATACTTCATTTGAGAGATATGGGCCAAAACATTACAGGTCATTTCAAAAGTCAACAAAAAAACACTTTTTGTCAAGGAAACTTACATTAAGATAAAGTCTTCAAATGAAAAAATGACCAACATAGAGATTGTAGAGGACATCTTGAGCTTTCCAAAAAGTCCAAGATCACCTTCATATGATAATAATTGAGAGAGTTATGATTGGTGCAAGTTGGAAAATTTTGAGAAAATGCATGAAATCCAAATTGATCAAACTTGAGTTTTTGAGCTAATTGGCTTATGTTTCAAGGTCCATGCGTGTATTAGGCCTCATTATGAACTTCTGAAATTATTCATACACCCCTTGGATTTTTATTCTATTTATCTTTGATTTTATTTATTTAAAATTCAAAATAAATTAGATAAAATAAGAGACTTCCTTTCAAAAGTCCAAGCCTAATCTTTTAACCTAATTTCCCCTTTATATGCTCTCATTATTTCAGACAAGAGAGCCACTAAAAACCTTGCACAAGAAACTATTCCAAAGTTCCAAATTTTCTCAAAACTAGAGCAAATTATAAACCCTAGTTGCAACCACTTTCAAAGCAAATCAACCTTTCCAATCGATCTCTGAAGTATTGTAGGGTAATAATGGATCAATCTTGATAATCCAAAAGGCCCGGAACTCATTACTAAGCATCACCGATTTCCATCATTGCATGAAATTCATATTTCAGTTTTCTTTGTGTTTTAATCGAAGCTAACCTTACTAATATGCTTATGAGATATCAATGTGCAAGTTTGACCCATCACATGAAGACCGGATAAGGGTTTGCCATGTTTACACCATTTTAGGTTGTTTTCTTCGTATCTATGTGTACAAGATAATTTAGTCAAAACCAGTGGCCCCATTGGGTTTGCAAGGCCTGAATTAAGGGGGTGGGGTCCTTTGAAACATCTAACATTTGCTATTTTGCAGGGAATAGAAACGTACTCACCGGAGAAGACGATTAGAGCTAGGGCTCTGACGCTTCTCCGATCCAATCATTAGAGTTTATATTATATTTATTTGATCTCAATGATATACCGGATGTAACAGCCACCCCAGTGGCAGGCGCGCGCGTGATAAGGCATTTGTATACCAGACCGCGGGTTAGATCTCTGTGTTTTGACATTTTTTTCATAATTTCTCAATTTTTGCAGAGTGGATACATGTTGTGTTGCGCGCATCCTACTAACATCAACACATGGTTGGCCCGGTGGAAAACGATACCATTGAAGAGGCAAAAGGCGTGGATTCAACACCCACCTCTGCAATTTGCTTTGTTTTGCTTCCAACTTGTTGTTTTTTCCTAACCCTATTTTCTAACCCTAATTCTTTTAACCTTAATTTATTTTTTACAAACCTAAATTTGTTTTTTGTAAACCCTAAAAATAATTAGGTTTAAGTTTTTTTTATCATTAACCTTTTAATTATTTTAATTAGTTATTTTTTTAATTAAAATTAATTAGATTTTTAGGTTTTATTTAATTAAATCATTCTTTTCATACAAATCACCAAAAAACATTTCTTTCCTATATTTCTCTTATTTTATTTTCTTAGATAAGTTGTATAAGGCGCATTCAATTGTAATAGCTTAGATTTCCCGCTTTCTTTTTCACCATTATGTAATTGCTCCGGGATGTAATAACTTAGGATTTATTTTTCGCACCTATATTATGTATCTGTCCAAAAGCCATGTAATAAGTGTAGGTTTATATTTCCTCCTTTATTTGTTGCTACTATATTCTTTATGCTTCTGCTTAGTAATTAGGGTTTGTATGGAAAGATAAAAACAAACGTTAGAAAACCCTAAAATCAAAGATAAATAACTGAAATAAATACACTTACACTTTTAGGGTAACCTCTCTTCGTTGCCTTTGGAATATAAAGGTCATGTCCCTCGAAAGTAAGGACGCTTTAGCAAAGTCCCTCGAATAAAAGATCATAGTCTCTCGATGACCCTTTCGATGTTGCCTTTAGATAATGATCTAGTCCCTTACAAAAATTGCTAAAGCGTCCTTACAAGTTTCCTTTGATGACCATACGATGACCCTTCGCCTGTCCCTTCACATCCAAAGGTATGACTTCCTACTAACTAATAGTACGGATAGTACTATATCTAAAGGAGAAGGAAAAGAACAAGGACAACCTTAGTGGGTAGGATACACTTAATTGCTTGCTCACAAATTTTACAAACAAAACAATTTCACACTACACTTTCAATAAATATTTTCAAAACACTTTGTATACATTCTTGAGGACTGGTACATGAATTATTACAAAGTTAGCCTTACATTTGCAATTTCAAAATATTTTCAAACAAATCACACAAAGCAAGTTTTCAAAAGTGAGCTAAGTAATTAAGAGCCCGTAGTTAACTATAGGTGAAAAAGGTGCTAACACCTTCCCATTTCATATCTTACCCCCCCAAACTCAAAATCTATCAAAGGTCTTTCCTATTCTTTTCATCTTTCCTAAATATTGGATAAAAGAAAAGTCGGTGGCAACTCTTGCTATCTGCAACATTTGCGATAAAATACAAACCAAGTCAGTTCTCCCACCATATTACATCTCCATCTCATCCTTGCTCGATGCAACAACTAGTTACGGGCACGACTGCTCGTTTTGACCAAGTCCTGGCAATTACCTATTTTTGCGGACCCTCATATTTAGGCCCAAAAATAGGGACCAATGGCCAAGCACCGGGGGCATTATATAAACCCTCACACTTATGAGGGCCAAGTATCCATTATTCAAATCTAAAACCCTAACATATTTCTTGTATCTCTTTTCACCCATTCTTACTTGATCATCAGAGTACCTTGCATGTACAACTCCCATTTCTTCTCAAGTTTCCAACAAACTAGACATCATCCTTCAACCCACTTTTAGGTTCTGATCAATCAGTAAGATCAGTGGCGCCGTCTATGGGAAACCATCTTCCCTATCTTCCTTTTCCTTAAAACTAAAGATCAAAGATACCTTAACTACTTCAATCATGGCCGACCATGATGACCATCACCTATCTGGAAAGACTATGCTCTATCCCGTCCACAAAACTGACGGAAGCCAAGAGCATCCTTATCTCGAGGATGACCTCGATGTTAGAGATGGACAAACAACGTCCCCAGATTCGGTTGATGCCAAGCGCGAAAATCTCCAATTCTTGGACGAACAGGGATCCAAGAACCCCACCGAGGAGCTGCCAGAGATCCTGCAACCAGTTCCTATTTCACAGAATGTCGATCCGGCCATGGTAGCATTTCTCGCTACTCTCAACCAAACCAACACCCTAATCCTGCACCAGAGCAAGAGGATTGGGGCCTAAGAGAAGAAACAATCAAAGTCTCCTCCTCGGAGACAACGACGATGTGACTCCCCAAGTCTATCTCCCCCAAGGCGTGGTCGTCCAACCAGAAGGGAGAAGCAAGATGTTTCTTTCCTAAAGAAACGAGATCACACGTCTCCCCAAAAAGATCAAGGCTCTCCATATTCCAAGAAAACAAAGAGTGACCGTCGACTTGACCGTGACCGTTCACCATCGCCAAAGCCGAGGCAGCAACGAAGAAGCATATCTCCTTGTAGGGACAACATCCCCTGACGAGGAAGGAACTGTCATTCCCCACCACCATCTCCAGAAGGAAGTGACAATGACGAGCCCCGCGGGCTGTTATTAACAGAGATCATGAAGACCCCACTCCCCATCAGCCTGGAAAAGCCTCCCTCATTGGGAACATATGACAGAACCACCGACCCTGATGAGCATATTGAAAAAATTGATGTACTACTCAATTACAAGGGGGTACGAGGAGCAATCAAATGTCGGCTCTTTCCTATGACACTCAGGAAAGGAGCCATGACCTGGTATAAAAGTCTTTCAGAAAAATCCATCACGCCGTGGAAGAACCTGGGAAGAAAATTTTCCAGGCACTTCACAGCATCTCGCCAACATCCAAAGTCGGAAGCATCTTTGGAGGAAATCATCCAAGGGAAGGATGAATCCCTTTGGGCATACATCGAGTGCTTCAACAAAGAAATCGTGCAAGTCTCTACAAACGACGACATGAAAAAATATCTCCTCAAGCGCGGGCTCCGTCTCCACAACGACTTCGCCAAAGTTGTTGGCATTGAGACTCCGACCATGCTCGAATCCCTCATACTCAAAGCTCAGGCATACATCCAGTACGAAGAGAAGGAGGAAGCTAACAATGCGAGGGACTCACGACATAGGGAGAATGCGAAAGTATCAAAGAACGATGAGCCATCGACATGCCGTCGGAGAGGAGAAAATAATAGGGAAGACAAATCTCGGGACTCTAAAGGCTATTGGGGGCTAGCTGTTTGCTTCCATGACTACACCCCCTCAATGCTTCGCGCGAGCGGATTCTGAAAAAGTGTGCCAATTCGGAGTTCAAACAAGCCATGGTACGTTTTCCCTATCAAACATCATCCAAGCCTGGGAGGGACAAAAGAAAATACTATAGGTTCCATAAGAGTCACAAGCACAATACTGACGACTGCATCCACCTGAAGGATGCTATCGAGATACTCATCCGAGATGGGCATATCAAATAGTACAAGAAGAAGGAGAATGCTCGTGAAGAATCCCAAGAATCCAAGAATGTGGAAGAAGGGAAGTGTTCCCCCAACGCGAGCCTCATACCAATCGCTCTGAGCATCACCAGACCCAAGGACTTCTACTTCCTCGACATGGATGAAGTCCCTCTATATTTTGCAACCCATAGCCTTTGGGAAACATTTCCAACATCGATGGTCATATCAGGAGGAGGCTTCAATAAGTGTACAATAAGGTTGGTCAAAAGAAGGTTTGAGAAACTCATGCATGCTGGCTCTGAGAAGAATGCCACACTCGACAAAGCCAAGGAAAGCCCTTCCCCCATTGCATTCTACAGGGAAGAGTTGCTCGATGGACCCCCGAACTCCAGTTTTCCTCTGCTCGTGAGAGCACGAATGGCCAACTACGACGTCAGACGAATCCTGGTCGACCAAGCCTTGGGGATACATCGAGATGATCGTCACCTTCGGTTCAGTCGGCTGTTCCAGGTCCATCAAGACACAGTTCCTTGTGGTGGACTTCCCTTCATTATACAAGTGCATCTTCGGGAGACCCACCCTTGTCGAGCTGATAGCAGTTCCCTCCATGGTGCACCTGAAAATGAAGTATTACACTGAGCAGGGACTCGTTGCCATCCTACATGGGGACATCCAGGCAACACGAAGATGTTTTGAAGCTGCAACCAAAGGAATGAGCTCCATTAGCTCACAACCCGGAATGACTAGTAGATTTTCCCTCCTCAGCAGCTCATAAGCTCCACAACTATTGCTTTGTGTTGATGCAATCGACCTCGACATCATGTTCACAAAGGAGGATCTTAAATAGTAGAAGAGGAAAAGGAAGATCCAATGCTGGATGCTGAAAGTTCTTCCTCATCTTCTAGCAAGGAGCCTACGCACTTTGTGCGCCTAATCCCAAACGGGGACTTTGAAATCATCCCCCGAGCGACGATCCGGCCAGAGGAGTCAAGATTGGTGCGGACCTCCCTGACTTTGTCAAGAGACAGTTGAAGGCATGCCTCAGGGAGAACGCAAACCTGTTTGCCTGGAGCGCAGCGGAGATGCCCGACTTACACCTGGAGATAGCTCGCCATCACTTAACAATAGATCCTGCCATTAAGGCAATTTCTCAGCATAGGCGCCAGCACTCCCCGAAGAAAATGAAGGCTGTCGAGTAGGCTGTTAAAGATCTCCTAGAGGTAAATTTTATTTTTGAAGCCCATTACATAACCTGGCTGTCGAATGTAGTCCTTATAAAAAAGAGTAATGGAAAATGGTGCACGTAAATTGATTATACTGATCTCAACCGAGCTTTCCCGAAAGATGCTTATCCCATCCCTAACATCGACAAATTAGTTGATAACTCTGCAGATTTTAAATTTCTCTCGTTCATGGACGTATATTCTGGATACAACCAGATTCCCATGTCCAAAATGGACAAAGAATACACGACCTTCATGATTGAGTCGGACAACTACTACTACAATGTAATGCCTTTCGATCTGAAGAACGTCGGTGCTACATACCAACGAATGAACAACACTTTTCTGAGGAGAGATAAGAGACATGCTCGAGGTCTACATGGACGACATGATTGCCAATTTCAAAGAAGAAACCGACCATGCTCTCCACCTAAAGAAAGTCTTCGAGTAGGCAAGGAAATGTAGGATGCGTTTCAACCCAGAAAAGTGCACCTTCAGTGTGCGAGCAAGCAAATTCCTCGGTTTCTACTTAACATAACAAGGAATCAAAGCCGACCCTGACAAGTGACGAGCATTTTCCAAATTTCAAAAGCCAAAATAGAAGAAATATATTCAAATCTTAAACAGAATGCTCACCTCGTTATCCCATTTCATAGCAAAATCTGCCCAACATGCACTTCTGCTCTTCAAACTTATTCGAAAAGAAGGGCCATCGAGTGGACCGAGGAGTGTGAAAACGCCCTCGCCCACCTGAAGCGGGAACTATCTCAACCACCAGTCCTTTCCCGACCAGAGAAAGAAGAGGTCATCTACCTCTATCTGGCCGTTGCATCTGAGGCTGTGATCGCTGACCTCATCTGAGAAACCCTAGAGAGGCAGAAGCCCATCTACTTCACGAGAAAAGCCTTGAAAGTCCCTGAGGTGAGGTACCAACAAATAAAGAAGGTAGCCTTAGCTCTCATCAATGTGGCAAGGAGACTAAGACACTATTTATTAGCCCACATAATCATTGTCCAAACAGAACAACCTAGCAATTGCTCGAACGACCCAACATGGCGGGTAGAATGCTCAAATGGTCGTTAGAGCTCTCAGAGTTCGAAATCAAACAAGAAATTAGGAAAGCCCTTAAAGCTCAAGTAATGGCCGGATTTGTGGCCCAGATGGCTTCGCCATCCTCCCCGAGCGGGACGCACAAGTGGACCATCTTCGTCGATGAAGCTTCCAGTTCGACACGAAGTGGAACAAGAATTATACTAGAAAACAAAGAGGGAATTCTAATTAAAGTCTCCCTCACACTGTCCTTCCTAAATTCAAACAAATAAGCCGAGTAGGAATCATTTCTAGCGGGGCTGCGCCTGGCCGAGGATCTAGGTGCCGAAGAGGTAAAGATCTTCACAGACTCCTAGCTCGTAGCATCCCAGGTACGGGGCGAGTACCAGGTCAAAAACGATCATCTCACCGAATACTAAACTTTGGTCCAATAAAGAATGAAGAAATTCTATTTCGTAGACGTGCAACATGTTCCCCGCGAAAACATCCTAAAACCGGAGGAGCATACTCTTCATCCTCAACAACAGTCTGAGAGCTCATTTCCCAAGGCTCATCAGTATTTTGTCAAGGATTTATTTTCCTAGACAAAAACACACTTCAAGGAACACATCACATTCATTAACCATAACACATACATAACAAATGCATACAACATAACCTCATTTATTTTGAGAACACCATTACGCCATGCATGCATCTGCATGCAATTAATCTTTTTCCTTGCAGAAAAATATACAGACAAAGACATCTACCACTCCAGTTTAAATCAACCAAAAGATTTATCCTGATACTTTCCCTAGTCACTCTGAATGGCACCTCTAAGCCCATTCCCTACACAGTCAACTAACACATTATCGAGTGTAAATTTATAGGCACTCTAGTGTTCAATCATCTTCCACCTTCAAGTCACGAATGGCGGACTCGCCAATCTAACTCTTCAGATTTAAGAAGATTGAACAGGGGAAGCTGTTATACCCTAAAATTTTCCCTCTCATTTCTCAAAGATTCTCTCACAAGATCTCCTCTGACATCAAGCTTGCAACACTGATACATCAATTTAGACTTGGAATTGGCACAAGGGAAAAATGGTCAATTGCACACTAGAAAGTCAAACATTGACTTTTGGAACAAAAACAAGTTTCAAGAATCATATTTCATCAAGACATGTTGGAATGTGAAGTTTGTTTCATCAGGAGAATCAAAAGTCAAAATTACTTTGGAAGAGTCAAATTCTAAATACTCAGAAATTTTTCTAAGTGCTTAAGAAATATGATAAGTTCAGAACTTCTGGCCAGATTTTCACCATGATGCAAGCTGATTCTGGAAGAACTTCTGACATAAGAGTTGTAGATTTCAATGAGATCTAAAACATTGAAGAACATAACTTCTCCTAGAAATGTTGGGATTTCAAGTTATAAATCTTCAAAGACACGCCCATGAAATTGAAGCACTCAGTAAATTCTGGACATTTCCAAGATAGATTTTGGTCAGAAATTTTGGGATAGTTTTCATGTAGGTCCAATCAAAATTTGCAAGAGTAATTCAAAGAGGATTTAAAAAGTGTGTTACAAGATTTTTGGAAAGTCTGAGAACTCTTTCAGAACATGCTGAAGCAGGGAGATTCGAAGATCAGAAGTTGGATGTCCGTTCTAAGTTACGCTGATGCTGAAGTTCTGATCCAGAGTAAACTATGATGCATAATCTCATGTTGCAGGATTTTTGGTTTGATAAATCTCATCATCATTTAATTCTCACACCCACTTTTGAGTCTTTATCTAAAGGATTTCCACACGTGTGGCATAGAAGTACCATTTTTGTCCTTGAAAAGCAAACTTTTGTACAAGTTTATGCTGTGCCCATGCTTTGCTTTTTCTTCTGAGGGTACTTTTCCTTAATTTACGCTTAAAAATCCAGCTTAAGCGCGGATAAAGCTGCTAACCACCATACTTGTTTAAACTTTATTCAAGAACAAGTCAACACCCTAACATATGATGGTTGTACCCTTGACTTCTCCAAGATACTAAATCCTTGCCTATAAATTGAACTTCATTTGCAAATGTAAAGAGGTCGAGAATTTGAAAATTAGCCTTGAAACCTTGCTGAAATTTTAAAGAACTTGAAACTAAAAACATAAACACAAAAACCTGCTAAGCTTCTGTTTTCTTTTACGTCTAAAACTTTAATTTTCTTGCACATCTCTTGGCCAAATCACCCACTCAGTTTCTAACGTGCATTTAGAAACAATCCCAATTTCTATTTACAAACTGCAATACAATCTTCATCAATCTCCATCTCAAAAAACCAGAACATTTCTTCTTGGTTGCTCTAGAATCTTCCAGCCATCCATAGTTCAGGATTGTTCCAGCCTTCTGAGCACGTGAGAAAGCTGACCAGAACACCACAACAGTCAGAACCTGACTCTAATTCAGAACAATCTCCAGAAGTAAGGTAAGTTCCTTCTGACTTCTATCTCATTACTTAGGCATTGATAGGCTTGCATGCTCAAAAATACAATGTAGACATCTTGACTCTGATGCTGTACATACTCATAGATTTCATGTATTTTGCCTAAATAGAGAGAATTTCAGTTCAGAACATCTTGAGAAGATTAGGACTCAGAATTAGGATTAGCAAATTCATGCTTGCTGCTGATTGTTAGTTCTGATATTTTATATTTCTGAAACCATGATGAAACCTGCCATAACTGCTATGTACGCATTTTCTATTTTGTTGAAGAAATGGTTAAGTTGCATATGCTCTGACTGACATGGAACAGGAGGTGAAGTTCATCATCAGAACTTTGTAATATATGTTTATGTTTTTGCTTCTAATACCAGATGTATAGCCACCCCAGTGGTAGAGAGCGTATGCATAAGATGTTAGTGTTAAGGGTCCTAAGTTCTAACCCTATAAACACCTTCTTTTTATGTTTATTCCCTGACATTTTACTCCATCCTGGACCAGAACTTCTAGACATTTCCATCCAACAACATTGATACCTCACATACCCATTATCAGAACTTCTAGCTTGCCTGTGACACTAGAACTTCTAGATCTCCAACTACATCATATTTTCCAAATGTTCTCAACATCTAGAACATCACAGCGACCATAACTTCCATTTCTTCCAGTAACATTAGAACTTCTAGGCTACCAGTTGCATCAGAACTTCTAGGATTTCCCTTGTTCCCAGCAACCCTGGAACCTTAGTGTGCTCGGACCCAAAACTTCTGATCTTCCCCTTTTCTGCTAACATTTCCTTTTTGATTTGCAGCGCATAAGAATCCGAGTTTCTTCCCCTTACTTCTGTCCTTTCAGTAACACGCTGATTCTGACTCCTTTTTCTCTTTTTTATTTTTTTATCATCATTTTACTTTCATTAATCAAAAACACCAAAAACATTTTTATATTCACATATTTTATTTTTATCTCTTTCAAAACCAAAATACTAAAAATATTTTCTTAAGCAAACTTATTTTCTTCTCTTAACAAAAACAAAACAAGTTTATTTTTACACTTCTTGTACATTATTTTAATATGGTTGTAATAGATAATTAGGACTTTAAATTTCTTGCAATCCCCATTTGTAAATTTGTACAACCCATCCCCCTAATGATTGTAATAGCGTAAAATATTTGTTTTCCGCAATTTATCGCTTTCATATAAATGCTAGTAATTAGGATTTGTATGAGAAGATAAAAATCAATCTTAGAGAACCCTAATCAAAGACTAAATGCATACAAATCAAACACACTATTCACACATGCACTCCTAGAGTAACTCCACTTGTTGCCTAAAAAATGGTCATGCTATGCATGTGGGATATCTTAGCAAAACAATCAAAATATAAGATCATAGTCCCTCGATGACGCCTCAAATGTTGCCTTACAAATGATCTTAGTCCCTCAAAAGAAATGCTAAGATATCTCATAACATTGCTATCATGATTATACGATGATCCACGCCCGTCTCTTTACATCCGAAGATAAGGCTTCCTACCACTTAATGGTAAGATAATAATATCAAAGGAAGAGAGAAATAAACAAAAGACTTTTGAGTAGGTAGAAACGTTCTTAGTTGCTTGCTTACTTTCAAAACAAACATCCTTGCAAACACACACCAAACACTTTTAAAACATGAAATATTTTCAAAAGTCCAACACTTTGTATACGTTCTTATAAGACAAGAACCATTACAAAGTTTGCCTAAACGAAGACGCCTTTTCAAAAATACTTTAAAAAACCACCACAAAGAACATTTTCAAACAAAACAAGTGATCTAGCAAGCAACTAAGAGCCCATAGATAACTATGGATGAAAAGGATGCTAATACCTTCCCCTTTCATAATCTACCCCCCGAACTC